>OX941092.1:75156619-75774658 GCA_954870635.1 Arctium minus | reverse complement strand
GATTAATCAATCTTTTGACAAACTATACGGACCAAAAGTGTAATTTACTCTGAAATTTGTATGATTGATGATTTTTTCAAGAGAAAAGTCTGAAAATACATAACAAACTATCTGATTTGGAAAGATTAAGTCCCTAAATTATTTTTTAAACAATAAAACCCTTAAATATTCTAAATTTTTTTGAATAATAAAACCCTTAAAAATGGTATAATTTAATCTTTTTAATTGTTCATTTTGTTTTATTGTCGGTGAGAGAATTTGTATATATTTTTTGTTCATACAAAATAAAAAAAAAGGATTTATTGGTTAAAATTAAGTTCATGATTTTGTTTCTTAAAAAAAGTTTGGGATTTATTTGTTCAAAAAAAGTTCAAGAATTTATTTGGTAAAAAAATTTAGTAAAAAGTTTAGAGATTCATTTGTTAAAAAAAATTCAGAGACTTAATCATTTAAAATCAGATAATTTGTTGGTTTTTTTTAACTTTTCCCAAAAAAAATTCATATTAACCTGTTTTTACAAGTTACAAGGATGTATTTAACCGGTTTTAAAATATTTAAGGGTTTAATCATTCATAAAAATTGTTTAAGAACTTAACCATTCAAAATCAATTAGTTTGTTGGATTTTTTCAGACTTTTCCCTTTTTCTAAAATTCTTTTTATTGAAAAAAATTATATATCCAATTACAAATGAAATTTCTTAAATTAGAAGTTAAGTACGATTAATGTGTGATAGTTGCATATCAAAATTTGTTCGTCAAGATGAATAATTTTTTGTTATGAAAAAAATAATCATGTTTTTAAAGTTAAAATGTTGTGAGAAATTATTAACTTTAATTATCAAATAATTGTGAATAAACTACAACAATTAAATTGATATAATAATCAAAATATTATTAAAAACATAATAACTCAAAATATTCCATATGATTGGAATAGAAAAAGAAAAAGTTAATATATCGCAATTTTATATATTTTTGGACGGCAAACATTTTTTTTATAGTTTGCTCATATATTTACTCATTATTCTTATAGAATTTGACGATGGGTTTTCTTAATTGTTTGAATAATCTGTGTTTTTTAATCTTAAATTATAATTTGTATTTTTTTTATCTTGTTATTATTTTAATTATTTTTTTATCATGTTAAGCTTACTTAATTTCTACTTTGCTTGCATATTTAAATGCCCAACCTAAAAACTATGTGAATTTATCTTGATTTTCTTTAATTTTCTAAACTTGAGGTTTTATAACATAAAAGTCATTCTATTAATTTAATAGTTTTTAAATAAATAAAAATACCTTTAAAAAATTATTTAATGTGTAATTTAATTTAAAAAGATCTATTTATGATTGGATATATAAAATATTTTTTAATCACATATGTGATTTACAATCTCAATCACATGTGATATAAGGGTTTTCGTGTTCTCTTACTTTGATCATGATTCATGACATTCTTTCAGTATTCTGTATTTGAAGATAGAAATTGGTCTAGTTTGTTTAAAATTACATTTGTTAAAGTTCGTTTATGATTGTCTTTTTTGTTCATTTACCGGGGATAATTGATGATTTTTTGTAATAACTAATGATGTAGATGGTAATGGTGATTGTTTTTGGGATAATTGATGATTTTTCGAGGTGTACGATGATTAGTAATGGTGATTGTTTTTTTCATTTGTATTTATGTTAATCTATATTTGTTTGTTTATGTTCGTCTAGCTTGTTATTGAACGAACATCAATGGATAAGAACAAGCTTATATTCTTAGTTGGTTCATGCGTTGTGTTCGTTGGTTGGTTTGGTTAAGTTAAACGAACGAATGAACATAAATAAGTTTTCATTTGTTTTCTTTCGGTTCGTTTTTGATGGGTTCATCACTTTATTTATTTATTTATTTATTTTACTCTTAGGGGTTGTTTGTTTTTTTTTAAAAACTTCTTAATGACTCTTAAGTCTGAATCGTTCAGACCTTTTTACACACCACCTCTTATTAATCATAACTAAAATAAGCCTTCAGACCTCTTAAAAAACAAACGGCACCTTACTTTTAGCAATTTATTATTGTTTTTATTAAGTTATTCTATTATTTATTTAAAAATATTGAACTTATGATTAAATTAGAAATGCAATACTAAATTATATTGAATTAACTTTGATTATAAATTATATATTTAAAAAATATTTTAGAGTAAAGTTCGGTTTTCGTCTCTCAAATTTGCCAATTTAATGTTCTCGTCCCCAAATTTTTCGTCCAATTTTAATAGATTTCGTGCTCCATCTCAAATTTTCAACAAAAAAACCGGATTTTAAAACATTGCCGCCGTTAACTCTATTTAAGTGAGGGAGTATTTTCCACATTTTACAAATGTTATTTTCCTAAGTTATGTATCTCACCCTTTCCTTCCCATCTTCCCTAACACCCCTTTCGTCATAAATAATCTCAACAATATATAAACACTAATATCAGTTTATCCACAATTTTTTGATCCAAACCCTAAAATCAAAACGATAAAAATCCCAAACCTAGATCATCCCCTCTCTAGCCCTTTCCATACCATGCTGGGGTGGGGCGTGATGATGGAGGGAGTGTGGGAGTCACAATGCCTGTCATCGAGGAATAAAAACATATAGGAGATGGGTGGTCAATGATGATAGAGGGGAAGGGAGGGACTGGCCAGTGGCTAATGCGACGAATTGAGAGCAATGGTATGGGGGCTGGAATGAGTTGATGATGGAGCGATCGAGTGAATATGAGGTATGGGATGGTACCGATAGTTGTTCACAAAAACCCAACACCCTCGACCAAACTAACCCGAAATTACCTTGCTAAAACCACCAGATGCTTAAATCAACTTGTAAAGATTTTAAACTGTATTTAGGTTATAGGGCCATTTGAACCCAACTCAACTGAATAAACTCGATACCCCTCTATTTCTCAGGGGCGGATCTAGTGTAGAAGTAGTGGGGGGATGGGCCCCCATTAAATGGAAAAAAATGAGAAATTTCTTAGATAAAAATATGTTTTTTTTTTACCTTATATCTTCAGTCCCCCCACTAATTTTTTACCTGAGACCCCATCAACAAAAAAAATTGCATCAAAACTAACCAAAAAACTAAAAAACACTCTTGAAATCAACTAAAAAACCGAAAAAATCTCTCAAAATCGAGAAAAAGCTTAAAATCTCTTGAAATCAACCAAAAAAACTTTAAAAATCTCTCGAAACGGTGGACTTAGGCTAAAAATGCACCAGACAACCTTATGGGCACTTAATCTACCTTCAAAGGTGCCCCACCAGGAAAAAATCCTGGATCCGCCACTGCTATTCCTAGTAATCATTTTCATATATCCTTTAATTTTCAATCTTCGGGTAGGACCATGAATTATTGGGGTAGAAGATAAAAGGAAGACTAAGATCAAACCAAAACAAAACCCTTGATACAAGTGTTATTTCTTTTATAATAAACGATATTGAAAACCGAAAAAAGTCATAATATCATAGGGACCATTATTTATCAAATTATAAATTATTAAACCATTATTACTCCTCCCGGTTTGAGTCCTGTAATGTCACTGTAGATTTTCTCTGGACCTTGAGAATTAGTCGAGATATGCACAAACAGATCCGGACACCGATGATTAAATAAACTTATAAAATTAATATAAATATTTTAATATTTAATTTAATAAAATATACTCCATTGCTGGTCCAAGAAAGCAAGAAAACACAACAATCTAGAATGTCAGCGCAGTCTCAGACGATTCCACCATTCTTTCTTCTTCATCACCCAACACAAATCCATTCGAAATTTCCCTTCTTTTTCTCTCCAAATCCTCCTTTCTACAACTATTAACAATCAATCTCCATTTTTCTGGACCCAATTTTAACCGGAATTGTTGCAGAAATTCGAAATCTTTTACATGTCTGTTTGTTGCGTAGAGTGTTTCGTCGGTTTGGGTTGTCTCCGGTGGGGTTGGAATCGATGCACTCATACCGGCGCCGACGACAGCGCCACCTGGCCACCAGCCACCGCCGACGAGTTTGAACCCGTTCCCCATCTCTCCCGCCTTACCCTCGCCGTCTACGAGGAAGACCTCCGCCACCCCCAATTCCCTCCGCTGGGTGGCTACCGATTAAACCCCGACTTCGTAATCAAACGTGTCACCTACGAACAAACCCTCGGCCACGCGCCGCCGTACCTCATCTACCTCGACCACACTCGGCGCGAAATCGTAATGGCGATAAGAGGGTTGAATTTGAAAAAAGAAAGCGATTACAAGATGTTGTTGGATAATCGATTAGGGAAACATATGTTTGATGGTGGGTATGTGCATCATGGGTTGTTGAAATCGGCGGTTTGGTTGTTGAATGAAGAGTCGGAGAATCTCAGGCGGTTGTGGGTGGAGAACGGTGGTTGTTACAAGATGGTGTTTGTGGGGCACTCGTTGGGCGCCGGTGTGGCGGCGTTGTTGACGGTGTTGGTGGTGAATCATCGGGAGATGATTGGTGGGATGGGTAGAGAGATGGTCAAGTGTTACGCCATTGCGCCCACCAGGTGTTTGTCGTTAAACCTTGCTGTTAAGTATGCTGACGTCATCTATTCCATTGTCCTACAGGTTTGTTTGCTTGCTATATAAATATTGCTCTCATTTATCAATTTGATATAAATTTTTTCAAACAATTATTATAATTTGTACTTAAGCAAATGATAATTTCTTAAATATTTATGCATTAATAAAGGGTAAATTTGGAAAATTGGTTATCTAATTTTTGAAAGTGAACAATTATTTTGGGAAGTAGTGATTAGCTGACGGCATCTGTTGTGAGTCAAAGTTCGTGTCTTACGCCACGTTAAGCCTGTGGCACATACATTGTTCGAATGTACGATTTTTGTAACATGTTATTTAATTTTGAGTAAATTACAATTTTCGTTCCCGTGGTTTTTTAAAAGTTGAGATTTTCGTTCTCGTGGTTTAAAAATTGCAGTTTTCATCCTTATGGTTTGTAACTCATTGCTATTTTTGTCCTTATGGTTTATAATTTATTGTTATTTCGGTGCCCGTGGTTTACAATTTTTTACTGTTTTTTGTACTTAAAAGGTATGAATTAGTCCACGGACGAAAATAGTAATAAATTGGGACGAAAATCAAAACTATTAACAAACCACAAGGACAAAAATCTTAATTTACTCTTCAATTCTTCTACGTTTTTAGTGTCTTACACAAGGTTCTAAATGGCGTGAGGCGTGGCGTGGCGGCGAGGCCAAGCCTCAAGCCTTAGGAGCCATGGCGAAGCCTTGGCGTTTTCAAGGCGTGACTTATGGCGTCAAATTTCTAATTTATATATAATATTATATATATAAAAACATATGTTTTAGCGTGTTATTCAATGAGTCAATAGTAATAAACAAGTTAAATTGAGTTATATATATTAAAACCCCGCAAATAAGACATTAAAAACATAAAAAATACCTAATATTGCATTACAAAAACTGCGCATTAGGCCATGACGTGCCACGAGCTTAACGTGGCGTGAGACACAAGCCTTGGTGTCATGGCGCGCCATGGCGGCTGTGCGGCGAGTTTTTTAGAACATTGGTCTTACATGTTAGTTTTTAATATATAACCTAATTTAAATTTTTTAATATCACTGACTCATTGAGGAAGTAACAAAATATATGTGTATATATATAATTATATATATGATATACAAATTTGCCGTCATATGTCACATCTTGAAAAACATTGTGGCCTCGACGTGGCTTATGAGGCTTGAAACGTGACCTAGCTGCAACGCCTCTTGCCATTTAAAACTTGCTTTTCGTTAAGTTTTATTTTTTTAATTGATAGTGTTTTTCCAATATCTTGTACAGGATGATTTCTTACCTAGGACGCCCACCCCACTTGAAGATATCTTTCAATCAATTTTCTGGTTAGTTGTCTAAACTACTAGTAAACAATGCATAATATTGTGTACGGTGTTCATTTAAGAGCCGTAAGAACCAACTATTCATAATGAATATCATAAATATTCATGTATATTACTAAAGGGTCGCCCATCAGTGAATAGCGCTAAATTCTAGCCTCCCCGAAGGTCAAGAGTTCAAACCTCACCTATGGTGACGAGTGTGTATAAATATTACTCCCTCCGTTCCAAAATAAGTGTGTATACATTTCTATTTTAATTTGTCCCAAAAATAAGTTTTCGCTTTCAAAAGTAAGTGTCTACTTTTCATTTCTACCCTTAATTATTGTTAGAATATGATGATAATTGAAAGAGACAGATGATTATGCTGAAGACTTGATGACTTCGATATATTGATTGAGAGAAAAGTACAATATGATGAAAGTAAAATAGCGGCTTAACCTAAACTAGAAGATACAAGAGAAATATATACACAGAAATATATACACAGACTATATGGGCCAACGGGCTTGGGCCTAATACACATATGTACATTAACATCCCCCCTCAAACTCAATCGGGAGAAGAATGAGCCAGATGGAGTTTGGAAACTAGATCACGAAACCGTCCTGGTAGATGAGCTTTAGTGAAAATGTCGGCCGGTTGATCAATAGTTGAAATAGGAAGAAGCTGAATAGTCTGACGAGTCACGTGTTGACGAACAAAGTGACAGTCAATTTCAATATGCTTCGTTCGCTCGTGAAAAACGTCATTGTGAGCAATCTGAAGAGCACTATTGTTGTCGCACCACAAAGGGGTTGGAGAATGTTGAGGTGCCCCCATGTCAGAGAGTAGCCAGCGTAACCACACAAGTTCTTGAGTCGTGTCAGCTAATGCTCGATACTCAGCTTCAGTACTGGATCGAGCTGTCAGAGATTGTTTCTTGCTCCTCCAAGAGATGAGAGAGTCTCCAAGAAAGAAACAGTAGCCAGTAGTAGAGCGACGGTCCGTAATGTCACTGTCCCAATCAACATCAGAAAATCCTCGCAAAGTCAATGAGGATGCGGATGAAAAATGAAGATCGTGAAACATGGTCCCCTTTAAATATCGAAGGATGCGAAGGACAGCAACATAGTGATCTGAACAGGGTGCGGACATGAACTGACTGACTGTATGGACAACATAGGAAATGTCAGGTCGAGTCACTGTCAGGTAGACAAGTGACACCACTAACTGTCGATACAGAGTAGGATCACGCAGAGGAGGTCCAGCATTCGGAGCCAGATGAAGGTTGTGCTCAAGAGGAGTGGATGCAGTTTTGTTGTCAGTAAGTCCAGCTTTTGTCAAGAGATCGGAGGTGTATTTGGCTTGACAAAGATAAATTCTCGACGGATCTGAGATCACCTCAAGACCAAGAAAATAGTGTAAAGAACCAAGATTCTTCATCTCAAAACAGAAGCTGAGAGATGTCTTTAGATGAGCTATGCCAGTAGAGTCACTTCCAGTAATAATCATATCATCCACATATAACAGAAGTAAGATTGTGCCAGCCTCAGTGGTCCGAGTAAACAGTCCTGAATCGTAGTTACTGGGTGCGAAACCCAGAGAGATGACGGTGGAACTGAACTTCTCAAACGAAGCTCGCGGAGCTTGCTTGAGTCCATAAAGAGCCTTCCGAAGTCGACAAACATGACCTTGTGGAAGTCGAACGCCCGGAGGAGGTGTCATGTAGACTTCCTTAGATAAGTCACCATTCAAGAAGGCATTCTTAACATCCATCTGAAAAAGAGGCCATTGTTTGGTAGCTGCAATGGCTAGAAGACTGCGAACAGAAGTGACTCGAGCAACATGTGCAAATGTCTCCTCATAATCAATACCATTCTCTTGAAGCCCTTGGCCACAAGGCGAGCTTTGTACCGATCAATAGACCCATCGGATTTTGTCTTGATTTTAAACACCCATTTGGAGCCAATGGGTGACTTGTCCGGAGGAAGAGGGACAGATTCCCATGTCTGAGCTTTGTCAAGAGCCTGAAGTTCCTCATCCATAGCTTTCTGCCAATCAGGGTTAGAGGAGGCTTCCTTGTAGGAAGTAGGTTCGTGATTTGACAGCAGAGTAGCATAAACATGATAATCACGGAGATGAGAAGGAACTTGTCTTACCCGATCTGATCGTCTAACATTCTGAGATTGAGGCGTTCCAGGAGCCAAAGACTCAGCAGGCACCTCAGATGTTGGCTGTGTGGATGGAGCAGATGTTTGATGTTGATCAGGAAAACTAGAAGAGGCAGGCTGTGTAGGGGCAGGAGACTCTGAAGGAGAGGCAGATTCAGACTGTGGTGGAACAACAGGTGGAGGCAATATGATGTCAGATTGGAGTGAGTCCAATGAGACGGAAGCATCAGTGAAGAACGGAGTGGTGAAAGTGGGAGACTCACGAAACTTGGATATAGAGGAAAAAGGAACATGTTCCCAGAAGGTAACATGACGCGATATACGAAGATGCTGGGAGATAGGATCCCAGCAGCGATAGCCTTTGTGCTCAATACCATATCCAAGGAAGCAACAAAGTCTGGAGCGAGATTCAAGTTTGGTATGTTCATGGGGTTGTAACTGAACAAAACAGACACTACCCCAAACTTTTAGGAGTTCATAGGCAGGGAGGATGTCATAAAGAGCCTCGTAAGGAGACTTATGTTTAAGAAGAGGAGTAGGATGACGATTGATAGTATAAACTGCAGTGAAAGCAGCTTCCCCCCAAAACCGTTCTGGACATTTAGCAGAAATGAGAAGAGTGCGAACTGTATCAAGTATATGACGGTGTTTGCGTTCGGCACGACCATTTTGAGGAGATGTGCCGGGACAGGAGTACTGAGAGAGAGTCCCCTGAGATTGAAGAAAGGAGAGAAGAGAGGACTCTTTGTATTCCATAGCATTATCAGCTCTAAGAATCTTTATAGATTTTGAAAATTGAGTGTGAATCATCCGAGCAAACATAATATAAATTTTAGGTAGCTCCGAACGATGTTTCATGATATATATCCATGTGAAACGTGTATGGTCATCAACAAAAATAACAAAATATCGAGCACCCCCCATTGATGGATGTAGTGCTGGTCCCCATACATCAGAATGAATAAGATCAAAAGCAGAAGTATAATTAAACTCATTTGTTTCAAAGGATAAAACATGATGTTTTCCAAGTTTGCATGATAAACAAGAAATACTGTCAGTGAACACACAATTTCCTAACACCCCTGAATTAGCTAATGATTTTATTTTGGCTAGAGATAAGTGACCTAGCCGGGCATGCCACAATTCAAAGGAAGAAGAGTTGGAAACGGAGACAACAAGATTTGAAGATGGTAACGGCAGACGAAGATAGACCACTTCAAACATCCGTCCAACCTTACGACCGAGTCCAAGGATCTGCTTGGTCTTTGGATCCTGTACAATACAACCAGAAGAATGAAATAAAATGATCAGGTTAGATTCTAAAAGCTGCGCAACTGAAACTAAGCTCAGAGATAGTTTCGGAATATTGAGAACACTCGGTAATTGAATATGAGGAGTGGAGACATTTCCACTAAAGGATACCGGTAGGCCAGTGTTGTCAGCAGTTCGTACTGACGTAAAATGCTGAGGTGGTTTCTTAGAAACAAAACCATCAGTGCAAGGTGTCATATGATTGCAACACCCAGAGTCAAAAAGCTATGAGTTACCTGATGCAGTTGAGTGTTGAGAATTCATACCCATAGCACCAGACATGATCTGTTCCATGAGTTCCTGATTGCGACGCATCATGGAAAGTTCCATGAGGTCAGGTGAGGAGCCTGAAGCGGTGTTATCAGTAACAATAGATCCAGCAACAACGTGAGTCCGGTTCTGAGGACCAGTGTTCTTTGAGTTCTTAGGGCAATCAGACTCATAATGGCGAGGATGTGTGATGACACACTGACGACACTTGCAAATAGGACAATCAAGGAGAAGATGAGCAGTAGAATGACAAAAGGCACACTCAGATGTGTTCGACTTTCCCACAGATTTGGAATGGTTGATGTTGGTTCATTTACCTTTGGACTTGGGATTTGAGTGACTGAGATTGGCAACCATGGATGCGACGAGAAACAATTCAGATTTGCACTAGAGTGACGACCGGTATGAACCGGTAAGGTGTTGCGACCGGTATGGACCGGTAGGGGTGAGCGACCGGTATGGACCGGTAAGGTGTTGCGACCGGTATGGACCGGTAAGGTGTAACGACCGGTATGGTGTAATGACTGGTATGATGTTTGCGACCGGTATGATGTTTGCGATCGGAGTTCTTCCGGTATGTGGCTAGGGTTTCGAAGACGACAAGAGACAGAGAGGGCGGCGATGGCGAGGGTCGACTGCGATGAACAGTAAGCGTGAATAGTGAAATCGATGAACAGTAACCGTGAACAGTGAAATCGATGAACAGTAATCGTGAATAGTGAAATCGATGAATAGTGACCGTGAATAGTGAAATCGATGAACAGTACCGTGAATAGTGAAATCGATGAACAAACCTACAACTCTGATACCATGTTAGAATATGATGATAATTGAAAGAGACGATGATTATGCTGAAGACTTGATGACTTCGATATATTGATTGAGAGAAAAGTACAATATGATGAAAGTAAAATAGTGGCTTAACCTAAACTAGAAGATACAAGAGAAATATATACACAGACTATATGGGCCCACGGGCTTGGGCCTAATACACATATGTACATTAACAATTATAAGATGAAAAAAATTCATTTCTTCCTTTATATCAGGGGCAAAAGTGTTGTTTAGTTAATTTTTCTAAAGCTGTACGCCTTTTTCATTTTGGACGATTACTTTGTGACAGAGGGAGTATATACATTCATTATGAATATTTTAATTCTTGGTTTTTAAACATTTACGGTTCCTAAATGAACTCTCCTCATATTGTATATTATTCACTTCTACTTGGCTCCATGTTGTGGGGTAAAAATATATTATGATTATGTTTTAAACCAGGGCTTGATGCTTTGGACAGCTTGCCCTGCTTGTTATTTGTGATTTGCATGAGGGATACATTCATACCCGAAGATAAGAAGCTCAGAGATCCGAGACGATTGTACGCACCCGGCCGAATGTACCACATTGTCGATAGAAAATTCTGCAGGTAAATTGGTATTTCATCCCTCCATTTCTGTATGTAGTTTATTTGATAAGCTAGTTGTTCTTAGCTGAAAAACTAGTTGTTAGCTAACAAGCTATACGGTAGCTGACAAACTAGTCATGTTTGGTAATACCAGCTAATAAGTAGAGACAATGTATAATGAATTTATAGAGACATGTTAAAAATTAATTAGAGAAATATAATGGGTATAATTAGAAAAAGGCTCCTGAAGATTATTGAAACGCTACTTGAAGTGGATTTTCAAAAGAATAACTTATGACTAACGAAAGAGGCTTTTTCGATAAACTGAAAAAATAAGCTAGCATATTGTCATCAAACATGACATTCAAATAACGCTTCAATAAGTACCAAAGCCTTTTTTTTAATACTTATTTTCAATTATATGCCTCTTTAATTTTTTAAACTAATTTTCAACATGTTATTTTTAGGCCATTTACATTGTTATCTAAACATGACTAGTTTATCGGCTAACAACTAGCGTATCAGTTAGTTTGCCAAACACATCCATAATAAACGGTGATCATTTGTCTGTTTTTACTACAATATTTTCGATTGCATATTTTGTTTTATATCTTTCCTTTCTATAAAAACTGAAAATCGTGATCGATTCTAAACAACAGATGTGGGAGATACCCTCCTGAAGTGAGGACAGCAATCCCTGTTGACGGTAGATTTGAACATATTGTCTTATCATGCAATGCGACATCGGATCATGCAATCATCTGGATTCAACGAGAGGCCGAAAAGGCTTTACAGGTAAGCTATATTAACTAAATGTTGCCATTCATATGTTTCTATTCGAATCCCACACAACTTGTTACTGAAACAACACTGCATTTATTGTTTCACAATGTGAAACAACATATGATTACTGGTTCCTTTTTGTGCTTCTCATTTAGACTATCCCCTGTGTAGTGTATATAGAGGACGGTTCAAATGAAAACCGTAAATATTTTGAGGATCGTGAGAACTAGTATATCAATGAGTATATGCATCAATGCATATATACTTCCACACATAGTAAATATGCGTTGATGCATATACACATTGTAATTCATTTTTTTTTTGGAAAAGCACTGTAATTCATTTAGTGTATGCATGCGGGTTCTTACATTCTCAAAAAATATACGGTTCTCACATGAACTCTCCCATATATGTATATGTGTGTATATATATATATGTATATGTGTGTAGGCGAATGATCGTGTGAGAAGTTGAGTTAACGGTGAGAAGTGTGAGAACTGGATCTGAACCGTTGATCTCTTTTAATCTCAAGCCCTCCTATGAATTGCGGCTTAGAAGGGAATTGATCTGATGCATCTCGGTGCATGTCATCCTAATGTGCGTCCATTTCTCATCCAACGGTCAATAACCACTTCTCACGGTTAACTCAACTTATCACCGGAACCCAACCCTATGTGTGTAAATAGTATATATATGTATATGCGTGTATAGGGAATAGTCCAAACTAGAACACATTTTATTTTACGGAAACATGAGAACACCATTTTCCTATATTCCTATAGTCAATCACATGTGATACTAAATCAGGGACACTGGCAACCGAGGTCAGAGGCCAAGTCGTTTGCGCACCACCAGGTTCCCTCACGTGAGTTATCACATGTGATAAATGAGTTCTTACGTATCATGAACTGAAGGGGTTTTGTTTGAACCTCCACATTACCACATATATATATACATATATATATATACATATGTATATATATAAATATATATATATATATAGAGAGAGAGAGGAGAGAGAGAGAAGAATTCTCCCCTCTTTGTAAGGGATCTTTTAAAGAATCTGATATAAAATTTACTCAATCCAACTTGTTGCAGATATTGAAAGAGAAGAGTTGTGACTCAGTTACAGTACCACCAAAGTTACAAAGATTCGATAGGTTACAATCCATCGAAAAAGAACACAGAGTTGCGTTAGAAAGAGCGGTTAGCCTCAAGATACCGCATGCAGTCATGACGAAAACCCCGGATGAGGAGAATCAGCCGTTAACGAAAACCTCAGAAGAATGTTACAACCAAGAGGAACTCGCTAAAAACGACTTGCGTGTAGAACCCCTGACACAAAACGGAGATGGCCCAAATACAAAACCGACACAAGCTAATTGGAACGATTTAGTTGAAAGATTGTTGGGAGAACAGGGATCTTCACGTAAACAACCACTCTACCCTATAACGTAAAAGGTCAGACATGTATACATTTCACCTCTAAGTGGGATATATCGACCGGTTTGGTTTGATTTTTGTATTTATTGTGAATAGGAGAAACATTACTTGGTATATAACATTTTTTTTTGTGCCCATTTTTGTGAATGATTCTTGTAAAAAGCAATATATTTATATATCAAGATCTTAAATTAATCTTTTAAACTTTATTCTTATTTCGTTATTGAACCATGACAAAAATGATAATGTGCAACGAACTAGACCATGGTTCCGTTGCTATTGTTGCCCGAAGCTATCTTGGGAAAGATCGAGCCTGAGCCACACGAATATCTGCAGTATATACGCATACAAATGTAACTAAGGGTGTCCGATGCAATCCCTACTGACCATCTTCGTTCGATAAATCCCAAATTAGAAATGGTAAAGGGTGTCCGATGCGTTTCCAATTTTGCAAATAGCAAATTTATAAATATGAGTATTGAGGACAGTATTAGTATCGAAGAATCTCTTTTCTGTGTTCTGCTAGGAAGACACTATTAAGATGGCATGTGATATACAAGCATATAACTAGTATTTTGTATTTTGTTGATTATGAAGGTAGGTAGCTAAGCTAGTGCAACTTTAGTCAATATATATGAGATGCTTTATTAACCATTAGTAAAATCAAACAAGTCACCAATGGCTACATGAAATACGGAACTCATTCTAAATTATGCAAACATTCGATCAACGCAAAAGATGGGACAAATATAAAACAATTGGACAAGTACAAAAGCTTCGGGGCGTTTACCAAACTCTAACTGGGTAAGCGCTTACCAGACACCACTTACTTTAATTACCGATTGAGTTTGGTAATAACCAAGAAACTTAACCGCTAAGAGGCATGACAAGGACCACGAGTTTTACCCGGTAAATGAGGGAGAAGACTCTTTGTTGTTTTTGGGGTTCTAAAACTAAAGGTATAGATAGATAAGAAATTCTACTACTTGTTGCTTTCAAGGCGAGTGATCTCTCTATCCTTAAAGCAAGTTCAACCCCACCGTAGGTGCTTTGGGTTTTGACGAATTGCTTCTCAAGATACAATGAAGCAATGTATGTAGATTGATTATCAACACCACACATGTGGTGATAATCCCAGTTAAACTATTGAGTTTTCTAGGATTTCGAGACTAGAGGGATTGTAATTCTATAGCAAAACAATATCTAGTAATCTGGAATATGAGAAAAGGTTATCAATTGGTGTCTAAAGGTGGATATTTATAGTAGAATGTCACAACCCTTTGAATAGTCATGACTGTACGTTTTTTGTGACAGCAGCCACTATTCGCGACGCTTTGAACCGTCGCAATATATTCCAATAGTCACCACCGAAGCCAACAGTCACTATTCGCGATGCTTTGAACGATCACAAATATTCCAACAGTCACCACCGAAGCCAGCAGTCACTATTCGCGACACTTCTGGACCGTCACACATGTTCCACGAATCCCTTGGGGTGAACTGTCGTGATTGTGCACGAACGGGCACGACTTTAGGTGGACCATCACGTTTGTTCATAGGTAAGCATTCCAGACTGTCGCATCTATCCAGGGCTATCACTAACGGACACGTCAAAAATAAAAGTTGCGGCTCAATAGCGGCTCGAGTGCAAAGTGCGCCACATTGCGCCCACGCCCACGGTGGCACGCGCATAAGGGTGCCACCTATGTGGGACAAAGCACCCTTTCCAATATATAATTAATTAATATATGGAAAGTGGTTCCACTTATATACCCACTTTTATTTCACTTTTCCACCTATGTGGGACAAGGTGAAACCCACCAAAATTGTCTTTTCTCTCCTTTCTAGGACTCAACCCAAAATAACTAGGAATTTTTAAATTATTTTGAAAATTTCCCCAACAAACCCCCACAATTTTCAAAATAGACTTGAATTTGAAAAGACCGGCCAACAAGACCTAACAGATTCTGAAATCCATGGGGGTGTTATGTATAAGTAAATGTGGAGTCTTGCACCTTGAATCTTTTAATAGTGAAAGTGCTCAAATCTAACTAGGGTAAGAATGGTTGAAGCAAAGTCATTGAACCATTTTCTTTTATATGTTACACGGAAACACCTCACGCATATCCTTCCTCTCATTCA
This sequence comes from Arctium minus, assembly GCA_954870635.1. NCBI lineage: Eukaryota > Viridiplantae > Streptophyta > Magnoliopsida > Asterales > Asteraceae > Arctium > Arctium minus. The sequence goes on along the minus strand of OX941092.1, from coordinate 75,759,230 downwards.
TTTCAATCATTATAAGCCGACCCGTTAATTGGCCATGGGTCTATATCTTGATTTCTCAAAATGTTCTAGATCTAAGCCCTTTAGCTCATAGGAAGCGGCCTCACTTCCACATTTAGATAGGTGGACTTTGTCAAGAGCGTTCCCGTAACTTGAACACTCAAACACATACCGTGTTACAAGTCCATTAAGAACTAGATTCAACCTTTCTTCACATTACGGTTCCAAATTCTGTTGACCTTGGGATGGTTTTTAGAACATTTCAGAACTTTTAGTCACATTCAAATGATGTACTTTAACTTAATCTTGAGACTTGGTGAAATACCAAGTGTCAAGACAAGGTTCCATCATGGGTGACTATTTATAGGTGGGCTTGAGACCCATCCCTTTTGAACGACTTTTAATCAATTTTCTTGGTAATCCTTTTGTGAAAGGATCTGCTAACTTCTTACTTAATCGTAAGAAACTAATGGTGATCACCCCATCATTTATTAATTGATTGACTTGTCTATGTCTAAGTCCAATATGTCTGGATTTACCATTATACACTTGATTGTATGCCCTTGATAGTGTAGCTGTACTATCACAGTGTATAGAAATTGGTAGCATTGGCTTTGGCCATAAGGGTATGTTAATCAACAAGTCCCTTAACCATTTTGCTTCTTTACAATAAGAAGCTAAAACAACAAATTCCGCAACCATGGTAGAATCTGTTATGCAACTTTGTTTCTTTGATCCCCAAGACACTGCACCCCCACCAAGTGTGAAAATACATCCACTTGTAGATGCGTAGTCTTCATGATCATTTATCCAACTTGCATCAGTGTATCCTTCCAATACTGAAGGATATCCACTATTCTCCATAGTCCATGGTTTTCTTTAAGTACTTAAGTACCCGATTTACAACACCCCAATGTGCTTTTCCTGGCTTACTAGTATGTCTAATTAATCTTCATACAACATAGGCGATATCAGGTCTAGTACAAGTCATAGCATACATTAAACTACCAATAACTTTATCATATTCATTTTGAGCTAACACCCTACCGGTATTAGTAGTCAATCTAGAACCTACTTCGAACGGAGTGCTAACAGGTAAACAATCAAATTTATTAAAACGTTTTAATATCTTTTCAATATAGTGAGACTAGGATAACATTAGTTTATTATCATTTCTAAGAATCTTTATTCCTAGAATAACATCAGCTTCTCCCAAATCCTTCATATCAAAATTTTCAAATAAGAGTTTCTTAGTCATTTGCACTTGTTCTAAGTCGGTTCCAAAAATCAACATATCATCCACGTACAAGCAGATGATAACCCCTCGACCATTTATAAATCGACTGTAAACACATTTGTCTGATTCATTAATTTTGAAACCATTCGATAGAATGATTTGGTCGAATTTTTGATGCCACTGTTTGGGAGTCTGTTTCAGGCCATACAAGGACTTAATAAGTTTACAAACTTTATTTTCTTGTCCTTGAACTATGAAACCTTCCACTTGTTCCATATTTACTTCCTCCTCTAATTCACCGTTCAAGAATGCAGTTTTGACATCAATTTGGTGAATTACGATTTTATTAATAGAGGCTAAGGTAATCAAAATTCTAATAGTGGACGTTCGTGCTACAGGGGCATATGTGTCAAAATAGTCTAGTCCTTTTTGTGTAAAGCCCATAGCTACTAATCGTGCTTTAAACTTTTCAATACTGCCTTCAACTCTTAATTTTCTTTTGAAAATCCATTTATTCTTGATAGCCTTTGAACCAGGAGGTAAGTCGACTAAGTGTAACACCCTCAAATTTGGAAAGAGAGACTAATTAGAAACTTCCAAAAATACCTTAAAGGGTAATAAAATCCCTTACTAATAGTCCATAATTGAAATACAATTTCTAGATTGAACCATCAACAAAATTAAAGTCTTACATAAAGACTAACTAAAATCGAGTGTTACTATAACCCAACAACAATCGCTATCTCCAAATATAAACGCGGAAGACTTCATCAATCTAATCACCTCTTCGAGCACACAACTAGCACTCATCGCTTCACAGGAACGCTAGTACTAATCCCGGAATGAAATCTGATGCATATACCGACAAATAAAAAGGTTAGGCTAATGCCTAGTGACTTCAAGAGTTTATATCATGATTATAAAGAAAACGTAAAATGGAAATATTATAACTTATAATCATGATCCTTTAAAATGATTTACTTTAAAATAATGGAACAACTCATTTACCAACAATATGCAATTTATAGATGGACGCCTCAACGCCAAAACATTCTTTCATGAAGTAATGCAATCCAACACTTACTCAAAACGAGAATAATGGTAATGCTCAAATAATGACATTTGAATAAACTTTATAAAAACGAACGACCAAAATATGGGTAAACTCAAGTCTCCAAAATTATAGCATAAGGAGGTAACCCAAATCTCAAACGTCACTGAAAATGAGGATAAAACCAAATACCTCAAAACAACACCTCTCGGCGACGGGGGAATCCCGAATTCCAAAGATAGTGGCGGAACACAAAAGTAGGCCACATTCCAAGTTACTGAGCTCACCATACTAGGACCCATGGCCATGAGCACGTCGACTCGTACTAAGATGTGAGGGAGGGCACCCGGGGATCCTAATCATGCTCATTCGCTAGGATTACATTTACGACCCATGACTAGTAACCGGTCCCACATAACCGTACCAAAGGCACCCGAGGATCCAATGTCTCAACTAGCTACAAATGGGAAGTGACTATCCCATAAAAACAGGCTCAGAAATTAACTCGCGGATGCAGGTTCGGGTATTGGACTCCAAGAGCCCTCACCGACAAGTCCTCGAAATCCCAAGACTAATTCTGACACCAACATATAAATAATAGCCCATTTTCTTTTTAAATAATAAAGACCGACTCATATGCCTATGGATCCACTGCATTACAGTCTAAACAGTACATGACTCCAATTGAATGACTGATAACTCTCATTTTTTAGAGTTATTTGTTGCTATTTTTATAGGTTTTTATTCGTCTTTTTACCCACTTTTGCTTCTATCCCCTTCATTTGGTCCACATTGTTTGCAAAATTTGATAATGTAACCAGTTTGTTCAATCTTGTGAGAATTTGTGCTGCAGATCAGTTTTTGGGCACTGGTGTGCCCACTGTGGGCACCCGAGGATATTACCCAGCAGATTTTAGGGCTGGATGTGAGCTGGAAACACAACATTTCTGAAGTGATCTTGGCCATACATTGAAGATGAAATCTTGGCCCTTGGATGCTCAAGCCTCCTCCTATAAATAGAAGACTTTTGGAGAGCATTTAACATACACATTCACCATCAACATCTCATTCACTTCCCATCATCAACATCCATCATCCATCCTCTCTCCTCATTCAAGTCTAAAATACTTTCAAGTATTTAGACTTGAAGTGTAGGCTTTAATTCTTGTATTTTTATTCTCGTCTTTACTTTACGTCTTTTAATTTTCCGCACTTTTATTTCTTGTATTTAAATTTCCGTACTTACTTTATTGTATTTAATTTCCGCACTTTTAAGTAATTAAATCCAGGTTCCTTCTATAATCAAAGCTCCCGATCTAGAATTAAAACCACTTCCTAATCACCTTAAATATGCATATCTTATGGAAGAGGAAAAATTGCCTGTAATTATTTCTTCCAATTTGAGTTGTGAACAGGAAGTGAAATTGATTGAGTTGTTGAAGAATCACAAGAAGGCCATAGGTTGGACAATAGCTGACATCAAAGGAATCAGTCCATCCCTTTGCCAACATAAGATAATCTTGGAAGAAAATAGAGTTGGGAAGGTGCAACCACAAAGGCGACTTAACCCGATCATGAAAAAAGTCGTTAAGAAAGAAATTTTAAAATGGCTAGATGTGGGTATTATTTACCCCATTTCAAGTAGTGGTTGGGTGAGTCCGGTACAATGCGTACCAAAGAAAGGTGGTACCACGGTAATCACCAATGAGAAAAATGAGCTTCTTCCGACAAGGACCGTCACCGGGTTGAGAATTTGCATGGATTATAGACAATTGAATCTAGCCACGAAAAAGGACCATTTTCCTTTGCCATTTATAGACCAAATGCTAGATAGATTGTCCAGAAAGGAATTTTATTGCTTTCTGGATGGTTATTCGGGTTATAATCAAATTCACATTGCACCCGAAGATCAAGAGAAGACTACCTTCACTTGTCCCTTTGGAACTTTTGCTTTTCGTCGAATGCCATTTGGTCTTTGCAATGCACCAGCAACGTTCCAACGTTGTATGATGTCTATTTTTTCGGACATGATTGAGGATTCCATGGAAATATTTATGGACGATTTTAAGTGATTGGCACCTCATTTGATAATTGTCTTGAAAATTTGGAAAAGAGTTTGGAAAGATGTGAAACGCACGATTTAATTTTAAACTGGGAAAAGTGCCATTTTATGGTACAAGAAGGAATCGTGTTGGGTCACATGGTTTCTAAAAAAGGTTTAGAAGTGGATAAAGCAAAACTTGAAGTTATAATGCAATTACCCGAACCAAGTTCGGTTAAAGGCATTAGAAGCTTTTTGGGGCATGCAGGATTTTACAGACGTTTCATAAAAGATTTTTCAAAAATTGCAAAACCCCTTTGTAATTTATTGCATGCCGACCAAGCTTTTGACTTTACTCCAGAATGCAACAAAGCTTTTGAAACAATTAAGGCCGCCCTTGTTTCGACACCCATTGTTATAGCCCCGGATTGGACCATGCCTTTTGAGGTAATGTGTGATGCTAGCGATTGGGCTGTGGGTGCTGTCTTGGGACAAAGGCGGAATAAAATTTTCCACCCCATTTACTACGCAAGTAAAACTCTTATCGAAGCTCAAATAAATTATACAACAACTGAGAAAGAGTTACTTGCCGTAGTATTTGCGTTTGACCGTTTTCGATCTTATCTGATTGGCACAAAAGTTATCGTTTATACAGATCACTCTGCTATCAAATATCTCTTTAACAAAACCGATGCAAGGCCACGACTTATTCGGTGGGTCCTTCTTTTACAAGAATTTGACCTATAGATAGTTGATAGAAAGGGTACTGACAATCAGGTTGTCGGTCATCTTTCTAGGATTGAGAATCGTGTGTCAAGTGGTGGAGATCATGAGATAAAAGAAGTTTTCCCGGATGAACACATCCTTGACATCCAACATCATTTTGAGAATAGTGTCCCATGGTATGCGGATATCGCAAACTATCTTGCAAGCGGATTCAAGCCTTACCATGTGAAGGGACAACAATTTAAAAAATTCATCCACGATTGCAAACATTATTTTTGGGACGATCCATTTTTGTATAAATTAGGTGCACACCAAATTTTGAGAAAATGCGTCCCAAATTTTGAAATGAGAGGAATTTTGAGTGATTGTCATGCTTCGCCATACGGTGGCCATTTCGGTGGTCAACGTACAACGGCAAAAATTCTTCAGAGTGGTTTCTTTTGGCCCACGTTATTTAAAGATGCATTTGAGTTCGTCAAAGGTTGTGATCAATGCCAAAGAACGGAAAATTTGTCCCAAAGTAATGAGATGCCCTTAAATAATATTTTAGAAGTTGAACTGTTTGACGTTTGGGGCATCGATTTTATGGGACCATTTCCTATGTCTTTCCATAATCAATATATCTTGGTTGCGGTTGATAATGGGTAGAAGCCATTGCGTGTCCGAGAAACGATGCTAAAACTGTGATTAACTTTCTTCATTAAAATATTTTTGTACGATTTGGCACCCCCGAGCTTTAATTAGTGATGAAGGAACGCATTTCGTAAACAAAATGTTAAGCGCAGTTCTTAGAAAATATAATATTCAACACCGAGTGTCTACGACATACCATCCTCAAACAAATTGTCTTGCCGAACTTTCGAATCGGGAAATAAAATCAGTTTTGGAAAAAGTTATCAAACCCGATAGAAAGGATTGGTCACTCAAGTTGGATGACGCACTCTGGGCTTACAGAACAGCTTACAAAACCCCATTAGATATGTCGCCGTACAGATTGGTTTTTGGGAAGGCGTGTCATTTACCTTTGGAACTGGAATACAAAGCTTTTTGGGAAATAAAAGAATTGAATTTGTGTGAGGATGCTACGGGAAAAAAGAGAAAACTTCAGTTAAGTGAATTAGAGGAATTGAGACACCACGCCTACGAAAATGCCAAGATTTATAAAGAAAAAACAAAAATGTGGCATGATCGTAGGATAAACAACAGAACTTTTGAAAAAGGTCAACAAGTACTCCTCTTTAATTCACGACTGAAATTATTCCCGGGAAAACTTAAGTCGCGTTGGTCAGGACCTTTTACCATCGCAGATGTTGGTAATTTTGGCACAATTGATTTACTGAACCCGCAGGATAACAGCGTTTTCAGGGTAAATGGGCACCGGGTTAAGCACTACATTCCTGATGGAGTGCCCAACCCAACCACCCAGGAACCTTAAGCAAGTAAGGCGGGCGTTTTCTGTAAATATTGTACAGTTAGGATTTTTATTTTTTTTAGGTTTGATTTTTGCCCACTGTGGGCAAGATGTGCCCACTGTGGGCACGTCGGTTAGGTGTTTTTATAAAAATTTCAGTTTCTTTTTCAAAAAAGGAACTCTTTAAGGTTTATCTGAGTTAATTAACAGGTAAGGTCCAACTGGTTTCTAGAAGAAGTTCATCATTGCCTAGAACAACACTTGACATAATTTGGGTGGAGGAAAGGACTTAAGGTACAAATAGGTGGTACTCTCTTATGTGTTGGCTTCTCCCCAACCACAAAATTTCTACCAAAAGGACAAATACCCTCTTTTAGAGTTGACGATTTTTTTATTGTTAAAAAAAAAATAGAAAAGGGGGAGAGTCGATTTTATCTTTGGGAGAGAATGGTTTCTTTTTGGAAGACTAAACAAAATGTGGGTTTTGTTTTTCATTTTCAAAAATCAAAAGTAAACACACAAGACTTTTCATCTTCCTCCATTTTCCTCCATGGCTCGGCCAAAGCGGCTAACCCCAAAAACCTTCTTTTTAAGTTGATTTTTTTTTCTTTTTCAAATTTCAAAAAAAAAACAAAAAAAAAGAGAGAGAAAAGGGTTGGTCCTTTTGCTTTCTTAAAAAAGAAAAAAAAAAAAAGACATTTCATCTTCTGCAATGGGTAGAATCAAGAAGTTGGTTCCCAATCCCAATCTCTTACCATCTCGCCGGAGCCGCCAGCTGCAACAGAAAGCCACCACCATCACCGCCACCGAAGCCGCTACCACCACCACGTATTACCACCCCTCTCACTACATCCCACCCTCCAACTAAACCAAAACCACTCTCCATCACCCTCAAGTTCCCCACTTCCACCAACGCCACCACAACCCCCACCATTCCGACAACCACCCTTCTAAAACCCGTCGGCGATTACTAGACCCCACAATACATGGATCCACCGCCTCTACCACTGCCCCGAACGCTGAGCCCAGTGGACATTCGACTCCTCCAGATTGACTTTGTTGGTTACTTATCATCTTTTGCAAATTATGTCGTTATTAAACAGTTCTTTTGGGTACCTTTGTAGTTAGACTAACCCCGTTCCTTTTTGGTACTTATTGAACGGGCGTGTTTTAATATTTATCTAATGCTGTTGATATTTATTCCGTTTCCTCTAGCTATTCTCTCTTTTTCAGGTGCAATTCTTCTTGGTTGATTTGGATGGTTTTAAACTAAGAGGATATAGGCCATTTTTGTTGCGGCCTATACACATACCATTCGTAGCCTTTCCCTTTACCGTACCCCTACCATTTTTGCGCCAATGAGGACATTGTCCGCTTCTAAGTTTGGGGGGGTCGCCTTGCGGTTTGTACGGTTATTATTTTATAAAATGATTGTACATACACACAAAAAAAAGAGAGAGAAAAAGAAAAAGCAAAAGAATAAAATATATATATGTATATATATAATAAGTCTTCGTAAAATTGGAAGACAATCGTTGAATAAAAACACTTTTGAAACCCATCGTGCCGTAAACCATACATTAATCCAAAATATGGGGTTTCAAGAGTTCGAGAACTACACAAATTGGATTCAACATCGAGAAATTCAAAAATCCTTTTTGTAGAATAGTTCAACTTTGGGGGAAGAAATGGTCATTTTTTAGCCACAAACACCAACCCGAATCAAAGCCCTATTGATTAGTTCGAAACCAACCATTTCAACAAGGGAGAAACGCATCAATATTCAAGCTAGAGGAATTATCAACATCGTCCGGGTGTTATATTTTTCTTATTCAAGTTCTCCCCTCTTCGTATCATTCTTTTTCGTTTTTATTTTGTCACTTGAGGACAAGTAACACCTCAAGTTTGGGGGGATGATAACTCTCATTTTTTAGAGTTATTTGTTGCTATTTTTATAGGTTTTTATTCGTCTTTTTACCCACTTTTGCTTCTATCTCTTTCATTTGGTCCACATTGTTTGCAAAATTTGATAATGTAACCAGTTTGTTCAATCTTGATAATGTATCCCCTTCTATGGTCCAAGTCCCATTTTCTTCGAGTGCCTTTATCTCTCTTTACATGGCATCTCTCCAGTTTTGATCCTGCAAAACTTGTTTAAAGTCTTTTGGCTCATCATTGGAACTGATGGCGGCCAAAAAAGCTTTGTGTGAGTCAGAAATTTATCGTAAGAGACAAAGTTTGGTAGGGGACATACCGTTGAGGAGTGTTGATTAGAGGCGGGCCGTGCATGATCTATGGATGGGGGAAGTTGTACATTATAGTCATTGCGATGTGCAGGCGTGGACTTGCTTTGTTTCTCTCTTCCCGTCCCAACATTATTATTTTGGACTTCAACACTTTCATTCTTATTAGATTCTGAGCCTTCCGGCCCCTCAGTGGTATTATTCTCTTCCGAAGGGTGTGGGCTTTCATGGCTAACAGGGGAATCGACTAGGCTGTTAAGGCCCAAATCCTCCATCTCGACTTGTTCAAGACTGCCAAGGTGGTTGATTGGGCTGTCAGGTCCAACTCTTCTATCCCTTGTTTTTCGACGAATGGGTATTGGAATATATCTTCCTCTTCATGCTCCACCTTTTTAATTTTTGTAGCAAGGGAAACATGTTTTCTGCAAACTTCACATCCCTAGACACAATGATTTTGTCGTGCTTTGGGTCATAGATTTTATACCCCTTTGTGCTACTTGGGTAGCCCAAGAAAACACCTGGTCTTCCTCTTATTTCAAACTTGTCACATTGGGTTTCGAAGCTTCGATAATAGGCCATACAAATAACTCGACTTTTGATCATACAACAATTCATATGGGGTTTTGTCTTCAATCACCTTGGAGGGAAGTCTATTTATGATGTATGCTGCATTTAAGATGCACTCACCCCAAATCCTTATTGGAAGGTTTGCTTCGATTTTGAGTGCTCGAACTGTTTCGAGTAAGTGTCTGTGCTTCCGTTCCACAACTCCATTTTGTTGTGGAGTGTGTGGTCACGTCGTTTCTAAAATGATTCGTTGTTCGACATAGAAATTTAACATTTGGTTTGAAGTAAATTCCCCACCATTGTCACATCTTATTCTATTATCATTCCTCTCAAATTGTGTTTTAATTAATTTGTGAAAATCAATTAAACACGTACTTGCTTCATACTTATGTTTTAGGAGGAAGACCCCAAACCGCTCTACTGTAATCATCGACTATCGTTAAAAAATAGTTTGCCTTTAAAAAATAGGGCTTTCTATACTTTCCCCATATGTCGTAATGTAACAAGTCAAAAAAAGCACTTGTTTTGGTGGTACTAATAGGAAAAGGTTGTCTTGTTATTTTAGACTTAACACAAGAGTCGCAAATATTATCATTGTTTTTGAAAGAAACATTACTAAGAAAACTTATTTGAGACAATTTTTCATCACCAGCATGCCCTAGCCTCTTGTGCCACATATCCACTGTTGCCATCATTGCTTTCCTCCTTCTTCCAAACATCCCCATTTGATATAGATCATCTTTGCACTTACCCGCTCCAATCAATCTCCTCGAAAGCAAGTCCTGCATAACAAAGAATTCAGGAAAAAAGGTTACTGCACACTTTAAATCTTTTGTAAGTTTGCTAACAGACAAGAGATTGCAAGTAAATTTTGGAACATGCAAAACCCCTTTCACTTTCGTTCCGTTTTGCAAAGTGTGACCACCCTTTCCTTAGACAGGTATGACTTCTCCATTCGGGATGGTGACTGGTGCCTCGTTAATTGAGACGGTCTTTTCTTCAAGAATGTCTGCTATGTGGGTTATATATTCTGTACATCCTGAAACAACAATCCATTCATTATCATGATGAAGTTTACCTGTCATGTTGGCGGAACGTGGTGCATCATTCTGTGTCGTTTTACTTTCTAGAGCAAATTGTTTTAGAAATTGCTCATAATGTTCTTTTGTTAGACCTGTAGTTGGGCTGGTCTCGCCTTCTGCGTAGGCTGCTCTCAGCTTCCCTTTCTTGCGTTTGTTCTTTCTCGACCACCACTCTGGATAACTGATCCGTTTGAAGCATCCATCACGTGAGTGCCCGTCTCTACCACAAAAATCATAGTGGTCCATGGACTTCCCATCCCTTTGTACAGTTTTCTTCGGGCCTGTGTTACCGTTTACGGCTTCCTGAAAAGCCGCTGCTTCAGTGATGGATCTCTTCCCACTAGTTATGGACCTTGTTGTTCGTCCTCTGCAACAAGATGGTAGGCATTCCCCAAAGATGGAGTGGGTTTCATGGCAAGGATTTGAGTCCTAATAACCGAGCACTCGTTATCCAGGCCCATGAGAAACTCATAAAGATGTTCATTCTCCTGGAGTTTATTAAGTGATTTTCCAAGACCACAGGTACAACCATTACATGTGCATTTAAGAGTAGGGAGGAAAGATTGGATCTCATCCCATAGCCCCCGCAACTTTGTGTAGTAGGCCAAAACCGTCATTCCATCTTGTCTTATGTTGGAGATGGATTGCTTCGGTTCGTATGCACGGGGTGCACTTTCCTTGCCAAACCTTTCTTGAAGGTCTGACCAGATCTTTGCAACGGAATTGGCGTATTTTACGCTACCTCGAATCTCCTTTTCCATGGCCGTGGTGAGCCATCCCTTGATCATTGCATCACACCGCATCCAAACCATGTGATTAGAATCGGTCTTTTCTGGTTTCTTGATGCTCCCGTCGACGAACCCTATTGTTACACCCTGAATTCTGGGAATAGCAACTAATTTAAAATTTTCTAAATACACCAATAAAAGAATCATCTACAACCACAATTTAAGATTTAACCTCAATACAAACATTCATTCTATACAAAAGTCCAAGATAAGTACGAGTGCTACTAACCCCCATGCATAGTCACTATCTCCATAAAGCGGAAGACTTTGCCAAAAACTTACTTTCGGATCTAACTAAGGCTCTACTCTTCATAGAACTGCTAGAACCAACTCCCAACCTTGAAACCTGATGCACATGCCGACAAATAAAAAGGTTAGGCTTAACGCCTAGTGAGCTCAAGAGTTTTTCAACACATATATATATATATATATATATATATATATATATATATAAAATAATCGTTTAAAAAGAAAGGATGCGATTAAAGTTATAGTCCTTCAATATGATACGTCTTACAAGAGAAAACGACTCATTTAGCTTCAAGATGTAGATAACCTGTTCATACTAGGTATAATCAACATTTAGGTTAATTGCTTGTACATCATCCCATTTATTGCTAGTTAAGATCTAAACTGTATAGAAAGCATTGTTTCACTATTAGGAAGATACTTACACGCACTTCTCACTACATCACCGCACGTAACCTTTTGGATCAGTACGCATACCGTAATCCCCCTACATTACATATGTGACTGCTTGGATGGACCCCACCCAGTGAGATTTTGGGCCATTTTGGATTGAATCATCTATAATCAATCCCAATTGATTCTTTCTTGTGAGGTACCTTCCACCAAAACGTAGCTCTAGGTTTTTGACTTGATTCTCGTTTAGAATAACTATGAAACTACATTGAGGCCATCATTTTTCTTTGAACTCAACCTTAGCACCCCCTATCATCCCCTTCACCACAAAGCTATAAAAAAAAATTAAAATACAAAAGAAGATAGCTTGGGGGAAATGCAGTAGAAGAGGTTCACAAAGGGAACCGAAAGAAGCTTGATTTAGATTAGCCCCTCAAGGCTATATTTATTATCAAAATAAGCCAAAATCAAAAGAAAATATAAAAGGATAAAGCTAAAAGCGTAAAGGCGCTAACCCAAGACTTTCCTTTAACCCAAAAATCCCTTTGAGCCTAAAAAGTCCTCTGTACGTGTAGTTTTGTGGAAACATCTAGACTTTGAGAACCATTTCAAAAACATCAAGAGTGAAACACTTTCTTGGTTAGGAAGGCTATTTGAGCGTATACACATTGCCTTAAACACATGAGAGAAATTGAGTGGACTCTGCGAGTATCCATCCAATATGATCACTTATCCCACTTCCTTAGTGATTACGGTATGTTTACTTATTCTCTTAAGGCCGTGTGTGTGATTTATTGAAACAAGTGTCATGTTAGTATTAACCTTTGTGTAAAACAACTGTCTTTTCTTACGTTTAGTGATTGACATGCGGGTATTGGTTGTGTTTGTGCATTAATGAACTTAAATTATGATTATCTCTTTTGGAAATATGGTTAGCTCATCTTGTTACTTTTAAGGTTTGTCTCCTTTGTTATTGTCTCCCATTTCTTAGTGAACAACATGCTTCCTTGAGGACAAGGAAGAGTTCAGCTTGGGAGATTTTGTTAGCTAGTAATTTTGTACATATTTTATCTATTAATATAATATGTTTTGAATCTTAGTTTAGCTTAAATTATGCATTTTTAGCTTAAATCGCATTGCATCCATCATTCGTTCCGTGTTCGGGTAATATTCGGGAAACTTGCGCGTTTATTCAAATTTCAGGTTGATTTAATAACGCTCGGTTCGGTTACAAAGGATGTCAAGTAATACGAAGGAAGCAAGGTGGAAAGTGGAGAAGAACTATTAAAGAACAAAGGATGGATTCACTTTCTGTGGGTGCGCACGACCCGTGCGCACTTCAGGCTACAATAGCGCACGACCCGTGCGCCTTGTCCATAATGTTTTCTGCTTCATGCAATTTTTCTGCAGCTTGGTTTAGATCTTTAATAAGATATTTGTTTAGATATTTGTCTAGATATTTGTCGAGATATTTGTCGAGATATATGTCAAGATATTTGTCGAGATATTTGTCGAGATATTTGTCTAGATATTTATTTAGATATTTTGGATATTTTGGTTTTATTAGTATAAATAGAGGCCTTCCCCTCTCCTTAGACGTGTGTGTTTTGGGAGGAAGAAAACCCTCTCTAGAGGTTTAACCTCCGGGTTTACTCTTCTCTTGGAAGATGTCTGCATTTGTGTTCATCAATCTAGTATTGTATCTCTTTCTCGTTTATGTTCTTAATTCATAAATATATGTAGAAATGTTGTTTGATGCTTTCCTCTATATTTTCTGTTATATATCAGTATCTCGTACATATATATATATATATTGTTTAGTTTTTAAAAATCGTTTTTAGTTCTTTTCACATATAAGATTGTGTGGTGATAATCAGCAGTTGTATTGAGAAATTGGTTAACTCGGAGTTAAACGAGACGGTTATCGAAGTTTGGTTCTACGGTTCATCACCAACGGAAGTTGGGTTGTGATCAGAATAGAAACTGACTATTCGATAACCTCTATTCAAAAAATCAAATTATGAGCGGAAGTTTGAATTTGGCTTTTGGTCGATTAACCAACGATTCTAAAATTATCATGGAAATAGATAAAAGTAGGAACCGGGGAAATTGTTTTATCAAAACTTAATGCTTCTAATTAAGTCGGAAGTCATGGAAATAGTCAACCGCTTAACTAGGAAGGTTTACTTCACCTTGGAAGAGGGTCTTAAATGTTTTTAGAAAGATAAACCCCTACCTCGATATAACTGTTGAGTATCACCACTTCCATCTTGTTTTTATGTCTTAGTTTAATACATGTCCTAATTAATCTTCTATTGTAATTTTCATAGTTTTTGTTATAAATAGTTAAAGTCCCTTTTATGTATTTATGTTTTATACTTGTATTTTGATTTATAGATTAATCCTTAGTTTATAAAAATCTCCACCAATTGTGTTCACATAACTAGTTCATGATTTATAGCAGAATTAGTACTTAAACCATTACTCCCTGTGATCGACCCGTATGCTACACAACCCGTACGCTTGCGGTTAAAATATTACTTTCGAATGGTCATAAATTAAAACGCCATAAACCCGACTAAACTTTCATAAACTCATTGACGGTAAAATCAAGCAGTGTCAAAATTTATGTTTCTCAACATAAAAAGCGTAAAACGACAATAAGTCTAAAAATGTCAAAACTCTAAAACCACCACGTAAGATAAAGTGACCCTTTTTTTTCCACAAAATTCTCATTAGATACGTCACCCAAAAGCTCGTAATTTGCACGCCATAAAATTAAAACTCACGCATCTCAAAATATACTCACGAACTCAAAAGGTTGTAGAACTATACCCCGTAAAATTAAACACGACTCGTACAGACTAAAATTCTCTAGAAATTTCCGACTCGAGAACAGTGGGTTAACTCTTCCTTCAAAATCTTAACATAGGTGGAGGAGATCCAATGTCAAGGTTAAAAATTCTACAGTCACTTACCCAATACCACATGTGGCATTAAAACACGGATCTTAAGATGTCCAAAAATATCGTTAAACACAAAACAGGGACGGGGAGATTTTTCCATATAAATTGTAATAACTTGCAACAAACAATTCCATGCATACTTAAGCTCACAGTTTAAAAATCTGATGAGTGCTAAAAGTTTTACCAAGACTTCAAAGTATAACACACTTTATGCTTCGAATACATGAGAAACAATTGATACAAACTTATTTTAGAAATAAATTTCGTGCATGAACTTGGTCGACACTCAGTATCTCAGGACTACACTCCCCCATTTTCCCGACATACTATTGCCATCCGGATACATCAATCATCTTAGAGCCACGAACCCACTAATTGGGTTAACTTACAATTTCTCCTCGAAATAAAATTGGTCTAACGAACTTATAGTTCTAATCCAACCAATAATTCTTACTCAAGATGATCAACTAAATGCATTCAACGTATTTAACTATCACTTCAACGTCACATCGCTATAGACATCAACCTTTCCTTAGATTACTCGCTTAGAAACTTTCTTACTACCCCAACGGTCATCATACTAAGGTAGTTCAAGTATACACATGTGATATGTAGGTTCACCATAACACTGGCCAGGTGCCATTATGAACGTACCATACATGATCATCCTTGCGACCCTTGACAATTTCTCGTTTCTAGCGACCTGATCAACTCCAAGATATCTTATCTTAAGGCGCCTAATGTGCAACTTCACTTTCAATCACCTATAAGTACGCTAGTTTGAGTCTAGGCATTCAAAAATCAATACCTAAATCTCTCAAACATAAGCTCTGATACCAACTTGTTACACCCTGAATTCTGGGAATAGCAACTAATTTAAAATTTTCTAAATACACCAATAAAAGAATCATCTACAGCAACAATTTAAGATTTAACCTCAATACAAACATTCATTCTATACAAAAGTCCATGATAAGTACGGGTGCTACTAACCCCCATGCATAGTCACTATCTCCATAAAGCGGAAGACTTTGCCGAAAACTTACTTTCGGATCTAGCTAAGGCTCTACTCTTCATAGGACTGCTAGAACCAACTCCCAACCTTGAAACCTGATGCACATGCCGACAAATAAAAAGGTTAGGCTTAACGCCTAGTGAGCTCAAGAGTTTTTCAACATATATATATATATATATATAATAATCGTTTAAAAAGAAAGGATGCGATTAAAGTTATAGTCCTTCAATATGATACGTCTTACAAGAGAAAACGACTCATTTTCCAATAATATACATTTTAGACATAAAACACCAATTTGGACACTTTACAAAACCAAACTACTTCAAAGATAAAGATACCAATGTAAGCCGCCCGTTCATAAATTAGCTTTAACCCAAAACTCACTCAAAGCGTAAAATATAAATTGAACTCTTCATTTATGAAGATACGGTTAAACCTTTTATCCGAAAACACCCAAAACACGGGTGGGGCATAATACTCAACCCATAAATCAAGGGTAAAACCCAATTATACAAAACGTCACCGAAAACTTGGATAATAAAACTCAATACCCAAAAACAACACCTTTCGGTGACGGGGGAGACCTGATTCCATAAAATGTGACGGTCCACAAAGTAAGCCCATTTTATGTTGTTAAGACTAGTCATAAAAACAAAGTACACGCAAGGGATGTCAGGCTCAGTAGCTTTAAACATACACCCACGGAAACTCAAGTTCAACCCCGAAGGGTTCCTACGTCGAGCTCCTCATCCAATATCGTAATACTTGAGCACGAAGGACTTATACCTCATCCGGTACCTTAACGTGCCTCGAAGTGGAAAACTAGCGTTCCATCATCGAACGTAATAATTCCAAGCGCAAGGAATGTTAGGCTCAGTGGCTTTAAACGTACACCCACGGGATTTCGAGTTCAACCGCGAACGGTCCTTATGTCGAGTCCCTCATCCAATATCGCAACCAAGGCTCTAAGTCGAGCTACCAAAACTGGACAATTGTCCAAAGACCCTAAATCAAATAAAAATGCCAAGTCGCAGGTTTAGCAACCCATTGACCCAATGATAAATGAAATAAAAATACGATAAACGCACTCGACCAACGGATATGCAAACACCGCGACTAAAAGTTTAATAAATTCAAAACTCCACCTTAGTTGAAGCAACCCATTTTCCAAATGAACTTATACCCTTATATTTTCCAAATGCCTCATAACACAGAATATGCATTTTCCAAATTTAACTGCTGATAAGAATGAAAATCATGAAATGAGACTATAAACATTCTTTCAAGTACCTTACATAAAAGTACAAATAATACTTTATAAAACATTCCATTTCATGAATGATGCATGAGACTCGACAAACATTTAAAAATGTATTTCTTTGACCAAAGATCTATTTATGCAATAAGACCTCAAAACACAGTCATTTGTAACACATTTATCAAAATGCCCAAAAATCCCATGTGTGGGTATTATACAAAGTTTGTAAAGTTAAATACTTCAAATGATCAAAGATTAACAAATAACCCAACATTTGATAATTTCATGTAAAGCACATAAACACTTTAAAATGGACATTTTGGCATGTAAAACATTTTCACAAATCAACTTGAACTCACCTCGCTAGATTTAGGCTAAATCTAGGTTTCACCTAACGAGCTCTTTTGAAGGCCACTTGAATCCTCAAGCCGAGAGCTTCCAAAACCCTTTTAGATAATGAGACTTTCCGAGGGCACCCAATCCAACTCTTCAACTCGAGTTTCCAATACCTAAATCCAAACATTCCAAACCATAAACACCCATATTTAACCATTTAGAAACATTCCCCAAACATTATTTACTGAAATCCCCAACGAGATAAAAACCCTATTTTCTCCAAAACCATCAAATCCGAGATTTGAGAAACCAAACACTAGGGAAACATCAATGGAGCATTTATAACTTATCACGAGGCTAGAAGTGGGAAGGATACACTTACCACTTAGGTTTTGACGAAAACCTAGAAAACCCAAAAATGAACTTGAGGTTGAAGGTGAAGATGAAGCTTCTTGACCATGGCTTCCAATCTTTGGTGGGTGGAAGGAGGAATACTTGGAACATCACAAATTTGGTGTCTTGGAAGCATAAAACCGATTTTAGGGTTTGGGGTTCGGTTTCTAGAAAGAAAAGGGTGAAAGGGGTTGAAATAATGAATGAGAAAATAGGTTTAATGAAGGCTGGACCCCGACGGCGAGTATGCCCAGCGATTGTGACATGTGTCACTTTCGCCGGGCACTCTCGCGAAGAATGTACCGCGGCCATAAGGCCTTCCGCGAGAGTGACACGCGAGAGTGACACATGTCACTTTCGCTGTCACTATCGCCCAGAATCCCCGAAGCCCAAAATTCGATCTTTTTTCGACACTAAGGCCCTTGACACTCTTTGGGACTCTTAGTAGCGTTTTCCCGACATGAATTCTGCCAAACACCAGATACAGAAACGCCCAGGTGCCCCTAGGCTCACCAAGATTAAGGGTGTTACACCTATCTTATTCTTAACAAACAAGAAATTCTCCATCTCTTGGACCCACTCAAGGTAGTTTTTGTCCGTCAAGGTATCATTGACGTGCATTTGCCTTGGGTAATCGGATGGGTGAAGGTAATAGGGAGAGTTGTGATCGGAAGCACTTCCATCGATTTTGTGGGTTTATTTGTTTGTGTCATCGCCGGCCATGATGAGCCCGTGATTTGGTGATTAGGGTTTTGTGGTTTGGATCGAGCCTAATTGACACTGCTCTGATACTATGTTAAATTTCATTGACTAAAACGTGTATTTGACAATTACAACTAGAGAGGTCTAAATAGGCAAACGAATTACAAAAGTATGGAAACCCCATTAATCAAGGA
Source organism: Arctium minus (assembly GCA_954870635.1). Classification (NCBI taxonomy): domain Eukaryota; kingdom Viridiplantae; phylum Streptophyta; class Magnoliopsida; order Asterales; family Asteraceae; genus Arctium; species Arctium minus. The sequence goes on along the minus strand of OX941092.1, from coordinate 75,740,578 downwards.
GCTAAAAAAGGACACCATATAATACGTGATTAGGAAGGCAATCAGGAGAGCAAGTTTAGCAATTCTATACGAGCAACATGATTATCAGTAGGGATGTAATCTTTGCTGATGACAAGGCATGGAACTGGTCCGACAACAAAAAAGAAGCATACGTGGTAATTAGCGGTGTACAAGAAGGCCCTCAAATTCAAGATAATGAAGCTGATGTTAATATCAATCTGGTACCTACTCCCACGGTAAGTCTATTAACTTCAAAACCTACAACTCCTGTTGCTCCATCATCATCTTCTTCTCTTGACTCTACTGATTCAACACCTAGAAAGATGAGGATTATAAATGATCTATCTTCAAGTATGTTAAGATTAGATCATGATGATTTGGTTGATTTCGCATTATTTGCTGTTGCGGATCCCACGGTAAGTCTATTAACTTCAAAACCTACAACTCCTGTTGCTCCATCATCATCTTCTTCTCTTGACTCTACTGATTCACCACCTAGAAAGATGAGGATTATAAATGATCTATTTTCAAGTACACAAATATTAGATCATGATGATTTGGTTGATTACGCATTATTTGCTGCGGATCCAGTGGAATTCGAAGTTGCTATTAAAAGTACTAAGTGGAAGAAAGCTATGAATCAAGAGATTGATTCAACTCAAAAAATAATAATACATGGGATCTAGTTCCTCTTTCCACAAGGGTATAAAGAAATTGGAGTAAAGTGGATTTATAAAACAAAATTGAAGGAGAAAGGAGATGTAGATAAATACAAGGCATGTTTGGTTGTAAAAGGCTACAAGAAAAAGTTTGAAGTAGACTACAATGAGGTTTTTGCCCCGGTGGTACGTTTGGAAACCATTCGCCTGGATATTGCATTAGCGGCTCAAAACAATTGGAAAATTAATCAAATAGATGTTAAATCCGCGTTTTTGAATGGGTATCTAAATGAGGAAGTCTACATTGAACAACCTCAAAGGTATATCAAGAAGAACAAAGAGAATAAAGTATGCAGATTGAAAAAACAAGCACCGCGTGCTTGGTACAGTCGCATAGACGAGTATTTTATGAAGAACAAGTTCAAGAAGTGTCTTTACGGGCATACGGTTTACGTCAAGGAACAAAGGGTGATCTGTTGATTGTTTTTCTGTACGTGGATGATCTAATATTCACGGGAAACAATCTTATTCTGATAGAAGACTTTTGTCAGGATCTGATTCTTTACAAGAATAATGAACTCAGAAACAATATTAAAGGAGTTTGCGGAATAACACTTTAATATTCAGAATATCAATGAAACAGTGAATCAGAAATCACAAATTGTAAACTTTATTGAATGATTTAAAGCTACAAGATTTCACACACAACCTCAATATTGATGACCAGGCTCACCAATACGAATTCTACTTCTCTAGAATTAGGATTATAAACCTTGAGGTTGATTCTCTCTATGAAAGTAAACACTCAGAATATTGTCTAACTTCTTATACTAAACTATTCACAATAATTCTATACATATACTAAAGATAAAAGATAATTACAAAATATAAAAGATCTTCAGTATAATCTTCCATAGTTATCTCCAAGCTTTCCATGATTGTCTCCATCCTTGATCTGCACGTATCTTGATTATCTCTTAAGCAGTATTAAGATGTAGCAGTATTAACACTCTGAGCAATATTAATCTTCTCTAGCAGTAGTAACTATGCTCAGCAGTATTAACTTTGATCTAGCAGTACTAACTTCAGCAGTACTAACTACTAGCAGTACTAACTTTGCTTAGCAGTAGTAACTTCATCGAGCAATAGTAATCTTGGTTAGCAATATTAACCATACTTGTGCAATTCTGAATTTCCAACAACTTTAAAAGTTCAATGAAACCTGAATTCAAGATGATGGGTATAGGGTTACTTCACTATTTTCTTGGTATCGAGGTTAGGCAAAACAATAAAGGAATTACCACATCACAAAGGAAGTATGCTCATGATATATAAATTGAAAAGGTTCAATATGGAAAAGGCAGGCTCAAGCTTGACACCAATCGAAGTTGTGTTAAAATTATTAAAAGACCCAAAAGAAAATAATATAGATCGAGCATGTTTAGGAGTTTGGTAAGAAGCCTAATGTTTTATCGCCTACATGACCCAATATTACTTATGATGTGAGTCTGATTAGTAGGTTTATGGAGTCACCGAGACAAAGCCATTATTGGGACGTCGGTAAAAGGATATATTTTTTTTTGGAAGGCATAGCGGCATCAAACCAACGAACGACTACCACGAACACACGCACACACACCTCCCCGGCGGTATCGGGCATCCACGGACAGCCCACTAATCCTCCGCTGTCCCGGCCCAGCTTACGCTGAACCTAGAGCCCAACCACAGTCTAAGACTGGGCTGGGGGCAGCCCAGTCAAAGACTGGACCAGCCCAAGGACTGGACCAGCCCAAGGACTGGGTACTCCTCATGCCCTCAAATTGACTCCCCTTGGATTCGAACCCGGGTAGATTGGGATACCATCCACAATCCCCCCAGGATGTTACCACCCTTGGGGAAACCAACTGAGCTAGACATGATTTGTACGGTAAAAGGATATTGCGGTATGTAAAAGGAACGATTGATCATGGGATTTGATATGAGAAGGTAAACGATCCCAAACTAGTTATATATGGAGATAGAGATTACGGAGGAAGCATGGATGACAGCAGAAGTACAACAAGTTACGTTTTCAACATGTGATCATGTGCTATTTCTTGGCTATCTAGAAGCAAAAAGTAGTGGCGTTGTCTATTGTCAAGGCTGAATACATGAGTATTTCTTTTGTTGGCTGTTGGCTGTCAAGCGATCTGGATGAGAGGAATATTAAAAGAACTTAAGCATCGACAGGAGAAACCTACATTGATATATTGTGACAACAAATCGACAATATATAAGAGCCAGTATCACTTTATAGGGGAATTAGTCAAACTTGGGGAAGTTGAAGTTTGTTTTTGCAAAACTGGAGATCAGACAGCTAATATATTTACGAAAGCATGGAAAGTTAGAGACTTTACAATACACCAAATGTTGTCTTAGACAACATATGCTAATTGTCTATGTTGCTTAAGATAAGCTTAGGCAACAAAGGCTAATATATGTTGCCTAAGTTTCCTCTTACGCAACATGTAGTTCTATGTTGCCTGAGTCAGACCTTATGCAACATATGAATAATTATATGTTGCCTCAACTATCTTAAGCAACATTTTCCCTTATGTTGCCTTAGTTTTATAATGTTTTTTTTTAATAAATGAAAGTTATCTTAGGCAACATATTGTCTTGTTTATATGTTGTCTAAGGTAAAAAATATAACTAATTATAGGTAATCGAAAATTTAATAACTTGTATAATGTTTTTTTTAATCAATGGAAGTTATCTTAGACAACATATTTTCTTGTTTCTATGTTGCCTAAGGTCAAAAATATAAATAAATATAGGTAGTTGAAAATGTAAAAACTTGTATAATGTTTTTTTTTAAATCAATAAAAGTTATCTTAGGCAACATATTTTCTTGTTTCTATGTTGCCTAAGGTCAAAAATATAAATAAACATAGGTAGTTGAAAATGTAAAAACATGTATAATGTTTTTTTTAAATCAATGAAAGTTATCTTAGGCAACATATTTTCTTGTTTCTATGTTTGCCTAAGGTAAAAAATATAAATAAATATAGGTAGTTGAAAATGTAAAAACTTGTATAATGTTTTTTTTTAAATCAATGAAAGTTATCTTAGGCTACATATTTTCTTGTTTCTATGTTGCCTAAGGTCAAAAATATAACTAAATATAGGTAGTCGAAAATTTAATAACTTGTATAATGTTTTTTTTTTAAATCAATGAAAGTTATCTTAGGCAACATATTTTTTTGTTTCTAAGTTGCCTAAAGTCAAAAATATAAATAAATATAGGTAGTTGAAAATGTAAAAACTTGTATAATGTTTTTTTTAAAATCAATTAAAGTTATCTTAGACTACATATTTTCTTGTTTCTATGTTGCCTAAGGTCAAAAATATAACTAAATATAGGTAGTCGAAAATTTAATAACTTGTATAATATTTTTTTTTAAATCAATGAAAGTTGTACGTCAACCCGACTAATTTTACTTTTTTTTTATGATTTGAAACTTTTAGTGGCTCGTCTTTTCTATCAATTCTCAAGTCCTTCTATCTTAGTCATAGTTCAAATCTGACTACGAGACCACGCCGAATAATATCGTACAAATCTAACTTTCAAGTCTTCAAAAATATTCAACATCAACTTGGGCTTTAATGGATCAGTTGGGATTTACTTGATCCATTTAGGCTTTAATGGATTCACTTGGACTTTAATGGACCCAATTAGGATTTAATTGATCCAATTGGACTTTAATGGATCGTTTGGATTTCAATGCATCCACTCGCTTTAACGGATCGATTGGGCTTTAATGTATCGGTTGGGCTTTAATGGATCCATCCATTTAGGCTTTAACGGATTCATTTGGGCTTTAATAGTGTTATTGGGCTTCAATAAGTCATGAAAGGTTTTGTTGGTATATATTGGTTCTTACTAAGCTTTAATGGTTCTTAGTTGGCTATACTGGGCCTTAGTGGCCTTATTGATCATAATACACATCACATGCATATATGCAATACATATCTGCATACAAACACATATTAAGTCACCGTTGGTGTTATTGGGCCTTAATAAGTCATGAAAGGTTTTGTTGGTCTATATTGGTTCTTACTAGGCTTTAATGGTTCTTAGTAGGCTATAGTGGGCATTAGTGGCCTTATTGATCTCGGTACACATCACATGCATATATGCAGTGCATATTTTCATACAAACACATATTAAGTCACTATTGGTGATATTGGGCCTTAATAAGTCATGAAAGGTTTTGTTGGTCTGTATTGGTTCTTACTAAACTTTAATGGTTCTTAGTTAGCTATAGTAGGCGTTAGTGGCCTTATTGATCACAATACACATAACATGCATATATGCAATACATATCTGCATACAAACACATATTAAGTCACAATTAGTGTTATTGGGCCTTAATAAGTCATGAAAGGTTTTGTTGGTATATATTGGTTCTTACTAAGCTTTAATGGTTCTTAGTTGGCTATACTGGGCCTTAGTGGCCTTATTGATCACAATACACATTACATGCATATATGCAATACATATCTGCATACAAACACATATTAAGTCACCGTTCGTGTTATTGGGCCTTAATAAGTCATGAAAGGTTTTGTTGGTCTATATTGGTTCTTACTAGGCTTTAATGGTTCTTAGTAGGCTATAGTGGGCCTTAGTGGATCTATTGGACTTAAAACAGTACACATCATAAGCATATATGCAGTACATATCTACATACAAACACATATAGAGATTTAAAGGGTTTCATTGGGTCTTAATGGATCTATTGGACTTAAACCAAGGAAGACTAATAACTCATGAAGAGCACTCCCACGAATTGAGACTTAGGGGCCGTTTACAAAACGTTTACCCGGTAAGCGTTTACCGGGGGATTTACCTTAACGGATGAACTTGATAAGGGCATAAAATCTTACCAGGTAAGAGCCATGATAAGAATGGAGAGTCTTACCCGGTAAGTGAGAGTGACATTTGAGTAAACAACCCTTTAGAACGGAATTGATCTGGTACATCTCATACTAATGTGTCTCCATTTATCATCAAACGGTTGATAACCAATTATCACGTTTCTCACTGTTAACTCAATTTTCTCATCGGAACCCAACCCTATATATTGAATACTAAATTTATTATCTTTTTTTTTTAACAAAACAACATTTATTAACTAAAGTTATTTATTTTAGATCAAAAAACAAATTAATTTAAAAATATTTATTTTCTAAAAAATTATTTATTTGAAACTAAAAATACAAATAAAAAAAGACCCAAATTTTATTTGCTTTCCCCCCACCCCAAAACTATCCCGCCTATCTCCTCCCCCCCTTTTTTTAGGGCTTTATTGTGTTCAACCTTAAGAGAGCCGCCTCCATTCCAACTCCAATAATCAATATCCATTCGACTTCACGAGTTCACGTCTTCAGACTTCAGTTCACCCTCGGGCGACGGGCAGCGAGCGGCGGTACTTATATTTCTTTTATGGCATCGATCCACCAAATCAAGTGATCGCCAACAAGGTATACAATCGATTCTCGCCCACTACCAAAGACATCGTCTAGTACAAAATTTCTGGAAACCTTCTGATGATGTCTTCTCTGTGTTTTGTTGAAACTTCTTATTTCATCTTTACATTTTTAATGGTTGATATTATATGTGAGCTTTCAACTTACCAGATAAGTCAACTGGATCAACTGAATTGCTGCAAAGCCCCATGCCTTATAGCTACAATGATTTAAAAATTGCGACAAATAATTTTAGTAAAGAGCACAAGCTTGGAGAGGGAACGTTTGGAGAAGTATATAAGGTACCGAGGAGTAGTCCATATTTTCCAGAATAACTCAGGGTTTTTTTTATACCTTTGTATCGATGAAGTCCATTATAGTCTAGATGGCCTTATGTTTTTATACCTTTGGCATGATGCAGGTTTGGTGTTGTGGTCCTTGGAATTATTAGCGGAAGGAGGTGCACAGATGGCATTGAAAATGGATCTGTTACACAACACTTAACTGATTATGTGAGTATCTCAAAGTTAGCTTATTTAGCATGTTCTAATTGCTTCCTTGTCTCATGTCTATAACAATATCGATGAAGCCAAAATTTTCTGACACATATAATCATATATACATTCTCTCTAGTTTAACATTCTGGAATCGTTTATTTTTCATTGGATAATGTATCAAAAAGGTTATGTGATGAATCATTTAGTTTAATTAACATTCTGGAATCGTTTATTTTTTTTCTTAAGTTCATAATAGCAGTTCTTAATATTCTGTTTATGTTCTACTACATCTTTTGCTGATATTCTCTCTAGTTTAACATTTTTCTATTTATCAATTTGTAGTTCCATATGCCTCCCAAAAAAAGTCAAGCGTGCACTTGCGGCTTCAACCGGAAACAGAGAATCGAGCAAAACTTAGATGAGCAAGTGCGTCAATTAGAAAAGAGTGGAGATATGAAGGGGCTAGTTTAAAAAGAAAGTTGGTCGTTTTTGTGATTCAAACCAACGAGCTTGTTATGATGGGATGACATTTGAAGAGCTTGTATTTGGTCATTTGAACTAGTATATTAGTTTTTTTTGAACGTATGTAATTTGTAATATTATTTGTTATTTGATAAAATTCTAATTAATAAGAAAATTTGATTTTTAAAAAAAAATGTGTAAGGCAACATATACAAATAGAGTATGTTGCTTAAGTTGATATCTTAGGCAACACATGCATAAATCTAATGTTGCCTTAGTGTTTGGTGGGTGCAACATATGTTTTTTTCATAGGCAACATAACACCTGTTGTGTGTTGCTTAAGGAGTCCGCTTAGGCAACATACGATGTTTGCCTATGTTGCCTAAGTTCTTATGCAACATTGATAAGGCAACATTGCTTAGGCAACATAGGCATGTTGCCTAAGCCTTAGGCAACATATAAACCCCTCTTAAGCAACATTTTTCATTTGTTGCCTAAGTGATATTTGGTGTAGTGTTAACAGGTTGAAAGAAAAGTCGGGGGTAGTTCAAGTCTAGCTTAAGGGGGAATGTTAAGTGGCAATAGTTAATCTAGACTTGATAACTGATAAAGGTTGTTAATAATTGTTAAGGGTAGTTAAATAACTGTTTATAATGATGTATATATACCTGTAAATTTGTTGAATATGAAATGGAACGTATGATATTATTAGTACCATGTGTGCGAAACTTTTCTCTAAAATGAACATCACTTAAAATTGCAGCAATCTTCCTGCAATTTAATAGCATCTCGTTTCTACAATATTAATATGACACTTGCATAAATGCAAACACATTCAAGTAGGTGAAAATGCAACAACAATATCACACTCTTCACCAAATTAAACTTTGCTGAAAGAGTTTAAACTTTATAGTAATATATAGATTTTATTTCTGCTAAACAAAGGTTTTATTTATACTTACAACATCCATGATTGAGCTTATAAATTGCTCTGAAAAAGTAGTAACTTAAAATTCCAAACGATATAGAACAAGATCAATATCATAATGAGCGAATAGAATGATCCGTTCCTCGATCATTTGATGTTCACTACCATGGAACATGCACAACGATAGGGCTCCGCACTTGATGCACTCCATCATCCCATGTCAAACCACCTGAAACAATTGGGTTGTCTAACTTTTCTATGGTTGCCTGAACAGACACCTTAAAAGACAGCTTCTGTCCATATTCTTCAAATTGTAGGACACTCGGCTCAACTTGTATTCTCAAACCGCTAACACGTGGTTGAGTTATTAAAGCTCTATAAGTCGATGTTGCTGACCCGACATTGGTGACAGTCCTGGTGAAGTTAGTATCAATGGCTTCGCTGCGCATTGTTGGGATAACAAATGTAGGGTAGTTGAGATCCTTAGTTTGTTTCATGAGATCAGAGCAGCTACTGATATTAACCCCAGTGATGATTCTTATAGGTTGGGTGCTATAGTTTTGTTGGCATAAAAAAGTTACATAATCAACCTCATCAGCATCATATACCAGTCCAGGTCTCATAGCTTTCATTGGATTAAGATAACCAGCTCCATATGCAAATTCAGCATCTGGGTTGATTTGAGCACTCATCACAGAAGCTGCAATCAATTTTATAATAACAAGAAATTACATAACTAGTTAACACTGGATGTATAAATGTTTTGCACTATACGATTTGTCTTTAGAAATGTGATATGTTACCGGTGGTCATTAGAGCCGATTTAATTGCTGCAGGAGACCATGCTGGGTTAAATGTTTTGATATAAGCAGCTATACCGCTTACATGTGGGCAGGCCATTGATGTGCCCGATATCATATTGAAAGGCACTGCTCTTCGATCTCCTTCTACTTCACTAATTGGAGCCACAGGCGGCCATGCTGCTAGAATTCTTACACCAGGAGCTGTGAGGTCGGGCTGCATATATCATCAATTGGAAAATAGTTACAAGTGTTGCTAGATCTCTAACACAGGTTTATTTCTAAATCATGCATGTCATCAATTACCGTGAGAATATTTTTAACTATAGGATTGGGACCTCTTGATGAAAAAGAGGCAACGTATGGTGATGATGTGTTTGTGACATCTTCACTCTTCATTATAATTGCTGTTGCATTTCTGAAATGGATTTTCATGTTCATTCATTTGTGAATACAAAAATTCATTGATCAGATAAAATGTAAACAAGGGGTGTTTATTTACCTTGTTGAGCGTATATACTGAAAGATACTGTTTTCTTGATCAAAATTCACAACACTAACAGGCAAAGGATATGATTCAATCAAATCCGGCCTGCCATATGTCATGACAGACCCGACAGCACCAGCCAACATTTGAACTTCTCCGGTTGAAATCCAATCACATAGTACTATTTTACCTTGCACTAAATTCTTTTCCAACGTGTTATTGATGCAAAACCTGAAGTATATATTCCATGATATACCCATCAAATTAGAAACCAACTTATATTATATTGCATCACGAGTCTCCGAGACTAACTTAGTAAAATCATTAATCTTTACCTTGACGTTGAGCCGTTGAAACCAGCTACAATATTCGGGACATCTCCAGCGTAAACTAAAGGATACATTCCGTCAAGTTTAAACGTATTTATTGAAACTCCCTGAGATAAAAATGAATAAGTTAATGTTATTGATTTTTATTTTCGAACCAATGAAGTTCTTGATGATGACCAAGAAATCAACAGCTTTTTTCTCCACAAATGAAATATATATATAAACCAATAGGTTTAAAGATATTACTCACATCTACAACCATATTGTTGCCTAGTCTTACTGGGGTGATTAAATCTGGGTTTTTAGTGCCAGCTGCCACCGAAAGAATCCATGGAGCAACACTCGTGACGCTCTGGGGCTGTGGCCCATCGTTCCCAGCAGCTTGTACAGTTAATATTCCATTCATCATGGCATGAAAGGATCCAATAGCAATAGTGTCTTGAAAAAGTTGTACCCGATATGCGATGTCCGGGCCAATGTCGGGGCCAATCGAAATGCTGATTATGTCAACTCCATCGGCAATGGCAGTATCAAAAGCAGAAACAATGTCGTTATCTGAACACCCGTCTCTCCAACATACTTTATACACTGCAATCCTGGCTCTAGGAACACCCCCTCGAGCTGTTCCTGAACGAAGGCCTAGTAGGTTTGCATTTGTCACTATGTTTCCGGCAGCCGTGGATGCGGTGTGGGTTCCATGACCATCAGAGTCTCTTGGTGATTGTAAATCTTTAGGGTCATATGTTCCATTTCCGTTGAAGTATCGAGCTCCAATTATTTTGCTGTTTATGTGATAATGTAGCAAAATAAAGATCTATTAATCATATTTCAGAATCATTCAATTATATTAATTTTGTTCCAATTTAATCAAATTATTGAATTTGTATAAATCATCAATAACAGTAGGTCGAGAAAAAGAACCAGAGAAAAAAAAAGTTTACAGAAAGAATCTTAATTGTTTTCATGCTATGCAATTTAGCTCAAATTATGAAATTGAAATGATTAAAGGATGTACATAGATCTTATTAATGTTTGTGTATATGATAATTAAAAGAATATGAAAATAGAATTATGTTTATAGGTTTGAAACCCTGATTTCTTGAAAAAAAAACTATTTGCTTTTGAATTTGTAAAAGATCGAAATACAAATTAGGAAGAGATTTTTTACTTGTTGCAAGGGAAATTGGCTTCGCAAATGCCCTTCCATTTAGCGGGAGGAGGACCATATCCTAGGTCAGAGAAACTGGCTGATTCCGGCCAAATTCCGGAGTCAATAACACCTATGATGATGTCACTTTCAGTTGTTGATCTGTTGACTGTAAGTGGGAACCCTAAGAAGTCCCATGAACGTGTTGTTGCCAATTTGTACTTTCTGCTAGGGAACACAGAAACAACTCCCTCCATCCCTATATATGAAATTTCAATGCTTAGAATAGATTCATATGATCTTGTTCATGATAATCTAATTAGCTTAACAGTTGCAAGTTATGGACACATCAATGAACACACAACACAATTTACAAATCTGCAAATTGAATTATATGCATACCTGATATTTTTTGAGCCTCCTCTTGGGAAAGTCTTGCGGAAAATCCATGGAAGCTTTTAGTGTATCTTTGAAGCATATATTTCCCTCCATCCCTGCCATAATGAAGTGATATACAATATGACTTTCACTGTATTTTGATAACTCTAATTATTAAAAATAGATTATGAAAATGTTCGATTTACAGTCTTTATGCTGTAAAAATAATATTTTATTGTTTTTGTAAATTGTAGGAGGCTTATGGACAGGCTATACTAGAGAAGGGGTCACCTATTCGGCTATGACGAGTAAGCTTTTAGTGTATCGGGAGAGCATATGTTGTTGGTCCACCATCGGAGGTATGTTTCTTCTTTAATATGATGTCATGTATAAAATGTTTAATAATTCTGGACAATTGAATTACAAGAGAAACTAAAAAATTGGAGGACCAACAGAGGGTGTTATTCGGTTTTCAATTATTTCAAAACTACTCGATAACCAAACTGAATAACGTTCAATTTATGAAATCGGTTCAGTTTTTGGTTATACCATATAAGAATTTATTTAAAATGAAGTTTGTTGAACATAAAGTTTGTTTGTTTTTTCCCTAGAAATTCGGTTTACGGAAGGGTACATATTTACTTGTGTAAGTTACGAAAGACATAATTGTATCAATATAATATATATATATATATATATATATATATATATATATATATATATATATATATATATAGTTCTATATTTGTGTATTCATCTTTAACCAAATTGAACTGAAAAAATAACCAAAATCAGACCAAATAAGGCTATCCTTATTCGGTTAACCAAACTATTTTACTCAAAAACCCGTGTAGGTTATTCAAGTCAGTTTCACTATGTTATTTGTTTTCTTTTTTTTTGGACACTCCTAGCGGGCAGCGTGGGTGGCCAAGCTGGAGGCCTATTGGGTAGCTTATGAGATGCCTGCCGAAGGCGGAATTGGCAGCATGTGCAACCGATGTGAATGCCGATTGTGTAGCTCTGACTTATAGAACATGATTTCTAGATTAGTCACAGTGTTCTAAATTAGGTTCGCCATAACAGCCATCGTGGTGCACTGTGACTCAAGACCAATGATTGACGTCAAGTTAAGAATGTGGCATGTTATGGCCTAATGTGCGGGTTTGTAACATGATATTTGTACATTTTCAATGTCTTACTTATTAGTTTCTAAAATATAATTTAGTATTGTTGACTTATTGAGTAATAGTAAACGCATATTTTATATATGTATATATTTATATATAGATATAATGTTTTGTTGTCATAAGTCACATCTTGAAAAACGTCGTAGCCTCGTTGTGGTTCCAAAGACATAAGGTTTAGCTTCGCCTCCACGCCATACCTTGTGATATTTAGAAACTTGATTAGTCGGGTCCTTTACCCCTGCCCCTTATAGCTAGTTAGTGTCTATTATATGTTGTATGATAAAATATATTTTAAATTTTTTAAGATTTATATTATTCCTTTAATATGTATTATATATACAAGATGCACATATTTATACATGAAACTATGAGTAATTTGATAATTTTTTAAAAAAAATTTAAATATATCGACGGATTACCGACAAGATATTCATTGTCAAAATGTGATTTTGGTAATCCGTCGGCTTATTTATGTCGACAATTCAATTGATGCTTTCGGAAAGACGTTGGAACTCCATCGGTGACGGTGTGTGTTAGAAAATCGTCGGTAGACCTGTGTGTTGGAAGTTCATCGGTAAAATTGATCGAGAAATCCATCGTGTAATCTCAACCGTCGGAAGTCGGAAATCAGTTTGTGATATTGTCTATCGGAATTCAATCAGAAGATTTATTGTCAAAAATCCATCCGTACAATAAGGCAATCGATCGGAAATCCGTCAGTGTTTTTTAGACTATCGCAAATCCGTTGGTACAAGTTTGCCATTGGAAGACGGAAAATTCGTCGGTATATCAATGTTTGTAATTTTTTACAACAAAATAAGATTTATAAGATGCCAACAATGTTTCAAGTGTCTTAATAGACCGTGTTACTGGATGTAAGTTTATATGACCAAACAATAAAACGTCTTATCTAAAAAACACTGTAAAAACTTTATAGGACACTTTTGGGCATCAAATAAAGTTGTAGGACATTATAAAAATAAAACATCATATTAGCTATTTTATCGTACACTTTTGAGATGTACCCTATAAACATATCTTTTTATAAGACACTTGATTCAAATAGTATTTTATAAAATAATTAATATGACGTTTTATTGGAAAAATGTTCTAAAATATACAATAGTCTATTAGAACACTTGGACATTTTTGACGTTCTATAATCACTTAGATATGTTTTACATCCTAGAATGCTTCATTTGACATAATTTTATATGACCAAATATAAAAGCATTGCAATAAGTTTATATGATGTTTTTGGACGTCTTAATAGTTTTTAAGATTAACTTTTAAATAGATGTTCTATTAGCTTTTTTTATATGAGAAATCTCATATAAACAAATTTTTTTATAAGATACTTGCTTTTATAGGACATTTTTCAAATAATGTTCTATATATACACAAATTAATAAGATGTGTTAGATCAAAGTTGTCGTAAAAACTTGATAAAATGCTTAAAACGTCTTATAAAGTTATTACAACATCTTAGGGTGGCAATGAGTCAGGTTGGATTGGGTTTGGGTTCAACCCCTTTATTAATTGGGTTGAAAATCTCAACCCAATTCAACTAGTTTAATTAAATGGGTTGAGATTTCCAATCCAATTCAACGTGTTACTTAAATTAATTGGTGAACCAAATACCCCTTTTGAAACTTTTAAAATCGAAATCCAACTACTGTGGTTCATATTGGAGGTGGTCGGCGGTGTTACAGATTGGTGGTGGTCGGAAATGGTTTAGATCGGTGGTGGCAGCGGTTTAGATCGGTGGTGGTTGGCGGCGGTTCAGAAAGGTGGTGGTTGGCGGCGGTTCACATCGGTGGCGGTCGTCGGCGGTACAGAACGGTGGCGATCGACGGCGGTGCAGATCGGTGGCGGTCGGCGGCGGTGCAGATCGGTGGCGGTCGGCGGCGGTGCAGATCGGTGGCGGTCGGCGGCGGTGCAGATCGGTGGTGGTCGGCGGAGTTCAGATCGTTGGTGGTCGGCGGAGTTCAAATCCGTCGCTAAATTCGTCGGAAAGAATCCGTCGGAAATAATCCATCGGTAATCCGTCGCTAAAGGAAGACCGTCGGTGATCCGTCGGAAATAACCTCGCCGTCGGAGATCCGTCGGAAAACATAACCGTCGGTGATCCGTCGGTGATCCGTCGGTGATTTGAACGCCAACCACCTCTTTACCGACGGCTATTTACCGACGGATCACCGATGGATTTCCATTTTACCGACGGATCACCGATGGATGAATCCGTCGGTAATAAGCCTCTGTTTTGTAGTGGGTGGTCGACATAGGTTCATTTGGGTCTGATAAATCAATTAGGGTAGATGAGGGTAGTTTTGTCATTTTTGAAAAAAATTGGATGGAATGGAATTGAATTTCTTCTCAATTGTGATGGAATGACCAAATCTATGAATGGTGGAATGTGTAGAATTCAATTCCATTCCATAGGTAAACCAAACGCCTTAATGGAATCTGGTCAATTGAATTGATCATTCCAATTCCTTCAGATTCTATCGGAATTCTGCGAACCAATCGGCCCCTTAGTTCCTAAAAAGTAGTCTTATTAGGACATTTAATAGGTAAAAGTCTTCCATTTAGTAGTGTAGCCCCCACATACCCTTACCCTTGCTATATATAATGGTTTTTCTTATGTTGAAGACGGGTTCAAAGGTTCAGAATCTTTAGAAATGTTTACATATGACCTATATATACTGTATTTGTATGTATATTAAACATATATAGCGATTAAGATGAGGTCGAGTAGTGATTTGCCAGATTCATCAAAAATGAGGTGCGCTGAAGACTTCTTACAGTTCACTTGAAGGAGTCCTTAGGGAAATCCGAGTTCATCGGAATTTGCCCGGTCCAAAGAATTAATAATGAAGCTGCCATTCAATTAAGGGTGGTTCAAGGAAGAGGACTTTTTATGGTTATTCTGCCAACCTTCATTGGTTTGTCTTAGGGGCCGTTTACGTAATGCTTACCCGGTAAGTACTTACCAAGTCACGTTACCTTATCGATGAACATGGCAAGGACCATGAATCTTACCCGGTAAGAACAATGGCAAGGTCCAAGAGTCTTACCCGGTAAGTGATAGTTACGACTCTTACCCGGTTAGCGCTTACGGATGAATTATTGCATACGATGCCGTTTTTCATGGACTAAAATCTTAACAGGTAAGGTAAGTGATAGTGTTGAATTTACCGGTAAGTGCTTACTGGGTAAGTGATTGGGTAAACGGCCCCTTAGTTGCTTAGTTTAGTCTTACTTGGTTTTGGCTTCTTATCTTTAGATAAGGTATGGAGCTTGTTCCAACTTTTTAGTTTAGTTGTGAGGATAGTGCACTCCACTGGTGTTTGTCACATGGTTGAGTGGACTTGCCTTTTAGGTGTTTTTTTGCTTGTTTTTGCTAATAAAATTTGTCACAGGTGTCGTCCTCTTTCCGAAAAAAAAAAATTAGGTAAAGAAGGTGAGACCTGCCAACAACTTGCTGTAGCATGCTCAAGTGAAGGGATGATGCAGAGACATCATCTCGAGGTTTCTGGCCCATATACACCACATATACCTGCATAAAACCGGTTATTACCACTTCGATCAATAAAACTGGAAAAATGAAGCGTAAAAGATGGAATACGACACAAATGTTTTTGTGAGAATATGTGGAAACCCATTAGATTAGTCACCAAAAGAGTCCTTTAAAGATAGATGGAAGGTTCGTATTGTTGAATGGTCCAAGTCTAACAGGCCTCAACAAAGGCTAGACAGCCACAGCTTATCCCATTGTGGTCGTAAACTCTGGCTCTGATACTATGTGAAAATATGTGAAAAACAATTCTTTCTTCGGAGCTATTTAAAAGGTAATCTAATGAAGTTCACATATTCTCGCAGTTATAACGTACCTTTCGATTGTCATCTGAATCAGCCTGAGGTAAGTTGGACAGAAGTAGCACAAGGCAGCAGAGGTTTAAAACGAGGGAGACTTGGTTTGCCATTAAAGATAGTTAACTGGTTTGATAAGTTCTCATCCAACATCCATAAGATTGTATATGTATATATATACAAAAATCGGTCATGTGTTTGTTTGATAAAATATTCCATGGAGGAAATGGCAATATGAAAAGTATGTGCTTTTCATTTGATAATTACTTCTCGTATCCTTCAGTGTTTAATTTCTTCTTAGAATAATGGTAAAACATATCTTACAATTTTAATTAACAGAAAAGGACCAAGAAAAACACAAATATTTCTTATTTGTATTTAATATAACTAATAAATTTTTTTAAATTTTTTTAACAAATATAAAACATTTGGTACATACATGATAAGTACAAACTTAATATATTTCGACTAAAGAGCCGTTTACTAAATATTTACCCGGGTAAGTACTTACGGGTATTACTTACCTTACGAGATTCTTACCTATCGAGCATGAAAACTACCTATAATCTTACCTGGTAAGAGCCATAACAATGAACGAGAGTCTTATCAAGTAAGTAATAATGGAAATGGCTCTTACTCCCGGTCACTACTAGAAAAATGTGAAATACCGACGACAATTACCGACGGCAAAAAACAGTCGGTATTTACCGACGGCAAACCGACGGCCTACCAACGGTATATTTTTAATTTTATTTTTTATTTATTTTTAATAAGTCGTCGGAAAACTGTCGGAAAAATTAGTGAAATACCGACGGTTGTTTTTTTCATTTTATTTTATATTTATTTTTAATAAGTAAATACCGTCGGAAAACCGTCGGTAAGCTGTCGGTAGTTGTCGTCGGAAAACCGTCGCTGAATATTACCAACCAACTTTTTACCAACGATCATTCCCGTCACAAAACCGTCGCTAAGCCTTTTTCCGACGGTTTACCGACGGTTTCAGCCGTCGGTAATACGATTTATTTTAGTAGTGGGTAAGGCTTACCGGGTTTAATATGCATACCAACAATCAATTTTGATGATCGACAATGTTATACAATAAGATAAGTGAAAGTAATATCATTGCCGGTAATCATTTACCCGGTAAGCATTTTGATAAACAACCCCTAGGATTACAAAAATAATTAGTAATACAAAACAAATAACATTACAACTTGATTCAAAATTCAAATTAAAGTCATTGAAAATTATTTTTCGTGTCATTTCCTTTGTGTTGATGAAGACAATAAACTTGTTATTTTTATATTTGTCAATTTTTATAATTTAAACGATTATGTTGATTTTAGTATATATCTATGCCTCAAAGTTCCCGAAATCTTCTTTCTAAATATGGGAATATCTTCATTATCATATAAAAACACGTAAATATCAACTAATAATTGTTTAATCATATATGATTAAACGTCTATGTATTGTCAATATCACATGTGTTTAATCATATATGATTAACCATGCGTATCATATATGATTAAACACTTCTCGTCTTCTCGCAAAATGTTTAGCTTCTCGTTTGAACCTGCTCCTATATATAGACAGAGGTTCAAGGGAAAACCTCAAATAAAAAAAAATTAAAAAACACTCTATCAACCAGATTAGATGATTTGATAGATGTGATTAAATGGACGGTTACAACAATATCTTTTGAATTAAAAAACTCTAGCTCCCTATTTTTTTATTCGAAAAAAAAGAGAAATTAAAAAATAAACAAAATTCGAGCGAAATAAATTACACCAAAAGAACAATCATATTTTTCTCGTTAATTTGACATCCATATTGATATACCTTTTCATTCATTTTTTTCGCGGTTTTTCGGTTTTCTATTTATTTAGGGTTTTCCCCTTAACCTGACCCTATATATGTATGTATACATATATATATATGTATATATATATAGAGAGAGGGGGGGGGGGAACAGAGAGAAAGAGGAATCTCTCTCTCTCTCTCTCTATATATATATATATAGGGTCCGGTTCAGAGGAAAACCTTAAAAAAACGAAAAACTGAGGAACACCCTGGTAGCCCTTCTGGACGGTATGCACTTGTGCATACAGGTAATTTGTAACATGCATTTGTGCATATACACAAGTTCATAATGCACTTGTGCATAAAAACCAAAAAACAACATAATTTACATGTATGCACAAGTGCATACTATCCAGATGAAGGGTTACCAGAGTGTTCTTCAGTTTCCGTTTTTTTGAGGTTTTCCCTGAACCTCCGTCTATATATATATATATATATATATATATATATATATATATATATATATAGGTCCCCTTTTTTTTGTTAACCAACCTATTGGTGTTCTCCTTATTAGTCAACCACAACCGTAGTAGATGCATCAGATTAATATGGTTAGGATTAAATGATGGTTTCCATGTCCAAAATTGCAAAATGCCACATGCTCACAAGTGAAGAAAGGTAAAAGGGTCAAAATACTCAATTCATTAAAATGGAAAGTGATTCTATCAATTGGAAATGTAGCAATTCCAAGCAAGCAGAATTTTGGGTGATTTGAACAAACCAAGATCAAACTAAGCAATTCCAACAAAGCCGAATTCCAAGCAAGCGTATCTTCTCTCACAGATTAATCGGGGGAAAAAGTCATGTTCATAGGAGATATCTGATTGATGTCGAATTCAATGGCCAAAATACCACGCGGGAACGGTTTAGAAGTACATATATGCACATTTTCTCTATGTGTACAAGTGCACATATGTACACTTGTGAAATGGTCTACAATTTGATCTAGAGAGCATAATGCACAACAAGATTGAACTTATGGAATGTAAGCATAGAAAGTGCACATAAGCATTGATGTGGACATAGAGGTACAATTAAATGTGCACATAAATTGTATATAATATAAACAAGCTTAAGAATTTTTTTACTAGTGTGTTGATAATGTATTTAGAAGGTTCAACGTTGTGTTCACAAGTGACATATTTAGTTTTATTGATGTAGTGGATGTTTACAATATGTTAATAAGCTATACCAAGTCTGAATTTATAATATGTTCACAATGTGGTCACAGACTATAATAATAATTTTGAGAAAGTGTTTGCAATGTGTAAACCTATTGTGGATATTAAATTATAGAGAAAAATAGGAGTGAATAAATGAGAGGAGAGAAAAGTGCAAATAGGATGGGGAGGGGAATTTTTATTTTGTATTAAATTTTATCTTTCAACTAATTTTTCATGGCCTAAGGATCTCAAAATTTGTACAGATCACAAAAGAATGCCCCCCTATATATATATATATATATATATATATATATATATAAATATAAGGGAGAGATCAAATGCAAACCGCTCTAATTTTGCAAATCGTCGATTTCATTGGTTAAGAAAATTAACTTGGTTCATGAAATTGTTTAATTTGATTAAATTGTTTCGTATATTTGTGTTTTTACGTAAAAATGAAATTGTTTCATATACTTTTTTATTCTAACGAAATTGTTTCATTCATGTTTTCTCTAATTATGATGATTTTTTTTCATTTTTACATAAAAAACACAAATATATGAAACAATTTCATCAAGAAAAGAATTATATAAAATAATTTCATCAACTTAAACAATTTCATGAAACAATTTCATTAACCTAACCAATGAAATCGACGATTTGCAAGGTTTGCAAAATTATGGTGGTTAACAAATAAAACTACCCTTATATATGGAACGATTTTATCAATATAAGAAAATACATGAAACAACTTAATTTTTACGTAAAAAACATAAATATATGAAACAATTTTATAAAGAAAAGAATTATATGAAACTTTTTTTTACCAAAAATGAAAAAAATTCACCAGAATAAGAAAAATAAATGAAACAATTTCATTTTTACGTAAAAAAAAGCACAAATATATGAAACAATTTCATCACGAAAAAATTATATGATACATTTTTATCAAATTAAACAATTTCATTAACTTAACCAATGAAATCGATGGTTTGCACGATTTGCAAAATTAATGTCGTTTGCATTTGATCTCTCCCCTATATATGTACACACACGCACAAACACACACACACACGCACATAGAGAGAGAGAACCTCATTCTTTTGTTAATCACTCCATTTGTGTTAACCATGTTAACCAAATCTTAACCAATCATAATCCATCAAATCTTTTTGTTCAACCTCCCACCTAGTGTTTATAAATGGGCTATTATTGATATTTTAATTGAATATAATAATGCTTAAATACTTTCCATAATTTTCTCTTTTTTAATTTTGGTAGTTATCTATTTTTTTTTGTAATTATCATTTCTTAATAATTTAATGGATCAAGAACAAACATATGGCTGATCAAACGTGCGTTTGATTTTTGTTACTGAAGAAGAAAAATGTTTGACTATTTTGCTCGAATCAAAGAAGATACAAGTTGTGATATCTCACAATGAGCGATACATGCTTAACTTTTGATGTTGATAACGAGATTCTTTTAGAATCTATTTTTGACGAAGAAGATGCTTCCCCGACCCGCCGTGATAATAATTTTGTTCAAACTCGGAATATTGGATTAACTGATGAGTTTGTTAATCCTTACGGGCTTAGTGAGCCCCTCATTAGCACGCCAACGAACGATGCGGCTCCATACCCTGACAGTTGGTATTGGGGAAGTTAGCTTTCAAAATCCAATAAAAAAGAGAAGCTAGCTTCTTCCATACCTCCAGGGGTGGTGAGCGGAGTGAGGAAGGCCCTCGTTAACGACAGTATGGGTTTTGTGTTCCGGTCGGGGTATAACGACATCATGTAGTAACCCACTGAGAAGTCGTTTAAGGCCCCTAAAAACCTGTTTTAACAGGGTTTAAATGGGGTCGTAGATGAACTCAATATCGAAAATTGTCCATCTTCTAGTTCGTTGTTACAAAAACCTAATTTCGATTTTGATATCTTAGATGGGTTCGAAGGCTTGCTATTGGAGATATATGTACACTGTGTAATTTGTGCCCTCATGCATAGTAGAGTAAGTGATCATGTGCAGACTTCATAAGTACATTGGTGAATAAGTGCATATGTGCACATCTCAATCATGATTTCATAGGTTCACCTTTTACAAGTGTATATGTCGGTGTCTATTGCATTATTGCAATAGTGGGGGATAAGCTCACATGTATGTCATGTCTATTGCATTATTTCACAGTGGGGGATAAGCTCACATGTGTACGTTTCATGCATAATTTCTTCACTAAATTCATAAGTGTCATTTCATAACTTCACATTGGAATAATGTCACATGTGTATATGTGCACATTGCATAAGTGTACAGTGGAGAAATCGGTTACAGTGGAATAAGTGTATAAGTGCACATGGAATAGTCAACTATCCATGCTTGTTACTATGCATAGTGCAAAACTATGCCCACACTGCATAGATACCAATCGGAGGCTACAAAATCGAATTATTTCTTGTTTACTATTCTTTATAATTCAATGTTAATAGTATAATGCTAATTTTTATTATACTTTTTTTATGCAACTTTATACATGTGTCATCGCCACATATTGCATGCTGATGTATTGTTCTAAGTGATGGTTGAATGCTTCATGGATTGGAACATTGACAACAAGTTGTCAACATTAACACTTGACAAGTGTTGAACAAAAGATGCTTTAGACGACAGGCTCTTAGGTACTCTTTCTCATTCCTCCCTAATTTTAAAGGGTATGCATGAGATGTTGTGCACATATCATAAATCTTATTGGGCAAGATGGGTTTTCTATGATTGAGAGCTCAATCCAGAAGGTTAGTGATAGTGTCTCTTTCTAGACATGTTCTCCCAAAAGGGCCCAAGACTTTAGACTCGTTGCATGGCAAGTAGGTGCAAATTGCGAAAGAGAATTAGTTCTTGATTTTAAGACTAGATGGAATTCTATTTACATAATATTGAATGTTGCCTTAGAGTATAAAGATGTTTTTATTCGTTTAAGCAAGGAAGATAAAAATTATGTTAGCTTACCTAGTGAAATGGAATGGAGAATGGCGCATGATGTTTGTGATAAGTTGAAATTGTTTTATCGTGTGATCGAGACATTCTTCGGGACCAAGTATCCCACTTCAAACTTGTTCTTCCCTTCCACTAGGAGTTGGAAAGACGCTCAGGATGTTGTTATTAGGAACATGACATCAAGTATGTTGCATAAATTTGATAAATATTGGGGAGTCATACATGATGTCATGAGTGTGACTATTGTTTTAGATCCTAGGTTTAAGCTTAAGTTGATAAATTTTTTCTTTCCAAAGATTTATGGTGTTGATTCAAAATATCATGTTACGAGGATACTTAACCTATGTACTGATATATTTGAGGAGTACAAAAAGGAACATGATCACAACAAAGGGAAAGGACAATCTAGCACTGCTCACTTAGATGGGGGGGGGGGGGATATCTTCTATGAACAAGGCTTCATGGGAGATTTTGAGAATATGATGTCCAAGGATGATATGTTTGAAACGACCAATTTGAATGACTATTTGGCGGAGAAATTGTTACCAAATGATGGCGGATTTGATATATTGATGTGGTGGAAGTGCAACGGTGCTAAGTTTCTTGTGTCTTACAGAGGATTGCAAGGGATGTGTTATCCATTTCAATTTCTACAGTAGCATCAGAATCGACATTTAGCATGAGCGGGAATAAGATAACAAAACAACATAGTTGGCTAAAATCGCAAACAGTTGGAGCATTGATGTGCACTAAAGTTGGTTGAGGAAAGAGCTTGAAGGTAATAATTATATAAATTGCTATATGGTACATGTATTATGTATATACAAATTTTCTAACTTGTGTTATTTTTAATTTCAGATAAAAAACAAGATGAACTGCAAGGATTTGATCTAACGGTTGTATACGATGAAGATGTTGAAGTTGAATGATGTAATGGTGAATTGCTTGAATTAAACGTGTTGCTTGAAAACAATGTTTTGATGTGTCATGTATTCCTGTTAATTTTGATGTCACCTTGAATTGCTTAAATAGGAATCGTAGGATTTGGTTTGATCTTTAATATACTGAATTAACGATGCATCTTTTAGTTATTTTATATTTTTCTAGTTTGAGTTTTTAAAGTTCTTTTTTAGTAAAAATGGTAGAAACATGTATGAAACAAAGGGAAAAACTGCAGAAAAATGACACATATTGCATAAAAAACGGGTAGGGTCCGAGTCAAGGACCAAGTATAAACTGGGGACGAGGGATTGACCGGGTATTGACCATGAGTTGGCCGGGGGTAGGATATCAATATATAGGGCCAGGGCCAGGGCCTCCTCATCCATGCCCCGTTCCCATGCCTATCCATGCTTGTTACTATGCATAGTGCAAAACTATGTCCACATCAATGCTTATGTGCACTTTCAATGTTATATTCCACAAGTTCATCACCCTTGGGAAAACATGTGCCTATATGGTTTGAAAGGGAGGCCAATTGAGAATTTTCTTAATGGGTTTTCAAGATACTAAAACTGTTAAAACTGTAAAGATATCTATAATATTACCTTATTTGCACTCTTACTGGCCTATCTTGCTTTACTTATTTTGGTTTTACTTAATTTGGTTTTGAGCATCAGTGAAGTGATTTAGAACGCTATCAGTCATGTGGTTCTAAACTTCTAAGGTGCATAAAACTTGTTTTTTCATTCCGTGTAGGAAGTTGGGCATTTTCTTGTGGCGTTACCAAAGAAAGTGAAGTTGAGCATCCCCTTCTTCATTCCCAACATCACTCTTGGAAGCTTTGGAGCAATCACTCACGTGCGCACATCCCATTCTTGCTTGAGTGCTTGAGATCTGTAAATAGATATTTGAAAACTCAGATATCAATTAGAATCACATCTAGCTTACGTGATTCTTATTCGTGTCAACTATAAGCTCTTGTGGAGTTTTTGAGCTTGCAAGAATTGGAGTTTCATGCCACTTCCTTCAACTAGGTGAGTCCCTCCAACCACTTGTATGTCTTTATCTATGTAGTTGTAATCACATTTTGACAGATCATCAAATAGGTTTTCTCATGGCGTATGTGAAACCCTGTAATCTTCATGTTCATTGGGTTATTTCCCTCAATCAACTTCCTTAGCCTTTTTATTCCTATATATATATTAGGCTAACTTGATAACCTTGATTGATACCTAGTCATTGTTGAATCGTGTATGGTAATATTTGTAGCATGTTGAAAATTGAAAAGTTTTGTTTTCTTTCTCTGGTGGAATTTTCTACGTTCTTATTTGTGATTATGAATGAATGGAGTCATTGATAGATGTAGGATAATATAATAATCATATCCATAGTTTAATGGCCTGTTTGTTTACAATATCAATAATTTTTAGCAAAAATTGGTGTTTAAAATTCTAATGTCCATTATCTATAAATTGAAGGTAGTTTCGAAAACTAGGTGGAGGAGATAACTTCTGTACGAGTGTTAGTATAAGCTCATTAATTGAACTAATGGCTAATATTCTACATTATATCAATGAATTTGATGATTTTAGCTTACATTATATCATAAACTAGGTGGAGGAGATACTAACATTTTCATACGTTGTTTAAGTAGTTTTGTGCACGGCTGTTGCTCGAGGACATGGTGGAGATGTCGGGGGTGATCCTCCTCGTCAAAATAGAATACCAACAGTATGTGAGGCAACAAGTAAATCACTTCTTCAATTTTTATTAAACATTTGAATGTTTTATCTTCTAACATTTTTTACTTCAATCTTGTAGCAAAACAAAAAAACAAGCGAGGGATGAGTAGAAGTAGAAACCTTGATATTGATTTTGAGGCTAATGGAAACAAGTCGTTGCCAATCTAGTTTGATTTGACGGAGGACACGTACAAAACGGTTGGACCATATGCAAGTATGTTTACAAGGTACATCTGGAACGTGATTGGTTATGGCGCCTCTCCTCGTCATCGAAGCTGGAATGAAGTTTCTCCGAAGTTCAAGACATTGATAATTAGAAGACTTAGGGTAAATATTATACTAATTATTTAATTCTTTATAACTTTTACATGATTTCTGACAGTTTTTCATCCTTGATCAAACTCTTCCCGAATGGCCCAAGATTCTAGCTGGCATTGAGCGAGACCGCCAAGATCTATATAGAGATAGGAAAGCGGAGCTCAAGAAACATTTTGATTGAGTTCGCGGGTACGAAGATGTTGCAAAAGCTTCGAGAAATCCAATGCCACACTTGGAAATTGAAAATGGGATAAGACTATGGATCCTTTTTGTGATTCGAAATATAAAAACCGCTCAAAGAAAAATGCACAAAATAGGAGTCATGCCAAGTATCCAAGTCTTCACGGATCCACATCTTATATTGCTACACTGTATAAGAAGGTAAATAACTTAAACTTGTGTACTATTTTAGAATGTATCAATGGTTTTATAATTCTTTTAATAGTATTTAATTTTCTTTTGTTGTAGAAAAACCGGAAACACAAGAACTGCAAGGGTCAATAGATAATTGGCATGACATGTGTAACACTAAAAAAAAAGACGTAATAATTGAGAATAAAGGTTGAGGGGAGAAAATAATTCAAACTCAAGTGGAGGGTTAAAAGCGAAAAATAGAGAAAAGGTTAACGGTATGGAGTGTAAACCACATACCTGTTTTGCCAATCTCATAAAAGCTTGTCTTGTTATTTTAGACTTAACGCAAGAGTCGCAAATATTATCATTGTTTTTGAAAGAAACATTACTAAGAAAACTTATTTGAGACAATTTTTCATCACCGGCATGCCCTAGCCTCTTGTGCTACATATCCACTGTTGCCATCATTGCTTTCCTCTTTCTTCCAAACACCCCCTTTTGATATAGATCATCTTTGCACTTACCCGCTCCAATCAATCTCCTCGAAAGCAAGTCCTGCATAACAAAGGATTCAGGAAAAAAGGTTATTGCACACTTTAAATCTTTTGTAAGTTTTCTAACAGACAAGAGATTGCAAGTAAATTTTGGAACATGCAAAACCCCTTTCACTTTCGTTCCGTTTTGCAAAGTGTGACTACCCTTTCCTTCAACCAGTATGGCTTCTCCATTTGGGATGGTGACTGGTGCCTCGTTAATTGAGACAATCTTTTCTTCAAGAATGTCTGTTATGTGGGTTATATATTCTGTACATCCTGAATCAACAATCCATTCATTATCGTGATGAAGTTTACCTGTCATGTTGGCGGAACGTGGTGCATCATTCTGTGTCGTCTTACTTTCTAGAGCAAATTGTTTTAGAAATTGCTCATAATGTTTTTTTGTTAGACCTGTAGTTGGGTTGGTCTCGCCTTCTGCCTAGGTTGCTCTCGGCTTCCCTTTCTTGCGTTTGTTTTTTCTCGACCACCACTCTAGATAACCGATCCGTTTGAAGCATCCATCACGCGAGTGCCCGTCTCTACCACAAAAATCATAGTGGTCCATGGACTTTCCATCCCTTTGTAAAGTTTTCTTCGGGCCTGTGTTACCGTTTACGGCTGCCTGAAAAGCCGCTGCTTCAGTGATGGATCTCTTCCCAACTAGTTATGGACCTTTGTTGTTCGTCCTCTGCAACAAGATGGTAGGCATTCCCCAAAGATGGAGTGGTTTTCATGGCAAGGATTTGAGTCCTAATAACCGAGAACTCGTTATCCAGGCCAATGAGAAACTCATCAAGATGTTCCTTCTCCTGGAGTTTATTAAGTGATTTTCCAAGACCACAGGTACAACCATTACATGTGCATTTAAGAGTAGGGAGGAAAGATTGGATCTCATCCCATAGCCCCCGCAACTTCGTGTAGTAGGCCAAAACCATCATTCCATTTTGTCTTGTGTTGGAGATGGATTGCTTTGGTTCGTATGCACGGGGTGCACTTTCCTTGCCAAACCTTTCTTGAAGGTCTGACCAGATCTTTGCAACGGAATTGGCGTATTTTACGCTACCTCGAATCTCCTTTTCCATATGGCCGTGGTGAGCCATCCCTTGATCATTGCATCACACCGCATCCATACCATGTGATTAGTATCGGTATTTTCTGGTTTCTTGATGCTCCCGTCGACGAACCCAATCTTGTTCTTAGCAAACAAGAAATTCTCCATCTCTTGGACCCACTCAAGGTAGTTGTTGTCTGTCAAGGTATCATTGACGTGCATTTGCCTTGGGTAATCGGATAGGTGAAGGTAATAGGGAGAGCTGTGATCGGAAGCACTTCCATCAGTTTTGTGGGTTTATTTGTTTGTGTCATCGCCGGCCATGATGAGCCCGTGATTTGGTGATTAGGGTTTTGTGGTTTGGATCGAGCCTAATTGACACTGCTTTGATACTATGTTAAATTTCATTGACTAAAACGTGTATTTGACAATTACAACCAGAGAGGTCTAAATAGGCAAACGAATTACAAAAGTATGGAAACCCCATTAATCAAGGAGCTAAAAAAGGACAACATATAATACGTGATTAGGAAGGAAATCAGGAGAGCAAGTTTAACAATTCTATACGAGCAACATGATTATCAGTAGGGACGTAATCTTTGCTGATGACAAGGCATGGAACTGGTCCGACAACAAAAAAGAAGCATATGTGGTAATTAGCGGTGTACAAGAAGACCCTCAAACTCAAGATAATGAAGCTGATGTTAATATCAAGCTGGTACCTACTCCCACGGTAAGTCTATTAACTTCAAAACCTACAACTCCTATTGCTCCATCATCATCTTCTTCTCTTGACTCTACTGATTAACCACCTAGAAAGATGAGGATTATAAATGATCTATCTTCAAGTATGCAAAGATTAGATCATGATGATTTGGTTGATTTCACATTATTTGCTGATGCGGATCCCACGGTAACTCTATTAACTTCAAAACCTACAACTCCTGTTGCTCCATCATCATCTTCTTCTCTTGACTCTACTGATTCACCGCCTAGAAAGATGAGGATTATAAATGATCTATCTTCAAGTACACAAAGATTAGATCATGATGATTTGGTTGATTACACATTATTTGCTGATGCGGATCCAGTGGAATTCGAAGTTGCCATTAAAAGTAGTAAGTGGAAGAAAGCTATGGATCAAGAGATTGATTCCACTCAAAAAATAATAATACATGGGATCTAGTTCCTCTTTCCACAAGGGTATAAAGAAATTGGAGTAAAGTGGATTTATAAAACAAAATTGAAGGAGAATGGAGATGTAGATAAATACAAGGCGTGTTTAGTTGTAAAAGGCTACAAGCAAAAGTTTAGAGTAGACTACAATGAGGTTTTTGCCCCGGTGGTACGTTAGGAAACCATTCGCCTGGTTATTGCATTAGCGGCTCAAAACAATTGGAAAATTAATCAAATAGATGTTAAATCCGCGTTTTTGAATGGGTATCTAAATGAGGAAGTCTACATTGAACAACCTCAAAGGTATATCAAGAAGAACGAAGAGAATAAAGTATGCAGATTGAAAAACAAGCACCGCGTGCTTGGTACAGTCGCATAGACGAGTATTTTATGAAGAACAAGTTCAAGAAGTGTCTTTACTGGAATACGGTTTACGTCAAGGAACAAAAGGGTGATCTGTTGATTGTTTTTCTGTACGTGGACGATCTAATATTCGTGGGAAACAATCTTATTATGATAGAAGCCTTTAAAAGTTCAATGAAATCTGAATTCAAGATGATGGATATGGGGTTACTTCACTATTTTCTTGGTATCGAGGTTAGGCAAAACAATAAAGGAATTACCATATCACAAAGGAAGTATGCTCATGATATATAAATTGAAAAGGTTCAATATGGAAAAGGTTGGGTCAAGCTCGACACCAATCGAAGTTGTGTTAAAATTATTGAAAGACCCAAAAGAAAATAATATAGACTCGAGCATGTTTAGGAGTTTGGTAGGAAGCCTAATGTTTTATCGGCTACATGACCCGATATTACTTATGCTGTGTCTGATTAGTAGGTTTATGGAGTAACCAAGACAAAGCCATTATTGGGACGCTCGTAAAAGGATATTGCAGTATGTAAAAGGAACGACTGATCATGGGATTCGATATGAGAAGGTAAACGATCCCAAAAAGTATTGGCGTTGTCTACTGTCAAGGTTGAATACATGAGTATTTCTTTTGTAGGTTGTCAAGCGATCTGGATGAGAGGAATATTAAAAGAACTTAAGCATCCACAGGAGAAACCTACATTGATATATTGTGACAACAAATCGACAATATATAAGGAGCCAGTATCACTTTATACGGGAATTAGTTAAACTTGGGGAAGTTGAAGTTTGTTTTTGCAAAACTGGGGATCAGAAAGCTAATATATTTACGAAAGCATGGAAAGTTAGAGACTTTAACAGGTTGAAAGAAAAGTCGGGGGTAGTTCAAGTCTAGCTTAAGGGGTTAAGTGGCAATAGTTAATCTAGACTTGATAACTGATAAAGGTTGTTAATAACTGTTAAGGGTAGTTAAATAACTGTTTATTAACTGTTTATAATGATGTATATATACGTGTAAATTTGTTGAATATGAAATGGAACGTATGATATTATTAGTATCCTGTGTGCGAAACTTTTCTCTAAAATGAACATCACTTAAAATTGCAGCAATCTTCCTGCAATTTAATAGCATCTCGTTTCTACAACATTAATATGACACTTGCATAAATGCAAACACATTCAAGTAGGTGAAAATGCAACAACAATATCACACTCTTCACCAAATTAAACTTTGCTGAAAGAGTTTAAACTTTATAGTAATATATAGATTTTATTTCTGCTAAACAAAGGTTTTATTTATACTTACAACATCCATGATTGAGCTTATAAATTGCTCTGAAAAAGTAGTAACTTAAAATTCCAAACGATATAGAACAAGCTCAATATCATAATGAGCGAATAGAATGATCCGTTCCTCGATCATTTGATGTTCACTACCATGGAACATGCACAACGATAGGGCTCCGCACTTGATGCACTCCATCATCCCATGTCAAACCACCTGAAACAATTGGGTTGTCTAACTTTTCTATGGTTGCCTGAACAGACACCTTAAAAGACAGCTTCTGTCCATATTCTTCAAATTGTAGGACACTCGGCTCAACTTGTATTCTCAAACTGCTAACACGTGGTTGAGTTATTAAAGCTCTATAAGTCGATGTTGCTGACCCGACATTGGTGACAGTCCTGGTGAATTTAATATCAATGGCTTCGTTGCGCATTGTTGGGATAACAAATGTAGGGTAGTTGAGATCCTTAGTTTGTTTGATGAGCTCAGAGCAGCTACTGATATTAACCCCAGTGATGATTCTTATAGGTTGGGTGCTATAGTTTTGTTGGCATAAAAAAGTTACATAATCAACCTCATCAGCATCATATACCAGTCCAGGTCTCATAGCTTTCATTGGATTAAGATAACCAGCTCCATATGCAAATTCAACATCTGGGTTGATTTGAGCACTCATCACAGAAGCTGCAATCAATTTTATAATAACAAGAAATTACATAACTAGTTAACACTGGATGTATAAATGTTTTGCACTATAAGATTTGTCTTTAGAAATGTGATATGTTACCGGTGGTCATTAGAGCCGATTTAATTGCTGCAGGAGACCATGTTGGGTTAAATGTTTTGATATAAGCAGCTATACCACTTACGTGTGGGCAGGCCATTGATGTGCCCGATATCATATTGAAAGGCACTGCTCTTCGATCTCCTTCTACTTCGCTAATTGGAGCCACAGGCGGCCATGCTGCTAGAATTCTTACACCAGGAGCTGTGAGGTCGGGCTGCATCGTCAAATGGAAAATAGTTACAAGTGTTGCTAGATCTCTAACACAGGTTTATTTCTGAATCATGAATTACCTTGAGGATGTTTTTGTCTATAGGATTCGGACCTCTTGATGAGAAAGAGGCAACATATGGGGATGATGAGTTTGTGACATCTTCGCTCTTCATTATGATTGCTGTTGCATTTCTGAAACCAATTTTCATGTTGAATAATTTGTGAATATGTTCATCAGATATATAACAAGTAAAGAAGTGTTATTTTGATTAGAATGGAAAGTCATGTTTGTTTAATTACCTTGTTGATCTTATATATCTAATGATGTTGGTTGCTTGATCAGAATTCACAACACTAACAGGCAAAGGATATGAACCAAAGAGTTCAAAATACGGTCCACCATATCTCATGACAGATCCGACAGCACCATCCGACATTACAACTTCTTCGATCGAAACCTCTTCGGTCGAAATCTGGTCACATAGTATTATTTTACCTTTCACTAAACTCTTGTCCAATGAGTTTCTGAAGCAAAACCTGATGTATATATTCCATGATATTCCCATCACAAAAACATGAAGATTCAGAAACCAACAAAATTCATGACATGATGAAATGAAACCTATATAACTTTCATTTTGCATCACAACTTTATTCAACTGTAATCTTTCTTTACCTTGATATTGATCCATTAAAACCAGCCTTGGCATTTGGGACATCTCCGGCGTAAACTAAAGGATACATTCCGTCAAGTGTAAACGGATTTATTGAAACTCCCTGAGATAAAAATGAATAAGTTAAAAGTGGTTGATTTTTATTTTCGAACCAATGACGTTCTTGATGATGACCAAGAAATCAACAGGTTTTTTCTCCACAAATGAAAAATATGTATAAACCAACAGGTTTAAAGATATTACTCACATCTACAACCATATTGTTGCCTAGTCTAACTGGGGTGATTAAATCTGGGTTTTTAGTACCAGCGGCCACCGAAAGAACCCATGGAGCAACACTCGTGACGCTCTGGGGCCGTGGCCCTTCGTTCCCAGCAGCTTGTACAGTTAATATTCCATTCATCATGGCATGAAAGGATCCAATAGGAATACTGTCTTGAAAAAGTTGTTCCAGAGTTTTGGAGCCGAGAGAAATGCTGATTATGTCAACTCCATCTGCAATGGCAGTATCAAAAGCAGAAAAAATGTCGTTATCTGAACACCCGTCTTTCCAACATACTTTATACACTGCAATCCTGGCTCTAGGAACACCCCCCCGAGCTGTTCCTGAACGAAGGCCTAGTTGGTTTGCATTTGTCACTATGTTTCCGGCAGCCGTGGATGCGGTGTGGGTTCCATGACCATCAGAGTCTCTTGGTGATTGTAAATCTTTAGGGTCATACGCTCCATCTCCCTTGAAGTATTGAGCTCCAATTATTTTGCTGTTTATGTGATAATGTAGCAAAATAAAGATCTATTAATGATATTTCAGAATCATTCAATTATATTAATTTTGTTCCAATTTAATCAAATTATTGAATTTGTATAAATCATCAATAACAGTAGGCCGAAAAGAACCACAAGGGCTGTGGCGTGGTGGTAAAGGCTTGGGGAGTTCATAGCGCTCAACCCGGGTTCGAGCCCCACTAGCAGCACTTGTGGCCACTGAGGATAATCTCAGGGCTGCACGCTTTAGCAGCTGGGCCAAAGGCCCTAATTGCCAGGGATTAGTCTGGGCCATAGGCCCCAAGATACCCTTTCCAAAAAAAAAAACAGTAGGCCGAGAAAAAGAACCAGAGAATAAAAAAAGTTTACAAAAAGAATTAATCTTAATTCTCATTATGAAATTGATATGATTAAAGGATGTACATAGATCTTATTAATGTTTGTGTATATGATAATTAAAAGAATATGAAAATAGAATTATGTTTATAACTAATTCTCCGGCATGAAACTCAGAAAATCATTAAGTCATAGGTTTGAATCCTTGATTTCTAGAAGAAAAAAAAAACTATTTGCTTTTGACTTTGTAGAAGATCGAAATACAAATTAGGAAGAGATTTTTTACTTGTTGCAAGGGAAATTGGCTTCGCAAATTCCCTTCCATTTAGCGGGAGGAGGACCATATCCTAGGTCAGAGAAACTGGCTGATTCCGGCCAAATTCCGGAGTCAATAACACCTATGATGATGTCACTTTCAGTTGTTGATCTGTTGACGGTAAGTGGGAACCCTAAGAAGTCCCATGAAGTTGTTGTTGCCAATTTGTGTTTTCTGCTAGGGAACACAGAAACAACTCCCTCCATCCCTATATATGAAATTTCAATGCTTAGATTAGATTCATATGATCTTGTTCATGATAATCTAATTAGCTTAAAAGTTGCAAGTTATGGACACATCAATGAACACACAACACAATTTACAATATCTACAAATTGAATATATACCTGATATTTTTTGAGCCTCCTCTTGGGAAAGTCTTGCAGAAAATCCATGGAAGCTTTTAGTGTATCTTTGAAGCATATATTTCCCTCCATCCCTGCCATAATGAAGTGATCTACAATGTGACTTTCACTGTAGTTTGATAACTCTAATTATTATTAAAAATAGATTATGAAAATGTTCGATTTATAGTCGTTATGCTGTAAAAATAATATTTTTTTTATTATTTTTGTAAATTGTAGGAGGCTTATGGACAGGCTATACTAGAGAAGTATGACATTGAGCCTTGCACTCGTCCTCCACATGATCCACATGTGGGAGGAGAGTATTGGGGTTCAGAGAAGGGGTCACCTATTCGGCTATGGCACAATTCAAGATCTCGTTTATTTACGCTAGTAAGTCGGCAAGTTGTAGTATCGGGAGAGCATATGTTGTTGGTCCAATATTATGTCACGTCTTCTTTAATATTATGTCATGTATCAAATGTTTAATAATTGTGGACAACTGAATTACAAGAGAAACAAAATAAAAATAAAAATGGAGGACCAATAGACAGAGGTGTTGTTCAATTTTCAATTATTTCAAAACTACTCGATAACCAAATTGAATAACCAAACTGAATAACATTCAGTTTATGTATTCGGTTCAGTTTTTGGTTATACCAAATAAGGATTTATTTTACATAAAGACCGTTGAACATAACGTTTGTTTGTTTTTTTCCCTAGAAATTCGGTTTAAGGAAGGGTACATATTTACTTGTGTAAGTTACGAAAGACATAAATTATTTGATTTTCAAGAGTGTTTATAAATATAATATATATAGGAAGGTTCAAACGAGAACGATAACTATTTAAGAAAACAAGAAAACATCAAAAAACAATAGATCATGTATAAAATCATATGTGATTTTACATTAATCAGAAAAAAAAACGGACGTGGGCGACTTCAGGCAGAACCTAAAGTCGCGCGCAAAGTCGCATGAATCATATATGATTTTGTATGCACTCTGCTGTTCTCGTGTTTTCTTAAATCAATGTTGTTCTCATATGAACTCATCTCTCTCTCCATATATATATATATATATATATATATATATATATAGGGGTACGGTTGTTTAATTTGCAATCCTTAAAAACGTTGCAAACCTTGCAACCCATATTTTAAGCGTCAGATTCATGATCGACGGTTACAATAGATATGAGGCCCAATATTTTTAATTCAAAAAAAAAGAAAAATAAAAATAAAATAACCGTCGATCATGAATCCAACGGTTAAGATGTGGGTTGCAAGGGTTGCAAAATATCCTTCCACAAAATATATATATATATATATGGTTCTATATATTGATGTATTCATTTTAACCAAATTAAACAGAAAACTGAAACTAAACCAAATAAGGTTATCCTTCTTTAGTTAATTAAACCATTTTAGCCAAAAACCCTTGTGGGTTATTCAGTTTCGGTTTCACTAGGTTATTTAGTTTCGTTTTTTTTTGGCACTCCAAACGGGCGGGCAGCATGGGTGGCAAGTGGCCTATTGGGTAGCTTATGAGATGTTTGCCGAAGGCGGAGTTAGCAGCACGTGCAACCAAGGTGAAGGCCGATTGTGTAGCTCTGACTTAGAGAACATGAATTCTAGACTAGTCACAATATTCTAAAAGGTTCGCCACAACGACCGCCATGGCGTACTGTGACTCAAGACCTGTGCTTGATGACAAGTTAATCATGTGGCATGTCATGGCCTAATGTGTGGGTTTGTAACACGATATTTTGTACCTTTTTAATATGTTACTTGTTAGCTTTTAAAATATAATATAATTTAAATTGTTTAATATAATTGACTTATTGAGTAATAATATAAAATATATGTTTATATATGTATATATTTATATATGATATAAAGATTTGTCGTCACAAGACATGTCGGACATTCGCTGGAAATCCGCTAAAATTGTTTTTTATTTTTATTTTTTTTAAATCAAAATTTTTCGGCGGACTTCCGGCGGTATATAATTTTTTTTCATATTAATTAATTATTTTTCTTAAAGAACTAAAAAAATAAAAAAATAATTAAAATTCCGCCGAAAGTCCGTCGGAAATTATAAAAATATTCCGACGGATTTTCGGCAGAATTTTTGTCTTTTCTAAATAATTAAAAAATTGGCTGAAAATCCGTCGAAAATTTAAAAATATTTAAATTAATTATTTTTCTTAAAGAATTAAAAATAATAATTAAAATTCCGCAGAAAATCCGCCGGAAACTATACAAATATTCCGGCGGTCTTTCGGCGGAATTTTTGTATTTTCTAAAAAATAAAAAAATTAAAATATCTGCCGAAAATTTAAAAAATATATAAATGTTTATTTTCTTAAAAGAATTAAAAAAATAAGAAAGGTGTTAAACTTTCGCCGAAAATCCGCCGTAAATTATCAAAATATTCCGGCGGATCTCGCGGAATTTGTATATTTTTAAATAAATAAAAAATTAAAATATCCGCCGAAAATATAAAAAAATTAATTAAATGTTTATTTTCTTAAAAGAATTTAAAAAAAATAAAAAAATGTTAAAAATCCGCCGAAAATTATCAAAATATTCCGGCAAATTTTCGGCGGCTTTTTTGTATTTTTTAAAAAATTAAAAAAATTAAAATATCCGCCGAAAATACAAAAAAAGTAATTAAATGTTTATTTTCTTAAAAAAACTTAAAAAAAATTAAAATTCCGCCGAAACTCCGCTGGATAAAATGAAAATATGAAAAATAAAAAATGTTTATTTTCTTAAAAGATTTAAAAAATTAAAAAAATGGACCCAGTTGGGCTTTAACGTACCCAATTGTGCTTTAATGGATCCAGTTGGGTTTTAACGTACCCAGTTGGGCTTTAATGGGTCCAGTTAGGCTTTAACGTAGCCAGTTGGGCTTTAACGGATCTAGTTGGGCTTTAATGTATCCGATTGGGTTTTAACAACAGAGTTTTAATGGATTCGATTGGGCTTTAAAGTATCCGGTTGGGCTTTAATGGATCCAGCTGAGCTTTAATGGATTCAGTTGGGTTTTTATGGATCAAGTTGGGCCTTAACGTATTCCGTTGGACTTTAATGATCCAGTTAGACTTTTACGTACCCAGTTGGGGCTTTAATGGATCCGCCTAAAATAATTAAAATAATTAAATAAGAAAATAAATAAATAAATAATAAATTAATTAATTAATTATTTTCGGCGGATTATTCCGCCGAAAATCTGCCAAAATTTTTCGCTGAAAACACATTTTTTCTTT
This sequence comes from Arctium minus, assembly GCA_954870635.1. Taxonomy (NCBI): domain Eukaryota; kingdom Viridiplantae; phylum Streptophyta; class Magnoliopsida; order Asterales; family Asteraceae; genus Arctium; species Arctium minus. Next base: position 75,703,819 of record OX941092.1, on the reverse strand, counting down.
TAAAAAAAATAATTTAAATATTTTCGGTGGAAAAATCCGCCGAAAATATTTAAGAAATTATTTTTTAATTAGAAAATTGATTATTTCGTTTAATTATTTAAAAAAGATTTCGGGTACGGTTTCAGACGAAAAGTTTTTGTCCGCCAAAAAGTCCGCAGAAAACATGGGTTTTTTCGGCGCCTTTTTTCCGGCCAGAGAATCCTCCGAAAACCATGTTTTCCGGCGGATTTTCGATGGAATTTTCCGTTGGAAAAGATGGTCTATTTTGTAGTGTACAAGTTGCCATTGGAAGACGGAAGTTCGTCAGTGATATCAATGTTCGTAATTCATTACAACAAAATTAGATTTACAAGATGCCAACATTGTTTCAAGTGTCCTAGTAGACTGTCTTATAAGATATAAGTTTATATAACCAAACAATAAAACGTCTTAGATTGTAAAAACTTTATAAGACGCTTTTGGGGATCAAATAAAGTTTTAGGACTTTATAAAAATAAAACATCGTATTAGCTATTTTATCGAACACTTTGAGAAGTACCCTATGAACACATCTTTTTGTAAGACACTTGATTCAAATAATGTTCTATAAAATAATTAATATGACGTTTTTATTGGAAATTTTTCTAACATCTTTATTCGACGCCAAAAAGCATCATACAAAATTATTACAACACTTTTAGATAGGAATTTTTATTGTTTTATCATATGAACTTAAGTCCTATATACAAATAGTCTATTAGAACAATTGGGCATTTTTGACATCCTATAAACACTTAGACATTTTTTACATCCTAGAATACTCCATTTAACGTAACTTTATAAGACCAAAGAATTATGTGTCCTATTGCAATAAGTTTATATGATGTTTTTAGGCGTCTTAAATAGTTTTTAAGTTTATTTTTTAAATAAATGTTCAATTAGCTTTTTTGAAATACATTTATGAGAAGTGTCATATAAACAATTTTTTTTATAAAACACTTGTTTTTATAAGACAATTTTCAAATAATGTTCTATATATAAACAAATTAATAGGATGACTTCGATCAAAGTTGTCGTAAAAACTTGTTAAAATGCTTAAAAACGTCCCATATACTTATTACAACACCTTTACACATGACGCATATCTATTTGATCCTATAATCGTAGTTCCTAAAAAGTAGTCTTATTAGGACATTTAAGATTTTTGGCGTCCTATAAAACGTTTTTGACGTCCTATAAACCCGATTTCACTACAAATCAAATGACTTAACCAACAAAAATCACCCAAGAAAATTTCCGATAAAATACCAATAGTTCCGATGATCACCCACAAAATCCCTCGTAATCTGTCACTGAATTTCCCACCAACACATTATCCACCAACTTTTGTGACGGTTTTGTGACGTATCACCCCTTTAGCGACGGATTTCCCAAGAAAATTATGTAGGTAAAAGTCTTCCATTAAGTAGTGTTTTGTTGTAGTGTCAGTAGCCCCCAGGTACCCTTACCCTTACTATATATAATGGTATTTCATTATGTCGAAGACGGGTTCAAAGGTTCTGAATCTTTGGAAAAATTTGTATGTATATTAAACGTATATAGCGATTAAGATGAGCTCGAGTAGTGATTTGGCCAGAGTCATAGAAAATGAGGTGCGCTTAAGACTTGTTACAGTGATCACTTGAAGGAGTCGTTAGCAGCTAGGGAAATCAGAGTTCATCGGAATTTGCTCGGTCGGAAGAATAATGAAGCTGTCATTTGGTGATAAGTGCGGTGACCAGCGGCTTTTTTTGAAGTTTAAGGGTGGTTCAAGGTGCATCAATAGTGGTCGGAGGAGCATTTTTTATGGTTATTTTGTCAACCTTCATTGGTTTGTCTTAGTTGCTTAGTTTAGTGTTATTAGTCTTACTTGGTTTTGGCTTCTTGTCTTTGTTTTGTGGTATGGAGGTTGTTCCAACTTTTTAGTTTAGTTGTGAGGATAGTGCTCTCTACTGGTGTTTTTTTGCTTGTTTTTGCTAATAAAATTTGTCATAGGTGTCGTCCTCTTTCCGAAAAAAAAAATGAGGTAAAGAAGGTGAGACCTGCCAGCAACTTGCTGTAGCATGCTCAAGTGAAGGGATGATGCAGAGACATCATCTCGAGGTTTCTGGCCCATATACACCACATATACCTGCATAAAACCAGTTATTACGACTTCGATCAATAAAACTGGAAAAACGAAGCGTAAAAGTTGGAATACGACACAAATGTTATTGTGAGAATATGTGGAAACCCATTAGATTAGTCACCAAAAGAGTCCTTTAATGATAGATGGAAGGTTCGTATTGTTGAATGGTCCAAGTCTAACAGGCCTCAACAAAGGCTAGACAGCCACAGCTTATCCCATTGTGGTCGTAAACTCTGGCTCTGATACTATGTGAAAATATGTGAAAAACAATTCTTTCTTCGGAGCTATTTAAAAGGTAATCTAATGAAGTTCACATATTCTCGCAGTTATAACGTACCTTTCGATTGTCATCTGAATCAGCCTGAGGTAAGTTGGACAGAAGTAGCACAAGGCAGCAGAGGTTTAAAACGAGGGAGACTTGGTTTGCCATTAAAGATAGTTAACTGGTTTGATAAGTTCTCATCCAACATCCATAAGATTGTATATGTATATATATACAAAAATCGGTCATGTGTTTGTTTGATAAAATATTCCATGGAGGAAATGGCAATATGAAAAGTATGTGCTTTTCATTTGATAATTACTTCTCGTATCCTTCAGTGTTTAATTTCTTCTTAGAATAATGGTAAAACATATCTTACAATTTTAATTAACAGAAAAGGACCAAGAAAAACACAAATATTTCTTATTTGTATTTAATATAACTAATAAATTTTTTTAAATTTTTTTAACAAATATAAAACATTTGGTACATACATGATAAGTACAAACTTAATATATTTCGACTAAAGAGCCGTTTACTAAATATTTACCCGGGTAAGTACTTACGGGTATTACTTACCTTACGAGATTCTTACCTATCGAGCATGAAAACTACCTATAATCTTACCTGGTAAGAGCCATAACAATGAACGAGAGTCTTATCAAGTAAGTAATAATGGAAATGGCTCTTACTCCCGGTCACTACTAGAAAAATGTGAAATACCGACGACAATTACCGACGGCAAAAATCTTAACAGGTAAGGTAAGTGATAGTGTTGAATTTACCGGTAAGTGCTTACTGGGTAAGTGATTGGGTAAACGGCCCCTTAGTTGCTTAGTTTAGTCTTACTTGGTTTTGGCTTCTTATCTTTAGATAAGGTATGGAGCTTGTTCCAACTTTTTAGTTTAGTTGTGAGGATAGTGCACTCCACTGGTGTTTGTCACATGGTTGAGTGGACTTGCCTTTTAGGTGTTTTTTTGCTTGTTTTTGCTAATAAAATTTGTCACAGGTGTCGTCCTCTTTCCGAAAAAAAAAAATTAGGTAAAGAAGGTGAGACCTGCCAACAACTTGCTGTAGCATGCTCAAGTGAAGGGATGATGCAGAGACATCATCTCGAGGTTTCTGGCCCATATACACCACATATACCTGCATAAAACCGGTTATTACCACTTCGATCAATAAAACTGGAAAAATGAAGCGTAAAAGATGGAATACGACACAAATGTTTTTGTGAGAATATGTGGAAACCCATTAGATTAGTCACCAAAAGAGTCCTTTAAAGATAGATGGAAGGTTCGTATTGTTGAATGGTCCAAGTCTAACACGCCTCAACAAAGGCTAGACAGCCACAGCTTATCCCATTGTGGTCGTAAACTCTGGCTCTGATACTATGTGAAAATATGTGAAAAACAATTCTTTCTTCGGAGCTATTTAAAAGGTAATCTAATGAAGTTCACATATTCTCGCAGTTATAACGTACCTTTCGATTGTCATCTGAATCAGCCTGAGGTAAGTTGGACAGAAGTAGCACAAGGCAGCAGAGGTTTAAAACGAGGGAGACTTGGTTTGCCATTAAAGATAGTTAACTGGTTTGATAAGTTCTCATCCAACATCCATAAGATTGTATATGTATATATATACAAAAATCGGTCATGTGTTTGTTTGATAAAATATTCCATGGAGGAAATGGCAATATGAAAAGTATGTGCTTTTCATTTGATAATTACTTCTCGTATCCTTCAGTGTTTAATTTCTTCTTAGAATAATGGTAAAACATATCTTACAATTTTAATTAACAGAAAAGGACCAAGAAAAACACAAATATTTCTTATTTGTATTTAATATAACTAATTAATGTTTTTTTAATTTTTTTAACAAATATAAAACATTTGGTACATACATGATAAGTACAAACTTAATATATTTCGACTAAAGAGCCGTTAACTAAATACTTACCTGGGTAAGCACTTACGGGTATTACTTACCTTACGAGATTCTTATCTATCGAGCATGAAAACTACCAATAATCTTACCTGGTAACAGCCATAACAATGAACGAGAGTCTTATCAAGTAAGTAATAACGGAAATGGCTCTTACTCCCGGTAAGGCTTACATGGTTTAATATGCTTACCAACAATCAATTTTGATGATCGACAATGTTATACAATAAGATAAGTGAAAGTAATATTCTTGCCGGTAACCATTTACCCGGTAAACATTTGGATTACGAAAATAATTAGTAATACAAAACAAATAACATTACAACTTGATTCAAAATTCAAATTAAAGTCATTGAAAATTATTTTTCGTGTCATTTCCTTTGTCAATTTTTATAATTTAAACGATTACGTTGATTTTAATATATATATCTATGCCTCAAAGTTCCCGAAATCTTCTTTCTAAATACGGGAATATCTTCATTATCATATAAAAACACGTAAATATCAACTAATAATTGTTTGCATGCAATCAGAATTGTTTGAGAAGATTTCGTAGCAATTTGGATTAAAGAAAATTGTAAAAATTAATGTAATGTTTTTACGTTTTATTTTATTAATTTAATGTTTTTACATTTTATTTTATTTATATATATATATAGAGAGAGAGAGAGAGAGAGGAAGGATCATGCGAAAAAGTTAAACATTTTGTGAGAAGGCGAGAAATGTGATATCATATATGATTGCAAGGCTTGTGGGTGTGTTTAACATATGTTTAATCATATATGATTTAGGTTCTCGTTTGAATTTGCCCTTATAACTATTATTACCTTATAATACATTTACATCAAACTATTAAAAACAAGTTATCAAGCACGAAGTACAATCCATATATGCAAGAAATTTGAATCTATTATTACCTTATAATACATTTACATCAAACTCTTAAAAACAAGTTATCAAGCACGAAGTACAATCCATTTATATATAATATACAATATACAATATACATGTTTTCCATGCATACTCTTTATATATTGAAGGTACTCTTATGTTTCTGCTTTATCAAGAAAAAGAGTTTTTGCATGATCACGTCGGGCCCGGCATTATTACTCTTTGCATGATTATTGAGGTCTTGTGTACGAAAATGGTTACAAAAGCGTATGAATTTCAGGTGGAAAGAGAGAGAAGGGAAGAGAGAGAAAGAGAGGATGTAATTAAGAGATTCGAATTATATTTGTTGCATCAATTTGTGTTCTTGGCCCTTCCAAATTTCCCCATCTTGCAACATACACCCTACACTTTCTTTAATATGACGTTTTACCAAATTCCATATAAATAACTGGCACACATTAAAGTATCTCCAATAGTTTCTTCAAAATAGATAAAATGGAGATTTTGAATCAATATTTTGCTGCAACAATTACCAAAAACTATCTCCAGAATGAATACTAAATTAATGGATCACGAAATTAAAAAATTTGGAAAAGGACAACATTACCCTTTTTTAAAGGAATATAAACAAATTTAATAAATCAACGACTAGGATCGGTTTGTTAACGTTGTAATTTTGGAGAGGTTTACATAGATATATACCGGGCCGGGCCAGGCCGTTGAGGGTTGTCCCCGTCCCCGTTAAATTCCCCGATCCCCGAACCCGTCAACGTTAAAATGTCCCCGATCCCAACCAGAAATTTTATATTTTCGGTTTTCACCATCGGTTTTGGGTCGGGTTTTTTGCAAAATAATCATGGGAGGACGAAGAACGTATTTCAGAAATAAAAATGGGTTCCAACTTGGTTATTGTGAACTGTTTGTGCAAGACGTAACGTAAGTGTGTGTATTATTATTATAATTATTAACAAAATTATATAATCATTAACATTCCTATCATGAATAGGGGAAGCATAATACAAATGCGATTGTATGATGTTCGACAAATGTTTCCAATGAGGATAGCTCGTACAATTGCAAATCAATCCATAATATATGCATCCCATGTGAAACTTATCCATTTGCCTACAAGTACGTTATAAGTTTTTTCAAGAATTAACATTTTATTTTATTATTACGTATACATATTAATAGATTATTGAAAACGTATATTTATTATTTTCAGTGAATTTTTATGTTCTGCGGACTTAACAAATATCAAGTTCGAACCACATATGTCAGATGCATACAACATTAGAATCTTGATGGGATAAAAATATGTAATTGATCAATTATTGGAGCATTAAAACATTTATTGTTAGTATTTTTTTTTTTTTTTGTATTTTGGTGATGACATTAGAAACATATATGTATCTTTTATATTTATAAAGTTTAAATTTTGCTAATTTGTTGTGTAATAATACTTTTGTTTCAGTTGTCAATTGTCTTTGTTTGCTAAATTATTAGTTCTACAAATAAAGAATGAGTGATGTGTTTTATCCAATAAAAAAAATACAATGATTATGTCAAAAATGAAAAAGGTAAAAAAAAAGGATAACAAGTTAATTTTTAAACTTATTAAAATTCGTTACATTGATTTATTTCATTCCAACCCGATGCAATGGATGCAATTTTACAGTGTGCAATGAGGATTGGTGATGAGAAATTTGTAAACAGTGATGTATCCCACGTTGATGTAGATATAGCAAAAGGTATGTGGAATAAATGAATTCATACTTTTTGTATATTAGTTTATGATATAATGAAATAAAATTCATTTTGTTGCAGAAAAACAAAATGAATATTGTAGAAGATATTATGCACGACAAAAGGAGAAAAACAAAATGAATATTGTAGAAGATATTATGCACGACAAAAGGAGAAAAACAAAATGAGAAAAATAGCTATCAGTGAAGGAAGTAGTCAATCTACGACACTTATAGAGACGATTCAAGTGAATATCAATGAAACAACCCCTTCTAGTGCTTTAAGTATTGCTGAAAACAGAAAATTTTATAACAAAAATTATTATCTTCGAAATAAAGAAAATAACATGATTAGAACAAGTGTTAACACACAAGGAACAAGTGCTACAGCCTACAGGTAAACAAAGAACGGCTACAATATGTTCGGGGTTGACACATGAAAACTTCAATGGTAAAAACCATGCAATTATTATTATATTTGATTTTTACTAATGTCATAAATTAGGGTCTCACTAACATTATGTTGTTTTCTATTACAGGTGTTCGAAATAACCGTTGCATACTCTTACCTCTATTTGATGAAGTCGTTAATAAAGTATCGAGAGGTTAGTGTTTCATTTTGAATTTTATATAATTGTCAAGTCAAATCAATCAACTTTTTGTTTCATTCTCTTAATCTAATAATTATAATATAAAATATTAAGAAACATTTTCTTCAAGCAATGAAGAAAGTTTCATTTTGAATGTGTGTTATATGTAGGAGGTTGTATTAGAGTCAATGTCAATTCATCAACCCAACATAACATCCTCGAGGTGGATCCGTATGATTTTGTTTATGATGGTATCCCTAGACAACACCGTGTCTCGAAGGAACAAAATGCATGTGTACATTGTGGATCAGCAAAAGGGTTAAAATTTGAATTTGCTACCTTTTGTTGTATGAGTGGGAAGACAAAGTTGGCATACTCACCCATTCCTGAAGAATTACACCATATCTTCACATCACAATCCGAATTGGGTAAAATGTTTAGGCACAACATACATGCATACAACACAAACTTTTCCTTCACGTCAATGGGTGTAACTTTAGATAGTACAACAAGCAATATGACATCCGAAGTATATACATTTCGTGCGCACGGAGGAATATATCATAAAATCGATCAGTTAGTTCCTAGGGATGGACAACCTAGATACTTACAGTTGTATTTTTATGATTCTGAATCTGAGTTCTCACATAGACTCCAATGGCCAAATCTTGATAGAAACATCAGATGCACCAGTTGGTCGTCGAGATGCATGGTGGAACTGAAATTCCAGACCTCGCAAAGTATCACCAGATGCACCAGTTGGTCGTCCAACACATGATGCATGGTGGAACTAGAAAGACATTTTTGTATGGTGGAACTAGAAAGACATTTTTGTATAAAGCTTTTCTTGCCAACGTGCGTTCCCGTGGTTTTATTGCTCTCGCTACCGCTTCGTCAGGTGTTGCTGACAATAATATGCCCGGAGGAAGAACAACTCATTCTCGATTCAAGATTCCCCTCAATCTTGATAACAACTCAATGTTCAACATAAAAAAACAAAGTGTGGCTGCTCAATTGCTTCGCAATGCAAAGATTATCATTTGGGATGAAACATCAATGGCTAAAAGGCAAGCGGTGGAGGCGCTTGATCGAACAATTAGTAATACAAAACAAATAACATTACAACTTGATTCAAAATTCAAATTAAAGTCATTGAAAATTATTTTTCGTGTCATTTCCTTTGTGTTGATGAAGACAATAAACTTGTTATTTTTATATTTGTCAATTTTTATAATTTAAACGATTATGTTGATTTTAATATATATCTATGCTTCAAAGTTCCCGAAATCTTCTTTCTAAATACGGGAATATCTTCATTATCATATAACAACACGTATATATCAACTAATAATTGTTTGCATGCAATCAGATTTGTTTGAGAAGATTTCGTAGCAATTTGGATTAAAGAAAATTGTAAAAATTAATGTAATGTTTTTACGTTTTATTTTATTAATATATATATATAAAGAGAGAGAGAGAGACAGAGGAAGGATCATGCGAGAAAAGTTAAACATTTTGTGAGAAGGCGAGAAGTGTGATATCATATATGATTGCAAGGCTTGTGGGTGTGTTTAATCATATATGATTAAACGTCTATGTATTGTCAATATAACATGTGTTTAATCATATATGATTAACCATGCGTATCATATATGATTAAACACTTCTCGCCTTCTTGCAAAATGTTTAGCTTCTCGTTTGAACCTGTCCCTATATATATGTATGTATGTATGTATGTATGTATGTATGTATATATATATGTATATATATATATATATATATATATATATATATATATACAGAGGTTCAAGGGAAAATATCAAATAAATAAAAAATTAAAAAACACTCTATCAACCGTTAGATTAGATGATTTGATAGATGTGATTAAATGGGCGGTTACAACAATATCTTTTGAATTAAAAAACTCTTGCCCCCTATTTTTTTATTCGAAAAAAAAGAGAAATTAAAAAATAAACAAAATTCGAGCGAAATAAATTACACCAAAAGAACCATCATATTTTTCTCGTTAATTTGACATTCATATTGATATACCCTTTCATCCATTTTTTCGCGGTTTTTCGGTTTTCTATTTATTTAGGGTTTTCCCCTTAACCTGACCCTATATATGTATATATATATATATAGAGAGAGAGAGAGAGGTCCCCTTTTTTTGTTAACCAACCTATTGGTGTTCTCCTTGTTAACCAACCACAACCGTAGTAGATGCATTAGATTAATGGTTAGGATTAAATGATGGTTTCCATGTCCAAAATTGCAAAATGCCACATGTTTGAGAGCATGTGCACAAGTGAAGAAAGGTAAAATGGTGAAAATACTCAATTCATTAAAATGGAAAGTGATTCTATCAATGGAAACGTACCCAATTCCAAGCAAGCAGAATTTTGGGTGATTTGAACAAACCAAGATCAAACTAAGCAATTCCAATAAAGCCGAATTCCAACCAAGCGTATCTTCTCTCACAGATTAATCGGGGAAAAAAGTCATGTTCATAGGAGATATCCGATTGATGTCGAATTCAATGGCCAAAATACCACGCGGGAACGGTTTAGAAGTACACATATGCACATTTTCTCTATGTGTACAAGTGCACATATTCACCAATGTGCACTGTGAAATGGTCTACAATTTGATCTAGAGAGCATAATGCACAACAAGATTGAACTTATGGAATGTAAGCATCGAAAGTGCACATAAGCATTGATGTGGACATAGACGTACAATTAAATGTGCACATAAATTGTATATAATATAAACAAGCTTAAGAATTTTTTTACTAGTGTGTTGATAATGTATTTAGATGGTTCAACGTTGTGTTCACAAGTGACATATTTAGTTTTATTGATGTAGTGGATGTTTACAATATGTTAACAAGCTATACCAAGTCTGAATTTATAATATGTTCACAATGTGGTCACAGACTATAATAATAATTTTGAGAAAGTGTTTGCAATGTGTAAACCTATTGTGGATATTAAATTATGTATGTACGTATGTTATGGAGAGAGAATAGAGAAAAATAGGAGTGAAGAAATGAGAGGAGAGAAAAAAGTGCAGATAGGATGGGGAGGGGAATTTTTATTTTGTATTAAATTTTATCTTTCAACTAATTTTTCATGGCCTAAGGATCTCAAAATTTGTACGGATCACAAAAGAATGTCCCCCTATATATATATATATATATATATATATATATATATAAGGGAGAGATCAAATGCAAATCGCTTTAATTTTGCAAATCGTCGATTTCATTGGTTAAGAAAATTAACTTGGTTCATGAAATTGTTTAATTTTATTAAATTGTTTCATATATTTGTGTTTTTACGTAAAAATGAAATTGTTTCATATACTTTTTTATTCTGACGAAATTGTTTCATTCATGTTTTCTCTAATTATGATGAATTTTTTTCATTTTTACATAAAAAACACAAATATATGAAACAATTTCATCAAGAAAAGAATTATATAAAATAATTTTATCAAATTAAACAATCTCATGAAACAATTTCATTTTTATTTTATATTAAATTTTATCTTTCAACTAATTTTTCATGGCCAAAGGATCTCAAAATTTGTACGGATCTCAAAAGAACATGTTCAAGGGAAAACCTTAAAAAAAGGGGAATACTAAAGAAAACATATTGGTAGCCCTTCATTTGGATGACATACACTTGTGCATACACGTAATTTTGTAATATGCACACGTGCATATTATGCACTTGTACATAAAAACAAAAAAACAACATAATTTACCTGTATACACAAATGAATACCATCCAGATGAAGGCTATCAGAGTGTTTTTCAGTTTTCTGTTTTTTTGAGTTTTTCCCTTGAACCTCCCCCTCTCTCTCTCTCTCTATTTATATATATATATATATATATATAAGGGAGAGATCAAATACAAACCGCTCTAATTTTGCAAACCGTTGATTTCATTGGTTAAGAAAATTAACTTGGTTCATGAAATTGTTTAATTTGATTAAATTGTTTTATATATTTGTGTTTTTACGTAAAAATGAAATTGTTTCATATACTTTTTTATTCTGACGAAATTGTTTCATTCATGTTTTCTCTAATTATGATGAATTTTTTTCATTTTTACATAAAAAACACAAATATATGAAACAATTTCATCAACAAAAAGAATTATATAAAATAATTCCATCAAATTAAACAATTTCATGAAACAATTTCATTTTTATTTTATATTAAATTTTATCTTTGAACTAATTTTTCATGGCCTAAGGATCTCAAAATTTGTACGGATCTCAAAAGAACATGTTCAAGGGAAAACCTTAAAAAAAGAGGAAAACTGAAGAAAACATATTGGCAGCCCTTCATTTGGATGACATACACTTGTGCATACACGTAATTTTGTAATATGCACACGTGCATATTATGCACTTGTGCATAAAAACAAAAAAACAACATAATTTACCTGTATGCACAAATGAATACCATCCAGATGAAGGCTATCAGAGTGTTTTTCAGTTTTCAGTTTTTTTGAGTTTTTCTCTTGAACCTCCCTCTCTCTCTCTCTCTCTCTCTATATATATATATATATATATATATATATATATATATATATATATATATATAAGGGAGAGATCAAATACAAACCGCTCTAATTTTGCAAACCGTTGATTTCATTGGTTAAGAAAATTAACTTGGTTCATGAAATTGTTTAATTTGATTAAATTGTTTCATATATTTGTGTTTTTACGTAAAAATAAATTGTTTCATGTACTTTCTTATTCTGACGAAATTGTTTAATGCATGTTTTCTCTAATTATGATGAATTTTTTTCATTCTTACATAAAAAAACACAAATATATGAAACAATTTCATCAAGAAAAGAATTATATGAAATAATTTCATAAAATTAATCAGTTTCATTAAACAATTTCATTAACCTAACCAATGAAATCGACGATTTGCAAGGTTTGCAAAATTATGGTGGTTAACAAATGAAACTACCCCTATATATGAAACGATTTTATCAATATAAGAAAATACATGAAACAACTTCATTTTTACGTAAAAAACACAAATATATGAAACAATTTTATAAAGAAAAGAATTATATGAAACTTTTTTTTACCAAAAATGAAAAAAATTCACCAGAATAAGAAAAATAAATGAAACAATTTCATTTTTACGTAAAAAAAGCACAAATATATGAAACAATTTCATCACAAAAAAATTATATGATACATTTTTATCAAATTAAACAATTTCATTAACTTAACCAATGAAATCGATGGTTTACACGATTTGCAAAATTAATGTCGTTTGCATTTGATCTCTCCCCTATATATGTACACACACACACACGCACAAACACACACACACACACACACACACATATATATATATATATATAGAGAGAGAGAGAGAGAGAGAACCTCATTCTTTTGTTAATCACTCCATTTGTCTTAACCATGTTAACCAATCATAATCCATCAAATCTTTTTGTTCAACCCCCCACCTAGTGTTTATAAATGGGCTATTATTGGTATTTTAATTGAATATAATAATGCTTAAATACTTTCCATAATTTTCTTTTTTTTAATTTTGGTAGTTATCTAATTTTTTTTTTGTAATTATCATTTCTTAATAATTTAATGGATCAAGAACAAACATATGGCTGATCAAACGTGCGTTTGATTTTTGTTACTGAACGTGAAGAAAAACGTTTGGCTGTTTTGCTCGAATCAAAGAAGATACAAGTTGTGATATCTCATAATGAGCGATACATGCTTAACTTTTGATGTTGATAACGGGATTCTTTTAGAATCTATTTTTGACGAAGAAGATGCTTCCCCGACCCGTCATGATAATAATTTTGTTCAAACTCGGAATATTGGATTAACTGATGAGTTTGTTAATCCTTACGGGCTTGATGACATATCCGTAGATGAATTCAATATCGAAAATCTTTCATCTTCTAGTTCGTTGTTACAAAAACCTAATTTCGATTTTGATATCTTAGATGGGTTCGAAGGCTTGGTATTGGAGATATATGTACACTGTGTAATTTGTGCCCTCATGCATAGTAGAGTAAGTGCTCATGTGCAGACTTCATAAGTACATTGGTGAATAAGTGCATATGTGCACATCTCAATCATGATTTCATAGGTTCACCTTTTACAAGTGTATATGTCGGTGTCTATTGCATTATTGCAATAGTGGGGGATAAGCTCACATGTATGTCATGTCTATTGCATTATTTCACAGTGGGGGATAAGCTCACATGTGTATGTTTCATGCATAATTTCTTCACTAAATTCATAAGTGTCATTTCATAACTTCACATTGGAATAATGTCACATGTGCATATGTGCACATTGCATAAGTGTACAGTGGAATAAGTGCATAAGTGCACATGGAATAGTCAACTATCCATGCTTGTTACTATGCATAGTGCAAAACTATGTCCACACTGCATAGATACCAATCGGAGGCTACAAAATCGGATTATTTCTCATTTACTATTCTTTATAATTCAATGTTAATAGTATAATGCTAATTTTTAGTATACTTTTTTTTATGCAACTTTATACATGTGTCATCTCCACATATTGCATGTTGATGTATTGTTCTAAGTGATGGTTGAATGCTTCATGGATTGGAACATTGACAACAAGTTGTCAACATTGACAACAAGTTGTCAACATTGACACTTGACAATTGTTCAACAAAAGATGCTTTGGTCGACAGGCACTTAGGTACTCTTTCTCATTCCTCCCTAATTTTAAAGGGTATGCATGAGATGTTGTGCACATATCATAAATCTTATTGGGCAAGATGGGTTTCCTATGATTGAGAGCTCAATCTAGAAGGTTAGTGATAGTGTCTCTTTCTAGACATGTTCTCCCAAAAGGGCCAAGACTTTAGACTCGTTGCATGGCAAGTAGGTGCAGATTGCGAAAGAGAATTAGTTCTTGATTTTAAGACTAGATGGAATTCTATTTACATAATATTGAATGTTGCCTTAGAGTATAAAGATGTTTTTATTTGTTTAAGCAAGGAAGATAGAAATTATGTTAGCTTACCTAGTGAAATGGAATGGAGAATGGTGCATGATGTTTGTGATAAGTTGAAATTGTTTTATCGTGTGATCGAGACATTCTTCGGGACCAAGTATCCCACTTCAAACTTGTTCTTCCCTTTGATTTGTGACATGAAATTATCCACTAGGAGTTGTAAAGACGCTCAGGATGTTTGTTAAGACACAGTCTCATTGGATTCAAGATCATCCAATACGAAGATCGCAATCTGAAGTTAATGCTGAAAGTTACTCTCAACCATAATCTAGGGTCTATTCTGTAATAAAGTCAAAGTTTTTTTTAATATCTAGATATTTATTATTTAGATATTATGTTTTTAGTTATAATATTAGTTTATAATAGTTTTGATAATATCTTTATCAGATATTATCTATCTCTCTTTTACAATCGATCAACAAAAGAAACACACACAACACATATTGATAAGGTGTAAAGAGAGAAAAACAAACAGAGAACTCAATCTCAAGAAATCAACCTTGTAATCATCGTTTGTTATCGAATCAGGTTGGTTTATCATCTATTGTTTGTTGTTTTGATTATCTGGTAACGATCACGGACTCACAATTGGTATCAGAGCTGATCCAGATCAAATCAAAAATTTTCAACTCTCTGTGTTCTTCATTTTCGAAGAACACTGATCTTTAGATCAAAACTTGATTTTGTGGTTGTTTTCGAAATCAAGTGGTTGTATCTTGTTCTAATTGATAAGGAGATCATTGTGTCAAAATTTGGTGTGGTAAATCGACCTATAGCTGGGTTAATTTTAGAGTTACAATTGATTTAATCAGAGAAGACGACGTATCGGTCTTAAGCGTACCGGTCCTTTGTAATATATCGGTCTAAGCCAATTGACCGATAATATTTTTTTTTACCGGTCGAACCTTAGTTTTTACATTCTATCGGTCTTAAGCATTCAACCGGACTCTTGCAAATACCGGTCGAAGATCACTTTTTATCGGTCGAATCTCACAAACCAAGCCCCGGTCTTCCTCACTTCCCCGGTCAAAGTAAACCTCAATTCCGGTCGAACCCCACTTTTCCACTACACTTCCCCGGTCATACCTCTCTCTCTCGGTCAAACATCAATCCCCAGTCTTACACAATTCTTCCCCGGTCTTCCTCACTTCCCCGGTCTTCAACACTTTCCCGGTCGAAACCCTCATAAATCCGGTCGAATCACACATCCTCAATACCGGTCAAACATTCCGGTCTTATCACTCACTCTCATACTTGGTATCTCACATGGTGTGGTGAACGTGGAAATCTCACCAAACTCTTTAATTCCACTTCTAAGTGTCTTCACGTGGCAAACTCTCATGCACTCACACCACCACAACTATCTCAAATCACACTACTCTCACACTACTTTAAATATCGGTCCACTCATGCAAACCAACTCACGTGTCCACTAATATTCATTTCACACTTTCACAATTCACACACTTTCACACTTTCACCTTTCTAAATTAATTTGCAAAGTAACATTTGTAAATTAATTTGCAAAGTATCATTTGTAATATCGATCCAAGAAAATCATTATTGCATTCCACTAACTTTTTATCGGTCCCAGATTCAAACTTTGTTAATTTATCGGTCTCACTAATTTTTACCGGTCGAGCATCATTTCTACATCTTACCGGTTAAACTCTCACTTTGCGCAATCAACCTCTCGCGCAAACCTTCTCAAAACGCAAAGTTTTTCCGGACTTCGAATCGGAACGCAAATTTTATTCAAAATGACATCCAGAGAAGCCCTTGCAATCGGAACTAACACTAAGCCACCAGTTCTCTTTAGAGGAGAATACGAACAGTGGAAGGATCGGTTCCTGAACTTCATCGAAAGACAGGAATTGGGTGATTTCATCAAACAATCCTTAGAAGAAGGCCTAATGGAAACAAAATATAGGGAACCAGCAGCATGTACTCAAGAAGTACGACATGCACTTTCTTATGGAGATCTAACAGGTGATGATAAGCTAAGAGCAAAAGGCGACATGTTAGCCAAGTCATACATTCTACAAGGTATTACGAATGAAATCTATGTAAAGATTGACAGCTACAAGGCCTCCGGAAAACAAATGTGGGATCAACTAGAGAAAATGATGCTGGGTTCAAAGATTGGGAACCAACTGAAAATCTCTAACTGCCTGCACAGTTTTGAAGAATTCAAAGGCAGAACTGGAGAAACTCTAGAGGGAACATATGATAGGTTTGTGACTTTGCTAAACGAATTAAGCAAGAATAAGGTCAACAAATCTCAAATCGAGCTGAATATCAAATTCCTGAGTATTCTACAACCAGAATGGAAAAGTTTTGCCAGGCAGATGAGGCAAATAAAAGACCTGAATGAGATTCCACTTCACGAGGTGTATGAAACCCTCAAACAAAATGAAGATGAGGTGGATGAAATTCTAGCAGAAAAGAGAAAAGGAAAGACAGTTGAAGACACAGTCGCTCTTGTTGTAAAGAAGAAAAAGAACAAGATGATTGTGTATGAATCAGAAGAAGCTGAAGCTGAGACCGTCTCTGACTCGGATGAAAATGAACAAATGCAGCAAGCAATGCAGTTTCTGACAAATGCATTTCAGAAAAAGTTCTACAGGAATCCAACGTCTAATAGTCAGAGGTACTCTTCTGGACCAAACAACTATGCTCACAAGGAAAGAATTGAAGGAAACATATATGAAGGAAATAAGTATGAAGGGAAGAGATTTGAGGGAAAGAGAACAGAGGAGAAGAAACCTGAAGAGAGAAGATATCAGACTGAAGGAAAAAGGTTAGTGGAGAGGAATCCTGAAGAGAGGAAATTTAAAGCTGAAGGATCAAGTCAGCCAGGACCACCGATGTGCTACAACTGTGGCAAAACATGTCACTTTGCCAAGGATTGCCGCAGATCAAAAGTCAGAAACTCCGATTACTACAAGAACAAGATGCTTCTTGCAAAGCAACAGGAGGCAGGCAAGGCACTGATGGCTGAAGATGAATACTGGCTGGATCACTCAGATGAAGAAGAAGAAGATGAAGAAAAGGATGAAGCCGTCAATATGTGCTTGATGGGCAAAATCGAATCAGATGCTGAAGCTGATTCAGAAAATGAAGAAGAGGAGGTATGTGTTTTATCGTATAAAGATTTAATGAATAAAATGCACGCTATGGTTTTAAAACAAGAAGAGTTAGAATCTAATCTTAAGCTAGAAAATGGTGTTATAATTAACAAAAACCAATTGATACAGAAACTTAGCGATGAAATTGCTGAGAAGAAAGTATTAGTTGAGGTTTTACATACAAACGGTGACACCAACGCAAAAGAACAAACTATAATTCTAAAAGAGAATACTGAGCTCAAGTCTAAATTGACAAAAAGTGAGATTGATTTTTATAAGCTTACTGATATGCATTCTTTATGTACTAAAGAAAACAAGACCTTAATTGCTAAATTAGACGCTTTGGAAAAGAAGCTATACTCATTAGGTCAAAGTGAGCAAACCATTCATCTTAACAAACCGAAAAAGAACAAAGAAAATTGGGGAATCGGTTATGTGAAACCTCAACGTCTTCAAAAGGGTATAAGAGAAGTGCCTGCACTCTATGACTATACCTCTATGCTAGTTTCTCACCGAATCTCCTCACTTAAAGTTTTTAATACTAAACTATCAGAAGAGGATGAAGCTAATGAATTTGAAAAACGGATGAAGTCAACTAAAGTTCACGCTCCATTTTATTATGCGAAGTTGAATAATAGTTATGACTATCCCAATGATGAAAAGAAATCTCTTTCAACTGACTACTTTCAAAGTTATTCTGAAAAAGAGATGGAGGCGAAGCCTGTCATAGGTAAAATTTATGTCCCTTCTCTCGTGTTAGAAAGTAAAATTTCTGAACTCGAGAACTCTTTATCAGATGAAAGACTTATGTTTGAGATTCAACAAAAGGTTTTTTCAACTGTTATGAAAAATGTTGTTCTTTCAAAGGCTTCTACTTCTGATGACATGTTTGGTTCATCAAACGAAGAGTTTAATTTTCTTAATTCTGACGGTGGTTTAGATGGTTGTTTTGAACAAGTTGATTTTAATGTGAAACTTCCTAACCATGCATCTTTTGTTAAGAAAACTTCAAGAAAAACCAGTATGTCTGTGAACAGTGCAAAATCAACGAAAGTTGATTACTCAGTCTCTGTGAAAGCTAACAATGCTAAAGGTAAGAAAATATCTCAGCATTCACAGAAACCGACCACTACTGGTAATTCTGAGAAGAAGCACTCAGTTGTTGCTCAAAGGTCTAACTCACTAGTTTTACATGTTTCAGATATGAGCAAGCCAAGGCCTGAAGCCAATTCTCAATGGCAACCAAAAAGGAAGCTTGACAAGGCCATTTTATCGTTTAGTAGTGTTAATTGTAATAAGACTTCGCTTACTAAAGATGTTGTGATTGCTGATATTGCTGTTTTGCATCCAAAACTTGTTGTTTCTCGTAAACAATATACAATGAAGCAATTATTTCAGTTATCTTTATTTGCTGGAAAGTCCTCTATCTATAATAAACATGTTTCTATTACTTGTCAAGATTCTGGTGATTGGTTTGGAAATTACCATGTGCATACATCTCATATTAATTCTTCTTATGCATTTCAAAAATCTTGTGCTAACACAGCAGGACCCAAATTCCAGTGGGTACCTAAGGCTAAATCTGTGTTGCAGGCATACAAAGCTTAGAGAGAAAGCGACTTCTGATTATGTACAGATCAGGACTCGTTCTTCAATGTCGAAAATAGGTTTTTGGATAATGCAGTTGAAAACCCGAACTTCAAAGACAAAATAGGCTATTGAACAAATCAGTTCAAGACCCGCACTTCGATGATCAAAGTGTAGATTCCAATGTTGTCATATACAAATCTAAATTTTCTTATTTTTCTTATGCAGACCAGTCATACGTGGTTCTTGGACAGCGGATGTTCCAAGCACATGACAGGGCAAAAGGAGATACTGTCCAACTTTAAAGAAAAATATTGTGGAACAGTAAGATTTGGCAACGACCAGTTTTCTCCAATCATGGGATATGGTGATGTACAACATGACAATGTCACGATCAAGAAGGTGAGCTATGTAGAAGGCTTACGACATAACTTGTTCAGTATAGGCCAGTTCTATGACAAAGACTTAGAGGTCAACTTCAAAGCCAAGAGATGTTCAGTTCGCAATGAAGAAGGCGAAGAACTCTTGGTCGGTACACGAGAATCAGACCTCTACACAATCAACTTATCTGATGTCCAGACTGACAAACAAGTTTGTCTACTATCGAAAGCTTCGATGCAACAAAGTTGGTTATGGCATCGACGTCTTTCTCACCTCAACTTTCGGTACATCAACAACCTGGTCAGTGGAAAGCTCGTCAAAGGACTTCCAGAGCTGAGATATGAAAGAGAACATCTTTGTGTAGCTTGTGAGAAGGGCAAGATGAAGAGGGCACCTCATAAACCGAAGCCTGAACCAAGTACAAAAGCTCCTTTAGAGTTATTGCATATGGATCTATGCGGTCCAATACGCACTCAAAGCTTAGGCGGAAAGAAGTACATACTCGTGATCGTGGACGATTACTCGCGATACACATGGGTCAAGTTTCTACGTTCAAAGGATGAGACACCAGATGTTCTCATTACATTCCTGAAGACGACCCAAGTGAATCTGCAGAAACCGGTCAAGATTCTAAGAACAGACAACGGCACAGAGTTCAAGAACAACAAAGTTGAAGAATATCTCGAATCTGTCGGGATTTCACATCAATACTCTGTTGCTCGAACGCCTCAACAAAATGGAGTAGTTGAAAGAAGAAATAGAACGCTAGTCGAGGCTGCTTGTACTATGCTAAGTCAATCAGACTTACCTCTATTTTTGTGGGCAGAAGCTGTTTCGACCGCATGCTACACACAGAATCGATCCATGATACATCGAAGATTCAAAAAGACTCCTTATGCATTAATCAACAACCGAACACCGACAATCAAATATTTCCATATATTTGGGTGTAAGTGTTTCGTTCTAAATGACAGGGAGAATCTTAATAAGTTCAGTGCTAAGGCGGATGAAGGGATCTTCATTGGATATTCCTCGACATCAACTGCATTCCGAGTTTATCTGAAGAAGTCAAAGACAGTGATTGAAAGCATCAACATCACCTTTGATGAAGAAATGGCTTCCGAACAACAACGTTCAGAACCCGTTATAACCGGAGTACTAGCTTCTGGGCAACTCAGTCCAGAACCTGCGTCTCAACAGAATAAATCAGACGAAGCTTCAACTTCAACTAACCATTTATCTCATTTAGATTTATTATTTGAATTGTTTTATGATGAATTTCTTGGATCTAATGTAAAGAAATCTGTTGTGGTTGACAGGATGGAAGACTTAACGACTACTCATCCAACCAGTTCAGATGACTCTATTGAATCAAACGCCCCGATTCAACAAGAAATTACAATTCAAATGCCGACTCCAATAGTTGAAGAAGTGACAAATGATAAAGAGACAGAAGTAGCTGAAACAGTAGGCTGTTCTATACAGACTAATCTACAGCCGGAACAAGCTGTACCTACTGAGACTTCTGCACCATCTACTTCAACTGAACCCCCCATTCCTTTTTTATTGATCTCTCATCATATAATACACTTCCACCAATTACTTCAACTGAAACCACAATTCCTCCAGAACAAATCGAAGAAGGTACAAGTGGATTTATAGATAATTCAATTGACATACATTCATATAATCCACTGCCTCATGAACATAAATGGACCAAAGAGCACCCGATAAGCCAAGTCATTGGTGATCCATCAAAACTGGTGCAAACTAGGTCAGCATCAATGAACATGTGCATGCATGACTCCTTTCTGAGCAAGTTCGAGCCAACTCGCGTATTAGAGGCACTTGCGGATCCAGAATGGGTGATCTCAATGCAAGAAGAGCTGAATCAGTTCAATGCACTTAAAGTCTGGAGACTCGTACCGAAACCTCAAGGTAAAACAATTATAGGTACGAAGTGGATTTTCAAGATAAAGAAAGACGAAGATGGTACCGTTATCCGAAACAAGGCAAGACTAGTAGCCAAAGGATACAGACAAGAGGAAGGAATAGACTATGACGAAACATATGCTCCTGTGGCGCGATTAGAGGCAATCAGAATGTTTTTAGCCTACGCAGCCCACAAGAACTTCACGGTCTTTCAAATGGACGTGAAGACAGCATTCCTCAATGGAATTCTGAAGGAGGAAGTCTACGTATCTCAGCCAGAAGGTTTTGTCAATCAAGAGAAGCCAAATCACGTTTACATTCTCGACAAAGCACTCTACGGTCTGAAACAAGCACCTCGAGCCTGGTATGATGTCCTTTCCACTTTTCTAGTCAAGTCTGGGTTTTCAAAAGGTACGGTGGATACCACTTTGTTTATTAAAAAGGAAAAAGCCGATATCATTTTAATTCAAATCTATGTAGATGATATTATCTTTGGTTCTACAAATACTAAGTACTGTAAGAATTTTGCAAACCTTATGGTGTCTAGATTTCAGATGAACTTGATGGGAGAGATGAATTTCTTCCTCGGTTTACAAGTAAAACAATTTTCATCGGGTATTTTTATCAATCAATCAAAATACATTATGGATATTCTTCAGAAGTTCAAAATGGAAAATTCAAAACCGATTGGTACCCCAATGGCACCAGGTACTAAGATTGGCAGCGATCCTTCGGGAAAGGCTGTTGATGTTAGGACTTATCGAGGGATGATAGGTTCTTTAATGTATCTTACGTCGAGTAGGCCAGATATAATGTTTTCAACATGCTTATGTGCACGATATCAGGCCAATCCTTAAGAAATCCATATGTCTGCTGTGAAGCGCATTTTTAGATATCTGAAGGGCACTGCAGATCTTGGTCTGTGGTATCCTAAAGATACTAGTTTTGAACTAACAGCCTACTTAGATGCAGATCATGCAGGTTGTATGTTAGACAGGAAGTGCACGTCAGGACACGTACAGTTCCTCGGTGACAAACTCGTAAGTTGGGCATCGAAGAAGCAACTTTGTGTTTCAACGTCCACGGCCGAAGCAGAATATGTAGCTGCTGCTAGCTGCTGTTCTCAGGTCTTATGGATGCGAACTCAATTGCGCGACTACGGTTTCCACTTCAACAAGATCCCGATATACTGTGACTCCAAGAGCGCCATTGCAATTACACTGAATCCTGTTCAACACACCAAGACAAAGCACATAGACGTCAGGTATCACTTTATTAAATATCATGTTGAAAAAGGAACAATTGAACTTTTCTTTGTAAAAACTGATTATCAACTTGCCGATTTGTTCACCAAACCCTTAGACGAAAAGAGGTTCAACTTTCTTATCTCTAAGCTTGGTATGCTAAATCTTAAAATCTAATCAGTAGTTACCTATAAAAGTTTTCTAAATTCTTAACTCTGATTGATATCTGCACTTCTATATAATGTTCATAATCCAAGGGGAAGAATGAGAAGACATTGACAAGTGGTTAATATTACTTCGAGGGGGAGCTCATAAAATTTTGCATGTACCTTATAATGCCAAATTTTTTTTGTAATGCAAGAATTTAGGGGGAGCTCTTCAAGTCAAGGAGTTCGGATATGACTTCTGATTATTTCTGATCAGAACTCGTACTTTAAAAAGTTTTACTGCTTTTTGTCTTTTCAATTTAAGTGAATAAATTTTACTTTGACTTTGACTTAAGACTTTTGCAGAAAGTTTGAGAGAAGCTTAAAAGATCATATCTTTATGACTTTAAGCTTAGCTTCATGAGATGGAAGATCGTACGTAAAGGTATAATTCCAAATCTTCATCTCATATATGGTTGAAAGAAGGACAACTTTCAATCATAGAAAACATTGTTTTTAATGTTCAAACCACTTCCCGATTTTTCAACAGATTTTATATTTTGGAAGTGTATCTTAAATGTTTTCATGATCTAAATTGTGCTTTAACTGACATAGTTAAACCAATCTGAGCATCACATGCATCATAGGAAACCAAAGAATCATTGTGCTAGGAATTAACACAACTTCAATGGAATCACCTTAACCAGTGAGTTCTACCCAAGAAGTTAATCCTTAGTGATTGAGTGTGCAAAGAGAATAGAAATGAGTGTGATTAGAGAAAGCAAAACGTTTAAAAGAAAGAGCGTGTGAGAACAGAGTTAAAAAGAATATCACAACTCTGCACCAACTTTTTCTGAGCCGGGTAGCCACATTACTAGTGTTTCACAAATCTTTGGTGAACATTATTGAAACAGGCAACTAACCCATGCCAACTCTTGATCAAACCTCACTATCTACTCATTTTCTTCTCAACAAGAAAGTGTTTCACATTTTCAAAGGGGACGCAACACATATGCTATCTGATTTTCATTTGGAAAATCTGGATATTGAAAAGAAGGAAGTCTGCCCCACCTTCGCACTTCAATCATGCACATTGAGTCTGTGTTTAACTTACTGTTGTCTCAGTGGTTTACACAATTTTGAGCCTAATAAGCAATCATCAAGTGCTTAATTCTTTCTATCACAAGCACGAACACACAAGGAATTTGTTTCTTTGTCATAACGTTTATATAAATAACCTTTGTGGTGTTTCGATGATTAAATGGAAGCCCTGGGGGAGTCAACATCAAACAGCTCCTTTCCAATGTGTATTCATTACACACAGTGACTTAGTGTTACTGACAGGCATTCTAACTGATTCATTAGTTGATTCAGGTGTTACATGATTATTTTGTCTAGATTTGCAAAGATCAGGATGAATAACTATTGAATTGACGGATCAGAGACTACAAGTGGTTGACATTTCTTACTCAAAGTTTTGATGAAGTCGTCGCACTTTCTATCAAAAAGGGGGAGAATCTAAAGCTTGAAGAAATGTTTAGTCCATTACATTACAAGATCAAGAACTGCGAGATCAAAGTATTCTGAAGACATGCTGATTTCAGATAAATTTTCTTTGAAGATACTTTGCTAAAGCATTCTGAGCTAGAGAAAGAGATTGCATCTTTTGAGCTGAAAGAGAAGATCGTATTGACAAATCATTTTCGTAATGATCTTGATCCAAAGGGGGAGATTTTTAAGACACAGTCTCATTGGATTCAAGATCATCCAATACGAAGATCGCAATCTGAAGTTAATGCTGAAAGTTACTCTCAACCATAGTCTAGGGTCTATTCTGTAATAAAGTCAAAGTTGTTTTTAATATCTAGATATTTATTATTTAGATATTATGTTTTTAGTTATAATATTAGTTTATATTAGTTTTGATAATATCTTTATCAGATATTATCTATCTCTCTTTTACAATCGATCAACAAAAGAAACACACACAACACATATTGATAAGGTGTAAAGAGAGAAAAACAAACAGAGAACTCAATCTCAAGAAATCAACCGTGTAATCATCGTTTGTTATCGAATCAGGTTGGTTTATCATCTATTGTTTGTTGTTTTGATTATATGGTAATGATCACGGACTCACAATGTTGTTATTAGGAACATGACATCAAGTATGTTGCATAAATTTGATAAATATTGGGGAGTCATACATGATGTCATGAGTGTGACTATTGTTTTAGATCCTAGGTTTAAGCTTAAGTTGATAAATTTTTTCTTTCCAAAGATTTATGGTGTTGATTCAAAATATGATGTTACGAGGATACTTAACCTATGTACTGATTTATTTGAGGAGTACAAAAAGGAACATGATCACAACAAAGGGAAAGGACAATCTAGCACTGCTCACTTAGATGGGGGGGGGGGGATATCTTCTATGAACAAGGCTTCATGGGAGATTTTGAGAATATGATGTCCAAGGATGATATGTTTGAAACGACCAATTTGAATGACTATTTGGCAGAGAAATTGTTACCAAATGATGGCGGATTTGATATATTGATGTGGTGGAACTGCAACGGTGGTAAGTTTCCTGTCTTACAGAGGATTGCAAGGGATATGTTATCCATTTCAATTTCTACAGTAGCATCAGAATCGACATTTAGCATGAGCGGGAATAAGATAACAAAACAACGTAGTTGGCTAAAATCGCAAACAGTTGGAGCATTGATGTGCACTAAAGTTGGTTGAGGAAAGAGCTTGAAGGTAATAATTATATAAATTGCTATATGGTACATGTATTATGTATATACAAATTTTCTAACTTGTGTTATTTTTAATTTCAGATAAAAAAAACAAGGTGAACTGCAAGGATTTGATCTAACGGTTGTATACGATGAAGATGTTGAATGATGTAATGGTGAATTGCTTGAATTAAACGTGTTGCTTGAAAACAATGATTTGATGTGTCATGTATTCATGTTAATTTTGATGTCACCTTGAATTGCTTAAATAGGAATCGTAGGATTTGGTTTGATCTTTAATATACTGAATTAACGATGCATCTTTTAGTTATTTTATATTTTTCTAGTTTGAGTTTTTAAAGTTCTTTTTTAGTAAAAATGGTAGAAACATGTATGAAACAAAGGGAAAAACTGCAGAAAAATGACACATATTGCATAAAAAACGGGTCTAGAACGGGTAGGGTCCGAGTCAAGGACCAAGTATAAACTGGGGACGAGGGATTGACCGGGTATTGACCATGAGTTGACCGGGGGTAGGATATCAATAGGCATACCCGCCATGGACAGAGGTTGGGGCCGAGGCCGGGGCCGGGGAATGTAAAACCTTCCCCATCCATGCCCTGTTCCCATGCCTATCCATGCTTGTTACTATGCATAGTGCAAAACTATGTCCACATCAATGCTTATGTGCACTTTCAATGTTATATTCCACAAGTTGATCACCCTTGGGAAAACATGTGCCTATATGATTTGAAAGGGAGGCCAATTGAGAATTTTCTTAATGGGTTTTCAGGATACTAAAACTGTTAAAACTGTAAAGATATCTATAATATTACCTTATTTGCACTCTTACTGGCCTATCTTGCTTTACTTATTTTGGTTTTACTTAATTTGGTTTTGAGCATCAGTGAAGTGATTTAGAACGCTATCAGTCATGTGGTTCTAAACTTCTAAGGTGCATAAAACTTGTTTTTTCATTCCGTGTAGGAAGTTGGGCATTTTCTTGTGGCGTTACCAAAGAAAGTGAAGTTGAGCATCCCCTTCTTCATTCCCAACATCACTCTTGGAAGCTTTGGAGCAATCACTCACGTGCGCACATCCCATTCTTGCTTGAGTGCTTGAGATCTGTAAATAGATATTTGAAAACTCAGATATCAATTAGAATCACATCTAGCTTACGTGATTCTTATTCGTGTCAACTATAAGCTCTTGTGGAGTTTTTGAGCTTGCAAGAATTGGAGTTTCATGCCACTTCCTTCAACTAGGTGAGTCCCTCCAACCACTTGTATGTCTTTATCTATGTAGTTGTAATCACATTTTGACAGATCATCAAATAGGTTTTCTCATGGCGTATGTGAAACCCTGTAATCTTCATGTTCATTGGGTTATTTCCCTCAATCAACTTTCTTAGCCTTTTTATTCCTATATATATATTAGGCTAACTTGATAACCTTGATTGATACCTAGTCATTGTTGAATCGTGTATGGTAATATTTGTAGCATGTTGAAAATTGAAAAGTTTTGTTTTCTTTCTCTGGTGGAATTTTCTACGTTCTTATTTGTGATTATGAATGAATGGAGTCATTGATAGATGTAGGATAATATAATAATCATATCCATAGTTTAATGGCCTGTTTGTTTACAATATCAATAATTTTTAGCAAAAATTGGTGTTTAAAATTCTAATGTCCATTATCTATAAATTGAAGGTAGTATGTTATTCGAAAACTAGGTGGAGGAGATAACTTCTGTACGAGTGTTAGTATAAGCTCAGTAATTGAACTAATGGCTAATATTCTACATTATATCAATGAACTTGATGATTTTAGCTTACATTATATCATAAACTAGGTGGAGGAGATACTAACATTTTCATATGTTGTTTAAGTAGTTATGTGCACGGCTGTTGCTCGAGGATATGGTGGAGATGTCGGGGGTGATCCTCCTCGTCAAAATAGAATACCAACATTATGTGAGCAGGTAAATCACTTCTTCAATTTTTATTAAACATTTGAATGTTTTATCTTCTAACATTTTTTACTTCAATCTTGTAGCAAAACAAAAAAACAAGCGAGGGATGAGTAGAAGTAGAAACCTTGATATTGCTTTTGAGGCTAATGGAAACAAGTCGTTGCCAATCTAGTTTGATTTTACGGAGGACACGTACAAAACGGTTGGACCATATGCAAGTATGTTTACAAGGTACATCTTGTTAATGTATTTTATTGTATCCAATATTTAATTAGAAAATTCAAGTCAAGATAAGTCAACAAGGTCAAAGTTAGTTAAGTCAATATGGTGTTTAGTCATGTGAGTGTTTGTATCTTGTATAGACTTGTGGTATAAATAGATATGGTCTTGTAACAATCATGTAACTAGAACCAAGTATCATACGCATAACTTTCAGATCAATATACTTGTGACTGTTTCTCTCTCTACACTCTCTCTCTAAACTTTGAATGCCATATTCTTGAATCTTGATTTAGATTGTTTGATTGTGCTTGATTGTGATTGGGAAATACAATTTCAATTGGTATCAGAGCGAACCAAACAAATTCAGAAAGAATTTCACGTAAAAATGGATCAATTTTCTGGAAATTTTGTCAAGAATAGTCGTTTCTTGAAAATTTCACTGTTCAATCGATTTTTTCAGTGATTTGTTGAAATTTGTGTATAAGGATGGATTAGTTGTGGTCGATTTGTAATAGAAATCATTTTGTAATCACACACAAACACAAATTAATCAGTTGATTGATGAAAATTCGATTTTCTTGGTTTTTCAGTTTCACGATCACAGGTTCTGTTTTGAATCAAATTGTTTTGATTTGTTGTTTTTAATCTGAGATTGATATTGGAAATATATTCTACATGTTTAATCTATCAAATATGTGCATTATCAAGTTTCTATTTGCAGGTTTTAATCGATTTGGATCAATTTCGTGAACAAGTGTCAAAAACGCGCAAGATCCGTAGAACGCGCAAGGTTCAAGTGAAAAACACACAAGTGTCTTCTGCGAGTTCATCATCAAACGCGCAAGTCAAAGGATTTGATTTTTGGCCAGAACGCGCTAAGTGAGGCGTGCGAGTTTCAGAAACGCGCTAAGTGAGACATGCGAGTTTCTCAGAAACGCGCTAGAAGAAGCTTGCGAGTTTCAGAAACGCGCTAGAAGAGACTTGCGAGTTTGAATTTCTTGAAAAATTTTCTAAGTGTTGAAACGCGCAACCAACGTCATGCGAGTTTGAGTTTCGCGCTAATAACATCTTGCGAGTTTCATACTTTTGCGCCAATAGCGTCTAGCGTGTTTTGAGTTTTGCGCCAACAGTGTCCTGCGAGTTTGAGTTTTGAGCTAACAACATCTAGCGAGTTTCTAGTTTCGCGCTACCAATGGTCTGCGAGTTCTAGTTTCGCGCTACCAACTATTAACGCGTTTCTCAGTGAATAGTGACTAGCGAGTTTAGTGTTTAGCGAGTTTTAGTGATCTGCGAGTTTCAGAGATAGATTATTTTTCTGAAATTAAAATTTTTTTTTGGTGATCCAAGTTTGACTTTTTAGTCAACATTTCTGATTTGTTTGGAAACGATCATTTCATATCAAGCTCATATATATTTCAAGATGCCAAAGACAGATGAGAGAGGAAATATAGTATTGTCAGCAAGAGATATGGCAGTATTGTACATGCCTGAGATACATGTTCTAGAAGCAGAAAGAGACAAACTGAAAAATCAGAATTCAAAGCTTCTTAAGCAGATTCAGGAGTTGAAATTAAATTTGTCAAATTCTGATAAAACTCCTGACTGTAAAAAGTGTACTAATATGGATAAATCTAATTTTGCAGGTATCATCAGTGCAAAAGAGAAAGAGATAAAAGAACAAGAGAAAGAGATTAAAGATAGAGAGAAAATGATGGAAATAAAAGATAATACCATTCAGTCTCTTGAAGAAGTAATAAAGCTCAAGGAGTCTTATGTTACAAATCTTCAGAGCCAACTGAAGAAAACTGAACAAAGATCTTCAGAACTACAAGATGAATCAGTTGAGCTTCAACAAAAGTATATGGCTTCTGAAGAAAATGTATAAACATTGAAAGTGAAAAATGTTGATTTGATGAAAAGAATTAAAGAAGATAAAGTTAAAGTGAATCTTCAAAGCCATCTGAAGACGACTGGACATAAATCATCTGAGCTGAAAGATGAGTCAGTTAAGCTTCAATAGAAGTTTAAGGCTTTTGAAGATCAGATATCTGCTCTGGAGAAGAAGAATGTCGAACTGAAAACAAGCCTCCAAGCAGAAAAAGAAAAATCAAATGTGAAGATATCTTCTACTCAACAGACATCTGAAATTTTCAAGAAAACTTTACAAGAGCAGAAGGATCTTGAGCTTAGATGCCTTAAACTTTCCAAACAAGTGTCTGATTTTGAAAAGATAATAATCACTGAAAGAGACACATTTGCTAAGGAAAGAAAAGTTCTTGAAGATAAAACTGCTGAATTTCCCAATCAGATTTCTACTTTACACGACTTGCTTGAAAAAGAAAGACAGATTTTCAAAGAAAAGAAGCGGTCTTTTGAGCTTGAAAAGAAAAATTATGAAAAGAGAAACGTTAGGATTTTCAAAGATATATCAGAAAAGAACAAGAACTTAGAAAAATATTTTGAACTTGAACGTTCACATTTTGAATCTGAAATATCCAAGCTCATGTTCAAGATCTCTGCTCTGTCATCAGATTATCAAAAAGAACTGAAGGCTAAATCTGATTTGAAACAGAAGTTTGATACACTTACTTCTTAAAGAAACATTTTATCTGAAAAGATAAAGAACTTAGAAGCTGCAAATGTTGATTTGTCAGAAAAAGTTTGTGCTGATGTGATCAATCAATCACCAGTTGTCAATTCAACCGAATCAGTTTGCTCTTTTAAAACTGCTTCTAGTTCTATCCATGACAAAAATGTTTTCAAAAACAAAAGTGTCAAATCACAAACTGTCAAATCAAATCAGATCAAACCATCAAATCTATTTTATGACAAATCTGTTGATGGATCAGCGAGCTATTATATAAAATCTCTTGGGAAGCAATCAAAGAAAAATCAGATGGTCTAGAGAGTGAAGAGTTCTTCAGATGATGAGAAGAAGAATGACAAAGCATCTGCGTCCACAACCAAAGCCAAAAAGAACATTGTACAAAAAGGTAAATCTTTTGGTAATTCTGATATGTATTATACTACTAACCATTTGATCAGGGTTGCTCAAAAGAAGATTTGTTGTTCTTACTGTGGAGCACATGACTTTGTAAGTAAGAATTTTGTCAATTACTGGTATGGTTCATATTATGTAACCCCCACAAGAACTGCAACTAACACATCAGGACCCAAATACCAGTGGGTACCAAAAGCTAAAACTGTGTTGCAGGCACCCAAAGTTTAAGGGGGAGCATGAACAAAGGCTCTTGAATAATACAATTCAAGACCTGTACTTCAATGTTAAGAACTTTGGTTTTTGAACAAAACAGTTCAAAACCCGTACTTAAGTGTCAAGACTGTGGCTTCTGATCATATGACAGATCAGGACCCGTTCTTCAATGTTCATATATGGATATTTTGCAAATATCCAGGGGAGCTTAAAAGAAAACAAATCATGATATATTGATTTGAGGGGGAGCTTAAATGTAAGTATCTTCTAATCTTACATCTCTGATTGTTTGAAAGACGAACAACTTTCAAGCATGAAAAACGTTTTCTTAAATGTTCAAACCACTTCTCTATTCTCAAAAGATTTCATGAATTCAGAAGTAAGCTTTTAAATGTTTTTCAATTTTTGAGCTTTCATGTTTAACCGACCGTGTGTTTCCAAAGATTAATACTTGTGTATTATCTTGTCTATATACTGTAAAGTATTCACACACATCGGTCCAGTACTTCATTTGAATCTGTTATTACCATGTCTCTAAACGAACCTATTTTTCGATGGTAATACTCCCGTTTAGGGGTGTACGCGGGTTGGGTTGGACGGGTTGGGACATTTTTACAACCCAACCCAATTATGGCGATTTGAAAAATCTCAACCCAACCCAACCCATTCAAAATTATAACCCAACCCAACCCAACCCTTGCGGGTTATGGCGGGTTGGGTTGGGTTGGCGGGTTGGTAAAATTTGCCGATTGAAATACGATAAATAATTCTAAAAGTATTCTCAACAAAGTTATTAGTTATTACAATCATTCAAATATATATTAAAATCCACAAATCTTAAAGTTAAACTTCAAAAGTCTAAATGATAGCAAACGATTCAAATTCTCAATCAAGCACGACCGTCTTGGACCTTTCCGACCCCAATGTTGCATTCTCCTTGAGTTTGTCTACAATTCGAAAACAAAAATTAAACAATTTATAAAATACCCCAATATAAGCATGAAAAAAAGAAACATTATTAAAGTTGTCTTCTTCAAAAAGTCATAAGATGCAATTTCATCCAAATATTCACTTATTTGAATGCCTTCATTATTCCCTTTCAAGTTTCCACCAACTTTGTGTTCACACAAGGGCCTCCACCATATTATATATATGGGCTTAGAATTAGACTTGGTTATGAATTTTAAATGTGGGTTGTGAATAAATTGTATATTATATATATATATATATAGACTTAAGTTCGCGTGAGACCAAACAGTTTTCGTGAGACCGGTGAGACCAAACTTTAAAATATGAAACTTCACACCAAAAAACTGTGAATGTAAAAAAATCGAACTTTTCATAAGGAAAACACCGTAAATGTTACGTTCACGGTGTTTTTCCCTGTGAATGTTCGTTTTTTTACCTTCACAGCGTCTTCACTGTGAAGGTTTGGATATACCTTCACAGTCTTTTATCTGTGAAGGTTTGATTTTTTTTAAGTTGGTTTAGGGTTTTTTACCTTCATAGTGTGATTACATTATGACGGTTCGAATGTTTTTTACATTCACAGTGTTTCGGTGTGAAGTTTCATGTTTTAAGGCTTGGTCTCATGCGGTCTCACGGAACAACTTGGTCTCACGTGAATTTGGCCCTATATATATATATATATATATATATATATATATATATATATATATATATATATATATATATATATAATTTTATAAAAAAAATAGCGGCGGGTTGGCGGTTTTGGTTGAGTTGAGTTTTCCTAACCCAATTTCAACCCTTCTAATTAGCGGTTTGGCGGTTTGACGGTTTCGCGGGTTGGGTTTAATTGGGTTGGGAGCGGGTTGGGTTGGGCGGGTTTCGCGGGTTGAGAATTTTTTGTACACCCCTACTCCTGTTTGCTTTCAAATGCTGTTAAGTATCATTCATCATTTCAATATTTGTGCTTTCATTGTAAAATTGTTTATATTCGTTCATATAAACAAAATATCCAATTCTTTGATACCCTAACCAATTTTATTTGGTATGATTGACACATTGTCAGATTCTCAAAACAATTCTCTTGATTTCATTTCATTCATTCAATATCTTTGTTTTGAGAGATCTTCAAAGTTCAATTGCTCAAATATCATGAGCATACATTTTGACAATGTTTTCATATATATTGTGCTTAACTGTTCAAGATAAATTGTTGAGCAACTATTCTTTATAGGACTTACATGGGATTCTTGTGTGAGTTTAAACAGAACTTCCATGGATTCACGTAAACCAGTGTTTCCTACCCCGGAAATTATCCTTGAGTGATTGAGGGGTGAGGGGTATAAATCAAAGAGTGGGGGAGATAACTCATCTGGTTGAGTTTTTCTCATTGAGCTGAGGTAAAATGTAAATGAGAGTTTGGTTAGAAGTGAGCTTAAATGTTAAAAAGAAAGAGGGTGTGAGATCAGAGTTAAAAGAATATCAGAACTCTGCACCAACCACTTTCTGAGCCGGGCAGCCACATCTACTGATTGGTTCACATTTTTTGGTGACCATTATTGAAACAGGCAGTGAGCCCATGCCAACTCTTGCAATTACCCCACCAACCACTTGTTTCTTTCTTAACAAAGAAATGTTTCATTTTCTTTGAGGACGCAACATATCTGCTATCTAGTCTTCACTGGGAAGATTTAGATATTGAAAAAGAAGGAAAGTTGCCCCACCTTCGCACCTCTTTCATGCACATTGAGTCCGTGTAATAATTGTTGTTGTCTCAACAATTTACACAATTTGAGCCTGAAAAAGCTTAAGTAGCTTCAATCATTTCTACACTTTCACGTACACACAAGGAATAAGTTTTCTTGTCATAACATTCATAGAAAATTCCTTCATGATTTTTTGATGATTGAATGGAAGCCCTGGAGGAGTGAACATAACAAAAGCTCATTTCCAATGTACATCCGTTGTACAAAGTGGCTCCATGATACTTACAGGAAAACTAACTGTATCATTTGTTGATTCAGGGTTACCAAGTTCATTATATCTGAATTTGAAAAGATTCGGGTATATACAGTTCATGATTCAGATACTCAGATCAAAGGATGCAAAATGTCAAATTATCATAAAGGAGAAGATTGTTATGTTGAATACAAAGGGGGATGATCAAAGAAAATGTTGAAATTGAAGATGTTTTGATGATTATGGTGCTCTCAATCATCAAAAAGGGGGAGATATCTACAAAGATCAATTTCAAAGAAAGACTTGGAGAGAAATTTTTCAAAAGTTCAATTTCAAAGACAAAAGACTTTCTGATGAAAATGGTGAAGATAATTCTGAAAGATCAAGCCAGATGAAAGTTTTAAAAGATTCTGAAGAAACAAAGATGATTCAAGTCTTAAAAATGATTCAAGAAAGTTTGTTTTTCTAAAGACTGATCAGAGATCACAAGAGATGAAGACACAAGATCATAGATTCCTCAAAGCTGTTTCAAAGCTCGAAGTTTCAAAAGTTTTAAGGAGTTTCAAAGATTTGTTCAATACTTATTGACTTTCCAAAGATGCAAAGTGCAAATGACTTTTCAAGATTCTTCAAAGACTGAAAGACTGAAGATTGTTAGAGCCTCAAAGTCCAAGACTGTCAGAGACAAAAGTTGAAGAATCAAGAGCTGAAGACTATTGTCAAAAAAAATTAAAAATCTTCAATACAAAGGGGGAGATTGTTAATGTATTTTATTGTATCCAAGATTTAATTAGAAAAGTCAAGTCAAGATAAGTCAACAAGGTCAAAGTTAGTTAAGTCAATATGGTGTTTAGTCATGTGAGTGTTTGTATCTTGTATAGACTTGTGGTATAAATAGATATGGTCTTGTAACAATCATGTAACTAGAACCAAGTATCATACACATAACTTTCAGATCAATATACTTGTGACTGTTTCTCTCTCTACACTCTCTCTCTAAACTTTGAATGTAATATTCTTGAATCTTGATTTAGATTGTTTGATTGTGCTTGATTGTGATTGGGAAATACAATTTCACATATGGAACGTGATTGATTATGGCGCCTCTCCTCGTCATCGAAGCTGGAATGAAATTTCTCCGGAGTTCAAGACATCGATAATTAGAAGACTTAGGGTAAATATTATACTAATTATTTAATTCTTTATAATTTTTACTTGATTCCTGGCAGTTTTTCATCCTTGATCAAACTCTTCCCAAATGGCCTAAGATTCTAGCTAGCATCGAGCGGACTGCCAAGATCTATATAGAGATATGTGGCCCAAGAATTACTAGCATAAACACATTTAAATTGACACAATCACTTTTATTAGATCAAACACATGAATTACAATTAATCACAGATCTAACAATTAGTCACAGATCTCACGAATATGTGTGTGTTATTTGTGTGTGTGTTCTTACTCTCTTGCTTACACTAGTCTCTCTCTTAGAAACAACACAAGGACTTCTTATATATAGGTCAACATGACCAAGCAAGGTCAAACCTTCTAAGCTCATCTTACAACACACACAAACAACTATTACAACAATTACAATAATGACCCTCATTTAATCTTGAATACAATTACTGTCTAACAATCTCCCCCTTTGGATTCAAGATTAAAATTTTTTTTCTGGCAATAATCTTCAGGTCTTCTTATCTTCAGAATTAATCTTCAACTTCGAATCTTTTCGCCTTTGACATCTTGAAAACTTTCACAATTCTTCAAACTTTTCTCTTCCTTTGAATTAACTTTTCCATAAACTCTGACTTTCTTTCAAACTTTTGACTTTCTTTCAAACTCTGACTTTCTCTCAAACTTTTGACTTTCTTTCAAACTCTGACTTTCTCTTTGATAAGCTTTCTTTAACCTTTGACTACAATCATCTGAAAACTTTATCTCCTCTTCAATCTGATCTTGAACTTTGATTATTCTCCCCCTTTTTAATGATTTGTAAGAATCAAAATCATTAAAACACTTCAAGGTCAGATCCGTCATTGAATAAACTTCTCACTGTCTGATAAGCACAATCTTCATGAACTTTCATCTCCTCTTTATGATAATAAACAATCTCTCCCATATAGGAAAATTATAAATTTCCAAAACATGATATGATAAAATCTGTCAACTGATCTGAAAGAGCCGTTGAACCATGAATGTATTCATTTGAATCTTTTCAAATTCAAACGAATTAAGAGTTGTAACCCTGAATCAACATATGAAACAGTTAGAAATGTATGTCAGTAACACTGAGTTACTGTGTACAACGGATGTACAATATAAGGAGCTTGTTTGACGTTGACTCCCCAGGACTTCCATTCAATCATTGAAAAACACAAGATAATTCTATGAATGTTCTGACAGAAAAACATATTCTCTGTGTACTCGTGCTTGTGTTTTGAAAGAATTAGCACAATGATTGTGTTTCATAAGGCTCAAAGTATGTAAATCACTGAGACAACAATGATTATACATGGACTCAACGTGCATGAGAAAGGGTCGAAGGTGGGGCAACTTTCCTTCTTTTTCAATATCAGCATCTTCCAAGTGAAGATCCGATAGATTATATGCTGCTTCCCCAGAAAATGTAAAACATTCTCTTTTTAAGAAAAGAATGAGTAGCTAGTGGGGTTGTATGCAAAAGATGGCATGGGCTATTTGCCTATTTCAATGACGATCACCAAAGAAATGTGAACCAATCAGTAATGTGGCTGCCCAGCTCAGAAAGATGTTTGGTGCAGAGTTATGATATTCTTTTAACTCTGTTCTCACACCCTCTTTCTTTTAAACATTTAAGCTCACATCTAACCAATCTCTCATTTTCATTTTACCTCAGCTCACTCCCACACTCAATTCTTTTAGACCCCTCTCCCCTCAATCACTCAAAGGATTTCTTCCGGGGTAGGAAACACTGGTTATCGTGAATCCATGGAAGATCTATTAAGCACTCACACTGAATCCCATGTTCCTAAAAGTACATGTTGTTCAATGATTTTCTTGACATGTAAAGCACAAGAAATCATATGTCAGTGTTTGTATGCTCATTTAGAAATCAGAAATGAAATTTGAGCATATTGAACATTTAAGATATCTCAAAACTTTATATGAATGAAAAGAATATAAATGTTTTGAGAATCTGACAATGATTAAGATCAGATCAAATTATCATGAAGAAAAAAAATTTGGGAATTCAAAGACGTATGTTGTTTATATGAACAATATATAAACATATTATCAATGAAAGCATATTAAAATGAAATGACGTTTGATTCAAACAACTGTGAATACCAAACGACGGGAGTATTACCATAGAAAGATATATCATTTGATACATGGTAATAACAAAGTGAATTTGAAAATACTGAACCAGTGTGTGTATGAATACTTGACAAAGTATATAGAAAAGAAAATACACAAGTATTATTCTTTAAAGAACACACAGTCAGATAAACATATAAGACTCTCAAGTATCCAAAAATCATTTAAAATTCACACTTCTCAAATCATAAAAACATGTTAAGATCGTGAAGTGGTTTGAACATTTTAAAACCATTTTTCACAAGTGAAAGTTGTTCCTCTTTCACAAGTGTTAGAGTATAAGGATTAGAATGTTATACCTGTGGATTTAAATCCTTAATTCCCCCTGGAATGAATATAGCAAGTAAAGTATCCTTGAATAGATATCCTCTCCCTTGATATCTGTAAAACATCAATCTTGTTAGAAATATTATTATAAAAAAAATATAGCAATATAATTTCTAAACTTCCTTTCAAATGAAAAACTTCCTGAAAAGATATAATCAAGAAAGCATCCTTCAGAAGAAAACATTTGATTACGGGTTTTGAACTGAATTGTCCAAAAGCCATTGTCACATAAAATATCCTGCAAGAAAAAGATTTTGGTAATCATTATAAAAATGATTCCGGTTTAGTCAAATAGCATATGATGAAATATCTAAAATATATGCAAATAAAGAACAAGTTTAGAAAACTCCCCCTCGAATCATGAAGTGGCATTTAACATACCAAGTTTGCTAACTAAAAAGGTAAACGTCTTTTCATCCAACGGCTTGGTGAAAAGGTCAGCCAACTGGTAGTCTGTAGTCACGAAGTGCATCTCGATATCGCCCTTTTCGACATGATCCTTTATAAAATGATAACGCACGTCGATGTGTTTTGTCTTGGAATGCTGCACTGGATTAGCAGTTATCGCAATCGCACTCTTAGAATCACAGTAAATAGGAACTCGTTGGTAAGTATATCCGAAATCTTTTAACTGTGTTTTCATCCAGAGGACTTGTGAACAGCAGCTTGCGGCAGCTACGTATTCAGCCTCGGCGGTGGATGTAGAAACACAATTTTGTTTCTTAGATGTCCAACTAACCAACTTATCACCTAAGAACTGACAAGAACCAGAGGTGCTCTTTCTATCCAGTTTGCAACCTGCATGATCAGCATCAGTATAGGCAGTTAAATCAAAAGACGAACCCTTAGGATACCAAAGGCCTAACTCAGTAGAACCTTTAAGATACCTAAGAATCCGTTTTACAGCAACCAGGTGTGATTCCTTCGGATTAGCTTGATATCTCGCACAGAAACATGTAGCAAACATAATATCCGGTCTACTCGCAGTTAAGTACAACAGTGAACCAATCATGCTACGGTACACTTTTTGATCTACTGATTTGCCAGAAAGATCTGCATCTAAAAGTGTGCCCGTTGCCATCGGTGTTTTCATCACTGAACTGTCAGTCATGTTAAATTTCTTTAAAATATCTCGAATATATTTTGACTGATTAATGAAAATGCCTTCGGGTAACTGTTTTACTTGAAGACCAAGGAAAAAATTCAGTTCACCCATCATTGACATTTCAAAACGAGATTCCATGATTCTTGAAAAGTTTTTACAAAACTTTGGATTTGTAGAACCGAAAATTATGTCATCTACATAAATCTGGATTAGAATCATATCATCACCTTGCTTTTTCAGAAAGAGAGTAGTATCAATTGTACCTTTCTTGAATCCTGAAGCGAGTAAGAATTGAGTTAGAGTTTCATACCAAGCTCTTGGTGCCTGTTTGAGTCCATACAAGGCTTTGTCTAAGACATAGACATGATCAGGGTTCTTTGGATCAACAAATCCTTCTGGTTGAGTAACATATACTTCTTTATGCAATATCCCATTTAAGAATGTTGATTTTACGTCCATTTGGAAGACCGTAAAATTTTTATGCGCTGCATACGATAAGAAGATTCGTATCGCTTCCAGTCGTGCCACAGGAGCAAATGTTTCTTCATAATCAATCCCCTCCTGTTGACAATAACCCTTTGCAACAAGGCGAGCTTTGTTTCAAACTACAACTCCAGATTCATCTCTCTTGTTTCTGAAAACCCACTTTGTTCCAATAACAGATTTTCCTTCTGGAAGTGGTATAAGTCGCCAAACTTTGTTCCTCTCAAATTGCAGAAGTTCATCTTGCATTGCCAGTATCCAATCTGGATCGCGCAAGGCTTCTGAAGCTTTCTTTGGCTCGATGGAACTTAAAAAACTTGAATACAGACAAAAATTAGCCGATGCTGCACGCATTTGTACACCAGACTGTGCATCACCAATGATATTATGAAGTGGGTGATTTCTTGTCCATTTCATTGTACTTGGAATCGAATGAATTTCAGCTTGAGTATTATCTTCCTCATATTCATCATATACTGCAGGTAAGTCTTTATCAACCCCAGATGTGCTCGGGACATCTTGTACAGTCTCTTCTGAAGTAAATATTTCCGGAGCAATAGAAGAATCACTCGGAATTTTTGTTGTAGAATTTGGATCTGCATGCACAGAATCAACATTAGTATCTTCAGAATGTATATGTGTAGATGTACCTGATTTGGTTGATATTGTGACATTTTCAGAAGGTCCTGAAATATCTGCAAGTATAATTGGAACCTCTGAAGTTGATGCGGATATGCTTGATTTTTCAAAATCTGCACAAATATCCATAAAAGCATCAAAAAATAATAAGTCTAATTCAGCTGTAATTTTATTTGAATTAGAAGACTTATTATGTTTGACTTCAGGTTCTATTCCGTCTTGAATAGAAACTTTCTGTTTAAGCTTGAGTTCTGAACTGTTTTGTTCAGAAGTCAACGTTGATGATTCATCGAATGACACATTAATGCTCTCCATGATCGTCTTGGTTCGTCTATTGTAGATCCGATAGGCTTTAGATTTTAACGAATAACCAATGAAATAACCTTCGTCAGCCTTCTTATCAAATTTACCAAGATTGTCTCGATCATTGAGAATGTAACACCTGCAACCAAAAGTACGAAAAAATTTAATATTCGGTTTTCGATGATTAATAAGTTCATACGCTGTCTTTTTATGTCTTTTGATGACAATCGTGTGGTTTTGTGTGAAACACGCAGTGGCTACGGCTTCAGCCCACAGAAACATTGGCAATTCGGAATAGGCTAACATTGTCCTTGCAGCTTCCACCAGTGTTCGATTCTTCCTTTCAACTACACCGTTTTGCTGAGGAGTGTAGGCAGCAGAAATGTTGTGAGAGATCCCAACAGATATGAGATAACTCTGAAGCTTTTCATTCTTGAATTCCGTGCCATTGTCACTTCTCAAAGATATAATCGGTAGTTGTAGTCGAACGTGAATCTTCTTTAAAAACTCAATGATCAGCTCTGCTACATCTGATTTGTTCCTTAAGAATTCCAGCCAAGTATATCTGAAGTACTCATCTATCATGACCAAAATATATTTCTTACCATTGATAGACTGAGTCCTCGTCGGGCCGCAAAGGTCCATATGTATCAATTCAAGAGGTGTTGAAGAAGAGAATTTTGTCTTTGCTTTATGAGATGTTCGCTTCATCTTTCCCATTTCACAAGCGGAACAAAGAGAATTCTTCTCAAACCTTAGTTCTGGTAGAACTTTGACAATACCTTGTCTCGCCAACTGATTAATCGCATCAAAGTTTTGATGAGACAGACGCCGATGCCATATCCAACTTTCAGCTCTTGAAGCTTTTGCAATCAGACAAACAGGTCTTGATGCAGAAAGTGTTGGAAAATTCCCAGAATAAAGATTTACATTTCGCTTAGCTTTAAAAACTGCACGACCATCTTTATCTTCAATATAACAGCATTTATCAGTAAACCGAACTTGAAATTGACTATCGCAAAATTGACTTGTACTGAAAAGATTATGATCAAGTCCTTCTACGTATAGTACTCTTTTGATCGTCACGATGCCATTTGTTAACGATCCGTGTCCTCGAATGTATCCAGTAACCTCAGAATTAGCATAACTTACAGTACCGGCAGGTTCCTCAACATAATTGTGAAGTAGATGCTTAAATCCTGTCATATGGCGTGAGCATCCTGAATCTATATACCATGTATGTGAGGCCTGCAAAAAGAACAACTCATTTCTGTTTAGGTACCCATATCCAGATGGGTCCTTTCTTGTTAGCTTTTCGCAACTCATCAACATCATCTTCCTTAGCCTTAATTCGCCACTCATAGCGAGGCTTAGGTACCCATTTCCATACCATTTTAACATTAAGCTCATGAAATGTTTTCTTTTTCGAAAAATGATCAATCTTAGCATGAAAATTTTTAGCCTGATGAGTTAAGGATTTTGAAGCTGATTTGACATGAGATGTTTTTTTGGCAACTTTAGATTTAGGATGAATAGAAGGAATGATAAATGCATTATCATGACAGTGTTTGCAAATAAAATTCTTACGTGCAAATGTCAAAAGCTTCGATTTATCCAATGAAGTACAATCATTCATACAACTTTGACATTTGAAAACGTTTGAATTTTTACACATCAAACTACCACTATCACTGATTTTACATTTATTTATAGCAACTTTATTTTCCTTCACATTCTTCACCCTTTCTCCTTTACCATTTTGCCTTTTTACATCTGAAAACAGGAAACAGAATCTTGTTAGTGTTCTTTGAAGAAGATGATTTTGCCTTTGAATTACAAGATGTTTCTCCTTTTTCAAAAATACTCGGAGGATATTCAGGAGTAGAAGTATAAACAACTGAAGATTTAGAATTAACAGTATCAAACTCTGGATTAGAATGAACATTCCAGTTTGTAGAGTCAAACATCTTTTTCTCCTTTAGATTTTGTTGAAACAAATCATTTTTTAAAATAATTAACTCTTTAGAGAGTTCTTTGTTTTCTTCAGAAGACTTGTCAAGTTTAAATTTGAGATCAACATTCTCATCTTCTAACTCTTCAATTGTCTTTTGAAGATCTGTGATTTGCTTCTCAAAATTAGATGTTTGATTTACCTCAAAGTTTGATTCCATCTTTTCTATAATAGGAACAGGATCTGAAGCATTCATCATTTCTGTAAAAATCTCCTCAGTCATAATTTTTGAAAAATCAGAATTAAGGTTTTGATTCATGATATTTTCACTTTCTGAACCATTTGAAGAATTTGTCGTGAATAAATCAGATGATAACACTTGATTCTCAACATCAGTTTCTAAATCAGATTCATCAAACTGACACTGAGATTCAGTATTATTTTCTTCAACCTTGGCTGATTCTGTTGGTAAACAAGGAGAAAATAGAGAAGTAAATTCACTAAATTCTATCTTTCTTGTTTTGTAACTTTCATTTAAATCTTTATAAGCAAAACCAACAGATTTTAAACTTGAAATAGAATCAGTTCAAGATGAAATGTCATCATCATTCACAACTTTACCTTTTACAAAAGTATCATGAATATCAGGTTTTGTAGAATTAGAGCCCATTTTATCAAAATTATACAAATTTTCTGGTGCTCTTTTCAAAACAGTATTTGGTTCAAAACCTAAACCTTTTTTAACATTATAAAATCTGACATCTTGTAGTTTGTTTGTTAAAAGATTTAATGTTTGCTCAGTCTATCCTCTTTTCAGATTTAAATCCTCCAGTTGCTTGATTTTACAATATGCCTCGTTTCTTTCTTGGAAACATGCTTCAAATTTTAGTTGAAAATCACCTTTTTCAGCATTTAAGTTTACAATATCTTTTTCAAGCTCAGATATCTTTGAATTTAAAACATCTTTGTCCTTTTTCAAACAATCTTTTTCAGATTCCTTTTCCTTAACCACATCTTTCAACATTGAATTTTCATCACGAAAATTCAACATTGTTTGTCTTTCATGACTAAGTTTGCCTTTTAAAGTTTTAAACTCTTCTTTCATGAACTTAACTTGAGCCTTTAAGGATTGAATACGTACCTCAGAACCACAGTCAGAATGATCAGAAGATGATCCAATGTCCTCATCTACTTTGGCCATCATACACACCTGAGTAAAGTGTGCAGATTCGTCATCAGAACTCTTGTACAACCAATTCTCTTCTTCCGCCATTAAGTT
Organism: Arctium minus; assembly: GCA_954870635.1. NCBI lineage: Eukaryota > Viridiplantae > Streptophyta > Magnoliopsida > Asterales > Asteraceae > Arctium > Arctium minus. The sequence continues at coordinate 75,660,241 of OX941092.1, read as the reverse complement.
CTGACCTTCTTCCACCTTCTTTGCTAATAGTGTTTTCCGAGCATAATATTCAGAATTCTTTGTACGCTTGAACTTGCAATCCTTGGAAAAATGACCTGGTTTTCCACAATTGTAGCATCTTCCATATTTCGGCTCAGTCTCTTCTTTCTTTCCTTCTCTCTTCTCTTCTCGCTTTTCATACTTCTTTTCAGATCTCGGTTTGTACTTGTCTTTCTTGTAACTCTCATATTTCGGCTTGTACTTGTTCTTTCCAAAACTTTTAAACTGCTTTGTGAGAAGAGCCAGATTTTCAGCGAATCGTTGCATATCCTCATCTGAATATTCTTCACTTTCAGTAGAAGATTGATCAGTGCTTGAATCAGTAACTTCAGTTAGAAGAGCTTTGGATTTCCTTGACTTTGACTTGTAAGAAGAACTGGACTTGGAACTTGACCCTTTCTTACGTTCAGACATTAAGGCTAAAGAATCTTTGACCATCTTCTTTTCAGCACCAAGCTGCTTTACTTCATCCTCATGCTGAGATAAAGTTGTGAAGATATCATTGACGTCTTCTTGTGCCATGTCCTTGGTCATCTGAATGTTGATAGCATAGCTTTTCCATTCTGGGTTCAAGTTCTTGATGAACTTATAATTGATCTCTGATTCTGACTTGTTCATTCCATTTCTCCTTAGATCATTCAATATCACATTGAAACGATTGTATGTTTCCAACAAAGTCTCTCCTTCTTTCGCATGGAAACCTTCATATGCATTTATACTCTGATTCAGCTTTGTCTGAATTGACTTCTTTGATCCTTGAAACTGTCTCTCCAATTCATCCCATAAATCTTTTGCAGATTCCCTACTATCTACTCGATTGTAGATATCATTAGGGATTGCCATAGTGAGATAGATAAGTGCCTCTTCATCTATCTTGTGTCTTGCCTTTTCCACATCCGTAAAGAATTGATATGGTTTTGGCACGTATCGATCTGCGATTGCTGGAGATGTTGCTGTGGCTGCTTGTCCAGGTACAAATGATTGTGGATTTCCCGGACCATCTATGATAGATGTCATATAATCCCTGTTCTTTAGATTTAAGAACTGAATCATTCTTTTCTTCCATTGGAACTTGACCCTTTCTTACGTTCAGACATTAAGGCTAAAGAATCTTTGACCATCTTCTTTTCAGCACCAAGCTGCTTTACTTCATCCTCATGCTGAGATAAAGTTGTGAAGATATCATTGACGTCTTCTTGTGCCATGTCCTTGGTCATCTGAATGTTGATAGCATAGCTTTTCCATTCTGGGTTCAAGTTCTTGATGAACTTATAATTGATCTCTGATTCTGACTTGTTCATTCCATTTCTCCTTAGATCATTCAATATCACATTGAAACGATTGTATGTTTCCAACAAAGTCTCTCCTTCTTTCGCATGGAAACCTTCATATGCATTTATACTCTGTTTCAGCTTTGTCTGAATTGACTTCTTTGATCCTTGAAACTGTCTCTCCAATTCATCCCATAAATCTTTTGCAGATTCCCTACTATCTACTCGATTGTAGATATCATTAGGGATTGCCATAGTGAGATAGATAAGTGCCTCTTCATCTATCTTGTGTCTTGCCTTTTCCACATCCGTAAAGAATTGATATGGTTTTGGCACGTATCGATCTGCGATTGCTGGAGATGTTGCTGTGGCTGCTTGTCCAGGTACAAATGATTGTGGATTTCCCGGACCATCTATGATAGATGTCATATAATCCCTGTTCTTTAGATTTAAGAACTGAATCATTCTTTTCTTCCATTGTGAATAATCTCCAGCAGATAAGACCGGAGGCTTTATATGAGATCCCATAGAGAGAAATTCATTTGCCATGATTAAAAGATGTATGTACCTTCACAAGATGAAAAATATTAGCTAGTAAAGATCTTTAAATCCAATCAAATCAAGAAAATTACAGAAATCTTAAAAAAAATTCAGAGATTTTGATCACAGAAAGAACTTTTGTCCCCCTCCGCAGACTTAGCACGGGGGTCAAGGGGCAACGCCCTTGCGGGGGTATGGGGGCAGCGCCCCTAGAGAAATTTTTTTTGACATTTAAAGGGCGTGTTACAGTTTTGAAAATTTCTCAGAAAAAAAATTTCTAAGTATGCCAAGCTTTGCGTGTCAAGTGTGGAACGCAAACCAGACTTTGTGTTTGTGCTGTGAAACGCAAACCAGACTTTGCGTTTGTGATGTGGTTTACTTTGCGTGTTCAGTTTGTGAAATACAAATGCCACTTTGCGTTTATAGAGTGGAACGCAAACGACACTTTGCGTTTGTGTCGAGAAGTGCAAACCTATACTTTGCGTGTGTAGTGTGGAACACAAACACCACTTTGCGTTTGTGCCGTGAATCGCAAGACTCAGTGTGCGTTTGTGCCGTGAAACGCAAGACTCAGTGTGCGTTTGTGCCGTGAAACGCAAGACTCATTGTGCGTTTGTGCCGTGAAACGCAAAATACAAATCAAGCACAAAGAAACATTAGATATGCAAACCAGTATGAATCACACGCAAACCAAGATGAACACCCGCAAACTCTGATGATCACACGCAAACCTGGATGAATCAAACGCAAACCTCAGATGAATGAAACGTAAACCTATAAAATCAACAAATTTACACCAAAAACTTATCTAGACCTCGAATTTTGATCTGAAAGATTTACAATTCATTCACAAACACATTTCGAACACAATCATAACAAGCAATTTCGATTAACAACACACAAATCATCACATTTAATTCAAGAACAGTACGTGAAACAAAAGAACTCGAAAAACACCAAATCTTCAAATTGATGATCAAATCACATGGATTTCAAGAATTAAAAGATACTAACTCGATCGATTTCACAAAACGAACATAACCTAATCGATTTCAACTCAAAATTTCCACTAAAACTCAAAATCGATTTGAACTTTTATGAACAGTGACGTGAACAGTACGACTCAAAACATTTTCTTCATTTTCAAACGGATTTGGCTCTGATACCAATTGTGGCCCAAGAATTACTAGCATAAACACATTTAAATTGACACAATCACTTTTATTAGATCAAACACATGAATTACAATTAATCACAGATCTAACAATTAGTCACAGATCTCACGAATATGTGTGTGTTATTTGTGTGTGTGTTCTTACTCTCTTGCTTACACTAGTCTCTCTCTTAGAAACAACACAAGGACTTGCTTATATATAGGTCAACATGACCAAGCAAGGTCAAACCTTCTAAGCTCATCTTACAACACACACAAACAACTATTACAACAATTACAATAATGACCCTCATTTAATCTTGAATACAATTACTGTCTAACAAGATAGGAAGGCGGAACTAAAGAAACATTTTGATTGAGTTGGCGGGTACGAAGATGTTGCAAAAGCTACGAGAAATCCACTGCCACACTTGGAAATTGAAAATAGGATAAGACTATGGATCCTTTTTGTGATTCGAAATATAAAAACCGCTCAAAGAAAAATGCACAAAATAGGAGTCATGCCAAGTATCCAAGTCTTCACGGATCCACATCTTATATTGCTACACGGTATAAGAAGGTAAATAACTTAAACTTGTGTACTATTTTAGATTGTATCAATGGTTTTATAATTCTTTTAATAGTATTTATTTTCTTTTGTTGCAGAAAAACTGGAAACACAAGAATTGCAAGGGTTAATAGATAATTGGCATGACATGTGTAATACTCGAAAAAAAAAGACGTAATAATTGAGAATAGAGGTTGAGGGGAGAAAATAATTCAAACTCAAGTGGAGGGTTAAAAGCGAAAAATAGAGAAAAGGTTAAGGGTGTGGAGTGTAAACCACAGGACCTGTTTTGTCAATCTCATAAAACTTTTCAAAATAGAGTCGTGGGTTACAGTTGAGATTTTCATGGGCAGAAACGGGTTCTCAGGTGTTCGTCTATGCAAAAGTGGACGCCTATTTCATTTGGGATGTTTACGAAAGTGAGAGATAGCGAGAGAGGTCGATAGAGTGAAAGGAGAGACTCAGGAGAACGGAAAAGAAGAGGCGACGAACGAGAAGGCTATGGTTCAAGTTGGGGTTCGATCACAACATCGTTGGGGTAAGAACCGAGCGAGTTTCTGTAAGATTTCGTTTTTCCGATAGCCTATTTTGGACGTTTTTATTTAACAAAACAAATCGATGACCGATATAGTTTTAAACTCGAAAATATGGTTCGATTTGAGAGTCTCTTGGCTAGACCTAAAACCGGTGTTTTCGCACGAATTCGGAGCCAAACCGACGAACTAGTTTATGGCATCGAAAATGTGCTATTTTTCTCAAACGAAACCTCACTAGTATTCGTCGTTTTCCTATCGTTAAACTCGATCGAAATGCTTCCGGGTTTAAACTTTAGCCTACCGAGGGGAAAGAAAATCCGATGTTTTCTCGAAAACGATTCCGGTCATGGGTGTTATGCATGTTTTGGTAGTAGTTTCCTCTTATCGGTAAGGTTGACGGAAGGAAAAATGGAAGAGATCGATCGATGTTTTTTAGTAGGTTCATCTATATATATATTGACATGTATGTGTCGGTCCACAATACTATATCAAGTTCTTACAAAAACAACAACAACAACAAGATTACCAACCAGTATGATTAATAACAAACGATTACAAAGTTTGGTGTTCGATTTTAGCTCTGATGTGTTCTCTCTGTTTTTCACCTTTAGTGTGTGTGTTTTTGTGATCTGAGTTCTACGAAATCTGATAGCTTCTAAAACACACTACACCTAATATCTAACTAACTAAACTAATATCTAGATATTATCTAACAACTAATATAATATATAACTTAGATATTAATCTAACAAACTAATATCTAACATAATTAGATATTTAAACTAAGTTAAACTAAATACTAAAATTACAATAGACAATAATTTACTTCGACATTTATTACAAATGACATTAGACATTGTATCGAGAGTCGACTTTCTGGCTTTAGCTTCAGATTGGATCTTCAGATTGGATGATCTTGAATCCAATGAGACTGTGGTCTAACAATCTCCCCCTTTGGATCAAGATCATTACTAAAAAGATTTTAGCAATTCAGTCTTCTTGTTCAGCTCAGAAGATGCAATCTCTTTCTCTAGCTCAGAATGCTTTAGCAAAGTATCTTCAAAGAAAATTATCTGAAATCAGCATGTCTTCAGAATACTTTGATCTCGCAGTTCTTGGTTAGCTTTTCTCTTCTCCAATGTCTTGTAATGTAATGGACTGGACATTTCTTCAAGCTTTAGATTCTCCCCTTTTTGAGAAAAAGAGCAACGCTTTCATCAAAACTTGTAGTAAGAAATGTATTTCACTTGGAGCCTCTGATCCGTCAATTCAAAAGATATTCATCTAGATCTTTTCAAATCCAGACAAAATAGTCATGTAACACCTGAATCAATTAATGAATCAGTTAACATGTCTATCAGTAACACTAAGTCACTGTATGTAACGAATACACATTGGAAAGGAGCTGTTTGATGTTGAATCCCCCAGGGCTTCCATTTAATCATCGAAACACCACAAAGGTAATTTCTATAAACGTTATGAAAAAGAAACAAATTCCTTGTGTGTTTGTGCTTGTGATAGAAAGAATTAAGCACTTGATGATTGCTTATAGGCTCAAAATTTGTGTAAACCACTGAGACAACAGTAAGTTAAACACAAACTCAATGTGCATGATTGAAGTGCGAAGGTGGGGCAGACTTCCTTCTTTTCAATATCCAGATTTTCCAAATGAAAATCAGATAGTAAATGTGTTGCATCCCATTTGAAAATATGAAACACTTTCTTGTTGAGAAGAAAATGAGTAGATAGTGAAGTTTGATCAAGAGTTGGCCTTTTCAATAATGTTCACCAAAGAATTGTGAAACACTAGTAATGTGGTTGCCCGGCTCAGAAAAAGTTGGTGCAGAGTTGTGATATTCTTTTAACTCTGTTCTCACACGCTCTTTCTTTTAAACATTTTGCTCACTCTAATCACACTCATTTCTTTTCGACTTCTCACACTCAATCACTATGGATTAACTTCTTGGGTAGAAATCACTGGTTAAGGTGATTTCATAGAAGTTGTGTTAATTCCTAGCACAAAGAAACCCTTGTTTTCCTATTATGCATATGATGCTCAGATTGGTTTAACTATCTCAGTTAAAGCACAAATATGATCTTTGAAAACATTTAAAGTCACACTTCTAAATCATGAATTCGGTTTAAGAATAGGGAAGTGGTTTGAAAATTTGATAACTATATTTTCTATGATTGAAAGTTGTCCACTTATCAACCATATATGAGATTAAGATAAAGGTTTATACCTTAACGTGCGATCTTACATCTCATGAAGCTAAGCTTAAAGTCATAAACATATGATCTTGTAAGCATCTCTCAAAACTTCTGCAAAAGTCTTATGTCAAGTCAAAGTAAAATTTATTCACTTAAATTGAAAAGACAAAAAGCAGTAAAACTTTTAAAGTACGAGTTCTGATATGAAATAATCAGAAGTCATATCCATACTCCTTTGACTTGAAGAACTCCCCCTAAAATCTTGCATTACAAAAAGTTTGTCATAAAAGGTTAATGCAAAAAAAAATTATGAGCTCCCCCTCGAAATAATATTGACCACTTGTCAATTTCTTCTTCTACTCCCCCTTGGATCATGAACAGAATATAGAAGTGCAGATATCAATCAAGATTAAGAATGAAGAAAGATGAAAAAGTATACAATTAGAAAACTTTGATAGGTAACTACTGATTATATCTTAAGATTTAGCATACCAAGTTTAGAGACAAGAAAGGAAAACCTCTTTTCGTCTAAAGGTTTGGTAAACAAATCGGCAAGCTGATAATCAGTTTTTACAAAGAAAAGTTCAATTGTTCCTTTTTCAACATGATCTTTAATAAAATGATACTTGACGTCTATGTATTTAGTCTTTGTGTGTTGAAAAAGATTCACTGTTATTACGATGGCGCTCTTGGACTCACAGTATATCGGGATTTTGTTGAAGTGGAAACCGTAGTCGCGCAATTGAGTTCTCATACATAAGACCTGAGAACAGCAGCTAGCAACAGCTACATATTCTGCTTCGGCCGTGGAAGTTGAAACACAAAGTTACTTCTTCGATGCCCAACTTACGAGTTTATCACCGAGGAACTGTACATGTCCTGACGTGCTCTTCCTGTCTAACATACAACTTGCATGATATACATTTGTATATGCTGTTAGTTCAAAACTTGTATCTTTAGGATACCACAGACCAAGATCTGCAGTCCCCTTCTGATACCTAAATATGCGCTTTACTGCAGACATATGGATTTCTTTTGGATTGGCCTGATATCGTGCACATAAGCATGTTGAAAACATTATATTTGGACTACTAGAAGTAAGATACATTAAAGAACATATCATCCCTCTGTAAGTCCTAACATCAACAGCCTTTCCCGAAGGATCGGTGCCAATCTTAGTACCTGGTGCCATTGGGGTACCAATCGGTTTTGAATTTTCCATTTTGAACTTCCGAAGAATTTCAAGAATGTATTTTGATTGATTGATAAAAATACCTGATGAAAATTGTTTGACTTGTAATCCGAGAAAGAAATTCATCTCTCCCATCATATTCATCTGAAATCTGGACACCATAAGGTTTGAAAAATTCTTACAGTACTTAGGATTTGTAGAGCCAAAAATAATATCATCTACATAGATTTGAATTAGAATGATATCGGCTTTTTCCTTTTTGATAAACAAAGTGGTATCCACCGCACCTTTTGAAAAACCATACTTGACTAAAAATTGTGAAAGGACATCATACCAGGCGCGAGGAGCTTGTTTCAGACCGTAGAGTGCTTTGTCGAGAATGTAGACGTGATTCGGATTCTCTTGATTGACAAAACCTTCTGTCTGAGAGACGTAGACTTCCTCCTTCAGAATGCCATTCAAAAAGGCAGTCTTCACGTCCATTTGGAAGACCGTGAAGTTCTTGTGGGCGGCGTAGGCTAGAAACATTCTAATTGCCTCTAATCACGCCACAAGAGCATATGTCTCGTCATAGTCGATTCGTTCCTCTTGTCTGTATTCTTTGGCTACTAGTCTTGCCTTATTTCGGATAACGGTACCATCTTCGTCCTTTTTTATCTTGAAAACCCACTTCGTACCTATAATGGTTTTACCTTGAGGTTTTGGTACGAGTCTCAAGACTTGAAGTGCATCGAACTGATTCAACTCTTCTTGCATTGAGATCACCCATTCTGGATCATCAAGTGCCTCTGATACGCGAGTTGGCTCAAACTTGCTCAGAAAGGAGTCATGCATACACATGTTCATTGACGCTGACCTAGTTTGCACCGGTTTCGTTGGATCGCCAATGATCTGGCTTGTCGGGTGCTCTTTGGTCCATTTGTGTTCATGAGGCAGTGGATTATATGAATGTATGTCAATTGTATCGTCTATAAATCCACGTGTACCTTTTTCAGTTTGTTCAGGAGGAATGATGATTGCAGTTGAAGTGGTAGGTTCAGAAGGCTCAGCAAGTACAACTTGGTTCCGCTGTAGATGGATCTTTACAGAACACCCTACTGTTTCAGCTACTTCTGTCTCTTCATTACATGTCACTTCTTCAACTATTGGAGTCGACATTTGAACTGGAATTTCTTGTTGAATCGGGGTGTTGGATTCAATAGGAATATCTGAACTGGTTGGATGAGTAGTCGTTAAGTCTTCTATCCTGTCAACCACAACAGATTTCTTTACATTAGATCCAAGAAATTCATCATAAAACAATTCAAATAATAAGTCTAAATCAGATATATGATTAGTTGACGTTGATGCTTCATCTGATTTATTCTGTTGAGACGCAGGTTCTGGACTGAGTTACCCAGAAGCTAGTACTCCGGTTATCACGGGTTCTGAACTGTGTTGTTCGGAAGCCATATCTTCATCAAACGAGACGTTGACGCTTTCAATAACCGTCTTTGACTTCTTCAGATATATACGGTATGCAGTTGATGTAGAGGAATAACCAATGAAGATGCCTTCGTCCGCCTTGGCACTGAACTTGTTGAGACTCTCTCTATCGTTTAGAACGAAACACTTACACCCAAATATATGGAAATATTTGATTGTCGGTGTTCGGTTGTTGATCAACGCATAAGGAGTCTTCTTGAATCTGCGGTGTATCATGGATCGATTCTGTGTGTAGCACGCAGTCGATACAGCTTCAGCCCACAGAAATAGAGGTAAGTCTGATTGACTTAGCATAGTTCGAGCAGCCTCGACTAGCGTACAATTTCTTCTTTCGACCACTCCATTTTGTTGAGGCGTACGAGCAGCAGAGTATTGATGTGAAATCCCGATAGATTCGAGATATTCTTCAACCTTTTTGTTCTTAAACTCTATGCCGTTGTCTGTTCTTAGAAGCTTGACCAGTTTCTGTAGATTCACCTGGGTCGTCTTCAGGAATGTGATGAGAACATCTGGTGTCTCATCCTTTGAACGTAGAAACTTGACCCATGTGTACTGCGAGTAATCGTCCACGATAACGAGTATGTACTTCTTTCCGCCTAGACTCTGAGTTCGCATCGGACCGCATAAGTCCATATGCAATAACTCTAACGGAGCGCTTGTACTCGGTTCAGGCTTTGGTTTATGTGGAGCCATCTTCATCTTTCCCTTTTCACATGCTGCACAAAGATGTTCTCTTTCATATTTGAGCTCTGGAAGTCATTTGACGAGCTTTCCACTGACCAAATTGTTGATGTACCTGAAGTTGATATGAGAGAGCCGTCGATGCCATAACCAACTTTGTTGCATCGAGGATTTCGTCAGTAGACAAACCTGCTTGTCAGTCTGGACTTTTGACAAAGTAATTGTGTAGAGGTCTGATTTTCTCGTGCCGACCAAGAGTTCTTCGCCTTCTTCAGTGCGAACTGAACACGTCTTGGCTTTGAAATTGACCTCTAAGTTTTTGTCATAGAACTGTCCGATACTGAACAGGTTATGCCGTAAGCCTTCAACATAGCTCACATTCTTGATCGTGACATTGTCATGTTGTACATCACCATATCCCATTATTGGTGAAAACTAGTCGTTGCCGAATCTAACTGTTCCGCTATACTTCTCTGTAAAGTTGGACAACGTCTCTTTTTGTCCAGTCATATGCTTGGAACATCCGCTATCCAAGTACCATAAATGACGGATCTGCGTAAGAGAAATAACGAAACAAGAGATTTAGATATTCATTTGACAACATTTGGAGTTAAAACTTTTGAGTATTGAAGACCGGGTCTTGAAATGATGTGTTCAAAAGCCATAATTTCTCTTAAGCACGGGTTCTGAACAGACGTGTTCAGAAATCATTTCAGATTTCTCCTTCTTAAACGTTGGGTACCTGCAACACAGATTTAGCTTTTGGTAGCCACTTGAAATTGGGTCCAACTGTGTTAGCACTAGATTTTGGTATCCATTTGAAATTGGGTCCTCTTTTCATTTGAAATTCATTTGAAGCATTATAATGAGATGAATGCACATGATAATTTCCAAACCAAATCTCAGAATCTTGACAAGAATTAGAAACATGTTTATCATAAAAGGAAGACTTTCTAGCAGATTTAGATAACTGGAATAGTTGTGTAAAAGAGTATTTCAAAATAGTAGCAACATTCGCTTTCAAAACATCTTTACTAGGTAAAGTCTTATTACAATTAACACTACAAAACGATTTATCAGCCTTGTCAAGCTTCTGTTTCGGTTTCCATTGAGATTTAACTTTTGGCTTTCGCTTGCTCAGATCTGAAACATTTAAAACTTGTGAGTTAGACTTCTTGTTGGGAACTGAAGATTCTACTAAGTGTAGTTACTACTGCTAGTATAAATGTAGTTACTACTGCCAGAACAAGTTGAAGATTAATACTGCTAAGTGTTACTACTGCTAGTAGAATTACTACTGCTAGTTAAAGTTAGTACTGCTTGAACAAAGTTAGTACTGCTTAGCTAGTTAGTACTGCTAGTGGTTAGTACTGCTTGCAGTTAATGCTGCTAGATGAAGTTAATGCTGCTGAGCATTATTAGTGCTGCTAAAGAGATCCGGATGGAAAATACTACAGCTGGATATACTGAAGATATACTTAGAAGATATACATGGAAGATATACTGAAGATTTGTTTATTCTTTGTAATTATCTTTTTATCAGTATATGTATAGAATGTTTAGAATAGATAGAAAAAAAAAAAACTTTTGATAATTATTTTTCAAGAGAGAAATCAACCTCAAGGCATAGATCCTAATTCTAGAGAAGTAGAATTCGTATTGGTGAGCCTGTTCATCAATATTGAGGTTGAGTGTGTAATACTGTAACTTCAAAGCATTCAATACAAGTTTACAGTTTGTTCCTCATATTTTCTGTATTGATTTACTATTTCATTGAATATCAAAGTGTTATTCCGCAAACTTCTTTGATATTGTTTCTGAGAATTAATTCTTGTTGAGAATTCGATCCTGACAAGTGGTATCAGAGCTAAATTCTCTCAGAAACAGTTATTCATCATGGAAAATCTTACAGAATCAAGCAGTACTTTGGTCTCAAAAGTTCCAATGCTCAGATCCAATGAATTTGACATGTGGAAAATCAGAATCAAGCAATATATTCTCCTCACAGATTACTCCATGTGGGACATCATTGAGAATGGCCCATCTGATGGAGGAAAGATTGGTGAAGATGGCAAAAGAACTCCTCCAAAGACAGATACAGACAGGAAATCAAGACAGACAGAGATGAAAGCTTTGAGCACACTGCTCTTGGCCATTCCAAATGAGTATCAACACCAATTCTGCAATTGTACTGATGCACAGATGCTCTGGAATGCTCTAGAGAAGAGATTCTCAGGTACTAAAAGTACCAAGAGAAATCAAAAGGCAATCTTAAAACAACAGTATGAAAACTTCATCTCAACTAAGAATGAGTCCATGACTCAAACTTTTGACAGGTTTAATAAACTAATTGGTGAACTAGCTACTATGGGAGTACAGATTGATCAAGATGATGTGAACAGAAAGTTCTTAAGGTCCCTTGGAGATGAATGGACCATGTACACTGTGTCATTCAGACAGAATGATCAGTTGGAAGACAAAGAACTTGATGATCTGTACAATGATCTTAGAGTATTTGAAGCTGAGGTGGAGGCAAAGAAGAAGCCTTCTGGATATGTTCATAATGCTGCACTCCTATCAGCATCAATTGATTCTACTGCTAACCCTGAATCAGTTAATGCTGCTAATGGATCAAATTTAGATAAAGGCACTGATTATGTATTTGAAGCTCTTCTTTCTAATCATGGAAATTCTTCTCTGATCAATGATGACTTAGAACAACTTCATCCTGATGATCTGGAAGAGATGGATATTAAATGGCAGATGGCCATGCTCTCCATGAGGGTTAAAAAGTTTATAAAGAGGACTGGAAGAAACAACTTCTCACAAAGAAGAGAAGATGGAGCAGGGTTTGATAAATCAAAGGTAGAATGCTACAAATGCCATCTGAAGGGACATTTTGCTAGAGAATGTAGAAGTGGAATGTCTCACAACAACAACCATCAACAAGCTCAATCTGGAAGCTTCAATAACAACAGAAACTCTGCTCAAGCCCTTGTTTCTCAACAAGGAATGGGGTTTGATTGGAGTGATCAAGCAGAAGAAGCTATTCAGAATCAAGCTCTTATGGCTAAAGTATCTGATCTCCCATCTGAGGTAAGTTCTAATCTCTGCTCTAAAACTTGCATAGACACTGTTAAAAGGTACAGGGATCACAATCAGAAGATGAGTGATGACCTGAAGAGACTAGAAAAGGATATAAAAGACTATGTGAGGATAGTAGAGAGATTTGAAGATCAAATCAAAGGTTTTCAAGCCAATGAACTACAACACTCATATGACACTAATTACTGGCAGTGGGAGAAAAAGGATTTAGAACTTAAACTGACCAAATCTAAAGAGGAGAGTGAAAAACTGAAAGAGGAGTTAACCAAGGTTAAGCTTGATGTAGAAAAGTTTTCCAATGCTTCTAAAGCAATGGACTCATTACTGCAAAATCAGATTCATGATAAATTAAGAAGAGGAATTGGGTATAATGCCACACCTCCACCATATAACAACAATTACATTCCTCCTACTTCAGACCTGTTAGACACCAAAGATAGGAAGGACTTGCCTGAGGGAGCCACTGAAATAGATCCCTTAGATGAGGTAATTGTTGAGGATAAGACTGAGAAAGAGGTTGGCAAGAGTAAGAAGAACAAGGTGAGTGGTGAGACTTCTAAAGAAAACAACATTATCACCAATGAGGAGTGTGGAAGGGCTTGGATCAAATCCAAGAACATAGAGAAGACAGAGGAAAAGTCTGGTAAGGTCCATTATAAACAGACCACAGTTGTGAATCCAGGTCCTTGCAAACAGTGTACTTGTAAGAAGAATGAGCCCCAAAAACAGGACAAAAAGAGAGGAAATCAAAGAAACTGGAATAATCAATGGGCACATAAACAAGGGGTTGATCTGAGTAAAATCAATAGACCAAAACCTTGCTTTATCTGTGGCAAATTGAATCATCTTGCAAAATTCTGTTATTTCAATCCTATGAACCAAAGAATGAATTTCCAAAGATCCATGCAAAAACCCTTTGGTTATAAGAAAATTGAAAAGAACCATGTGGCTAAGAAAACTGTTAAAACTAAAAGCCACATGAAGAAAAAGTATTCTGTTAAAGAAAGTGTCAATATGTGGATTCCTAAAAGCACTAAAACTGTTAGTACTGCTACCACAAATAGTGCTGCTGACAATGATAGTGCTGCTAGAAGTAATACTACTGCTAAACCTGTTAGTACTGCTACACCTGTTAGTACTGCTACACCTGTTAGTACTGCTAACTCTGTTAGTACTTCTAAGGTTAGTACTGCTTCCAGTGTTGATTCTGCTAAGCCAATCATATTGACAAAGTACTCTAATAAAGAGTGCTCTGAGTTTAAAAACCTCATTAAAAAGGAATGTAAATACTTTGATGAGAAAGGAAGACCCAAGATCACTTTGGCTTGGGTCCCCAATCATACTAATTGATTTATTTAATGTGCAGGGCAACCAACAGCTCAAGGGAAAGAGCATATGGCATGTTGATAGTGGTTGCTCTAGGCACATGACTGGCAACATGTCATGCCTTTAGGATTTCAAGCAAATTAATGGAGGACATGTTGCATTTGGAGACAATCTTACTGGTGGTAAGATAAGTGGAAAAGGTAATGTCACCAAAGGTAAGATGACATTTGAGGATGTCTACTATGTTGATCAATTAAAGTACAACCTGTTAAGTGTATCACAGGTTTGTGACAAACAACATAGTATATTATTTACTAATACTGAGTGTATGATTCTTGCTCCAGGGTTCAAGGTAGTTGATGAAAGCATGATACTACTTAGAACTCCAAGGAAGGACAATGTTTACTGTCTTGATTTGGACAATGTGGATAGTGATTCATCTTTAAATTGTCTTGTTTCAAAAGCTTCTATAGATGAATCCTCCCTTTGGCACAGAAGGATGTGTCACATGAATTTCAAGACTATGAACAATCTTGTTAAAAATAACCTTGTAAGAGGTTTACCTTCAAAAGTCTTTTCATGTGATGATCATTGTGTTGCTTGTCTTAAAGGCAAACAACACAAAACTTCTCATAAGACCAAAGAGTTAAATTCTGTTTCTTCTTGTCTCCAGTTATTGCATATGGATCTGTTTGGTCCTACAAATGTTATGAGTATAGGCAAGAAATCTTACTGCTTGGTTATTGTTGATGATTACTCCAGATTTACTTGGGTATATTTTCTAAGGACTAAGGATGAAACAAGTGGTCTTATCAAATCCTTTATTCTAAGAATTGAAAACCAAACTAATCAAAGAGTAAAAGTCATTAGATCAGATAATGGAACTGAATTTAAAAATCATGATTTAAACACTTTTTGTGAAGGAAAAGGTATTGAGAGACAATATAGTGCTCCTAGGACTCCTCAACAGAATGGTGTTGCTGAAAGGAGAAATAGGACACTAATAGAGGCTGCTAGATCTCTGTTGGCTGATTCAAAATTGCCAATTACATTCTGGGCTGAAGCAGTTAATACTGCCTGTTATGTCCAAAACAGAGTTCTAGTGGTCAAGCAAAAGAACAAGACCCCATATGAGCTTTTAAATCAAAGAAAACCTTTTATTGGTTTCTTCAAATCTTTTGGGTGTCCTTGTACAATTCTAAATACCAAATCTCACTTAGGTAAGTTTGATAGCAAAGCAGATGATGGATTTCTTGTTGGATATTCATCTCAGAGTAAGGCCTACAGAGTTTTTAACTCTTCTTCTAGAATAATTGAAGAAAGTGACAATGTCAAATGCAATGAGAACACACCAAATCCTGTTGGGTCTGGACCTCAGTGGCTATTTGACATTGATTCACTAACTAACTCTTTTGGATTTAGTAATGAGTATACAGGAACAGGTGGTGGAGAATCAGAGATCACACAAGTTCAAGAAAGTATATCTAAATCTGTGATTTTTCCCATACCCACAGTAATTGAAGACTGTGAAAAGGAATCATTTACTGAACCAAGTCAGAGTGAAGAAGACACTAGAGATGAGGAGACTCAAGAATCAGAAGTGACATCTGAAGACACTTCAGTTGAATTGCATGACTCTAATCTAGAGGATGGAATGAATGTAGAACCTAGTCATAACACAAGAGTTCAAAAGAATCATCCTCCACAGTTGATAATAGGTGATGTCTCTTCTCCCATGATGACTAGACATCAAAGCAGGCTTCAGGAAATGCAAGATCAACAGCATACAGTGCTCTCATGTTTTCTATCCCAGCTTGAGCCTAAAAAGGCACATGATGCTATGAAAGAATCTAGCTGGATAGAAGCAATGCAAGAAGAATTGTTACAGTTCAAGCTACAAGATGTGTGGGATCTAGTAGACCTTCCTAAAGGTCACAGAGCAATTGGCACAAAATGGATCTTCAGAAACAAGAGAGATGAAAGAGGTATTGTTATAAGAAACAAAGCAAGGCTGGTAGCTCAAGGCTACACTCAAGAAGAGGGCATAGATTATGAAGAAGTTTTTGCACCTGTAGCTAGGATAGAAGCAATCAGACTATTCCTAGCCTATGCTTCTTACATGAACTTCAAAGTCTACCAAATGGATGTAAAAAGTGCTTTTCTCTATGGGTCAATTGAAGAAGAAGTATATGTCTGTCAACCACCAGGGTTTGAAAACCCAAGCTATCCAGACAGAGTATACAAATTAAAGAAAGCACTTTATGGACTACATCAAGCCCCAAGAGCATGGTATGACACCCTGTCATCCTATCTCTTGGAAAATGACTTTGAAAGAGGAGTCATTGATAAGACTCTATTTATCAAAAGAAAGAAGAAGGATATCTTGCTGGTCCAAATCTATGTTGATGACATTATTTTTGGGTCTACAAGAAACAACATGTGCAAGGAGTTTGAGGATTTAATGCATCAAAGGTTCAAAATGAGTTCCATGGGGGAACTTACTTTCTTCCTTGGACTCCAAGTTCAACAGAAGTCAGATGGCATTTTTATATGTCAATCCAAGTATGTGCAGGATATTCTAACCAAGTTTGGTTTCTCAGAATCAAAACCTGCCAGCACACCTATGGAAACACACAAGCAGATCACATCAGATCTTGAGGGGGAGGATATGGATGTGCATCTTTATAGATCCATGATTGGCTCTCTCATGTATCTCACAGCATCAAGGCCAGATATTATGTTTCCAGTCTGTGTATGTGCAAGATTTCAAGTTAGGCCAAAGCAATCTCACTTTCAAGCTGTTAAGAGGATATTCAGATATCTCAAAGGGCAACCCAGATTGGGACTTTGGTATCCTCATAACTCACCTTTTGACCTAATAGCATACTCAGACAGTGATCTAGGTGGGGCAAACTTGGACAGAAAATCTACTTCTGGAGGATGTCAGTTTTTGGGTGCTAGACTAGTCTCATGGCAGTGCAAGAAACAAACCACCGTATCCACATCTACAACAGAGGCAGAGTACATAGCAGCTGCAAGTTGCTGTTCTCAAGTCTTATGGATTCAGAATCAAATGCTGGATTATGGGGTAACCTTTCTACACACTCCAATCTTTATTGACAACAGCAGTGCTATTAGCATTGTAAATAATCCAGTCAAGCACTCAAAGACAAAGCACATTGAAATCAGGTATCACTTTATAAGAGATTGTAATGAAAAGAAACTTATTCAAGTTGTCAAAGTTCACACTGATAATCAGTTTGCTGATCTATTCACTAAAGCTTTTGATGTGGGTAGATTCACTTTCTTGGTAACAAGTGTGGGAATGATAAACTCTGAATAATCTTCTTCTCAAAAAGTGGTTTTATACCTGTATATTTTTATTCTTGGTGTTACTAATCTTCTTTTCAGGATATGCATAGCAGTACTCAGTATTTAGCAAGTTTAAAAGGAGTAAGTCTAGTTAATACTGCTTGTAGTTAATACTGCTAGTGGTTAATACTGCTTTCAGTTAATACTGCTAGTAGTTAATACTGCTAGTTCAGTTAATACTGCTCGTGGTTAATACTGCTCGCGGTTAATACTGCTAGTTAGTTAATACTGCTAGTAGTTAATACTGCTAGTTCAGTTAATACTGCTCGCGGTTAATACTGCTAGTTAGTTACTACTGCTAGTAGTTAATACTGCTAGTTCAGTTAATACTGCTCGTGGTTAATACTGCTCGCGGTTAATACTGCTAGTTAGTTAATACTGCTCTAGGTTAATACTGCTTATATTCCGAATACTATAAATACTTTTTTCCCGCCTAAAAGTTCATAACGACTCTTTGCATACTGTTCTCTTGCGCTCAAAACCTTTTCTCTCTCAAGTTCGAAGTTTTCAGGCAAGTGTTCACTAAGATCAATGGCATCCATGACATTCATCGACGAGCACAACGAGATTGCGATGCTACAAAAGCCAAAGCAAGCTTCAGGATTTCATCAGATTGTGGATTTCCTCAAGTCAAGTCACATTGCTCATGCTCTTACTGTATCACCTACAATCTACATTGAGCACCAAAGGCAGTTCTGGGCAAATGCAACCATTGTTGTGGAAAATGGTGTGCAAATGATCAAGACAAGAATCTGTGATCACTCACTTACAGTTACTGAAGAAGTCATTCGCATCAGTCTACGTCTAGACGATGCCTCTGGTATAATGTCTATCTCTAATGATGAACTGTTTTCTAATCTTACTAGAATGGGGTATGGAGGCCCATTGGGTGTTTTCAAATTCTCAAAAGCAAAGTTTTCACCCCAATGGCGTTTTCTTGTTCATACCCTGATGCATTGCATCTCCAAAAAGACCACTGGATGGAGTGAGTTCAGCAGTCCAATTGCATATGCTTTGGTATGCTTGGCTACATCCAGAAGGTACAATTTCTCAAAGATGATTTTCAGTGATCTTGTATCAAATATGGGAAACAAAAAGAGTTTCTTTATGTATCCCAGATTTGTTCAGGAAGTAATTAACCATGAATTGACGGATATACCTCAACCTGTTGGGGTATATGTACCTAAACCCCCAAAAGGCAAGGTTTTCTCAAATATGAGAAGATCTGCTGGGGACTCGGAAGGAGTTGACACCCCATTGTTCTCTACAATGATGGTGGTGTCCCAAAACACTGAAGGTATGGCAGCAGGGTCAAGGCCCTCATTAGACCATCCCACTGCTAGCCAAGCCCAACCTTCTCACTCAAAAACAATTCCCCAGTCCATTCTTACAAAACCAACCTCTCCAATTACCCAAACTTATCAAAGAAAACAGGTAAAGAAGGCTCCTTCCCTTCTTGTACCATCACCCACACAGCCTTTAAGCCCTCTAAGGGAGAATTCTCCCCTAGAG
The DNA here is from genome assembly GCA_954870635.1 of Arctium minus. Lineage (NCBI taxonomy): Eukaryota > Viridiplantae > Streptophyta > Magnoliopsida > Asterales > Asteraceae > Arctium > Arctium minus. Next base: position 75,641,250 of record OX941092.1, on the reverse strand, counting down.
AATATCCAAAGGGAAACCACAAGGGTGTCTCCCAACCCAAAGGAGGTGCTCTCTGAGGAGGAGGTAGAGCATATGGGTGATGAGGCTGCCACTACTCCTGCTAACACAGAGGAGGAAAGTGGTAACATCAATAAGACCTCCCCCATGGCAACTTTGAATGAGCAATCATTTGAAGGTCCCTGGTGCCAAGAAACCACAGGGGTGGATAGTGCTTCTGCTAGGCAGAAGACTTCCACTACTAAAAGATCCAATGATCCTTCAATAGGGGGTAACACTCCTGGAGAAGGTGAGGACAGATATAACTATGATGAATTGATGGAGGCAATGGGCAACATCAACATGGATGTACTCAAACAGGGCAAAGATATAGAAGAGCTAAAACTCATTGTACTGTCACAACAAGAACAAATCATCAAGTTGAAACAAATGGTAAGGAAACTGATTCTGCAAAAGAAGAAGAAACAATTTGTGCTCAGAAGGAGGAAACCAGTGACTGATGCTCCCAAAAAGGGGGAGATCAACATGGAAGAAGCATCAAGGGAAGGGGAGATTGATAAAGAAAGAGCTGAAGTTGAGGGGGAGAAGGAAGCAGAAACTGTTAATGCTGCTGAAACCTCACAAGCAGCAGTAACAGAGTTAACACCAACAGAAATTGAAGTAGCTGAAGTGCTAATCAAAGCTAAGAATGACACTCCCAAAGCAAAGGGAGTGGTCATAAATGAAGGGAGAGACAGAAAATCAGAACAGAAAGACAAAGCTGCAAAATCAAAGAATAAGGGAAAAGAAAAGATAGTGGAATCTGATCAACCAATCAAGAAGCAAAGGTTGGTTGAATCAGATGAAGCTTTAGCAAGGAAAATGCAGAAGGAGATGGAAAAAGAAGAAAGAGCTCAGGTGGAGAAGGACAGGGAAATGGCAAAGGCTTTAGCTGCTGAGCTAAATAAAGCTTATCAAAAGGGGCTTGAAACTGAAAAGGCTAAACAAAGGGCTATAAGTCTGAGAAAGGCTATGATGGCTAATACAAGTCTAAAGAAAAGAAGACCTTCACAAACTTACCTTGCCACTCAGGAAAGAAACAAAATGATAACTTTCTTGAGGAGTGCAATTTGGGTAAAGAAAGAAATGTTTGTGAAGATGAGTTTTGATCAAATCAGAGAGCTCTATGAAAAGGAAATGGGGAATCTGAAGAGCAATGAAAAGAAAAGAGTAGAGTTTGAAAAGAAGGCCAAGGAGAGTAATGATATAGATATGAATCAACCATTTCCTGAAAGTGAAGAGGGAACTCCTATCAAAGAAATGGCAAAGGAAAAGGAAGAAAAGAAGAAGGAAGCTACTCTAGTACAGGTTCAAAAGACTTTGAAAAGAACCAAGATGATGGCCAAAAGAAAGAAAGATAAGAAGTCTAGAGTAGAAGAAGAACAAAATGTTGCTGAAGAAGAAGTGGCACCTGAGTCATCAAGCCAGCAAGGGTCATCAATCAAAGATGATGTAAGCTTATATATGGTAGTGATGGACAAAGTGCCTGAACCAATTTCTGCAGAACCTGTTGGAGTTAAGCCACCTGAGATCATTCACTGGGATGTACTGACAATGGATGGGAAAGATTACATCAGACTCAAGAGGAAGGGTGATAAGTATGAAGTATTCAACACTTGGGTCAAGATTGTCAGAACATGCTCTAGATCTGATATAGAAGAGATGTTTGACATAGGAATTAAGCTGTATGCAGATCATCTGAATACTCCAGGAATTTCTCTTACAAAACTGGTGATGGAGTATCTATGCATGATGTTCAAACCTGAAGAAGTGGACCAGGTAATCAAGAGTGTGTTTAAAGAAGTCACAAGTTGGACTCTATATGAAACTAGTGGAGTATATGCAGTGACTTTGGATAGAAATCACACAGAATACTTCCTAGTGGATAGAGTATATAATCACACCAGACTGAAGGTTCATGCCATGCTAAAGAAGAAGTTGGGTTGTGCACCAAATTCAGAAATGGCCAAGTATCTAATTCAGAGGATAATCAATCAGAGTTTGGGACTGAATCCAGACTTAGGAGCATGATTTTGGAAGTTTTGGGAGCATCAAAAAGAGCATCTGGAAGAATATCTGAAGAACTTGACTTCTCTTCTAAAAGTCAAGTTAGGGGGAGATTGTTGGGAACTGAAGATTCTACTAAGTGTAGTTACTACTGCTAGTATAAATGTAGTTACTACTGCCAGAACAAGTTGAAGATTAATACTGCTAAGTGTTACTACTGCTAGTAGAATTACTACTGCTAGTTAAAGTTAGTACTGCTTGAACAAAGTTAGTACTGCTTAGCTAGTTAGTACTGCTAGTGGTTAGTACTGCTTGCAGTTAATGCTGCTAGATGAAGTTAATGCTGCTGAGCATTATTAGTGCTGCTAAAGAGATCCGGATGGAAAATACTACAGCTGGATATACTGAAGATATACTTAGAAGATATACATGGAAGATATACTGAAGATTTGTTTATTCTTTGTAATTATCTTTTTATCAGTATATGTATAGAATGTTTAGAATAGATAGAAAAAAAAAACTTTTGATAATTATTTTTCAAGAGAGAAATCAACCTCAAGGCATAGATCCTAATTCTAGAGAAGTAGAATTCGTATTGGTGAGCCTGTTCATCAATATTGAGGTTGAGTGTGTAATACTGTAACTTCAAAGCATTCAATACAAGTTTACAGTTTGTTCCTCATATTTTCTGTATTGATTTACTATTTCATTGAATATCAAAGTGTTATTCCGCAAACTTCTTTGATATTGTTTCTGAGAATTAATTCTTGTTGAGAATTCGATCCTGACACTTCTGAGCAACAAACGAATGCTTCTTTTTAGAATTACCAGTAGTGTTCGGTTTCTATGAATGCTGAGATATAATCTTGCCTTTAGCATTTTTAGCTTTCATAGAGACTGATTTATCAACTTTCGTTGATTTTGTACTGTTAACAGGCATACTGGTTTTTCCCAAAGATTGCACAAGAAAAGATGAATGGTTAGGAAGTTTCGCATTAAAATCAAATTGTTCAAAACAACCATCCGAACCACCGTCAGAGTTAAGAAAATCAAACCCTCCGTTTGATAAACCAAACATGTCAACAGATTTAGAAGCCTTTGAAATAACAACATTTTTCAGCTCAGTTGTAAAAACTTTTTGTTGAATCTCAATCAAAAGTCTTTCATCTGTTAAAGTGTTCTTGAGTTCGGAAATTTTTATTTCCAAAACAAGAGGAGGGACAGAAAGTTTACCTTTAACAGGTTTTGCCTCCATTTCTTTGACAGAATAACTTTGAAAGAAGTCATTTGAAAGAGATTTCTTTTCATTAATTGGATCATCATAATTATTATTCAACTTCGCATAATAAAATGGAAGGTGAACTTTAGATGATTTCCTCCGTTTTTCCGTTTCTTTGGCTTCATCCTCTTTTGATAGTCCAGTCCAGAAAACTTTAAGTTCAGGGCATCGACGAGAGAGTCTTAAGAACGTAATGAGTATAACCGTTTTTAAGATAATAAGGATTCTCATAACCGATTCCCCAATTTTTTTTATTCTCTTTTGGTTTGTTTAGATGAATGGTTTGCTCACTTTGACCTAATGAGTATAACTTCTTTTCCAAAGCGTCTAATTTTGCAATTAAAGTTTTGTTTTCTTCAGTACATGAAGAATGCATTTTAGTAAGCTCTCTGAAATCAGACTCACTCTTTCGCAGTTTAGACTTGATTTCAGAATTCTCTTTAAGAATTATTGTCTTTTCCTTGGCATTGGTGTCATTGTTTCTATGTAAAACCTCAATCAATAGTTCTCTCTCAGCAATTTCATTGCTAAGTTTCTATATCGATTGGTTTTTGTCAGTTATAACACCATTTTCTCGCTTAAGCTTCGACTCTAACTCTTGTTGTTTTAAATTCATGGCATGCATTTTATTTATGAAATCTGAATAAGATAAATCACATACCTCATCTTCTTCATCATTTGAATCAGCTTCAGCTTCTGATTCCTGCTTTCTCATCAAGCACATGTTGGCTGGCTCATCCTTCTCTTCATCATCTTCTTCCTGATCTGAATGATCAAGCCAATATTCATTCTCTGCCATCAGTGCCTTACCCGCCTCCTGTTGCTTTGCAAGAAGCATCTTGTTCTTGTAATAATCGGAGTTTCTGACTTTGGGTGTTCGGCAGTCTCTGGCAAAGTGACCTGTTTTGCCACAGTTGTAGCACGTTGGTGGTTCTGACTGACTGGATCCTTCAGCTTTAATTATTCTCTCTTCCGGTTTCTTCTCCTCTATTCTCTTCCCTTCAAACTTCTTTCCTTCAAATCGATTTCCTTCAACCCTTTCCTTATGAGCATAGTTGTTAGGACCAGAAGAATACCTCTGACTGTTTGAACTTGGCTTCTTGTAGAACTTCTTCTGAAAGGCCTTTGTCAGCATGAGCATAACCTGCTTCAGTTGTTCACAGTCATCCGAGTCAGAGTTTGCATCAGCTTCATTTTCTTCTGAATCATACACAATCGTCTTGTTCTTCTTCTTTTTGACAACAAGAGAAACTGTGTCTTCAACTGTCTTCCCTTTCAGCCTCTTCTCATCTAGAATTTCATCCACCTCTTCTTCATTTTGTTTGAGGGTTTCATACACCTCATGAAGTGGAATCTCATTAAGATCCTTGATCTGCTTCATCTGTCTGGCAAATCTCTTCCATTCCGGCTGTAGAATACTTAGAAATTTGACATTCAGCTCGATTTGAGATTTGGTGACCTTGTTCTTGCTTAGTTCGTTTAGCAAGGTCACGAATCTGTCATAAGTTCCTTCTAGAGACTCTCCAGCTCTGCCTTTAAATTCTTCATAATTGTTTAGGCAGTTGGAAATTTTGAGCTGGTTCCCAACCTTTGAACCCAACATCATCTTCTCTAGTTGATCCCACATCTCCTTGCCCGAGGCTTTATAGCTGTCAATCTTTACATAGATTTCATTTGGAATTCCTTGTAGAATGTATGACTTTGATAATCTATCACCTTTTGCTCTCTTTAGGTTATCATCATCGAGCTCATGATACTTAAGTTCATACTGTGTCGGCACAGTTCCAACCATACGAGTCGTTGTAACTGGTTTCATAATCCCTTCTTCTATCGATTTCCTGATGAATTCACCCAACTCGTGTCTTTCGATAAAGTTCAGGAAGCGATCTTTCCACTGTTCGTATTCTCCTCTAAAGAGAACTGGTGGTTTGGTGTCAGTTCCGATTGTAAGGGCTTCTCTGGATGTCATTATGATTTAAGTCTGGTATAGGAGTAAAGCAAACTTTGCGTTTTGAGAAGGTGGCGCAAATGAGGTTTGCGCTAGTGATGGTTGGCACAAAGGATGGTTTGCACGATGAGAGACTGGCGTACAATAGGTTTGCGTGAAGTGTGGGTCGCGTAAACTGAAGTTTGCGTTTAGAGTTGATCGCGCGAATTGAAGTTTGCGCGAGATGTACGTAGCGCTAAGTAGAGCTTTGCGCTAGTGGAGGTTAGCACGTAGTAAGGTTTTGCGTTTCAAGGAGTTTGCGCAAATGAGACTTATGCTTTTCGTGAAGAGTTGATCGCGCGAATTGAAGTTTGCGCGAGATGTACGTAGCGCTAAGTAGAGCTTTGCGCTAGTGGAGGTTAGCACGTAGTAAGGTTTTGCGTTTCAAGGAGTTTGCGCAAATGAGACTTATGCTTTTCGTGAAGAGTTGATCTCGCGAACTGAGGTTTGCGTGATCCGTTGGTCGCGAGAGTTGAGGTTTGCGTGAGCTTTTGGTGGCGCAAAGTGGGCTTTGCGTGATCAGTTGGTGGCGCAAAGTGGGTCACGCAAAGTTCAACTTGCGTGAGTTTGTCCCTGTAACTTCGAATTTCAACCAAAAACCTGTTTGTACTTCGAATTAGCAGTCCCAAATTTGACAAAGCGACTACTAACACTTCTAGAACAGTTTGTTACCACTCGATCTTGATAAAACTCACTTTTTGAAAAGAAAATCGATGGCACAGTGACTTTAAAGAGTCGACTGTTTTATCACTAAAATCACAAATTGGTACTCGAATTTAGTTATATACTGAAATTAATCACTCACAACTCGATCTAGCACCCTAATCGATCACAACCTGATCGATTTTCACACCTAAAACACTCTTAAACTCGAGAATGATTTTGAAAAATAAGAACATAGAGTTGAGTTTGAAAAACTTGATTTGAATCTAAAATCAGGCTCTGATACCAATTGTCGGTCCACAATACTATATCAAGTTCTTACAAAAACAACAACAACAACAAGATTACCAACCAGTATGATTAATAACAAACGATTACAATGGTTTGGTGTTCGGTTTTAGCTCTGATGTGTTCTCTCTGTTTTTCACCTTTAGTGTGTGTGTTTTTGTGATCTGAGTTCTACGAAATCTGATAGCTTCTCAAACACACTACACCTAATATCTAACTAACTAAACTAATATCTAGATATTATCTAACAACTAATATAATATATAATTAGATATTAATCTAACAAACTAATATCTAACATAATTAGATATTTAAACTAAGTTAAACTAAATACTAAAATTACAATAGACAATAATTTACTTCGACATTTATTACAAACGACATTAGACATTGTATCGGGAGTCGACTTTCCGGCTTTAGCTTCAGATTGGATCTTCAGATTGGATGATCTTGAATCCAATGAGACTGTGGTCTAACAGCATGTATATATGTATATAAAAAAACAAAACTGGATGGTTGTGATCTTGAGTTAATATGTAGTTCCATGCATATATATATATATATATATATATATATATATATATATATATATATATATATGTGTGTGTGTGTGTGTGTGTGTGTGTGTGTGTGTGTGTGTGTGTGTGATCGAAAGAAAGAAAGAAAGATGGATGAAAATTGGTGTATGTGGGTTAAATGGGAAGCATTCATACATATGTATATATCTGTGTGTACTTACTGGTTAAAGGTGAAGTAAAGGATTTAAAAATATATATTTATATATATATATATATATGTATATATATATGTATATATGTATGTACGGGTGAAAAGGTGAATTAAATCATTTATATATATATATATATATACATGTATATGTATATATAGAAATGAATTTGTGATGGGATGGTGCATATGATGAAGACTTTGACTTCACTTTTTTTGGGGTCTCTTACACGTCATATATATATATATGTATATATGTATATATATGAAATATTTTATGTGTGTTTGAGAGATGATGATAAAAAGGGGTGAATTGTAGATACCTAATTAATTGAGATTAAGTAATTACGGGGTTATTTAAAGGCTCGTAACTAGCAAACAGTTTATAAAAAAAGGGTACTTAGAAATGGTTACGATTTATGTAGGATTCGGGAGCTACTTTATGAAGGGTGAACCTACAATAAATCGAGGTGAGTTTTCATGAGACTTTTCTGGGATGCATACATACGTAATTAAAATTATGTCGGCATGATAATTATTTGGAGTACGTATATGGTGTAAAATGATACATTTTTATGTGCATGTTTACGGTGTATTATTACATGTATATAAATGTGTTATTTATTTGGAGTACGTATGTTATGCATGAAAATTGGTTATGTACATGTTTACGGGTGAAATGTTTCATGTACATTATTTTTATATAGGAGATTGCATGTGTTTGTTTCATTGGTTTATAAACATTCTTAGCATGTCATAATTATGGGTTGATTTCCTGTGACACATTTTGGTGTCGATATTGGGTATGGGATCGGGCTCGATATGTCACGTCTAGGGGTGGCACGACCCCGTAATGGGTGCCGGACGGGTGTGAGTCGTGCGACCCAGGGAATGCCAGTGACAGGGCGGACCTACTCGGTGAGGCAGTTAGGAGATCTCATTGGTGTCAAATGTTTTCTGAAAACAATATGCATACTATTTAATCGGTGCTTAATATTTTTATGCTTGATGGAGTGTGTATTTATGTGCACGTAAACCATGAACTCACTTAGCTTTTTAGCTAACTACTAGTATGCATCTCAGGAGCCGGTGGTTTAGGTATGGACAAAGGGAAGGGCAAAGCGTAATTAGATTTACTATTGTTATGTTCTTTAATGTTTTTCTAGTTATCAAACTTATTTATTATGTATTTGGAGTGTTATGTAACATAGTCCGGTATGGGACGGATTAACGTTGGAGACTCGTATTACTTTAAGTTAAGACATCCGCTGTGATAGTGATTTGGTTATATCTTGATGTCATATTCGACGACATAAGGTAATATTTGGGCAGAATGATGTGACATTACCCAAGGGTGGATTTGGGGGTGTTACAGGTTGGTATGATCAGAGCCAAGTTTAAGAGAATTAGGTTAAGTAGTTAGCCTAAGCTTAAACTGGACGTTGTATGGAGAGGAGCGTATAGGGATTTCGTTAGGCAGGAGTAGGTGTATATGATTGTTTATGTCCTAGCATTATCTTGCTTTATATTAAGTTTGATCCCACTATGATACCTGAACCAATATACCTCTATGGCTTGTAGGACATGGTGGACATGGCACACTCAGATAGTGGCTCGGAGGGATACACCTTGGAGAGACAGATAGAGGCTGGCATAGAGTACGAGGAGGTCGACCAGCCAGTCGGGCTTGCACAGGAGAGGGTTGAAGTCCCTTTCGCCATGATTCAACATTATAATGAGTAAATAGAAGAGTTTTAGCATCGCATCTTTATGACAGTGGTAGCATACCGGACAGCCAGTCGGGAGGCACGCATAGCATCCAGGTCGTTTTGGACCAGGGTTGTGGATTGGTCCTGGTACATGTGGGAGGTTTTACGGGATGTATATACAGGTGCGACAGTATTTATTGGGCAGTGGACTAGTTGGGTCCAACAGGGACCGCATGTGGAGTTGGCCTTCTACTTCCACCCAATCCAGCCCTATCATCATTGGCTTGTGTTCCGTTATTATCGATTTGAGGAGTCGGTGATCCAGGGGCACCAGGACCATGAGGAGGAGGAGGATGAGCATGAGCATGAGGAGTAGCGGTGACGATGGAAGATTTTGGTTTATAAATCTTTCTTTATTGTTCATATTAGGATAATGCTAGTTTCTTTTTAAGTATTTTGTTGGGATTGAATTGGTAGGAGTTTGTATTTTGCCGTGCATGTATGGTCGACTTTAGACTTAGTTATCTTCTCTTGGTTGTCCTTATTTATGTTCAGTAACGTTTATTAATGTACAAAGTTATTAGTTATGTGAATGAAAATGTCGTTTCTTTTAGTATGTGACCTTGTGTGATGATGTCTATTTAGACTATGGTTAAGAGTAAATATGGAGATTAACGGTGTCTTTTTGTATCAGTATGGCATCTAGAGAATCAAGAAGAATTGAACTCATCGGGGAAGGTGCCAATGATGCGATACCACCGGTAGGACGAGGCCGAGGCCGAGGTCGAGGTCGCGGTGATGGTCACACCGCCAGCTCTAGTGCCACCCCGTTTGTATATGCTACTACAGCTACAGTAAGAGGTCGAGGACGTGGGAGGGAACAACGAGGGGGAGGCGGAAACCCTATGACCGAGGAGACGATGGCTGATAGAATGACACATATCCTCCATAATACCCTACCTGGTATGATAGAGGCAGCGTTAGAGGCCAGACTAAAGAAACAGGCAGAAGAGGATAAGACTGAACAAATAAATACTGAGATAGGAGACTAGAAAGATATTGAGGCAAGCAACCGAGAGAATACTAAGGTGAGTATGAATGAAGAGGACAAGATAGTGGTTCCAACCACAAAGGAGAAGGGATGCAACTTTAAGGACTTCAGTAACACATGTCCGAAAGAGTTTAAGGGTATCGAGGGGACGGTAGCGCTAATGAACTGGATAAAGAAAATGTAGAGTTGTTTCAAGATCTGCAAGTGTTCTGAGGATCAGAAGGTAACATATGCAACTACTACCCTGGTGGACTCGGCACTTAACTGGTGGGATACCAAGTGCAAGATTAGAGGAGAGGGTGAAATTGCTTCTATATCTTGGGAGCAAATGAAGAAACTAATGATGGAGAAGTACTGCACCCAGTCAGAGGTGAAGAAACTGGAGTCAGAATCTTGAGGTTGGAGCAAGGGTCATCTTCAGTTCATGAATATGTCAATGAATTCTTGGAAAAGGCAAGGTTTGCAAGTTATCAGGTGGCGACGGAGCAGAGAAAGATAGATCGTTTTAAGGACGGTATCCGAATAAAAATCAAGCGATATGTTGACATGAACACCCCAAAGACATTCGTTCAAGCTGTGGAGATGGCGACAGTGGCAGAGGAGAATAATGCTAAGGCAACGGGTGAAATGAGGGACGATAAGTGAAAGTGGGAAGGCCCAAACAAGATAGTTAAGAAGGCGAAGGTGAGTTCATCTGCGGTGATGATAAAAGGAGGGATCGTTGTTCCTCAGTGTGGTAAATGTGGGCGAAGACACAGGGGTGAGTGTCGGACTGGGAGTATCTCTTGCTATAGGTGTGGAAAACTAGGACATATAATACGTGAATGTCCAGAAAGGAAGGCTTGTTATGAGTGTGGCGAGGAAGGGCATCTGCGATATGAGTGCCCTAAGATTCAGAAAGGAACACTGAATAGTGTGAAGTCATCAGCTGAAGGTGTGGGAAGGAGTTTTGACAAAAAGAAGGAGGTGCCCAAGGGACGTGGCTGAGCGTATAACATGACATTGGAGGAGGCTAGGGAGACCCCTGACGTCGTATCAGGTATGTTCCATATTTACAATGTCTATGCTCATGTATTATTCGATTCGGGTGCAAATGGTAGTTTTGTGCCTACTTCTTTCCGCCACTACTTAAACAAAGATGCCTGTAGATTAGAGAAAAACTATACTGTAGAAACGGCTGACGGTGGTCAACTTAAGGTAGAAGAGATAATTGATGGTTGCACGATCTGTATAGATGGTAAGGAGTTGTCTATTAGACTAACGCCAATGTGTTTAGGAGGTTTTGATGTGGTCTTAGGCATGGATTGGTTATCCAACAACCATTCTCAAATTGTATGTAATAAGAAGTTGATCAAGATTCAGACCCCGGAGGGAGAGACAGTTCACGTCTATGGGGATCGAAAGAAAGACGACACTAAAGTGATCACGCCATTGAAGGCGAGAAAGTGTCTACAAAAGGGGTGCATAGCTTACTTAGCTTATGCTATAAACACCAAGCTGGAGGAGAAGACGGTAACCAGTGCACCTGTAGTAAGGGAATACCCAGAAGTGTTCCCAGAGGAATTTCCAGGGATACCACCAGAACGTCAGGTGGAATTTCGAATTGACTTGGTGCCAGGAGCAACACCAATCGCAAAGGCACCATATCGGTTGGCTCCGACGGAGATGCAAGAACTGATGAAGCAACTCCAAGAGCTGTTGGATAAGGGGTTTATACAACCGAGTTCGTCACCCTGGGGAGCACCGATATTGTTCATCAAGAAGAAATACGGTACGATGAGGATGTGTATCGATTATCGGGAGCTAAATAAGATCACGATCAAGAATAGGTACCCATTACCAAGGATCGATGACCTATTCGATCAGCTTCAAGGAGCCAGTTATTTCTCAAAGATTGACCTGAGATCTGGTTACCACCGGTTGAAGGTTCGAGAGGAGGATATACCAAAAACGACTTTTAGAACTCGTTATGGTCACTATGAGTTTCTGGTAATGCCTTTTGGGTTGACGAATGCACCAGCTGTATTCATGGATCTGATGAATAAGGTTTGTGGACCCTACCTAGATAAGTTTGTCATAGTTTTCATTGACGACATCCTTATCTATTCAAGGAGCAAGGAGGAGCATGACAAACATTTGAGAGCGATTCTCGAGGTGTTGGCTAAGGAGAGGTTATACGCCAAGTTCACGAAATGTGAATTCTGGCTACGAGAGGTACAATTTCTTGGTCATGTGGTTAACGCAGAGGGGATCAAGGTAGATCCAGCCAAGATTGAGGCAGTAATGAATTGTGAGTCGCCTAAGTCAGCGTCAGAAATCCGAAGTATCCTTGGCTTAGCAGGCTATTACAGAAGATTCATCCAGGATTTCTCAAATATAGCGGCGCCCTTGACGACCTTGACTAGAAAGGCAGTTAAGTTCAATTGGGGTCATAAATAAGAAGAAGTGTTCCAAACACTTAAGAAGAGTTTGAGCAGTGCACCAGTACTGTTCCTACCAGAGGTGTTGGGTCGTCTAAGATTTAAAGATAACCGCTCCTTAGTCTTTATTGATGTTTGAACTTTGTACTTTGATTTATGGTTCTTAGTAATAGCTTAGTTATGGTTAAACAGATCGGTGAATCGAAGACAAACTGAATTCAACATGAAGGAAGTCTACTATGCAGATTGAGATAAACTTCAAAGTGAACTAAGCTTGATCTGCCAATTTCCTGTTCGGCAAATCACCCTTGTGCCGATTTCCCATTCGGCAGATCTTTCCACTGCCGAATCCCCTTTGTTTGGCAAATCCCTTTTATGACGAATCATCTTTGTTCAGCATCCCTTGCCACTTCTTCAGCAGTTTCCTCTCTTACTGATTACTCCTTTATCTGTAAGATCATTTATGTCAAACCCTCTTGATTTCACATACTTCCTCCTTCCCAATGATCTTCTGACAATGGGAATGGAAGCTTCCTTCTTAGAGAAGATATACACTTGAGTTTGAATTTGATTGAGACGTTTATTTTCTAATAGATCTCAAAAATATTTTCCCAAGAATATTTTCTTTAGATATTGTACTTTCATAATACAAAAGTTGTCTTTTGTATTGTGATAAGTTACATCAAATATTTTATAATTTATTCACAATATCTCAACCACCCATGCCTTTATTGTTCTATGTCCTTTGCACTTATTACATTGGATAGTATATAAAGGATGGAGGTAGCACCTTGCTACTCACGCTTTCAGCTCAAGACTTCTCATTTGCAAGATTTCAAGCAGGTTGATAGCTTTCACTTTCTTTCTAAAATTTAGTCTTTGTGTTCTTTAAAGTCTTCTTAGTGTTAGATTGTTTTGAGTAGTTCTTATCTATTTTTTTCCGCAAACAATCGTTGTTCTCTTTGTGTAATTCTTGATATTTCATATCAATAAAAGAATTAAAAATTAAGTAAAACTTTAAGTATTGTATTCAACCCCTCCTTCTACAATACTTGTTTTGCTAACAAGGGACCAACAAGTCGTATCAGAGCAGTTGATTTAATTTATTAAATCAGATCTGTGATGGCTTCTTCTTGTAAAGTTGATCCTTCTTCTTTTTCTTCTCAATCTGATAATGGCTCAATGGTTAAACCTCCTAGGTTTAATGCTAACAACTTTTCCTTCTGGAAAAGTAGAATGATGCTCTTCCTAGAAGGAGGTGACAGCCGATACTTGACCGTTCTTCGTGAAGGTCCACTTGTTCCTAAACTTTGGGACAAATTTATTAAATCGTCTAAAAAGAAGGAAAAAGAAAAGGACTTTATCTTTCATGTTTCCGATGAATCTTCTGATGAGGAACGAAGTTCAGTTACAGGTAGATATATTCTGAAACTTGAAAAAGAATACACTGATGAAGATAGACGCAGTATTGGACTTGACTCCAAAGTGCGAGCAATTATTGCTTAGTCACTTCCAGATGAAGTGTATCATTCTATTGTAAACCTTACTACTACAAAAGAGATGTGGTCTACGCTATGTGTTATGTACGAAGGTACAGATGAATTTAAAAAGTCTAAGAAAATTTCTTTAGTTTGCAGATACGAACTCTTCTCCCATGAAAAGGGAGAATCTCTTACTAATTACTACAATCTTTTTAACAGTCTATTAAACGATCTAAAACTTCTCGAAAAGATTTATGACAATGAGGAAGTCTTGTACAAATTCATGGACGGTCTTCCCGATTTCTGGGTAACCCTCAGTACTTGCATTAAGACAAACAGGGATTTGGAAAGCTTTCCACTTACTTCTCTCTATGGAACTTTCTTTAATTACGAACAAACTTATCTTTAAATGAAATCCATCATTAAAGAAATAAGAGCCCCTTCTATGGATCTTATCAGCGATAGCTCCAAGAAATCTATGTGTATTCCTCGTATAACCTATCCCTCTGATGATTCTGAAAGAGAAAGTCAAGATGACATTGATCACTCTTCGGAGGCTTATCTTAGTGAAGCCGATGATGAAGGAGAAAACATCTCTGTTGATCAAATGACGGAGGAGATGAGTATGCTTGCGAACTTCTCTAAATTCAGAAAGAACCTATCCTCTAACAAATTTCAAAACAACAAAAAATTCTCTTCTTCTTCTAGAAATTTTGTGAACAAATCTAAGGAGGATTGCTACGCATGTGGTAAGAAAGGCCATTTTGCGTCTGAGTGTAGAAGCAATCCTCCTAGGATCTCTAAATCTAATTCTTCTAACTCTTCTAAAAGAAGAAATCTCAGATCTATTTCTACAGGTAGATCGCATTCTAGAAAACCTTCTCATTCTTCATCATTCAAAGAGCTCTCCGATAAAGCTGACAAATACAAAGGCAAGTACAAAAGAGAGAAAGGAAGAAATTTCAACTCTCAAAGAAGAGGAAAAGGCTTGATGACAGAAACTCTTGACTGAGCAGAAGAACCTACCTCCGACAGCGAAAAGGAAGTATCAAGTAAATGCCTTATGGAAAAACTTGATGAAGAAACAAAAGACTCCTGCTCAAGGATGGACTTCACAGCTGAGTGATCCTCTTCTTCTTCTCAGGTACATCCCTTATACTCTCTCTCTCTCTCTGTGATGAAGATAAGATTGAGGCATATGACTCTCTTGCTGTACTTTTTCATAACGAAAAAGATGCAAAGAAAAGAGCTAATGCTCAAATCAAGTCTCTCTCTTCTCAACTCCAGGCTTCTCTATCTCAGCTAAAGCACTTTGAAAAACTAAAAGATGAGTTAGAAGATTTGAAGACTATAAATTGTGTATTAGCGAAAGAAAAGAATAAACTTCTTAAACGTCTTCAAAAAGAACAGGAAATTGTAAGCAAATGAAACACCTCTTCCAAAAATCTTGAGAAATTTTTTGAAGAACAAGTTGTTGGTGAAAAAATTGGCTTAGGTTACTGGAAAGAGGATGTTGTTTTTACCCCTTCTGAAAACGTTCCCTCTCCTTCTCAAAATCTTCCTCTGTCTTCTAAACTACCCTCTTATTCTTCTGATTGGAATGATTCTAACTCAGAAGATTCTAACTCGGTTTACTCTATGGATCTTCGCGATTCAAGGAAGTTTGGCATCTTCGTGTCCGCCAAATCATCCAAGCCTCTTCTAAAAGGAGATCAAGACTCAAATGAGTTTGTCAAGCCTGTAAATGATCTTCTTATGTCCTTAAAACTAAAAGAGGTTTCTTCTTATTCTTCTTCTTTATCTCATTCTCCTAAAAAGGCTCTTCTTCTTTCTAAAGGAAAATCCGTTGTTGTTGACCTTCCCAACAAAAGAAAGATTACACCTTCTTCAAAAGGTAAATCTCCCATGAACTCAACGGAATTCATACTTAGAGCCTTAAAAATAAAGAAGTCTAAAGGAATCTCAATCAACCCTTCTTCCTCGTCTGAAAAGGGAATCCTTGGACCAGTCCCCCATAACCCTCACGTTCCGTACATCTATCATGTTCCTCCTCATTCCTCTAAACCTCTAAAATCCAAACCTCAAGGAAAGGTAAAAGCTTCCTCTCTTGAACCAAAGAAAATATTCATCTACAGAAAGTGTTACAACTGTAGTGACATTTTTCATCTTGCCAAAGACTGTCCTAAAGACCGTATCGAAAGTTATAGTCAAATTAACACTGCTTTCTCTTCTTCTTCTTCTAACCCTAAAGGACCCAGCTCAAAACGGGTTCCAAAGGACTAATTTGTTTATGTTTGCAGGTCTGTGGGCATCATTAAACATGGTATCTTGATAGTGGATGCTCACGACATATGACTGGAAACAAATCTCTTCTTCTAGACTTTCTGAAAGAAAAGGGACCAACCGTAACTTTTGGTGACAACTCTTGTGGTTCCACTAAAGGTTATGGGACTTTTTCTAATGGTTCCATTACTTTTAACAAAGTTGCCTATGTGGAAGGTCTAATGCATAATCTTTTAAGTATTAGTCAACTATGTGATTTAGGTTACTATGTGATTTTCAGAGAAAATGATTGTCTCAATACTGACAAAAAATTTCACACCGTCCTATCTGGATTTAGAAAGGACAATGTGTACGTCATCAATATGAGTGTCAAATCAACTGAAGATGAAAGCATCTTCTTCATTTCCGAAGACTCAGAAAAGAAGAACTGGCTATGGCATAAACGTCTTTCTCATCTTAACTTCAAGACGTTGAATGTTCTCTCTAACAAGGAGCTTGTTGTTGGGTTGCCGAAAATTTCTTTCTCTAAAGAGAAGCTATGTGCTGCTTATGAGAAAGGGAAACTGACAAAATCCTCTTTCAAGTCAAAGCAATGTTTCTCAATCTCTACTCCTCTCCAGATGCTGCATATGGATCTTTGTGGGCCTGTCAGCACACCCAGCCTAGGTGGAAAAAGGTACATTCTTGTCATTATTGATGAATACACACGTCACACTTGGGTATTCTTTCTCAGGTAGAAAAGAGATACATCTGAAGAAATCATAAATTTTATCAAGAAATCTGAAGTTCTCAACGGTCAACTAGTCAGATCTATCAGAAGTGACAATGGAACCGAGTTCAGAAATGCTACATTGGATTCCTTTCTCTGTGACAAAGGTATCTCTCAAAACTTTGTAGCAGTCAAAACTCCACAACCAAATGGTGTTGTGGAAAGGAATAATCGTACACTATGTGAAGCAGCAAGGTCTATGCTAAGTGAATCAAACCTACCAACCTACTTTTGGGCTGAGGCTGTCAATACAACCTGTTTTACTCAAAATCGATCTATTATTGTGAAAAGACACAACAAGACTTCCTATGAAGTCTTTTATGGCCGAAAACCAAACGTTGGTTTTCTTCATGTTTTCGGTTGTTTGTGTTTTATCTTGAATGATCGAGATCATCTTGGGAACTTTGATCCCAAGGCTGATGAAGGTATATTTATGGGCTATTCTCTCTCTTCTAAAGCCTACAGAGTATACAATCTAAGGAGAAAATGTATTGATGAATAAATACATGTAAAGTTCGATGATCACAAGACATCTTCCTTATCTTGTGATGATACTAAGCTTCATGAATCACTAGTACAAAAAAGGTCTTTAGTGACGGTTAAAAACCGTCACCATAGGTATACGGTAACGGTTTTCGTGGACATAAAAATCGTCACCTTACTTGCCGTCACTTTTGATACACTTTTCGTTACGTTTAAAAAACGTTACGAAATCACATAAAAAAACGTTACAATAACTTAAACCCGTCACTTTAGGTCTATAAAAAATTAATGTTTTTCCTCAAACCGTCACCGTAGCATGTCATATAGTGACGGTATATTTTCAAAACCGTCATAATAGCATGATATATAGTGACATTTCTTTGTCAAAACTGTCACCATAGCATGACATAGAGTGACATTTATAAGTCAAAATCGTCACTGTAGGATGACATACAGTGACCTTTATTTGTTAAAATTGTCACGGTAGCATGACAAACAGTGACGTTTAATTTTCAAAACTATCACCATAGCATGACAAATGGTGACCTTTATTATTCAAAATCGTCAATATAATATGACTTACGGTGACGTTTATTATTCAAAACCATCACTGTAACATAACATACGGTGACGTTTATTTTTCAAAACCGTCAGCGTAAAATAATATACAGCGACGTTTATTAGTTAAAGTTGTCACTTAAGCATCATATACAATGACATTTATTTATCAAAACTGTCATTGTAGCATGACATACGGTGACGTTTATTTATCAAAAATGTCACTATAGCATGACATATGGTGACGTTTTTATTTTTAAAATCGTCAACTTTTCATGACATGGTGACGTTTATTTTCCAAAACCGTCACTGTAGAAGTTCATATGGTGACGTTTATTTGTTAAAACTATCACCATATTATGACATACAGTGACATTTATTTTTCAAAATCGTCATCGTAGAATGACATGTGGTGATTTTTATTTGTTAAAATCGTCACTATAGCATAATATATGGTGATGTTTATTTTTCAGAATCGTCACTATAACATGATATACGACGACGTTTATTTTTCAAAACCATCATTATAGTATGAATACAGGGACATTAATTATTCAAAACTGTCACCGTAGCATGACATATGGGGATGTGTATTTTTCAAAATCGTCATAATATAATGACATACGATGACGTTTGTTTTTCAAAATCGTCAAGATAGCATGGCATACAGTAACGTTTATTTATCAAAATCGTCACTCTAGCATATTATAAGATGACGTTTATTTTTTAAAACAGTCACCGTAGCATGACATACAGTAATGTTTATTTTTCAAAACCGTCACCGTAACCACTACAAGATTTTCGGGTTTTTCCGACGGCCAAATCCGTCGGAAATTCGCCGGAAAATAAGAGTTTTGGCAGATTTCGGCGGATTTGGTAGGACTGAATCTGGGGCGCCGCAAACAGTGATTTTCGGCGGAAATTTCGGCGGATTTTTTCGCCAGAGATCCGTCGGAATTTTTTTTCTAAAATTAACCCGAAATAATTATTTGTCTAATTAAAAAGATTTAATCCGGAAAATTTTCAGCAGATTTCCGGCAGAAAAATCCGACGAAAAGTTTATTTAATTATTAATTAAAAAATTTTATTTAATAAAAAATAATAAGACTTTCGACGAATTTTCCAATATTTTTTTTTTTTTTTTATTTATTTTCCGACGGTTTTTTCTGCCGGAAATCCGTCGGAAATTTTGGTAATTTTTTTAAAAAATTTTAAATTAAATGTTTTTTTGTATATTAGTTTTACCAAGAAAATTTTTGTTACCTTTTTAACAATCGGTTTTTAAAAAAAATAATCAAAAAATATACAACCAACTTTTTTAGATATACATAATCAAATTTTATATAGAAGTACACATATCTCTACAAATAATAAGAATTAAATAAATATTATCATTTTTACAATTTATATTCAATCAAATATAATGTACAATCACTTTAAAGTTCGATTATGAAGCCATCAAATACTAGTACACTCATGCCAAGTTGTGCCAAATTTCTCGATACATATGACCTACAACAAAATTATCAGATGAAAATTAATAATTAAAAATTTAAAAATTACTCACTAATATTTTAATACAATAATATGTGAATTTTTATAAATAGATCATAATTTATTTTAAAACAATTTTGAAAAACATATACTAATTTTTTAAACAGCTCATTTTATGATATGGAATATTTAAAAAAACTCAAATAACTATTTTATGAAAAAGAGATCTTAAGTTTTGTTAAAAATAAATTTGGATATTTTCTAAATACAAATCTACAAAAAAAATTAAACAAATCTAGGAAAATTTTATTAAAACCAAATATGTCATTTTTATAAAATCAAATCTTGATATTTATTTAAAAAAAAACATATATAGAATATTTTTATAAAGACAAATCTAGAGTATTTTTAAAAATGGGTCAAGAATATTTAATAAAAAGAGATCTGAAATATGGATTTTTTTTAAAAATTCAGATGAGAATTTTTTCTAAAAACCAAATCTGGGTTTTTTTTTATTAAAAACAAATATGAACCTTTTTTTAGTCTAGATTTTGTTTTAAATAGAACTGCATATTTTTTATAAAAGACAAATATGTGATAAAAAAAATTTATAAAAAAACACAAACAATTTAATATAAGCACATCAACAGATCTGGGAAAATTTTATAAAAACCAAATATGTCATTTTTATAAAATCAAATATGAGGTTTAAAAAAAAGGAACCGGAGATGGTGGTATTAGATGAAATGGAAGAGATTGGAGGAGTTATACCTTGTGTGAGTGGGGTTGTCTTCGACGAACCTGTTAAACACAACTTCAATTCTTAATTACTAAAGCTAAATAAACAATGTAAGATCATACACACACACATACACTCATACACACAGACATAATCGTACCTTTTGTCAAGCGATGTAAGCTTGGAGCAACTTCGGATATACACCTATACGGTGGTGGTTAAAAAACGGTGGCGGTAGATATAGCAGATCGAGAGAAGAGAGGAGGAAAATGGTGGTGGTGAGCAGTGGCGTTCAAGAGAAGCAAATGGAAGGGGAGGGAGACCTGGTGAAGAAAATAAAAGGAGGTTAAATTAGGGTTTTAATTGATTTTGAAAAAGAACAAAGGGAGCCGCCCATTTTTTTTCATTAAATCCCGTTTTTTTTTCATTGTAATTTGTAAATCCCACCACTTTTTTTCATTGGAAATCCCCCCTTGTTTTACTTCAATTTTGAAAATTGATGGTTATAATAATTGATTAACTAAATTATTAATTTATAATATTATTAATTTACTACACATTATGGAGTCGTGGTTTATTTATTTATTTATTACACATTAATTTAATTTATTTATTAAATTATTAGTTTCTTTGACTAATACTTATGGATTTATAAAAAACAAAATAGAAAATGAAAAAAAATTTAAGTCGTGGTTTTTTTTAGGGTGCTCAAAAAACCGATCAACCAAGAAAAATATCAACCCAAGTTAACCCGACATATAATCAATATAAAAGTAGGACAACCCGAATATATTGAGTTGATATTGGGTTAAACTCAAAGTAACCCGACCAACCCGATAACCCGATAAACGTTTTAGCGACTTCTCTAAAATTATTTATATTCCCATTTAATATATATATAAGTTACCTACAAGAACTCATAAGTGGACTATTGGAAAGTTATTATTATTATTATTATAACGTACCCAGTCGGATCCATTAAATCCCGGTAAATCCTATCTGCCGGATCCATTAAAACTCGACTGGTACGTTAAAGCCCAACTGGATCTATTAAAGCCCCAACTGGGTACGTTAAATACCAATTGGATACATTAAAACCCAACTAGATCCGTTAAAGCCCATATGGATCTATTAAACCCAACTAGATTCGTTAAAGCCCAACTGGATCCATTAAAGCCCAACTGGACCCCTTGAAGCCAACCGTATCCATTAAAGCCCAACTGTGTACGTTAAAGACCAACCGGGTACGTTAAAGCCCAACTAGGTACTTTAAAACCCAATTAGATCCCTTAAAGCTCAATTGTATCGATTAAAGCCCCACTAGATACGTTAAAGCCCAAATAGATCCGTTAAAGCCCAACGAGATCCATTAAAGCCCAACTAAATCCCTTAAAGCTCAATTGTATCCATTAAAGCCCCACTAGGTACGTTATAGCTCATCTAGATCCGTTAAAACCCAATAGGATCCATTAAAGCCCCAACCGGATCCATTAAAAAACAACTAGGTACTTTAAGGCCCAGCTGGGTACGTTCAAGCCCATCTGGGTACGTTAAAGCCATATTGGATCAGTTAAAGCCATACTGGATCCGTTAAAGCCCAACTGCATCTATTAAAGCCAACCAGATCCATTAAAGCCCAAACCGTATCCATTAAAGCCCAACGGGATCCATTAAAGCCCAACTAAATTCCTTAAAGCTCAATTGTATCCATTAAAGCCCTACTGGATACGTTAAAGCCCATCTAGATCCGTTAAAGCCCAATAGGATCCATTAAAGCCCAACTAGGTCCATTAAAGCCGAACCGGGTACGTTAAAGCCCAACCGGATCCGTTAAAGCCCAACTGGATCCATTAAAGTCCAACTGGATCCATTAAAGCCCAACTGGATCCGCTAAAATAATTATTGTACCCATTAAAGCCCCACTGGGTACGTTAAAGCCCAACTAGATCCCTTAAAGATCAGTTGTATCCATTAAAGCCCCACTAGGTACGTTAAAGCCCAACTGGATCCATTAAAGAACAACTAGGTACAGTAAAGCCCAACTAGGTACGTTAAAGCCCATCTAGATTCGTTAAAGCCCAACTAGGTACGTTAAAGCCCATCTAGATCCGTTAAAGTCAACTGGATACGTTAAAGCCCAACTAGATCCATTAAGGCCGAACAGGGTACGTTAAAGCCCAGCTGTGTAGTTAAAGCCTAACCGGATCCATTAAAGCCCAACTGGATCCATTAAAGGCCAACCAGATCCATTAAAGCCCAACTGGATTCGTTAAAACCCAACTACATCCATTAAAGCCAACTAGGTCCATTAAAGCCTAACTGTGTACGTTAAATCCCAACTGGATCCATTAAAGCCCAATTGTGTACGTTAAAGCCTAACTGGATCCATTAAAGCCCGATTGGATCCGTTAAAGCTAGACTGGGTACGTTAAAGCCCAACTGTGTACGTTAAAGCCCAACCGTATCCATTAAAGCTCAATTGTACCCATTAATGCCCCACTGGGTACGTTAAAGCCCAACTGGATCCATTAAAGCCCGATTGGATCCGTTAAAGCCCAACAGTGTACGTTAAAGCCCAACAGGGTACGTTAAAGCCCAAATGGGTACGGTAAAGCCCAACTAGGTCCGTTAAAACCCATCTAGATCCGTTAAAGCCAACTGGATACGTTAAAGCCCAACAAGATCCATTAAAATCCAACTAGATCCATTAAAGCAATCGGGTACGTTAAAGCCCAACTGTGTAGTTAAAGCCCAACCGAATCCATTAAAGGCCAACTAGATCCGTTAAAACCCATCTGCATCCATTAAAGCCCAACTGTGTATGTTAAATCCCAACTGGATCCATTAAAGCCCAACTGTGTACGTTAAAGCATAACTGGATCCATTAAAGCCCGATTGGATCCGTTAAAGCCCAACTGTATACGTTAAAGCCCAACTGTATCCATTAAAGCTCAATTGTACCCATTAAAGTCCCACCAGAATTTTTAATTTTCTAAGAAAAAAATAAATATTTAATTTTTTAGTGTTTTCGGCGGAATTAATTTTTTTTAATTTTTTTTAAAAATTTTTCTAAGAAAAAAATAAGTATTTAATTTTTTTAGTGTTTTCGACGGAATTATTTATTTTTATTTTTTTAAAAAATTCTAAGAAAAAATAAGTATTTAATTTTTTTAGTGTTTTTGGCGGAATTATTTTTATTTTTTAAGTTTTTCTAAGAAAAATGTAAGTATTTAATTTTTTTAGTGTTTTCAGCGGATTTTCGACGGAATTATATTTTTTTTATAAAATTTTTCTAAGAAAAAAACAAGTACTTAAGTTTTTTAGTGTTTTCGGCGGATTTTCGGCAGAGTTAAATTTTTTTTTGAAAGTTTTCTAAAGAAAAATTAAATATTTAATTTTTTTAGTGTTTTCGGCGGATTTTCGGCGAAAAATAATTAATTTAATTAATTAAACTCCTTAAAGCCCAAGTGGATCCATTAACGTCTAACTGGACCCCTTAAAGCCCAAGTGGATCCATTAAAGCCCAAGTGGACGCCTTATATAGCCCAAGTAGATCCATTAAAGTCCAACTCGATCCCTTAAAGCCCAAGTATTAAAGGCCAAAATGGTCCATTAATGTCAAGTTGGATTCATTAAAGTCCAAAACGGTTCATTAAAGCCCAAGTTGATCCATTATAGCCTAATCGATTCAATAAAGCCCAACTAGATCCATTAAAGCCCAAATTGGTCCATTAAAGCCCAATTGCATTTTTTGAAGCCTAAGTGGATCCATTAAAGCCCAAATGGATCCCTTAAGCCCGATCGATCCATTACAGCGTAGGTGGATCCATTAAAGCCCAACTGGATCCATTACAACCCAAATGGGTCCATTAAAGCCCAAGTGGTTCCATTTAAACCCAGATAGATCCATTAAAGCTCAACCGATCCATAAACGCCCATGTGGATTCATTAAAGCCTAATCGATCCATTATAGCGGAAGTAGATCTATTAAAGCCCAACTGAATTCATTACAGCCCAAGTGGATCCATTAAAAACCAAATGGATCCATTAAAGCCTAACGATCCATAAACGCCCATATGGATTCATTAAAGTTCAACCGATCTATTAAGCCCAATTGGATCCATTAAAACCCAATCAATCTATTAAACATCAAATGAATCAATTAAAGCCTGACAGGTATATATATATATATATATTTTTTTTTTTTTTATTTGTTTATAAGAAAAAGTAAAAAAAAATGAATTAAATATTTCCGGCTGATTTATATATTTTTTATTTTTTT
This sequence comes from Arctium minus, assembly GCA_954870635.1. Classification (NCBI taxonomy): domain Eukaryota; kingdom Viridiplantae; phylum Streptophyta; class Magnoliopsida; order Asterales; family Asteraceae; genus Arctium; species Arctium minus. The sequence goes on along the minus strand of OX941092.1, from coordinate 75,616,995 downwards.
TAAATATAAATTCGTCGAAATATACTTTGAAATTTTCCGGCGGATTCCCGAAAAATTTATATAATTTTTTTAAATTGTTTATTTTTTCAGAGAAAAAGTAAAAAAAAAAAGTTAATTAAAAATTTCCGACGGATTTTTGCTGGATTTTAATTAATTAATTTCTGCCGGAAATCCCCCGAAAATGTTCAATTAATTTCGTCTAAAATCAATAATTAAAAAAAAGTTATATTATGTTGGAAATCCGCCGAAAATCAGCCGAAAAAACATAATTTAAAAAGAAAAAAAGAAAAAAATATTCTGGTGGATTTCCGACGAAAGTCAACGAGGTTTGACTACTTTGGCAGCCGACGGAAATTAGTGGTCAGGTCCTTCTATCAGAGTAAAAGTCAAACTTTGAGGACCAAAACATGAATTATAAAACCACATGTCGCTCTTTCAAAAAAATCACCAAACATTAAAGACCAAAAATGAAGTTTACTCTTAATTTATTTAAATAATTAAGCCTGTAAGGTGAAAATTGATGGTTTAAGCTTTAAGTTTATATGGATATGATTTCCCCTATATATGGATACTCTTTAAAAAAATTTATATATGTTTAATAGTTAGTTGACCGTTTGTCATTATACCCATCTTGTAAATAAAAAGGTATAGAAAATCCTATTTTATTACCCATTTTTTTTTAAATGTTAACGAGATATATTGTGATTTTATAAGTGTTTTTTTAAATATTGTTATATTATTGAATAGAGTAAATTACAAATTTCGCCCCTGTGGTTATATGTACTTTTGGATTGGGTCCTTAAATCCTCAACTATCACTGTATCATGACAAACGATGAGGTAAATTTCTCAAAACCGTCACTGAATCATGACATTCGGTGACGTAACTTTATCAAAACTGTCACTATAAAATGACATATGGTGACATTTATCATTGAAAACCGTCATCGTAACATTAGATACCGTGAGTAAATTTCTCAAATTCATCGCTACATGACATACGTTGACATAAATTTATCAAAACCGTCACCATAACATGACATACGGTGATGTTAATCAATCAAAACTCACTTTATCCTTCCACACTGTCACTCTAGTATGACAAAGGGTGAAGTTTATTTTTCAAAACTTTCACAGTAATATGACATATAGTGATGTTTATTATTCAAAATTGTCACCTTAGCATAACTTATAGTGACATTTATTATTCATGAGCATCACCGTAACCTAACATACGGTGACATAAATTTATCAAAATTGTCACTGCATTATGATGTACGGTGACATAACTTTATCAATATTGTCACTGTAACATGACATACGGTGACGTTCATCATTCAAAACTGTCACCGTAACATCAACATACTGTGACGTTTTCCATTCAACACCGTTATCATAACATGACATATGGTAACATTTATATTTCAAGACCGTCACTGTAGAATGACATAGGGCGACGTTTATTTTTCAAACCCATCGCCATACGATAACATACGATGACGTTCATTATTTAAAATCATCATTTTAACATGACATACATCGATGTTTATTATTTGAAAACGTCACAATAGCATGACATAGGGTGACTCATTTCTTTTTTTGTCAAAATTGTCACCCTTGCATAACATATGATAATGTTTATGTTTTAAAACCGTCACCATAACATGACGTACATTGACATTTATTTTTCTAAACCGTCACCGTAGCATAACAAAAGGTGACGTAATTTTTTCGAAATCGTCATTGTAGCATGACATGCAGTGACGTTTATTTTTCAAAACTGTCACCGTAGCATGAGGTACATTGTCGTTTATCTTTCATAATCGTCATTGTAACATGATGTACGATGACATTTATTGTTCAAAATCGTCACTGTAGGATGACGTACACTGATGTTTATTATTTAAAATTATTACCATAACATTACATATGGTCACATTTATTATACAAAATCGTCATCGTAGCATGACTTACGTGGACGTTCATTATTATAACCGTCACCATATCATGATATATAATGACATTTATTATACGAAACCATCACCATTGAGACATATAATATTTTAAAACCGTCACCATAGCATAACATATGGTGACATTTATTTTTCAAATCGTTACCGTAGAATGACATATGGTAACATACTCAAAACCGTCACCATAACATGACATATTGTGACTTAATTATTATAAACCGTCAATGTAACTTGAGATATTGTGATGTAAATGTTTTATTGCCATTACCAAAGCATGACATATGATGATGTAATTTTTTTCAAAAACCCTTGCCATACACTAACTTTTGGTGACACAAATTTTGCAAAACCGTTGCCATAGAACTTGGTGACTTTTGGAAACGGTTTTTAAATAAGCGTTGCTATACATATTTTTGTTTTCCGTAACGCTTTTTTAAAACCGTTACGACATAAAGCAACGATTTAGATAAAAACCGTTACTAAAAGGTCTTATATGCCAACGGTTTTTAAAAACCGTCACAACATAAAGCAACGGTTTTACGAAACCGTCTGAAACCGTTACGTTAGGGAACCTTTTATTACGTTTTTATCTAAAATGTTCCTTTATGTTTCTATGTTTTTTTTTAATTGTAACGTTTCTTTATTAAAATTGTTACTAAAACAATTCTATAATTTTTTATGTGACCTTTTGTAACGGTTTTTTTATCAAACCGTTACAAACCTATTTTTCAAAACCGTCACAAAAAGTCATTTTTGTACTAGTGAATGGATCACTTCATGTGTTGGAAAAGATTCTCCAAATCTTCTGTCTTCAGGACCTCCATATGTCCCATTATCGGTACCCTCTACTTCCCTCCACCATGGTTCGGCAGAACCCTTACCAACTGCCGAACCCACAACTCCTACCGAATCCATAGCTCCTACCGAACCCACCTTACATACTTCTCCTCTTCATCATATTCATCATATACCTACCAATCCTTCTCCTTCATACTCTCCAAACACATTTCCTGCACCTCTTCCCCCAGCTCTCAAATGGATCAAAGATCATCCAATTAATCAAATTATAGGCGATCAACAAGCAGGTGTCCAAACTAGAAGAGGTATTGGAAATATTTGTCTCTATGAGAACTTCCTCTCCATTGTTGAGCCCAAGAAAATTGAGGAAGCTCTAGCAGATTCTTGTTGGGTCACTGCCATGCAAGAAGAGTTGTCTCAATTCGAAAGAAACAAAGTCTAGAGACTTGTGCCTCGACCTTCCGGTAAGACCATTATCGGTACTAAGTGGGTTTTCCGAAATAAGATGGATGAAGTCGATAATGTTATCCGGAACAAAGCCAAACTTGTTGCTCAAGGATATAGGAAGGAGGAAGGTATCGATTATGATGAAACCTTTGCTCCTGTTGCTATACTTGAAGCAATAAGAATCTTTCCTGCTCATGCTGCTCACAAAAACTTTCGGGTCTTTCAAATGGATGTTAAGAGTGCATTTCTCAATGGAGAACTTGCTGAAGAAGTCTATGTGAAACAACCTCCTGGTTTTGAAGATCCAGCTCATCTTTACTATGTGTTCAGACTTGAGAAAGCTCTCTATGGTCTGAAGCAAGATCCTTGTGCATGGTATGACACTTTGTCTGAATTCCTTCTCTCCAACCGATATACCAGAGGTAAAATTGATAATACTCTTTTTCTCAAGAAAACTAAAGGTAATATCATTCTTGTTCAAATCTATGTGGATGATATCATTTTCGGTGCCACTGATGAAACTCTTTACCAGAAGTTTGCCTCTCTCATGAAAAACAAATATGAGATGAGTATGATGGGTGAGCTTACATTTTTTCTTGGTCTTTAAATTAAACAATCTTCTAAAGGTATTTTCATAAATCAAAGTAAATATATTCGTGATCTTTTGAAAAAAGTTTGATTTTGAAAATTGCTCTCCCATGAAAACTCCAATGGCACCTCCTCTTAAGATTCATGTTGATTCAGCTGGCAAGTCAGTTGATATCACGAATTATAGAGGGATGATAGGGTCTCTTCTTTATCTCACTGCTAGTAGACCTGAAATTATGTATGCTACGTGTCTGTGTGCGCGTTATCAAGCCAATCCCAAGGAATCTCACTTGGCGGATGTGAAACGTATTATTCGGTACCTAAAAGGTACTATGAATCTGGGTCTTTGGTATCCCAAGGACTCAGGTTTTGATCTCATTGGCTATTCAGATTCTGATTTTACAGGGTCTAAAGTAGACAGGAAAAGTACAACCGACAGCTGTCAATTACTAGGTGGAAATTTGGTCAGCTGGTCCAGCAAGAAACATAATTCGGTATCTACTTCTACTGCCGAAGCTGAATATGTTGCGGCTGGAAGTTGTTGTGCTCAGATCTTATGGATGAAAAATCAACTACAAGATTATGACAAGTTCTATTCTGATATATCGATCCTGTGTGATAATTCCAGTGCTATAGCCATTGCCAACAATCCAGTGTTGCACTCCAAATCTAAACATATTGATATTAGGTATCACTTTATAAGAGATCATATCTCTAAGGGTGATATTGAACTTCATTTCATTTCTACAGATCTTCAGCTTGCAGACCTCTTTACAAAACCACTGGATGAGGCACGATTCATCTTTCTCGTGGGATCATTAGGTATGTTAAATTATAGTTAAAAAAATAATATATATATATATATATATATATATATTTCTATATATATAATCGGTGCAAGCCTCTTTCGGTAAACCTCGTATATACCGATAACTCTCTTTCGGTACACCTCACATATACCGAAACCTCTCTCATATCGGTATTTGTTCTCTTTCGGTAAATCTTACTTTCGTCACTTGCTTCACATACCGAAACTTCATACCTAACGAATTACTTCTCTATTCGGTATCTCTAATACCGAATAATTCTTACCGAAATATCTCTCATATTTCGGCACTTCTCCCTTTTCGGCATAGTGTATGATGTGTCATCCTTATCCATATCTCTCATACCGAAAATCTTCGGCACCTTTCCTTCATCCTATCAACTAATGCCACGTGGCACTACGGGGTTCGTGTGTCAATTGATGGGACGTTCACGATCTGACACTTAGCCGTTTTTCGACCCTTCCACTTCTCAATGACGCACGATTGCGTCGTACCATCATTACCTTTTATGGTTATTTAATTGAGTTTGAAAACCCATCATTCCCTCCAAGTTTTCTTAAGTTATTTATACATCTTCATCTTCTTCCTTCTTTACGTTTTGAAAACTCTTTTCTCTCTCAAAGTAAACCTGCAATTCCAACTCTCTCTGTCTTCTTCAATGGCGACTTCCAAATCATCAAAGGCTTCCAAGACCACTCCTCTCACTCGGGAATCCCTTGTTTTTCCTACATGCAACCAAGTTGCTCGTCTCTCTATTGATGTTGATCACCCTGAGTTCAACCAGGTTTCTCTCTTTCTTCAGAACACCCCTCTCCAACATGCTTTTACCTTATCTACCAGGATGAGCAAAATGCTCCTTGGAAGTTTCTGGCTTACTTGTAAGTACGATACAGAAACTCATTAGGTTTCGGCTTCTATTCTTTCTTCTGAAGAACATCTTGACCTTTCCTTTGGGGTCGAGGATGTTCGCTCCATCCTTAAGATTCCGGAGTTCAATGTCTATGCTCCTTTCCCTACCAATCGGGAACACGAGGAGGTTGTTGCCACTCTCAACTATGTGCATGAGGGCAAGACTAAAGGTTCTGGTACTCTGCTACGCAAGAATATGTGTGTTGTGTGGAATTACTTTTTCTCCCATTTTCTCTACTGTATCTCCCACAAAACTTCTGGGTGGGACCAATCACCGGTTGCCCTTACCAGATTGGCACATGCCCTCATCTTCATGAGGCGCATAGACTTCACTCAGGTCATTTTTGATTCTATGGTCACTGCTATCTCGCCACCTAGGATGCACAACGTGGCTCTTCCCCGGTTCATCTCTCTTATTATCAATGAGAAACTATCTACACAACTACGTGCTGATGCAGATCTGTCTGAACCGACCATCATTTATGACTTGCCTATCTCTCAGATAAGCAAGCAGACCATCTTCAAGCATTTCAAACCGACCGACACTCCTCTCACTCCAGGTATGATCTCTTTCATCTCTTCTCCCAATCCGATTTGGGGAACTCTTTTTGAAAGTGGTACCGAAGGGGCCTCACTTTCTCAAGGTGTTTCCAAATCGGTGGCCATCAAAAAGAAAAAGGCCACCGGTAACGTCGCACTTGCTTCTATGACTATGCCACCGACCAAACCTTCGGTGGCTACCCTGGTCATTTCCTCTTCTCCTTCTATTAAGCGACGGGGCTTAAAATCCCCTCTTAGGTCTCGTCCTATGAGGCTTAGGAAACCATGGCCAAACCACACACACCTTCTACCGATTCTCAAAAATCGGATGAAGTTGAAATTTCCCCAGTTGGGCCACAGGGATCTACTGAAGCCCATCCTACCTCCTCCAAATCCTCTCCAAAGGGTTTGGTTGAATTTTCGGAGACCTTTATTATGCTTTCTCCTCAGTTTCACCTGAAGGATGAAGATGAGTTGGTTTCCTCTTCGGACCAACGCTCCTTTTCTCCACTGCACAACCTATCACCCGGGGTCACACCCGAAGATATTGCACATATCGGTGGCAACACCGAGAATATGTTTGAACGATTGTTTGCAGATGCAGAGTCTCCAAAACCTTTTGTCTCTCCTAAACAATCACCCAAGCCTTCGCCGAAGAAATCTCCCTTTCCATCTCCTAAACACTCACGTCCACCTTCACCGAAGAAAACATCCTCACCGCAACCTTCCCCTTCACCGAAACAAAAATCTCCTTCACCGAAGAAGCCCTCCTCACCAAAGAAATCTCCTACCTCTTCTTCCCCACCAAAGGTAGGCGCCTCTGCAGACAGGGCTGGGCTTTCAGTTTCTTCCTCCTCTACTTCACAGGTGCCGATCACCATAACTGCCGAGTTCCTTGCCGAAATCGTTGACTCCAATCGGCAGGTAAGGATGCTCGGTACTCAGTTTGAACTGCTTCGCAAATCTTTGCGTGAGCCGGAGCTCCTCCATTCTCTGGACGTCAACAACACCTCTCTGGCAGAACTTCTATAGCTGGTCAAAGAGAAGAATTCTGAATGTGTTGATCTTAACCGAGACATCTTTCGGTGCTTGGATGTCGTGCATCAAGAAGCCGATGGTCTCCGTGAACCTCTCACCGCAGCTCCGGATTATGTTCTCAAGGAGGTAATCAGGCTCAATGATCATAATACCTCCTTGACTATGTTTGTGGCTACTCTCAAAGCTGCTTCTTATGCTCGGGATCAGGAATTGGTTGGTCTTCGGCAGCAGGCTACCGATCAATCTTCTATCAACTCTCAGATTCTTAGTGCTCTGCAGAGTATAAATACACGTCTTGACTCGATGCCTGCTAAGGTGGCTCAGTACTATGCTGGGTCGCTTGATATCGATATCATCGAGTCATCTTTCACTCCAGATGACCGGACTACTCTTGATCGGATTGACAGACGTCTTGGCCGTGTGTTGGCTAAGGCTGGTCTTTCTTCCCCGACACGTACTGAGGGGGAGAAACATGTTGAGGGGGAGCAAATTACCCCTCACATTATTATTTTCAGTACGAGTCGGGGAGAACCTTCTACTACTGCTGCTCCTACCGATACCGATCCTGCCAGAGCCTCCACCGAAGAGAAGGGAACCGACCACTCTAAGGTGGTCGAAGAGTCTAAGGGGGAGAAATTGCCCAAGAAAGATAAAGTCAAAGCAAAAATGACACCATATGAAGTAGCTGTAGAAGAAAAGCGTCATAAAGATGCTTTGATAAAGAAAGCTGTCGATGGTGATGAATTCATCTTCCTCCCCTAAATATTACCTCTCCTGACCTGGGCTTATTTGAAGAAGAACTGAAAGCTGCTAAATTAGCCCAAATGGCTCGTGATAAAGATACCGAGAAAGCTTTAAAGTTGGCCGAGGAAGAAGCCGAAAGCACAAAATCTCCTGCCGACGCAATCAAAGCTCAGCTGAGTGCTCTGGAGGTTTCAGCAAAGAAAAATGAAGAGATTAAATCTTTGTGTATCGATTGGTACCACAAAGCTCTCACCAAACGCCGATCCTCTGCAAAAATCACAGATGTTAAAATCATCAAACCGGTTTCAAGATGCAAAGTCATTCGACTATCGATTACAAGGGATGATGCTTCAAAATCTGTGGACAGACTAGATTCTCTTGTTCGGTTCGGAGTTTCGGAATGGATGGAAATTGGTATCTGCTTGATAAACAACCGAGATGCTCTCAAGCTTGAGGTTGACAAATATCTTGCAGATCTCCAAACAAAGTTCAGGACCTACCGAATGACGTATAACATTGTCCACACTCCAGCCGAAGAGGAGTTCATCGAAAATTTAAGGTCTGGTCTTCCTCCTCCCAAATCAAAGCCGAGATCTAAAAAGGAAGACGTGTTTGTTCAAATGGCTAGAGAAGGAAAGGTTCCAAATACTTCAAATCTCGATTTATCCTTACCGACTCTAGTTCCTCTTCCTTCCACCACTGTGATTATAGAGCCTACTCACGGAATCTTCTTCAACAACGCATTTGGGCAGATCGCTTTCTTCAGAACAAGTCAAATTCCTCTTGCCGACACCATTTTTCTCCATGGGATTATTCAAATAATCCCACTTTCGGCAAATGATCTCTATGTGGCTGCAACCGATGAACTCAAGAAAAGGGATGTTGAACCGCATTTGCCTTTTGAATAAACTCGGTGTAGTTATGCTTTTTGCATATATTTATTTTTCCCTTGTATTTTAATCTTCTTATAAGATTAATACATTGATCTTTTCTAGTTAAACGTAAATAGCTTGTACAAATCATTATTTCATTCTTTTATACTTGTAAATGTCGGATACTCTAAAAAATCCAAAAAGAATGGTCTATGTGAAAAAGAACCCAAAAGAGTATGAAAAAGGGTCAAAATGCATTATTCATTTACTTTCTGTTATATGAGATGTTATCATCAAATAGGGGGAGATTGTTGGGTCATCTAAGATTTAAAGATAACCTCTCCTTAGTCTTTATTGATGTTTGAACTTTGTACTTTGATTTATGGTTCTTAGTAATAGCTTAGTTATGGTTACACAGATCGGTGAGTCAAAGACAAACCGAATTCAACATGAAGGAAGTCTACTATGCAGATTGAGATGAACTTTAAAGTGAACTAAGCTTGATCTACCGATTTCCTGTTCGGCATATCACCCTTGTGCCGATTTCCCATTCGGTAGATCTTTCCACTGCCGAATCCCCTTTGTTCGGCAAATCCCTTTTATGTCGAATCATCTTTGTTCGACATCCCATGCCACTTCTTCGGCAGTTTCCTCTCTTACCGATTACTCCTTTGTCTGTAAGATCATTTATGTCAAACCCTCTTGATTTGACATACTTCCTCCTTTGCCAATGATCTTCTGACAATGGGAATGGAAGCTTCCTTCTTAGAGAAGATATACACTTGAGTTTGAATTTGATTGAGACGTTTATTTTCTAATAGATCTCAAAAGATTTTCCCAAGAATATTTTATTTAGATATTATACTTTCATAGTACAAAAGTTGCCTTTTATATTGTGATAAGTCACATCAAATATCTTATAATTTATTGACAATATCTCAACCACCCATGCCTTTATTGTTCTATGTCCTTTACACTCATTACATTGGATAGTATATAAAGGTTGGAGGTAGCACCTTGCTACTCACGCTTTCAGCTCAAGACTTCTCATTTGCAAGATTTCAAGCAGGTTGATAGCTTTCACTTTCTTTCTAAGATTTAGTCTTTGTGTTCTTTAAAGTCTTCTTAGTGTTAGATTGTTTTGAGTAGTTCTTAGCTATTCTTTTCTGCAAACAATCTTTGTTCTCTTTGTGTAATTCTTGATATTTCATATCAATAAAAGAATTAAAAATTAAGTAAAATTTTAAGTATTGTATTCAACCCTCCCCCCCCCCCCCCCATTCTACAATACTTGTTTTGCTAACAAGGGACCAACAAGAGGGAACGGAGGACTTCCTTGTGTACAGTGATGCTTCAAAAATGGTACTAAGGTGTGTATTGATGCAATGAGGCAATGTTATTGCCTATGCTTCACTCCAACTAAAGGAGCATGAAAAGAAGTATCCAAAACACGACATGGAGTTGGCCGCAGTGGTTTTTGCACTGAAAATTTGGAGGCACTACCTGTATTGCACAAAATGCCTGATTTACACGGATCATAAGAGCTTGAAGTATCTCTTCGATCAGAAGGAGCTAAAAATGAGGGAGAGAAGGTGGATGGAGTTGTTAAAAGATTACGATTGTGAGATTCATTACCACCCGGGTAAGGCGAACGTGGTCGCCGATGCCCTAAGTAGAAAGGAGAGAGCCGAACCGATTAAGGTTCGTGCCATGTGGATGAATATTCAGATAGATTTAATTGACCATATTTGAGGAGCTCAAAAGGAGGGCCTATTGGAAAACAAGGTGAAGAAGGAGAGGATGGTCAGACAGGTTAAACTGCTGACCGTCGGATCAGATGATGTATATAGGTTTCGGAATCGGGTTTGGATTCCTTGCAAAGGAGATCTAAGGGACATAGTGTTAGGTGAAACGTACAAAGACAAATACACTATGTACCTAGGCAGTGATAAGATGTATAAAAGTTTAAAGGAGAGCTACTGGTGGCCTGGTATGAAAAAGGCAGTAGCGAAGTATGTGGAGAAATGTTTGACATGCCTATAGGTAAAGACGGAACACCAGAAGCCGTCAGGCATGTTACAACAAATGGAGATTCCTGTATGGAAATAGGAGATGATCATGATGGATTTCGTGACTAAGTTGCCAAAAACGGTGAAAGGGCAAGATGCGATATGGGTGATAGTTGACAGACTCACAAAGTCTGCTCACTTTCTACCCATCAGCGAAAAGTATTCTCTAGAAAGGTTAGCACATATGTATGTCAATGAGATAGTCTCAAGGCATGGAGTGCCACTATCGATTGTCTCGGATAGGGATACAAGGTTCACATCGAGATTATGGGCTATTTCAACAAGAAATGGGAACTGGGTTGAACTTAAGCACTGTATATCATCATCAGACTAACGACCAAAATGAGAGGACGATACAAACATTGTAGGATATGTTAAGAGCTTGCACTATCGATTTTGGAGGGAGTTGGGATAACCATATTCCACTGGTAGAATTTTCTTATAATAATATCTACCACTCTAGTATCAAGGCAACGCCGTTTTAGGCCTTATATGGCCGTAAATGTAGGACGCCAGTGTGTTGGACTGACGTCGGAGAAAGGCGTTTGGCTGGACCGGAGTTAGTCCAACAAACTTCAGATAAGATAGTGCAAATACGTGAATGGTTGAAAATCGCGCGTGACAGGCAGAAAAGTTATGCGGATAAAAGGCGTCGACCTTTGGAGTTTCAAGTAGGAGATAGAGTGATGTTAAAGATATTGCCATGGAAAGGAATCGTAATATTCAGAAAGAGGAGCAAGCTAAGTCCAAGATATGTTGGACTATTTGAGGTTATTGCACGGATAGGAGCAGTGGCTTATCGGTTAAAGTTGTAGGAAGAGCTCAAAGGGATACATGACACATTCCACGTGTCAAATTTAAGGAAATTTTTGCCTGACGATTCAGCTGTGGTGAATATAGGAGAAGTTGAACTAAACGATAAGCTCGACTATATTGAGGAGCCAATCCAGGTGTTGTACCGGAAAACGAAATGACTGAGGTGCAAAATTATACCTTTGGTTCTAGTCAAATGGAGATTTCATAAAGGGTCAGAAATGACCTGGGAGGCCGAGCAGGAGATGAGGGTGAAATATCCTCAACTATTTTCAAGTGGTATGACTTCCGGGGACGAGAATTCCTAAAAGGAGGGGGAGAGTTGTAACACTAAAAAATACGTAATAATTGAGAATAAAGGTTGAGGGGAGAAAAAAATTCAAACTCAAGTGGAGGGTTAAAAGCGAAAAATAGAGAAAAGGTTAAGGGTGTGGAGTGTAAACAACAGGACTTGTTTTGCCAACTCATAAAACTTTTCAAAATAGAGTTGTGGGTTACAGTTGAGATTTTCATGGGTGGCAACGGGTTCTCAGGTTTTCGTTTATGCAAAAGTGGACGCTAGTTTCATTTGGGATGTTTACGAAAGTGAGGGATAGCGAGAGAGGTTGATAGAGTGAAAGGAGAGACTCGGGAGAATGGAAAAGAAGAGGCGACGAACGAGAAGGCTACGGTTCAAGTCGGGGTTCGATCACAACATCGTTGGGTAAGAACCGTACGAGTTTATGTAAGATTTCGTTTTCCCGATTGCCTATTTTGGACGTTTTTATTTAACGAAACAAATCGATGACCGGTATAGTTTTAAACTCGAAAATTTGGTTCGATTTGAGAGTCTCTTGGCTAGACTTAAAACCGGTGTTTTCGCACGAATTCGGAGCCAAACCGACGAACTAGTTTATGGCATCGAAAATGTGCTATTTTTCTCAAACGAAACCTCACTAGTAGTCGTCGTTTTCCCATCGTTAAACTCGATCAAAATGCTTCCGGGTTTAAAATTTAGCCTACCGAGTGGAAAGAAAATCCGATGTTTTCTCGAAAACGATTCCGGTCGTGGGTGTTATGCATGTTTTGGTAGTAGTTTCCTCTTATCGGTAAGGTTAACGGAAGGAAATATGGAAGAGATCGATCGATGTTTTGTAGTAGGTTCATCTATATATATATATAGACACGTATGTATATATGTATATAAAAAAAACTGGATGGTTGTGCTCTTGAGTTAATATATAGTTCCATGCATATATATATATATATATATATATATATATTTATAAGTGTGTGTGTGATCGAAAGAAAGAAAGAAAGATGGATGAAATTGTTGGTTCTATATGCTCAAGAATGATTATAAAATAATATTGCCGGTAATTTATGATCCTATAGGGTCACACCAAAAACAAGTAGACACCAAATTAATATTTATAAGAATTTTGATTCTTGATAAATATTAATAATTCTTGAAAATTATTATTGAATGTGATTCATAATAATTGATGCAATAAAAGGATTCTAGTTAACTTATAAACTTATATATAACTAGAATTAAAAGAGAGACTTATAATTATAAAGTTTGAATTGTTAAAATATGGATTTTAACAAATTCAAACTAGAAGGACCAAGAAAGAAAGTCTTGCATGGTCAAGTCCTAAACTAGAAGGTTAAAAAGGAAAATATGCATGGAAGGATGAAAGGTCATTGGTGGATTTGGTGGTTCTTGGAAACCATCAAATCTATACCATGGGTTATTAAGAGAGTGTTTTTCTTAAAAAGAAATGGGTGTGTGTATTTTTGGTTCAATGGTTGAACTTTTCTCCTTCTTCCTCCCCCTTCTACACTTTCGGCCAAACACCACCAACAAGTGGTGGTTGTTTTTCTTCTACAAAACTATTGTAGTTTTGGTGAAGAACCTTTTTGCATCTTCAAGAAGGAACTAGCATTCTATAGTGTTGGAACTTGTTGGTGGATACCAATAGAAGAACTCTATTTTGGGTTCTACATTCATCATCAACGATCAACCTCCCGTGAGGATCCAAAGTCTTCAAAGGTTGTAGTTCCAAACTTTTATTTTCAAGTTAAATCTTTACATGCATATAACAAGATCCTATTGTGGGAGTTAAAACTTGTTTAATTTTGTTTATGTTCAAAATTTTATTTTGCTTCTGTTGCTCAAAATTTATTTTGTGGTTTTTGAAACTCTCTTTTGAACGTAAAATCCCAACAAGTGGTATCAGAGCCAAGGTTATATGCATGTTTAGTTTAAAAATATATTCTTGGTTTTTGGAAGCCATGGGTAAAAAAAATTTATATGAAATGTTCCATGCATGGCTTCTTTTGGCAATTTTTTGCTAGTTTTATTTTATATATTTTATGTATCAAAATTTAGATGGATTTTTGAATCCATGGTTTATTTTTGTTACATAAAAGATTGCCATTAGAAAAACAAAGTGTTGTTTTTTCTATTTTATGTTGCATGTTTTTGTGCATAAACAAGTCATGGACCCATGTGTTGATATTCGATATGGTTGTAAAAACCTTTTCTTTTATGTTGGCATGTAATAGTAAATAGGTTTATTATTTTTCTCTCTTGTAAGTATTAGATAGTTTTTTTTTTTAAAATGTACCAAGAGAGAAAGGCCAACATAAGGTCCAAGATGGAAACTTTTTGGGCCATATTGGTGTCATCACCAATTTTGGGCTTTGCAAGCCCATATGGGCTAGGTGGACTTTTTCAACACATGAAAAAGGACTTGAACACTTGAATGCATGGAGATGTTGGAGCAAGTGGGAGATTCAAGACTTTTATTTTCTTTTTTGTCCCTTGAGAAAGGACTAGGCATTCTTGTTTGGCTCACAAGAAATGCCATTAGAATTGGCTTGGTTTTTATGCACATTCTTATGCACTTTTTATGCATGTTGTGGTTGCTTATGTTCTTTTATTATATTGCCTTAATATATAGAATATTTTTGCATTTAAAAGAACATATAATTGGTCCTATGACATTTTAAAATGATTTAAAATTATAGTAAGAACTTTTAAAATATGTTTTAAAAGTGAAATGGACCAAACCTTAAAATGGAGATTTTAGGTTATGTAAAAGTTTAAAATGGAGATTTTAAATCCATAACATGTAAATTGGTTCAATTGTGTTTTTGAATAAAAAAGTTTATTAAAAACGCTCTAACTTTAAAATTGGATTTTAAATGAACCAAACAATTTAAAATGGAGATTTTAAATATTTTTGAAGAATTTTTTTTTTCAAAAAATTAAGAGTTCTTTTGACGCGTGTAGTTACATGGTACTAAGAGTTTGGAAATCAAGTTTTGACCTTTTTTTTATCATAAGATGCTAAATGGTTTTATAAGTTTTTTTTTTATAAAATTCCAAACGTCAAATTTTTTGAAATTAGTGAAAAGGGATTAAAATGGAGTTTTAAGACTCATCCAAACTCATAGTCTAAATAATAAAATGTTTATTATAAGACTATAAATGGTTCTTTAGTGATCAATCATAAGTCTTAATATGTGATATTACTAAATTGATCAATTTTGGATTGATAAAAAAAAAGGATTTTATTTTATCTAAAATGAACCATATCTTAAAAATAAAGTTTTTATAGTACCATGTATTATTGGATGCATGCAATAACTCTTAATACTAAAAATGTTTTCAAAACTATAATTATAGAACACATGAATCCTTCAAACAAGGCAAGTCTATGCCGTCCTTTTGAGAGACACTCATTTCATCACTATGGCAGCCTTGTGGGATAAAGGTCACCTAACCGCTTGGATTGTCTTGTGATGAATGAGGTGATTCTTGTGTCCTTGTGGGATAAAGGTCACCTAACCACATTGATATGATTTTCACACGTTGTCTCAAGTAGGATGACTTGATCGGGAATCTTTTGTGATAAAGGTCACCTAAGCAAAAGAGACCCGAGGCAAAGATGGGATCAAACAAGCCAAATTGACAAAAGTTGTTAAGGATCCCATATCACTAGAAGTTACATCTTGATGTAATTGGTAAGCGTTGCCTACCTTGTTGAATTGAATATACGGGATAAAGGTCACCTAACCGTTTGTTCGTTTCGCAACTTGGATTCTAGATTTGACTAAATAATGTTTAAGAAACGCAAGAGGGTATTATTTGAGTCAAATATTAAAAATTGAAAATACTAAATGAATTTTGTTATTTTTGTAGTTGAATCAAAATACCGCGATTGACCCATCCTTAAGAGCTTTTCTTATGCAAGAAAGGCTAAAAGAACAAAATTTCCATTTTTTGTTTTCAAGGTTGAGACTTGGTCTCAGACATAAAAGGATATCACACGTACTTTTTGTTCCCCTTCCGGAAAAACCTCCTCTTACCTCCACAGAGGCCCACAATGCATGGTTAAGGCATTGTAAAGATTCATATGATGTTTCACGCCTCATGCTAGAAACCATGGATCCACTTTTACGAGAAAAGGTGGAGAGGTTTCCAGACACAACATATGACCTTATGGAGCGACTACGACATTGTCACAAAGAGTTTGTGATAACTAAAATGCTTAAAATACGTTGGGAACTTCATCATACCAAGATGAAAGAAGACCAATCTGTGAGCTCCCATCTTGAAACCATGAGAATGCATTTGCACTACTTGGAGAAACTTGGCTATCCGTATCATGATACACTAGCCAAGAGTGCGATTATCGGGTCGTTGAACAAAAGATTCAATGGTTTTGAAGTGAATCTTGAGGAGTTTTCAATCTCGGAATTGTGTATGTTACTGGAAACATATGAGAGAAATCCTTCCGAATTCAGTGACTTCAAGTGTTGATCTCTAAGGAGAAGATTTTCCTTTGTGAAATAAAATCCTTCAGGTATCTATGAGATAGAAAGAACTTTTACCTTTCTCTTATACACTTGTATATGATACTAAGTGTAAAACTCTATCTTGTAATTGTTACAGATATTCTTGAAAGGCAAACGACTGAAAGACAAGCGTGATGGTGATCAATATAAGCAAGGAAGCAACTTTGAACACCAAGCTTATAGAAGATTTATTTTGAAAACCATATGGCTTGTAATGTTAAAACAATGGTTGTTTTTGAACGATATTTTGAATTTAGTTTGACTAAATTATTATTTCAGTTGCATGTTTAATGATTGGATGAAATTCACTCAAGCGTTTTGGAAATATCATTTTCATATTCAAAATGAATTATTCTATTTCGAGAACCAGATCTCTTAATCGAATAATAAAGTGAATCTCATTAGCTTTCTAAAACACAGTTCACTATGATACCAAGGACTCAAATGAGATTTAAATCAAATCTATGGCAAGGCAAATGACAAGTTGAATAAAGCCTTTTCCTCTGGTTATTGTAACGAAAGAAAAATTGAGAAGAAAACATTTGGATGTATATGTCTTCTCAATTCCTTGTCTAGTCTTGATGATAGATGACACAATATCTTCGCTACTTAACGATTCAAGTGTTGAAGTGTTAAACATGAAGCATTTGATATAATTCAGTATCTTCAAAATGAAGATTGGAGAAAAGGTCACAAAGAAAAATGAAGTCTTTTATGATATAAAAGAATAATATCTCGAATAGGAATTCATGAATCATCTTAGAAGTTGTGGGATAGTCTCACAAACTTGGTTCATCACAAACACCATTTTCAAATTAAAAGTTTTTGATGAACCGAACCCTATCAGACATGGTTCACTCTATGATGAAAGAAATGACTATTCCTATTCAAATTAAGAATTCTGCCTTTAATTACTGTAAACTATGTTTTACCAACCAAGACGTAGATAAAACACCTTATAAGATTTTGTATGAAAGGTCTCATCCATAATCTTAGTTAAAGATGTGGTTTTATGAAGCACATACAAAACTCGACTAAAAATCTACTGAATGCATATATTGTAGAATATTCTAAAACGTTTTGAATACGGATTCTACAATCCCATAAATAATAAAGTTGTTTATTATTTGAATGCCAAGTTCTTAGAAAACAAGTTTCAAATGGGCAAGGCAAATGGGAGGTTTAAGGAATTGAAGAAAATCAAGAACCTCATAACCTAATGCACTTCTTGGTTGACACTAGTTATCAAACAAAGGTTGTTGAATTTGAACAATTTGACTGATCAGAAACTTAGTAAATCACAAAGTGTTCGCAAATCTAGTAGAATCATTCAGAAGTCCGAGAAATGTTATTTTCCCACGACTAATGAAGGATGATGCATGATGGGATTCCTGTAAACCCACCAGCTACTAAAATGCTGAGTCAGATTCTGAATCTGATGAGTGGCTTAGAGTCATGAACACCAAGGTGCAATCCATTCATGGATAACTATAAGCATCTTAAAGCTGGAATCTTCTTTTGATAAAAGAAGACTTATACATTTACTAAAAGGCTAGTGGGAGCGCAGTATAATTCCTAGTATTGTATGTATACATTCAATATAATTCCTAGTGGGAGCGCAGTATACATTCCAACGCTCGGAGGAAAAACACAAGGCAAGGCATCGTGTCTTGGCAGGGCAATATATCTAAATGAAAGACTTAAGAACATGATTATGTTCTTGAAATAGAGATCTAAAGAGTTAGATCAAATGAGTCTACAGTCATAAATTAAGTACGTATATTGATATGATCTTGAAAAGGTTCAAGATGCAAGGCTCTAACGGTAGGTTCTTGCAAGTATGATGTGACATCATTCTAAGTTGGGCTAAATATTTCTAGAACAAAGGTTGAGCTAGTTAAAATGATTGTCATTCCAAATAGTACGACAAGATTGATATGCCAATGCGGATGTGTCATAATGCTTTAGAGTATTAGATGATGTTAACCAACAAATTTCAGGGGAAGGTCATTAGATGACCATAAAGAACATTCTAAGGTACTTACATAGCCAAAGAAGTGTTCATTAATTATGGGTTGGAAGAAAATCATAGTAAAAGGTTACATATGATGATAGCTTCCATAGATCTTGAGAAAGATCTAGACCATAAAACCGATATGTCTTCATTATGAATGAAGGAGAAGTTCGTTGGAAAGAGTTCCAAGCGAAAGCAAAGTTCATAATACAGAATTAGAATACATTGCTGCTTTAAAAGTTGCAAAAGGAAAGATGTATTGGATGAAAGGGTTCATTGAAAAGCTAGCATGATACCTTCCATTCAGGATCACCTAGAAATCTTTTGTGACGATAAGCGTGCCATTACGAGAGCTAAAGGACACTATGTCACAACAGAATACCAAGCATCTACTCCAAAACTATATTTGGAATAAAGTTTGAAGGGAGACATTCGTATTCTCAAAGTTCACACAAATCAAGCCTTAGTATATCCATTCACGAAACTTCTTTTATATGCTAAGCTTGAAGCGTCATGTTTGAGCCATAGGACTTCGTTATTCTAGTGATGGAAATTGATTTGGATTTAGTATTTGGATATTGGAACAAGTTAAGCAACGAGTATAATATTTGAATAGATATATAGGATATGATCTTATTCATACTTGTTGTGTTCTATATTAGCATGTTTAATCCATGAATAAATTAGTTATTCTAAATGTCCATAGTAGGTCATAGTTGTGGGAACAACTATGAAGTAAGACTAATATGATTTGGATTGGTTGACTTTTAAGAGTAAAAGTAGCAAAGTGTTGCAACCAAGTTCATAGGTACTTGCTAGGGAACAAGTATTGGACAGGACCCGCTTCAAGATCACTTCGTGGATCGTCGTCATGAGTGACACTTGAATAAAGGTAATATCTTTGTATCCTTTGACCTGAGTTGCATATTAGGGACTTGGGTGTAGGGAGTATTGTGCTTTGATATGGTTAACCGCTGATCTTGAAATAGTAGGCAGCTATAAAGGCCATCATTGGGTATAGTATGAACTGCATAAGAGGCGTATGTAGTCAAGATGGGATTTGTTCCTCTAAATGGTTTAGAGTGAGACATCTAAGGCGCCTTACCAAAAGTTGAACGACATATGAGAATGATTACGATCCATGTCTCATGTTCAACATGATGTCCGAACAAAGAGATAACTGATATCACACCTTATACATCAATTAAAGTTTTGAACTTGTGGGAATTGGATGTTGATGAATGGCACATACAGTCATACGTTGATGGGGGCAGTGAGATGTTGCTAGACGTCCACCACTGTCTATATTATTCAATAATACAATCTTGAGCAAGTGGGAGATTGTTGGTTCTATATGCTCAAGAATGATTATAAAATAATATTGCCGGTAATTTATGATCCTATAGGGTCACACCAAAAACAAGTAGACACCAAATTAATATTTATAAGAATTTTGATTCTTGATAAATATTAATAATTCTTGAAAATTATTATTGAATGTGATTCATAATAATTGATGCAATAAAAGGATTCTAGTTAACTTATAAACTTATATATAACTAGAATTAAAAGAGAGACTTATAATTATAAAGTTTGAATTGTTAAAATATGGATTTTAACAAATTCAAACTAGAAGGACCAAGAAAGAAAGTCTTGCATGGTCAAGTCCTAAACTAGAAGGTTAAAAAGGAAAATATGCATGGAAGGATGAAAGGTCATTGGTGGATTTGGTGGTTCTTGGAAACCATCAAATCTATACCATGGGTTATTAAGAGAGTGTTTTTCTTAAAAAGAAATGGGTGTGTGTATTTTTGGTTCAATGGTTGAACTTTTCTCCTTCTTCCTCCCCCTTCTACACTTTCGGCCAAACACCACCAACAAGTGGTGGTTGTTTTTCTTCTACAAAACTATTGTAGTTTTGGTGAAGAACCTTTTTGCATCTTCAAGAAGGAACTAGCATTCTATAGTGTTGGAACTTGTTGGTGGATACCAATAGAGGAACTCTATTTTGGGTTTTACATTCATCATCAACGATCAACCTCCCGTGAGTATCCAAAGTCTTCAAAGGTTGTAGTTCCAAACTTTTATTTTCAAGTTAAATCTTTACATGCATATAACAAGATCCTATTGTGGGAGTTAAAACTTGTTTAATTTTGTTTATGTTCAAAATTTTATTTTGCTTCCGTTGCTCAAAATTTATTTTGTGGTTTTTGAAACTCTCTTTTGAACGTAAAATCCCAACAGAAATATGTTGTATGAGGGTTAAATGGTTAAATTGGAAGCATTCATACATATGTATATATATACTTACTGGTTAAAGGTGAAGTAAATGATTTAAAAAAAAATATATATATATATATATATATATATAAATGAATTTGTGATGGGATGGTGCATATGATGAAGACTTTGACTTCACTTTTTTTGGGATCTCTCACACGTCATATATATATATATATATATATATATATAATATTTTATGTGTGTTTGTGAGATGATGATAAAAAGGGGTGAATTGTAGGTACCTAATTTATTAAGATTAAGTAATTACGGGTATATGGTTAAATGGGAAGCATTCATACATATGTATATATATACTTACTGGTTAAAGGTGAAGTAAAGGATTTGAAAAAAAAAATATATATATATATATGTATATATATATATATATGCGTATGTATGTATGTACGGGTGAAAAGGTGAATTGATGTATGAGGGTTAAATGGGAAGCATTCATACATATGTATATATATACTTCCTGGTTAAATGTGAAGTAAAGGATTTAAATATATATATATATATATATATGTATGTATGTATGTATGTATGTATGTACGGGTGAAAAGGTGAATTGACATAAATCATTTATATATATATATATATATATATACATATAAATGAATTTGTGATGGGATGGTGCATATGGTGAAGACTTTGACTTCACATTTTTTGGGGTCTCTCACACGTCATATATATATATATATATATATATATATATGTGTGTGTGTGTGTATATATATATATATATATAATATTTTATGTGTGTTTGTGAGATGATGATAAAAAGGGGTGAATTGTAGGTACCTAATTTATTAAGATTAAGTAATTACGGGATTATTTAAAGGCTCGTAACTAGCAAATCGTTTATAAAAAAAGGGTACTTAGAAATGGTTACGATTTATGTAGGATTCGGAGCTACTTTGTGAAGGTGAACCTACAATAAATCGAGGTGAGTTTTCATGAGACTTTTCTGGGATGCATACATACGTAATTAAAATTATGTCGGCATGATAATTATTTGGAGTACGTATTTGGTGTAAAATGATACATTTTTATGTGCATGTTTACAGTGTATTATTACATGTATATAAATGTGTTATTTATTTGGAGTACGTATGTTATGCATGAAAATTGGTTATGTACATGTTTACGGATGAAATGTTTCATGTACATTATTTTTATATAGGAGATTGCATGCTATTGTTTCATTGGTTTATAAACTTTCTTAGCATGTCATAATTATTGGTTGATTTCCTGTGACACATTTTGGTGTCGATATTGGGTATGGTATCGGGCTCGATATGTCACGTCTAGGGGTGGCATGACCCCGTAATTGGTGCCGGACGGGTGTGAGTCGTGCGACCTAGGGAATGCTAGTGATAGGGCGGACCTACTCGGTGAGGCAGTTAGGAGATCTCATTGGTACGTAAAATGTTTTCTGAAAACAATATGCATACTATTTAATCGGTGCTTAATATTTTTATGCTTGATGGAGTGTGTATTTATGTGCACGTAAACGATGAACTCACTTAGCTTTTTAGCTAACTACTAGTACGCATCTCTGGAGCCGGTGGTTCAGGTGTGGACAAAGGGAAGGGCAAAGCGTAATTAGATTTACTATTGTTATGTTCTTTAATGTTTTGCTAGTTATCAAACTTATTTATTATGTATTTGGAGTGTTATGTAACATAGTCCGGTATGGGACGGATTAACGTTGGAGACTCGTATTACTTTAAGTTAAGACTTCCGTTGTGATGGTGATTTGGTTATATCTTGATGTCATATTCGACGACATAAGGTAATATTTAGGTTGAATGATGTGACATTACCCAAGGGTGGATTTTGGGGTGTTACGACATGCATTATAGGCCAAGTGGTGGATGAGTAAACAATCTTGCTAGAACTATTACTGATTATACTCTTAGAAAAATACAGGAAGCAAAGCTTGCAAAGTAAGCTGCACAAAAGCAACAACATGGCTCGACCTCCTCGTCGTCTATAAACGAGAGAGAAATCTTTAACAAAGTATTTGGAGAACGTTGCGGTCACAACCGAGGGATTGTACGGAAGTTGAAGGTTCCGCCTTATCGTACTTTTTTGAACCACCACCGCCACCATCCCAGCCACCTAATGTTGATGTGATGAAGAATGTTGTTGATGTATTAACTGTTAATAACGTACATGCATCAATTGTATAACGCCCTTAGTAGTTCTCAACCGGTACCAGTTCTCTCCACCAACCACTATAGACATACAAGCATTATTTGGGTCATCTATGATTGGACCGCAGCAACCACCGCAGCAACCACCGCAACGGGGTGATTATGATGATGATTGGGATGAGGATGAGGACACAGACACTGACTCGTATGACGATCAGATAATTACACATTAAATGTGATGATGGAGATGAGGATAAGATAAAGAGACTGACTCGTATGGCGATTAGATAATTAAAGTAATGTTTTTTTTGGAAGGCAGTGCGACATTGATCACCGACCTCAACCGCATAAACACACATACACACCCCTCCTCGGCGGTATCGGGCATCCAAACGAGTAGCCCACTAATCCGCCGCTGTCCAGCCCAGCAAGCTGGGCTAAGGACGATACTCCTCGTGCCCTCGAATGACCCTCCAAGGAATCGAACCCGGGTAGACTGGGATACCATCCACAGCCCCCCCATGATGTTACCGACCTTTGGAGAAAACAACCGAGCTAGACACGATTTGTATTAAAGTAATATGTTTGAGACATTTATGTTTATTTTAGGTTTTCTTTTGTATTACGGTTTTCAAAATATTCTCCGGTTATTAGCTTAAAATATAGTTTATAACCAATTTTAAATAGTAAAGAAAAATAATACTTTCAAACTACAATGACTACATGTTGTAGCAGTAATACGGTTTTTACATACTGCATCGACTTGTCGTGAATATAAAAAAAGAAATAATTTCCAAATTTTATGTTTTAGCCACGATTTGTCGTAGCAGTAATTTTTTTTTAAACTTTAGATTTAGCTACGATATGTCGTTGCACTAGAAAAAAAAAAGATTTAATTTTTAAATTTAGTTTTTAGACACGATATGTCGTTGCAGTAGAAAAAAAATTTAATTTTTCACTTTTAGGTTTTAGCCACGATATGTCGTTGCAGTAAAAAAAGATTTAATTTTTAATTTTTAGGTGTTAGCCACGATATGTCGTTGCAGTAGAGAAAAAGATTTAATTTTTAATTTTTAGCCACTAAAGAAAATTTTCAGATTTAGATTAACAACCACAAGCTCTATAGCAGTGATAGTCGTTGCATAAGTCTATAGTGATGAAATATTAATCAATTAGATAGATATGCTATAGTGAAATCTATTGAAAAACGAGAACCTAAAATCGATAGAAAAACAAATCAAGACCCACAATTAATTGAAAATCAAGAACGCATAATCGAGAAACAAATCGAGATAAAAATGGTGGAAGATGTTGTAGATCGAAGAAGAGGACGACGACGTAAAAAATTGAGAACGCAAAATCGAGAAAAACTCGAGGGAAAAATGGTGGACGACATTGCAGATTGAGGAAGAAGAATATGACGTTGAAACTTGAGAACCCAGAAGAAAACGACGTGGATCGGTTAACAGTCAAGACTCATAAGCATTCCAAATCTGATATGGTTTTACAAAAGGGTTTATAGTCTTTTTAAAAAGAATGCAAGGAATGGATTTTAATTCTTTAGCTGCAGCGGTGGAATGAAGAAATCTGTGGATGGTGGAGTTCACATATCTTACAGAAACTCGATTCCATTGGAAACCACCAAAACAAAGA
This sequence comes from Arctium minus, assembly GCA_954870635.1. Classification (NCBI taxonomy): domain Eukaryota; kingdom Viridiplantae; phylum Streptophyta; class Magnoliopsida; order Asterales; family Asteraceae; genus Arctium; species Arctium minus. The sequence continues at coordinate 75,592,421 of OX941092.1, read as the reverse complement.
AATGGAATTTGGTCAATATAATTTACCATTCGAATTTCTTCCAATTCCGTGGAATCCCACGAACCAAATGCACCTTTATACTACAACAAAAACTTTTACAATACTAATACCATGCAAAGCAACTTAAAACATCTGTAACCTATGTATATTCTTTTTTCCTAATTTCCCCATATATATGTATTTTTTTGCGGTTGAGATTTCTTTTCAATTCAAGAGCTTATGCCTTTGAATACAACTGAGTCTCACCTGTTTTGGTAGCAACTAATTTGTTTGCTATTTTGGTGGACATGTAGCTACAGTTTGACAACATATCTTTATGTTGCTTATGTTTTCACATGTTAGATGTTAAGAAACTATTTGTTGCGGTTGTTAACACTACTAAACAGAGGGCTTTTTTCGGCAGATTTCTGACGAAAGTCAAACGGGTCAAACCCCCTTAATTTTCGCCAGAAATCCGCCAGAATATTTTTTATCTTAATTAATTAATTCCGGTGGATTTCTGGCCAGAAATCCGCCGGAAATAATTAATTAATTATTTTTCTTAAAAGAATTTAAAAAAAATTAAATTTCCGCCGGAAATTATAAAAATATTCCGAAGGATTTTTAGCGGATATTTTGTAATTTTTAAAAAAATTAAATTATCCGTCGAAAATACAAAAAATTAATTAAATATTTATTTTCTTAAAAGAATAAAAAAATTCGCCGAAAATTTGACAGAAATTATAAAAATATTCGAGCAGATTTTCAGCGGATATTTTGTACTTTTTAAAAAATAAAAAATTAAGATATCCGCCGAAAATACAAAAAATTAATTAAATATTTATTTTCTTAAAAGAATTAAAAGAAATAAAAATAAAATACCGCCGGAAAAAAGAAAATATGAAAAATAACTAAATAATTATTTTATTAAAAAATTTTGAAAAAATGGACCATTTGGACTTTAATGGATGCAGTTGGCTTTAATGGATCCAATTCGCTTTAACATACCCAGTTGAGCTTTAATGGATCCAGTTGGCTTTAACGTATCCAGTTGAGCTTTAATGGATCCGATTGGGCTTTAATGTATCCAGTTAGGCCTTAATGGATCCAATTGGGCTTTAACGTACCGGTTGGGCTTTAACGTACCTACTTAGGTTTTAATGGATCTAGTTGAGCTTTAATGGATCCCGGTGGATTTTAACGTACCCAATGAAATTGTAATCCCAGATCAAAATCAAGCAATCTAACTCTAGATTATATTATGACAGTGTTATATTTCTAGAGAGAGAGAGTAGAGAGAGAAATATTCTTCGTATTCATTAATCTGACAATGTAAGCTCTTAGAAAATTACAAGAATTAAACCTATTTATATGAACTAGAAACTCTCAAGTAATCCAACTAAACTCTCAAGTAACTTGAACAATGACCCACTCAAACTCTCAAGTAATTAAAACACTCTAAGTATTTAAAACCCTTCTAAGACTTATGTTGACTTTCTCACATTTTAACTATCATTGACTTCTCAAATACAAGACTTTATACAAGACTTTTCTCACTAAATCTTGGATACAATTTAATACACTAACATTCTCCCCCTTTGTATTCAAGATTTAAAAAAAATTTGACACTTGTCTTCAGCACTTGATTCTTCAACTTTATCTCTGACAGTCTTTAAACTTTGAAGCTTTTAACAATCTTCAGTCTTTGAAGAATCTTTGAAAAGTCTTTTGCACTTTGCATCTTCGTAGAGTCAACAAGTCTTGAACAAATCTTTGAAACTTTTTAAACTTCTTTGAAACTTTGCAAACTTCGAGGAATTTTTGAAAATCATGTATCTTCATCACTGGAATCTCTGATCAGTCTTCAGAAAAACAAATTTTCACGAATCATCTTCAGAATCTGTCTCTGAAACATAGTAAGCATCTGAATTGTCTTGAACTTTCAGAATTATCTCTTCTTGAACTTTCAGAATTATCTCTTCTTGATTATCTTCACCATTTGTCTTTGAAATTGATCTTTGTAGATATCTCCCCCTTTTTGATGAATGTGAGCGTCATAATCATCAAAACATCTTCAATTTCAACATAATCTTTTATTCTCCCCCTTGAAAATACATTCTCCTCCTTTTGATCTGAACTGAATCATGAACTGTATATACCCGAATCTTTTCAAATTCAGATATAATGAACTTGGTAACCCTGATTCAACAAATGAAACAGTTAGAAGTGCCTGTCAGTAACACGGAGTTACTGTGTACAACAAATGTACAATTTAAGGAGCTGGTTTGATGATGACTCCCTAGGACTTTCATTCAATCATTGAAAAACACAAGGTAATTTCATGAATGTTCTGACAGAAAAACAAATTTTCTGTGTGCTCGTGGTTGTGTTATGAAAGAATTTAGCACACTGATTGTGTTTCATAAGGTTCAAAATGTGTAAACTGTTGAGACAGCAACAGGTATTACACGGACTCAATGTGCATGAAAGAGGTGCGAAGGTGGGGCAACTTTCCTTCTTTATTCAATATCTAAATCTTCCGAGTGAAGACTAGATAACAGATATGCTGCGTCCCCAAAGAAAATGAAACATTTCTTTGTTAAGAAAGAAATGAGTGGCTGGTGGGGTTATAGCAAGAGTTGGCATGGGCTTACTGCCTGTTTCAATGATGGTCACCAAAGAATGTGAACCAATCAGATTTTGTGGCTGCCCGGCTCAGAAAGTGGTTGGTGTAGAGTTTTGATATTCTTTTAACTCTGTTCTCACACCCTCTTTCTTTTTGACATTATGCTCACTTCTAACCAAACTCTCTTTTCCATTTTACCACTCTACACAATGAGAAAATCTCAACCGGATGAGTTATCTCCCCCACTCTTTGATTTTGACCCCTCACCCCTCAATCACTCTAGGATAACTTCATGGGTAGGAAACACTGGTTTACTGATCCCATGTAAATCCTATAAAGAATGGTTGCTCAACATTTTAACTTGAATAGTTAAGCACAAATAAGATAACACTGTCAAAATGTATGCTCATTAAAGATATGAATGAAATTTGAGCATTTAAACAATGAAGATCTCTCAAAACAAGGATATTGAATGAATGAAATGAAATCAAGAGAATTGTTTTGAGAATCTGACAATGTATCAATCAGATCAAATGAAATGGTTAGGGTATCAAAGAATTGATGGTTTGTTTATATGAACGAATATAAACAATTTTGCAATGAAAGCACAATAATAGAAATTATGATTGATGCTCAACAACATTTGAAAGCAAACGGGAGTATTACCATCGAAAAATTTGTTCGTTATGAGACATGGTAATAACAAATTCAAATGAAGTACTGAACCGGTGTGTATGAATACTTGACAGGATATAGACAAGATAATACACAAGTATTGATCTTTGGAGACACACGGTCAGTTAAACATTAAAGCTCAATAATGAAAAACATTTAAAATCACACTTCTTAATTCATGAAATCTTTTGAGAATAGAGAAGTGGTTTGAACATTTAAGAAACTGTTTTTCATGCTTGAAAGTTGTTCTTCTTTCAAACAATCAGAGATGTAAGATTAGAAGATACTTACATTTAAACTCCCCCTCAAATCATTATAGAATGATTTAGGTCTATTAAGCTCCCCTTGGATATTTTGCATAATATCCTTATCTGAACATTGAAGAACGGGTCCTGATCTGTCATGTGATCAGAAGCCACAGTCTTTTCACTTTGAAGTACGGGTCTTGAACTGAATTATTCAAGAGCCATAACTTGTACTTTGAAGTACGAGTCCTAGACTACTTTGTCTAGAAGTCAAACACCTTTGACTTTGAAGTCCGAGTTCTAAGTTGTAGTACTTAGAAGTCAATAACTTTTACTTTGAAGTACGGGTTTTGAACTGCTGTGTTCAAAAACCATCGTTCTTGCTTCCCCTAGACCGGTGGTATCTGCAAAAACAGATTTAACAGGTTTTGGTGCCCACTGGTATTTGGGTCTTGGTATGTTAGATTTAGGAATCCACTTCTCATTAGATTTATATCTTTTAAAACCAGAATTCTGAGAAGTTATTCTATAAGAACCGTACCAGTTATGAGCAGATTCTTGTTGGACGAAATCATTCTCTCCACAGTAAGAACAACAGATTTTCCTTTGAGCAATCCTGATCAAATGATTAGTTTAGTAAAACATATCAGGATGAACAAAAGATTTACCTTTATGTGTTCTGTTCTTTTTGACTTTAGTTGTGGAATTGAATGATCTGTCCTTCTTCTTCTCTTCATCAGAAGAACTCTTCACTCTCCAGACCATCTGATTTTTCTTAGAAGACTTTCCAAGAGATTTGATGTAAAAATTTGTTGAACCATCAACAGATTTGTCATAGAATAGATTAGATGGTCTTATCTGACTTGATTTGACAATTTTAGGTTTGACACTGTTCTTTTTGAAAACATTTTTATCATGAATAGAACTCGAAGCTGTTTTGAAAGAACAGACTGATTCTGTTGAGTTATCAACAGGTGATTGACTAATCACATCAGCTGTTACTTTATCTGACAATTCAATGTTTGCAGCTTCTAAGTCTTTTATCTTTTCAGTCAAAATGTTTCTTTCATCTGAAAGTGTGTCAAACTTTTGTTTCAAATCAGACTTAGCTTTCTGTTCTTTTTGATAATCTGATGACAGAGCAGTTAATTTGGATGTGAGCTTAGATATTTCAGATTCAAAATTTAAACGCTCAAGCTCAAAATCCTTTTCCAAGTTCTTGGTCTTTTCTGAAATATCCTTGAAAATCCCAGTATTTCTCTTTTCCGCGTTTTTCTTTTCAAGCTCATAAGACCTCTTATTTTCTTTAAAGCATTTTCTTTCTTTCTCAAGTAGGTCTTGTAATGTAGAAATCTGTTTGGGAAGTTCAGTTATTTTATCTTCAACAACTTGTCTTTCTTTCGCAAAAGTGTCTCTTTTAGTAATTAGAATCTTTTCAAATTCAGACACTTGCTTGGAAAGTTTTACGCATCTAAGCTCCAGATCCTTTTTCTCTTGGTTAAATTTCTTTGAAAAATCAGAAAGCTTTTGAGTGGAATCCTTTTCCAAATTTGATTTTTCTTTTTCTGCTTGGCGGCTTTTTAACAATTCAACATTTTGTATCTCTAATGCAGAAATCTTCTCTTCGAAAGCCTTAAACTATTGATGAAGCTCAACTGATTCAGCTTGCTGTGAAGAAGATCTTTGTTCAGTTGTCTTCAGTTGGCTTTGAAGATTTTTTATCTTTCTTTCTTTCAGCTTGATCTCTTTCTCACATGTGACAATTGTATTTTCTTTTAAAGCAATGATTTCTTCTTTCTCTTTAATCTCTTTCTCTCTTTCTTTAATTTCCTTCTCTCTTGCACTGATAATTTCTGCAAAATCAAATTTTTCAATATCAGTACATTTTGCACAAATTGGAATTTTATCAGAATTTGTCAATTTGGAATTTGAAACAGATGTTTCATTTCCATCCACTATGATATGAGGAATTAACACAATGTGATCCAAATCTTTGTTGATCATCATCTTTCTCTCAGTAGAATGTTTGCCTATAGAAGACATCTTGAATGATTAGCTTGATGTGAAAGATCGTTCCCAAACAGTTCAGAAAATTTGACTGAAAGTCAAACTTAGATTAGCACAAAAAAAAATATCAGATAAGCTCAAAAACTACATAAAAATGACTAAAAATGAAAGAAAAAAAAATGAAAATAGGTACTAAAATCGACAAAATACGAAACTAATACGAAAAACGAGGACTAAAAGTGAAAAAATACTAAGACACGACAAAAAACGAGAACTAAAACGACAAAAACACAAAACTATAAAGTCTAGGGACTAAAAACGTAAAAACACTAAACTTAGAAACTACAAGGACTAAAAATGACAAGAAATGAAACTACAAGCTATAGGGACTAAAACTGTAAAAACCTAAAAGATGTAAACTGTAGGGACTAAAAATGACAGATCCTGAAAGTTGTAACTTGAGGGACCAAATCTGCCAAACCCCTAAACAAAACTAGAGGGACTAAAAATGCTAAAAGTGAAAACTACTTAACAATCCTAACAAAACTAATAGATTTGGACTAAAAATGTAACACATTTAACAGAATTCCTAACAATGTTAACTATAGGGACTAAAACTTCTAATTCCTAGAATTACTAAACACGACTAACGAGACTAACTGAAAAATGGACTAATATTGTAATGAAAACTAACAAAACTAACGATCTAGGACCAAAATGTCACAAAATTAACAGACTTAACGGCTGTCCGTTAAGTTACTGTTCATCGTCTTCAAACTTACGATCTGCAGTTTTCAAACGTCGATAACTCCTTCGTTTCTTGACCAAAACTTACGAAACAAGTTGAATTGTGATCCTTGAGCAACAAAGAACGAATCTCTACGAAAAAGTTCGAAACATGCACTCGAACTAGAGCTGTAGATCGAAATGAAATTACTCCGGCGAGATGGTTTTCCGCCGAGGTTCTTTTGGTCTGTTAACAATTGTAATCACCTGAAATACAATGTAAAACAAGTAAGGAACACTTTTAAGGAGTTAACATATAGAAAAACAACAGTTAATAACGAGTTCCGGTGAATCCCGTTTTTCCGGCGAATCTCCGGCGAAACTTCAATCGTCGATATCTCGATGAATACTTAATGAAAATCAATTCCAAAACTTGTTATGGAATCCTTGTAACAAGAGGAACAATTTAGAAACAATGATATCGATTAAAAACATCTCATACGAAGACCCACTTCGAAGCTTCGATCGAAAAAAAAATCAGAAAAAAATGAAACTCGCAGGTAAAATGAGATGAAACGCGCAAGTCTAATGGTTCAAACTCGCAAACTGAAAATGATTTCTGAAACGCGCAAGTGCCTAAACTTGAACTTCAAACGCGCAAGTCGAAGGAACTGTAAAAATAGAACTCGCAGGTAGTGACTTGCGGGTTTTCTGAACTCGCAGAAGCTTATCTGTGTGCTTTGTAGAATTTGATCCTGAAACTCGCAAGACACATGCTGAATATCAATATTGATTTGCGTGTTCTTGAGCTTGAAGTTAGCGTGTTCTTCAAAAACTCGCAAGATGCTTATGAAATCAAAAACTCGCAAAATTCCTTGAATAATCTGCAGATAGAAGAAAACAGATTACACAGACGTGGAATGTGCAGATTGAGTGACTCAAAACTCGTAGATGCTTAGGATTTAAACTTGCAGATTATTTGAACATGAAACTTGCAGATTCACTTGAAATTTCATCATGTAAACTCGCAAATTGAATGAAACTGGAACTCGCAGATTTAATGAAACTTGTACTCGCTAGTCAATTGATTAAGAACTCTGCGTGTTTTAATTGAAACAAGTCACTTGAAGCCTCAAAATCGCAAGTTGAAGAAACTTAGAATCATGAATTTCGCAGATCACTTGTAATCAATTGGAACAGGTCATGTAATCTGGAAACTCGCAGAATTGGAATTAGAAACTTGCAAACTGCACAAAGCAAATTTAACCTGTGCCGTGTGTGTTCTTCATGATCTCGCAAGTTGCATGTCAACAGATTGATCCAAATCAATCAAACCTGCAAAATTGATTTTTCAAATCGTATCAATACAATCAAAATACAAATCTAAACATATTTCTATTAATCCAAAACATGCTAGAATCAACAAATTTAAGTGCCATTTTCAGATACACAGTGATCGACATCAAGATCCAAAATTTAATTTGACATGCTAAATTTGATCAAAAACATGCTAAATTTGACATCAAGATACACAGTGATCAAAAACATGCTAAATTTGATCTATCAGATTTCAAGTATTATTTTTAAATACAACATTAATTTGACAGAATAAATTCAAAATGTGAAGTGTTGTCAATTTTATGTTTTGTGTGTTAAAGTGTTATTCTGTTCATACAAAGTTGCAACTTGTTTTCTGCAACTTACTGTGCTTTTATTGCAAGATCTTAAAGTACATTGTTCTGTACTTCAAAATTGATTTTTCTGAAAAACAAGTTTAAGGCTTTTGAAGCTTGACTGATTCATCTTGTAATTCTGATGATTTATGTTCAGTCGTCTTCAGTTGACTTTGAAAATTGCTTATCTTTCTCTCTTTTTGTAAAATTATTTTCTCTTTTACCCCTATGATTTTTTCTTTTATTTCAATTTCATTCTCACTTGCTCTGATGATACCTGCAAAATCAGATTGAGAATTATTAGCACATTTTGCACAAACAGGAGTTTTATCAGAATTTGACAAATTTAATTTCAACTCCTGAATCTGCTTTTGAAGCTTTGAATTCTGATTTTTCAGATTGTCTCTTTCTGCTTCTATTTTCGGTATCTCAGACATGTACAAGACTGTCATATCTCTTGCGGACAATATAGTATTCCCTTTATCATCAGTAGTAGGCATCTTGACAGATTGGCTTAAAAAAAATGATCGTCAAAAATCAGAAAATTATGACCACTAACGAAATATGTCCCCCTCCGCAGACTAAGCACGGGGGTTCCGCTAAAAAGTCAAACTTGGATCACAAAAAAAATTTTAAATTTCATAAAAAAAATCTAACTCTTGAAACTCGCAAGTCACTGTACTCGCAGACCACTATTCACACTGAAACTCGCAAATGGTAGCTTGCGCGTTTCTAGAACTCGCAGATCAATGTTAGCGCGTTTGCTCAAACTCGCACGATGATGAAACTCGCAAGGCACTGAACTCGCTAATCACTATTCACACTGAAACTCGCTAGTAAGCACTTGCACGTTTCTGAAACTCGCTTGTCACTACGTGCGCGTTTTAACACTTAGAAAATTTTTCACTAATTTTAAACTCGCAAGCCTCTTAGCGCGTTTCGATCAAACTCGCAGGCTTTGACTTGCGCGTTTATCAAACTCGCTTGACTTTATTTGCGCGTTTTACCCAAACTCGTACGTGTTGCTTGCGCGTTCTTTACTTGAAGAATCTTGCGCGTTTTTCAGCTTAAATCTTGCGCGTTCTTCGATGTACTTGCGCGTTCTACGGATCTTGCGCGTTTTGACAGTTCAGTTCACGAAATCGATTCAAATCGACTTAAACCTGCAAATTTAAACATAAACTTACACTAATATGATCGATTTATCAATTAGAATACAATTCTACCACAAGATTTCTATTAAAACATCAAAAATCAACAAATTCATTCAAGAAACAGTGCTCGTGTTCGTTTTTCAAGAAACTGACAATTTGATCAAATTGATCAATCTAAAGTTCGAATTTGACAATGTGATCTGAACGAAAGATGATCTTTGTGATAAAACGTTTACAATCAAATCAATTTCTTGATTTAATTATACACAAACAAGAAAATTCGTGATCAAACAGTACTTTTTCAACAAACGAGTTCTTGACAAAAATTCTCAGAAAATCAATCAGTTTGATAAATACAATCACTCTGAAATTGTTTGGTTTGCTCTGATACCAAATGATATTGTAATCCCAGATCAAAATCAAGCAATCTAACTCTAGATTATAATATGACAGTGTTATATTTCTAGAGAGAGAGAGTAGAGAGAGAAATATTCTTCGTATTCATTAATCTGACAATGTAAGCTCTTAGAAAATTACAAGAATTAAACCTATTTATATGAACTAGAAACTCTCAAGTAATCCAACTAAACTCTCAAGTAACTTGAACAATGACCCACTCAAACTCTCAAGTAATTAAAAAACTCTAAGTATTTAAAACCCTTCTAAGACTTATGTTGACTTTCTCACAATTTGACTATCATTGACTTTCATTGACTTCTCAAATACAAGACTTTATACAAGACTTTTCTCACTAAATCTTGGATACAATTTAATACACTAACACCCAATTGGGCTTTAATGGATCCGGTTAGACTTTAACGTACCCAATTGGTCTTTAATGGATCCGGTTGGGCTTTAACGTATCCAGTTGGCCTTAAAAGGTACCCAATTGGGCTTTAATGGATCCAGTTGGGCTTTAATGTATCCAGTTGGCCTTAATGGATCCAGTTGGGATTTAATGTACCCTGTTGGGATTTAATTGATCCAGTTGGGCTTTAACGTACCCTGTTGGGATTTTGAGAGTCCAAGATCTCTAAATCTTTAGAGAGAGAAAGTAGAGAGAGAAAGAAGTTACGCTCAATGTAAACAGATGTATTAAAATGTGAGTGCCAAAGTTACAAAAACAAAGGACAAGGGGACATAAATACCCCTAGCCTTAACAAAACTGATTACACAATTAAGAACAGTCTAGGCTAGAAAATAAATACAATGATTACTATAAAAACAGATCTAACAATCTCCCCCTTAGTAATCATTGGCGCCGTGGTCTTCAAAAACAATCTTAAAAAAACAGCATAGACCAACCAAGAGACTTTGGAGAATCACTGACGCTCTTCTCTTTGACGAAGTCTATTCAGCCCGATTAACACTTCTAAACGTCGCAGAGTGGAGCGAAAATTCAATTTCTCTTGAATTATATCTAAGGTCTTCTGGAGAAGTCGGATTTCATCATTATCAATCTGAAAAACATTAACTCTGGTTTGCAAAAATCTTCTTTTAGCATCCTTCAGATGTTGCTCCAACTGAAGTTTAATCACCTTTAAAGTTCCATCAGAGTAATGAGCAATTTCTTCAAATCTGAGAAAACATTTTTCATTTGAGCCATTCTTGTACACCACTCCATATGGATCTTCAACAATGGTGAGAAGTGGATAAGTCTCTAAGTTTGGTAAGCTTTGATTAGGCCTCAGAAGATTTACAACTGGTTGGAAGCTTTCAACAGCCATCTGGAAATCAAAAACCCTGAAGAATTGAATTTGTCGTCGAATAAATCTTTTGATGACGAACAAAGCTTGTGAAACATCCTGTGATCTATGATAGAGATTCCTGAAATGGTCATATAAGAACTCCATGTCATCTATAGAAAGTTCAGCGAAATCTGCCTCTGAAAAGATATACCGCCTGCAATCTCTTCTTTCAACTTCAAAGTCAGGATACCAGATATTTACAAACTTATTGATTGTGACACTTATGACTCGAACAATCAAATGAGGAGAAGAAACGATATTGTTCCTTTTGCGTTGGCACTTAATAAACATTAAGTGTTCATATTGATAGGCATCTGACTCTTTCTCTACTCCAAGGATTGCATAGATGTTAATCGGCCTTCTTCTAGAGACAAAGATGTTTCTCTGAGTGTCTTCTAGAAAGGATGATCTTTGCCTTGATGCCAAATATCTACGTTGCAAATTTCTTTGTCTTTGATGTCTAGATAAAGCTGGTCCTTCTTCTAGAATAGATGGTGGAATTACAGGATCAGAAGGTGGAACATCAGCTTCTGCTCTTGACGACTGACCAACTTCAAATGATCTTGAAGTAATAGTGGTAGTCGGAGTTGAACTAGCAATAGGAGTAGATGTAGCTTTAGCAGTTTCAGGAACCTCATCATGAGCAGGAAGATCACTGTATAACAAATCTGCTTCTTCTTCATCTTTCGCATCCATGAACACTGAGTCATCTTCTGTATCTGAAATGATAACGATGTCATTACAATCTTCTGTTTTGACTAGACATATCTTTTCAAACCTGACATCTTCATCATTATCAGAATTAATCTCTATGAAATTAGCAAAGAATGTCCTCATGTCATTTGCAGCTTCAGATTCTTCAACTTCATAAACATTTGCAGAAACATCTGGATCCATATAAACAAAAATTTGCATATTATTGTTAATATTACTCTCAGAAATATTCAGTTCATTATGCAAGGAAGACAGATCAACATTTTCAATCATAACATTCACTAAATCCTGAATGTTGCAGTCTTGAACAGTTTCACCACTCTTTCCTATATCACCAGCCACTTCTTCTTGAATATATTCTCTAGCTTCAGAAGATCCTTCAACTCTCGGTCTCTTTGCCATCTCCCCCTCATGGCCTTGATGATCAGGATCATCTTGGTCATGTCGGCGTTTAAGAGACGGGCCAACCTCAGTTCTGCAACTTTGTTCATGAAGATCAAGCCTGGAAGATAAATCAGAGAAGGCTTGAGACATAAAAGATTTGAGATCAGAAAAACTTGTACGAACTTCTGATCTGAATGCATGAAACTCATCAGATAAAGCAGTAATCCGGTCAGATTCAGAAGAAGAAACTGGAGGCGGCGTAGGTTGGAAGTTCCGTAGCAAATAAAGAAGATCTTGATCCTGATGTTGTGGCGGTGACATAGACAGTAGACGCGCATATAGTAGATCAGTCAACTCAGAAATAGGAAGTTCATGAAGAGAAGACCTTGAAGATGAACCAGAAGGAGCAGACATAGAAATTCCCGCAGACATAGAAACCACCGAAGGAAATGGAAGAGAAACAATCGGAGAAGTAGTTGAAGTCACAACAAAAGAAGGTTCACGAAGAACTACCCCAGATGGGCGTCTGAAAGGAATATCTGGAGGAATCACTGAAGTATCAATTTCAGGCATCTTACCTTTGAAGAAAGTCTTCAACTTCAGAATTTGAGCTTCCTTTTCTACATCCATTCTCTCTGATAACTGACGAATGACATCGTTCAAAGTAGATAATTTGTCAGTAGAAACCCGAGCTTGATCAGAAGTAAGCTCTACAGCTGAAACTGTTGTAGACTGAATGGCCGTAAGCGAAGTTACTGGAGCTTGACTTTGTACCGAAATTGAGGCTTGATCAAATGCTGTATCTAATTCATCTACTCGAAGACAAGCAACAGAAGGATTAACAGGAACAAAATCATCTTCAGAAACAACTTCTGTTGAAACAACCACTTCCGGTGTTCTAATCTTTCTTTCATAAATCCGAAGACTCGTTTGATCAGTGTCATCACCATTATCATGATCAGAATCTTCATCATCATCATCCCCATCAATATCGCTAACATGAACATCACCATCATCAACATCATCAGAAATAACATGAATAGGAGACTCAGTAACAATTTCAGCTAGAACATTCTCAATTTGTTGAGAAGCAACATCCTCTTGAACTATTTCTTCTTCAACAAATACCGCAACTTCTTGCTCATCTTCAGCCTCTTTTTCAACTTCAGGCTCTTGTTCAGGAATAGCTGCTTCAACTTCAACATTTTTTTCAGAAGCTTGAGTAGCATGAGATGGTTGATCCTGTTCAGCTTCCATAAAATCATTCTCCATGCAATATTCTATGACATTCTCATCAGTAACATCAGCGTAGTTGGCGATAAGAGCATATGGAATGGTCATAGAATAGTTAAAAGACCTCTTCTGCTTCTGAATATAAGTCATCTCGATGTCTGGAACCTGAGGCCAAGATAATCTGCGAGGAATGGCTGAATTGCTACGGAGCATGCTTCGAACAATAAGTTGCAGAAATCGAATGAATGGAATGAACTTCCGTTTCTTGTTGGTGAATTTGTCATGTACCACCTCCGAGAGTTCGGTCCAAAAAATAAAAGTGTAGTCTACATGCAAGTCATAGACGACTGCATGGAACAATCGGAGATACAGTAAACTTGCACTGTCTGTGCCAGAATGCTTCGATGTCAGGCACCTGATGATAACTGAGAACAGTGCATACCATACTGGAGGTAGATTAGACTTGTCAAAGTCTGTAACTTTGTTCAAAGTACCAACATATCCAAGATTCCTTATCCGTTAAAATACTTCCTCTTCAGATGGAAAGTTGTCATATGTAGTTCGGCCAGGTCTGGAATTAGGCTCAGGAAGCTCCAGTATAAGTCTGAGACGCTTGTATGAAAGATAAGAATCATACTGATCTATTTGAAGCTCAAAGCGGTGCGGACGAGCCAGTTCAGTCTTTGTAATTGTATGCCATGCCTGCTTTAGATAAACTTCAGGAACATCTGCGCAGTAAGAAAGAGCAGGGGCAAGTGGATGACCTCTGAGAATTGCTCGTATCACCGGATGTATCTTGATTCTGTCAAAGTCCACGTGATAGTTGTTCGGTTTGTATGGCATATACATGATTGCTGGAAACACATCATTTGGTGTACGACGAGAAGCAGAAAGATCGGCCCAACAGAAGGGTGAGACGACATGGGAGTCTCATGGGAAGCTCGATCAGACGGATCATCGAGAATGACATTCTCGTCTTGAATCATTGGATCTGTATTGGTTTTAGAAGACATAATAGACCTGGAAAACAAAATGAACTAAGAAAATGCTAAGTATGGTTTGCGCACCAAGTTAGAAACGCAAACCAAGGTTTGCGTGTTGAGCATGAAATGCAAAGCCAAGTTTGCATTTCAGTCATGAGACGTAAAGGTAAGTTTGCGTGTCTAACATGGTCCGAAAAATATACTTTGGAAAATAACAAGACAAACAAAAACACAAAGGGAGGTTTGCGTATCAAGTGTGATGCGCAAAGTTCACTTTGCGTGTCCAACGGGAGACGCAAACTAGACTTTGCGTGTCCTGTTGGTTGCGCAAAGTACACTTTGCGGGACAATCATACTTGATATAAAAACCCATAATCAATACACGAAGCACAAACACAAAGAGAGTTTGCGTGTCAAAGAGGATACGCAAAGTAGACTTTGCGTGTCCTAGTTGATACGTAAACTACACTTGAAAGAACAAACACAACAAAAACAGATTTGCGTATCAAGTTAGAAGCGCAAAGTAGACATTGCGTTTCTAGTTAGACGCGCAAAGTTCACTTTGCGTTTCTAGTTAGACGCGCAAAGTTCACTTTGCGTTTCTAGTTAGACGCGCAAAGTTCACTTTGCGTTTCTAGATAGACGCGCAAAGTTCACTTTGCGGGTCTATCATAGTTGTACAGAAACCTAGTTTTCGCGAGAAACAAACTGAAAACCACAAAAACCAAAATTAAAGCAAGAAAACAAGAAATTAAAGATAAAAGAGGCATAACTGATGATCGATTATCAGTTCTAAGCAAAACCCAATACTTGATTTAAGTAAAAAATCACGAAATCACAATCTGAGATTTTGGAAGATGAACAGTTCGAGAAAAGCAAACATCAGGTTCATGAACACTTGAATCAACAATAAGCATAATGAAACATTACTTAAGATCGATAAACGAATGCGAAGTAATCGAAAACACATACCTTGATTGAGAGTTCGAACACAGAGTATGCGATAGAGAGAAAACGGGAGCCGAAAAATCAGATATCAAGAACAGGTAAGCGGGAAAATGAAAATGAAAAGAAAAACACACTATATATACTAATAAAAAACTAAAACAAAACTAAAGCTAAAAAAATATAACATAAAAAATAAAAAATAAAAAAAACTTCTAAAAAAAATTGTAAAATATACCTGAAATCCTTTCACTCCCCCTACACAAATGTACACAAATTTAACTGTTAGTATAGCAAATGTGTAGAAAAATCTGAGATGCATACCTGTTTAACTTCTGAACAACATAGATAATTTTCTTACTTACTCCCCCTCAAACACAGAAAAGAGCAGATAACTTTTTCAGATAAGCTCTCCCCCTTGAAAATTGCATAAACCATATACAAAAACATAGATACTCTATCATAAAGGCATCAGTATGAAAGATGATCATATTGAATATAAATTTTGTAACAACTGAATATATAAACTTTTAAACACTAAACAAATTAAAGTCTACTCAGTAAAATATCCCAGATTTATCAATCAGTTGAAATCAAGCATGTGTTGCTGGATACGAGAACAAGTTTCATTGCATATCAAGTTAAAACATGTGCATTTTCAAACACTTGCAGGTATCTATTCAGTGTCCTCGCATGCGATCTTTAATTAGCTTCAAGAAAAATGCAATTCTAAACATAAAATGGAGAACTTTGCATGTACAGACACTAAATCATCAAGAATTAAGATTTTCACAAATTTACAGGTTTATCGCAGCTCAAAATATATCACCAAGTATCAAGAGATGTGTGCTCATTGGCATCTTTTTAGCAGTGTGCACATTGGCATCTTCACATGAGTGTGCTCTTTGGCATCTTTTAAGCATTGTGCACTTTGGCATCTTTTAATCAGAGAGTTCATTAAGTAAAGAACATGCCGTAAACGTAACTTTCTATCTGACCCTATTGCAGGATTTGGGTCAGCCACTCCCAGACCAGTTGGCCTTAGGGGACTAGGTGTCAAGCACCCCTTGGAACTTACTTTCCCAGATCAGAAAGGCTACATCGACATATCATAAAACCATTCATACCAGTAGAACATGACTTTCGATCTGATTTTATAGAAGGATTTCTGTTCGATCACTCCCAGACCAAATGACCTTAGGGGACCAGATGTCGAGCATCCCACGGAACTTACTTTCCCAAATCAGAAAGGCCACAGGTACAAACTTTTAAACTCAGAGATTTCTGTATTTTATATGCTTAAAAAAATCATCTCAATAACTCATATCTATATTGAATCGCTTAGCCCATATTTTCATTATGATCTACAATTATGATCACTTAGGTTGTTCAAGCAAAGTAAACCATAAATATGCCGACTCACATATCTTTAAAGCAGAATCTAAAGCGTCAAACATGTTGCTTACTTTTCGATGTTTGTAAGACTTGAAAGTTGAACATATAAAACTTTAATATAAACAAGGCGACTTGTAAAAGATCCTATACACACATTTTATTCAAAAGAAATAAAATCTGAAAGATTTTACTTTATAGAATAACATTTGTAAAGATTTAAACTTTTAAATTCAACATGCCTAATTTTGAAAGCAAAAAATTGAAACGTTTTTCATCTGAGGCTTTTGTAAAGATATCAGAAAGTTGATATTCAGTTGGTACAAAATATAATTCAATAGTACCTTCTTCCACATGATGCTTTATGAAATGATACCTCATGTCTATGTGCTTGGTCTTAGTGTGCTGGACCGGATTGACTGATATGGCAATTGCGGACTTGCTGTCATAATATATCGGCACTGTCTTGTATAGCATCCCGTAATCGCGAAGTTGCGTTTTCATCCAAAGTACTTGAGCACAGCAACTAGCTGCAGCAACGTATTCAGCTTCGGCTGTTGATATTGAAACGCAATTTTGCTTTTTCGACGCCCAACTTATCAGTCTGTCACCTAAAAACTGAAGATGACCAGAAGTACTCTTCCTGTCCAATTGATTACCACCAAAATCTGCATCTGAGTAAGCAATCAAATTATAGTCAGAACTTTTAGGATACCATAATCCTAAATAAGGAGTTCCTTTAATATATCTAAAAATGCGTTTGACTGCTAAAAGATGAGATTCTTTTGGTTTAGCTTGGAATCGGGCACATAAGCACGTAGAAAACATTATGTCCGGGCGACTGGCAGTTAGATACATCAGCGATCCAATCATTCCTCTGTATGTATTTTGATCCATAGCTTTTCCATCTGGATCGAGTCCGAGTTTGGCACCATCGGTGTGCCGATTGAAGTAGATTTGTCCATCTTGAATTTCTTCAAAATGTCAAATACGTACTTTGACTGATTGATAAAGATTCTATCTGGAAGCTGCTTCACTTGTAAGCCGAGGAAGAAGTTGATTTCTCCCATCATGCTCATCTGAAATCTAGAGGGCATTAAATCAGAAAACCAAGTACATAAAGATTTGTTAGATGCACCGAAAATAATATCATCTACGTATATTTGTACTAAGCAGATATCAAGATTAGATCTATAAATGAAAAGAGTAGTATCAATAGATCCTTTGGTGAAGCCGGATTTGACCAAGAAAGCTGACAACTCGTCATACCACGCCCGTGGAGCTTGTTTCAAACCATACAAAGCTTTATCGAGAAAATATACATAATCGGGACGATCTTTGTCAACAAATCCCTCTGGATGAGATACATATACTTCTTCTTTCAGCTTGCCATTGAGAAATGTCGTCTTGACGTCCATTTGATATATTGTGAAGTTACGATAAGCAGCGAAGGCAAGAAACATTCGGATAACTTCCAATCTGGCAACGGGTGCAATGTTTCATCGTAGTCAATACCTTCTTCTTGTCGATATCCTTTGGCTACCAACCTTGCTTTGTTCTGCACGACGATACCATCTTTATCCTTTTTGTTCTTGAAAATCCACTTAGTGCCAATAACGCTTTTTCCTTTCGGCCTCGGTACAAGTCTCCACACTTTGAGCGCATCAAATTGATTGAGCTCCTCTTGCATAGCAACAATCCAATCCGGGTCTTCCAACGCTTCAGAAACTTTTGTAGGTTCAATCTTGCTTAGGAAGCAAGTGAAGAGATATTCGTTGGAAGTAGCCGACTTGGAGCGTGTAAAAACACTGGCTTGAGGATTTCCAATAATTTGATGTAGAGGGTGAGATCTTGTCCATTTTGCAGTATGAGGGAGAGGATCATTAGTGTCTTGAACCACTTCTAATGATTGAGAGGTAGGTTCAGAAGCTTCTACATCAGATGAAGAGATAGAAATAGTTTCAACTTGAGGAGGAGGTATCTCAACAATCTCTGAATCAGATTCGGGAACAGTTTGTTGAATAACATCATTCTGTACTTCTTCCTGAAGTGATTCCTCTTGAACAAATTGATCTTGAATAGACTCTTCTTGAATATGTTCTTCAAGAATAGTCTCAGTTTCTGATTGAACATTGTCTGATTGATCAAATTCTTGTTGTGCCGGTTCTTGTTGAACAGGAGAGACTGGAGCAGCATCATGGTCAGAGATAGATGCAGCGGAATTTGGAATAGATGAGCTCTCAGTTTCCTGATTCAAAACATTAGAAACATTTTCAGAATTAGATCTAGGCACATCATCATAAAAATTTTCAAACAGAAAATCAAGATCAGAAAGATTAGATGAGGGAGTAGAAGAATCCTGGTTATCCGGTGAAAGAGCAGGTTCTGAACTGATTTGTTCAGAAACTGAATTTTCAGTAATAGCGGGTTCTGAGTCTGAGTGACTAGAAACCAAGTCAGCAGCTTCGTCAAGTTTTACATTGACACTCTCTATGACCTTTCTTGCAGAGAACAGAAAAACTCTATAAGCAGCAGAGTTTGAAGAATAACCCAAGAATACACCCTCGTCTGCCTTTGGACTAAACTTGTTGAGAATCTCCCTGTCATTCAGAACGTAGCATTTACACCCGAATGACTTGAAATACTTGATGTTCGGTTTGATCCCGTTCATAAGTTCATACGGTGTTTTGTTAAAGCGATGATGCAGCATTGATTTGTTCTGTGTATGACAGACAGTTAACACTGCTTCAGCCCAGTAAGACAAAGATAGACCTGAATAAGCGAGCATTGACCTGGCGGACTCAACAAGCGTTCTGTTTCTTCTTTCAACAACGTCGTTCGGTTGCAGAGTACATGCAACAGAAAATTGTTGTTGTATTCCTTGAGATTCATAGAATGCCTGAAGAGTACTGTTTTTGAATTCAGTGCCATTGTCAGATCTTACCACTTTCACTTGCTTCTGCTTATTTGTCTGAGTTGTCTTGATGAGGTTGATGAGTACTTCAGGAGTCTCGTCTTTTGACTTCAGAAATTTTACCCAAGTATATCTGGAGTAGTCATCAACAATCACCAAAACATATTTCTTATGTACTAAACTCTTCGTCTTCATCGGACCACACAAGTCAACATGCAAAAAGTCAAGAATAGCCGAAGTGCAGTGTTCAGGCTTAGGCTTGTGAGGAGCTTTTTTCATTTTTCCTTTCTCACAATCTTGGCATAGATGATCTTTCTGGAAACGGAGAACTGGAAGACCTCTCATTGAATCATTCTTGACCAGGCGATCCATATACTTGAAGTTAAGATGAGCCAGTCGACGATGCCAAATCCAACTTTCTTTGATAGAGGCTTTGGATAGTAAACACGTATCTGATGAGATCTTAACTTTGGAAAGATCAATTGTATACAAATTAGATCTCCTCTTTCCAATCATTAAGTCTTTGCCACTATCGTTCTTTACAACAACCCTTTTTGATTTGAAGCTGACTTCAAGATCTTTATCGCAGAATTGGCCGATGCTGAACAGGTTGTGATTTAGACCCTCGACATAGCTTACTCTTTTGACAGTTATGTTTCCTTGAACTAGATCTCCATAACCAAGAATCGGAGCTGTCTCACAGTTACCAAATTTCACACGACCGCAACATTTATCTTTAAAATTAGACAGAAGTGATTTGTTGCCAGTCATATGTTTTGAACATCCCGAGTCCAGATACCATAATTGACTTAGCTGCACACACAGAAACTACACCTTTTTAGGTACCCATATGCTTATGGGTCCCTTGTTAGATTTATGTCTTTTATTTTTCACAGATTTATTTTTCATACAAGAATGAAAGCAATTATCAATAGAAAATAAAACACAATTATCAGGATCAGAACTAGAAGAAGCATATGAGATATTCTTTGATATATCAAACATTTGCTGAAAAGAATATTTTGGGTTTTTATTACATGAAGCAAATGTATCAGCATCACAAAGAGTGTCTACACAGTTAACTCCTAACAGTTCAGATTCTAAAATTTGCTGTTTCATCCTCCAAATCTGCCTTGGTGACTTCGTCACAGTCCGATCTGAAGAAGAAAAATCAGAAACATTAGAATTTTCAGATAAGACAGTATCATGTTTCTTTGACTTCTTTGACCTTCTTCTTTTACGCTTCTTTTTATAAAATTGAGCATTTAGCATTAAAGAATCATCAATAATTGAATCAGAAGAAGAAACTTTATCAAAGAAATCAGTCTTAGCATTTGACATTGAAGAACTAGCCTCGGAGTGAAAATTTTCAAAATTGAGCAAGTCTGGAGGAGGTTTGCGCTTCCCATTGGAGACACAAACTGAGCTTTGCGCGTCCAACTGCATGCGCAAATTATCAGTTTGCGTTTCCAACGTGGAACACAAATGGCCATTATTTTGCAAAACTTTAGCATTTTCCTTAGAATCTTTTGACAATCCAGAAGAAATTTTATCTTCAAAACATGTTTTCATGATTAAAAGAAATAAATCGTTTTCTAAACAAGTTTGAAGATTTTGTTCTTCCAATCTATCTTCAAGATCAACAATCTTACCTTCTAACACTAATAGGGGAATGTATTTCTTAGTATCATAAGACACCGGAGATACATTTTCCTTATCAGTGTTAGTAAAAATATCAACAAAATCTGTTGAAAATGAAGATTTATTGGAAGATTTGACATCTAAAATATTTTTAGAATTTCTAGATTTCTTAGATTTATCAGGAAAATACTTTGCATTTTCAGAGGTGTAAACAAATGGCATTTCCATCCTCTTGTTTTTCATTATTTTTACATTTTCTTCTTCCAAAATTTGTTTCTCAGTTGTCCAAAAATATTTAAACTGAGGAGCATATCTTGCAAGAGTAAACTGATCATATTCGTATAAAGTAGGAACTTCATTTTTAGCATTATTTAAAAAATGCGGGTTTTCAAAACCAAGTCCCCACTTTTCTTTTATGGCTTCTTCACTCCTTGGTTTGCTCAGACTGTTCTCTTTTATACAATTTCCTTTCTAAAACAATTATTTTGTCAGAAAGAATTTTATTTGAAGAAGTCAGTTCAGACAACGAATCACGATAAGTCTGATTTGAATTTTCTAACTCGACCAATTGCTTATTAAATTTCTCTTTTGTGTCAATTAAAATTGACTTTTCATCTTTTAAAGAAATTTGCAGTTTTTCGATTAAATCAGACTTTTCTTGATTTTTAAACTTTTCAGAAACGAACTTTGAGCGCAATTCATGCAAAGGAGTGATAAAAACATTCATTTGAGATAAAAAGAAATTATAGATAAACTCTGATATTACCTCAGAACCATCAGATGAGGTATCCTCTTCCTCATCATCAGATTTGTCATCACCTATAAAGCACATAGTCGTAGTTTCCTCATTTTCAGCCTCGTTGTCTGAATGATCCAACCAGTATTCTTCTTCGGCCAACAAGATGGTTCCACTTTCCTTCTTTTCAGCTAGAGCCAACTTCTTTCGGTAAAAAACAGCATCCTTTACCACTTTGACTCTGCAATCCTTAACCATATGTCCAGGCTTCCCACAGTTAAAACAACTCATCACCTTTTTGTCATCTTTCTTTTGGTCAACTACCTTAGCCGGTTCATACTTTGGAGTGTATGTCTTTGAATGGAGCACCAGGTTCTATCTTCTTAGAACCAGAAGTAAACCGCAGGTTGTTCGACCCAGATCTGTGCTTGAACTGTTTCTTGTAATGCCGAGTCAAAAGAATCATGGCCTTTTCGAGCGCTTCGCCATCATCATCTGTAGATCTATCATAAGCCGATTCGGTCAAAGCTTGCTCAGGCAGTTGGCTAGCTATAAGAGAAATGGGATCTACTGACCGAGGCTTGTTCTTCTTATCCATTTTCGCCTTCTTCTCCATTACCCTAGATTCATCTGTCATCAAGATTTCGTATAACTCTTGAATTGGCATGGTTGAGATTCTGACATCGTTTCTCATTCTGTGGCATGACTTGTTCCACTCAGGTTGTAAAGCGTTCAGAAACTTAAAGTTAGCCTCCAACTCAGTCTTGTTAACTTTAATCTTGTAGAGATCATTGATAACAGCCCAGAATCGATCAAAAACATTTTTTAAACATTCCCCATCCTTGGCCTTGAAATTTTCAAAGTTGTTCATGTACCTGGTCTGTCGTAACTGAGTAGACATTGCAGTACCAAGCATAATCTTCTCAAGTTGTGTCCACATCAGCATTGGGTTATGTTTGAAGCAATCGATTCTGTTATAGATGGAGTTGGGAAGAGCAAGAATCATATTTGACTTGGCCTGACTGTCTGCTTGATATCTTAAGAGCTCTTCAGCTTCATAATCTCTTAAAGCTTTTTCAACTGTTGTAGCTGGAGTAGTAGCAGTAGTTGGGATCACTTTCATTGGCCTCTCCATAGGACCCTCATTTAGAGATTTCATCATGTTTTCCCCATTCGGTTGCCTTTCAATAAAGTTGATAAAACGATCCTGCCACTGTTCGAATTCGTTCTCATTAATGAGAACTGGTGGACGAGTATCAGACCCCAAAGACATCATGAGGTCATTTTTGTAGATTTGTGCTTGCAAAGACATTTTGCGTTTGCTTAGAGAAACGCAAGATGAAGCTTTGCGTGAGTAGACTTTGCGGGTGAGGTGAGAAGAGCAAAGTAAGCTTTGCGTTTGGCGAGAGAAGTGCAAAGAAGACTTTGCGTTTACTGAGTGATACGCAAATTGAGGTTTGCGTATGAAGCTAGAACCGCAAACTTGAAATCCTTTCTTTCTTGATACGCAAGAGAAGCTTTGCGTTTCAAACTAGATCCGAAAACCTGAAAATTCACTAACATCCAAATTTGCGTAAGATCAACTACAACTTTGAAATTTAACCAAGAAAATCACATACTGATTTTCGAAAACACAATTCTAACATCTTTTAATAACCAAAATTGATTAAAATCAACAAATTCACAAATTTGACAAAGAACAGAACGTGAACCGAATTTTTCCAGAAAATAGAAGATCTGCAAATAGATGATCCAAACAAGATTTTTTATGCGAAACACAAAGAAGCAAATATGATCGATTAGCAATAACGAATCAGTTAAGTCCAATATCAAATCAAATTGACCAAAATCCTGTCCAAATTTGATGAAGAAACAAGAAAACGAGATTTTCTTGAAAAATCAAGAAAATCGATCGAGTTTTCTGCTTCAATTCACAAATCCAGATTCTAAATCACAAATCTCTCAATCCTCTCAAGATTCAGAAAGCTCTTATACCAATTGAGAGTCCAAGATCTCTAAATCTTTAGAGAGAGAAAGTAGAGAGAGAAAGAAGTTACGCTCAATGTAAACAGATCTATTAAAATGTGAGTGCCAAAGTTACAAAAACAAAGGACAAGGGGACTTAAATACCCCTAGCCTTAACAAAACTGATTACATAATTAAGAACAGTCTAGGCTAGAAAATAAATACTATGATTACTATACAAACAGATCTAACAGATTTAATGGATCTGGTTGGGCTTTAATGGATCCGGTTGGGCTTTAATGTACCCAATTGGGCTTTAACGTATCCAGTTGGGTTTTAACGTACCCAGTTGGTCTTTAATGGATCCAATTGGGCTTTAATGGATCCAGTTGGGCTTTAACGTACCCAGTTGGGCTTTTATGGATCCGGTTGACTTGAATGGATCTAGTTGGGCTTTAATGTACCTAGTTGGGCTTTAATAGATCTAGTTGGGCTTTAATGTACCTAGTTGGAATTTAATGGATCCAGTTGGGCTTTAACGAATCCGAATGATTTTAATGGATCCAGTTGGGCTTTAACGTAGTTGGGCATTAAGGAATCCGGTTGGATTTAATGGATGCAGTTGGGCTTTAATGTACCTAGTTGGGCTTTAACGGATCCAGTTGAGATTTAATGGATCCGGTTGGCTTTAATGGATCCAGTTGGGTTTTAACGTACCCAGTTGGGCTTTAATGGATCTGATTGGCTTTAATGGATCCAGTTGGGCTTTTATGTATGCAGTTGGGCTTTAACGTACCAGTTGGGGTTTAATGGATCAAGTTGGGCTTTAATGGATCCAGTTGCACATTAATGGATCCAATTGGATTTAATGGATCCGGTTGACTTTAATGGATCCGGTTGGAAGTTACCACATGATTGGACAACCCAACAGAAACGATACTTCTTTTCTCAGCTTAAGTATTACCATTGGGAGGATCCTAAGCTGTTCAAATACTGCCCGGATCAGATTGTCCGGGAATGTGTCCCCGACAGTGATCACGAAGACATTTTAAAGCATTGCCACAATTATGCATGTGGGGGACACTTCAATGGAAAGAAGACAGGGATCAAAGTACTTGAGTGTGGATTCTTTTGGCCTACCATATTTCGGGACGCTCAGAACTTTGCAAAATCCAGTCTTTGATGCCAAAGCCTGGGAAATATTTCACGATAGGACATGATGCCTCTCAACCCTATCCTGACTGTCGAGATCTTTGATGTATCACCTCAATTATTTATGCGAGCACCGATCCACAAAGTTGAAATCCCAAAATCCAAAACTAACCACCAGTCAGTCATCTGAAGCTTCACATCCTAAGGACCCCTCTAATCCTTAACTACAACTCGCTCTATAGAAGGGTTAACCCTATAGCCTCGATTGAGGTCAAGGTTTTTCAAACCAATAAGCCAATTTGAAATTTTATAAAACTTTTAAATGTAAAAGCTTTGTAACATTTAATCATAGGAGTAAAAATTCACTACACCCACTCGGTAGTTGTGCAAAGTGGCCACAAATGCCAAACGTATAAAACCATTTCGAAAATCATATAATTATTATTCAAGCTAATAATGTTGACAACGAAAGACGTTCAACAAACCCACCAAAGGAACCGCTATGGTTCCAACACGCATATCTTTGTGTCATGAATGAAAAAAAACACTTTTACGTACTAAGACGGTGAATAACAAGACGTTTGTACAAAACCCCAGAAGGGAAAATTCACATAATCAGATCCCAAAAGTTTCGGATATAACCATATAATGACATGGGATAAAATTTCCAGCAAGACCCACATACATCGGTTTATTTCTCAAACATAGTAAAACGATAAGTGTTTGCAATTTGGTCAAACATAAGATAATTTAAATTGACTTCAACTTTTAACCGCACGGGTAAAACGCTCTTTAACCGAAGATGGTGGCTATAATGCCATGCACACGAGTAAATCAATATAATGCATTACGTGAGACTATAACAGTAAAATCAATAACCCAAGGATGTTAAAAGTGAAAGTTTAACACTAACCATCGTAAATCATCCATATGTTTACTCACACCAAAAGTATATAAATTATTTATAGTACTAAGCAGTGTGCAGCGAAATATGCTCATATAAAACTCAAAAGAGAAATCACACGATACTAAAATTCCAAAAAAAGCATGTGGGGTAACATCACCAACAAAACTGTCGTGAAATAAATTTCTCAATAAACCATAAACCAACACACGCAATGAATCTAGCCGACGCATTTCAATGTTCGTTCATGCTCTGCACGACACCACAAAATATTACTCCATAAGACTCAACAAAACTCACACAGAATAAAATTTCCAACAACTCGAACATCAAAATAATGAAAGATAACTCTTCGTCCAAAACGTTAACATATGTGGAGGAGATCCAATGTTAAGGTTATAAACCGTAGTTACTTGTCCAAGACTCCAAACAACATAAATATACGAATATTGTAATATCCGAAAATAGTGTTGGACAACATGAGAGTAAAGAAAGTCTCAAAAAAGTTTGCAACCTCATGCAATCGAATTGTTTTATGCATGTTTAAAATCATGGTTTAAAAACTTGTGTGTGCTACACATCCTTCCAAGATTTCGTAATATAATCCACATGGTGCTTTTGGAAACAGGAGAAATAATTGATACAATTCATTTTAGAAATAAGTTTCGTGCATAAATTTGATCGGCACTCAACGTCTCAAAACTACGCTCCCCAATTTCCAGTCGCACTATCGTCTCTCGGATGCTCAAACATCTTAAGATAATAGTCAAGGATTCCATAGGTTCACCTTACAATTTCCCCTCGAATAATGACGATTCCAAAAGTCTATTGTTCTAATCCAACCAATCATCTCGACCCGAAGCGGTCCACTTAATGCAATTACTATGGTTACTGTCACTCCAAGTGACGAACACTAAAATCATCAGCCTCTTCTAACGTCTGCCACTTAGAAACTTCTTCTCTACCCTAACGGTTGCCACATCTCAGTAGTCCAAGTACACACATGTAACTCATAGGTTCACCAAAACACTGGCCAGGTGCAATTATGAACATACTGTACATGATCATACTTGCTACCTTCGACGTGAATCCCGTTCCTAGGGACTCCATCAACCTCAAAACATCCAATCTTAAAGTGCCTATTGGTGAAATTTTCTCACTCGATCACTTAAATAACACTAGTTTGAGTCTAGGCATCCAAAATCAACACCTAAATCTCTCAAACTTAGGCTCTGATACCAACTTGTAACACTCCCAAATTTGGTAAGAACAACTAATAAAGTTTTTGATATAACATCAAATAAAAGTCAACATCTCAACCCACATTCAAACTCAATATGCCTCAAATATAAAATTCAATAAATAAAGTCAATATAAATTTAACTCGAGTAACGAACAAAGAGTAAACCGAAGCCGGGTACTACTTAACCCCAATACAAGCTGCCCTTCACAAAACCCAAACGGAAGACTTCACCAAGCTACTCACCTCTCGGCACTCAACTAGAACTTCTCTTTTACAGTGTCACTAGAACTATTCCCAACGAAGTCTGTTGCACATGCTGACAAATAAAAAGGTTAGGCTAACGCCTAGTGAGTTTAAGAGTTTTCAACATTAATAAACATATCGTTAAAAAGGAAGAATGCAATTGAAATCATAATCTTTCAAAATAATAAGCTTCAAATATGAAAACGACTCGTTTTCCAATAATATGCCTTTTAGATGATGGAGACACCAATATAAACGTTTTCCAAACCAAACTGTTTTAAGGACTAAGATCTCAAAATAAAACGTTCCTTCACAAATTAATTTCAAACCAAAACTCACTCAAAAGGAGAATAGAAAGTGGACTCCCAATTTATGAAACACGGATAAACTTTACATCCTGAAACACCCAAAACATGGGTGGGACCTAATACTCCACACACAAAATTATGGACAATAATCCACCCATAAATGACATCATCGAAAACATAAATATAAAAGACCCAACCCGAAGACAACACCTTTCGGTGAAGAGGGAGACCCGATTCCATATAATGTGATGGACACAAAGTAAGCCACACATTATGTTGTATTGGTATTTTGTATTGAGCTCAACATCTTTCAGCATACACCCATAGATACTTGCACGGAGGACTTACACCATACCGGAGATGTCTAACCGCACCGCAATGGGGAAAACTAGCGTTCCACCATCGGACAAAATAATAAAGTACACGCAAGGGATTTTAGGCTTGGTAGCTTTAAACGTACACCCACGGAAAATAAACTTCAACCAACTAGGGTCCTTACATTGAAATCCTCATCCAATATCGTATACTAGCACGTAGGACTTATAACCCAACTAATCTGATGCCTAACGTGCCGCAATGTGGAAGCCAAGTCGTTCCATCATCGGACAAAGTGATAAAAGTGCTCATGGATCCATAGCAGACAGGGCTGAAACATAACATGACCCCAAATGAATGACAACACACTCAAAATATGAAATCTCCAATAATCATACATTATGACCAAAGCTCTATGTTGAGCTATCAAAATTGGACAAATGTCCCCAAAACCCAATCATAATCAAATACCGAGCCACAGGTTCAAACAATCAAAGGACTCCTTTAAAAACAACAAAATGCAATAAAACGCACTCGACTAACGTTTATGTGACACGAGCTCCAAAGTACACGACCAAACTACAACACAACTTAAAATAAGACATATCATTTTTCCAAAACAAGGTTATACCATTGACCCCTTTCAAAACGTCTCAAAACACGAGCTATGCATATTTTCCATCAAACAAAAAATGCACTTTTACCAAGAAATATCCATTTATGCAATGCATTATTAAAACAAATGTCCATTTATTACCCATTTATCAAGATGCTCAAAAGTCCCAAATGTGGGGGTTTTACAAGGTTTAAAAGGCAAACACCTTAAATAATTAAACACACCAAATAACTCAACAAGTGATAATTTCAAGTAAACACATAAACACTTTAAAAATAGACATTTTGGCATGTACAACGTTTTCACAAATTAACTTGAACTCACCTTGATAGATTTAGGATAAATCTAGATTTTACCCCACTTAGAGCCTCCTTGAAGAAACTTGAATCTTCAAAGCCAAAACCTAGATCCATAAATTTCAACCATAAATATCCATATTCAAACATATAGAATCGTTCCCCAATTATTTTACCTGAAGATTTGTTGATCCAAACTCTCTCAGTGATTTGATAAAGACTCTTCTCTATACTTAGTGAAAATTACGTTTATTAATATGTATTAGTGTTTCACCATCAGCGATCAGACTGAGTCTGTTCAGTTATCACTGATGATCTTTCTTATAAACATTCATATCTATTAGTGTTTCATTATCAACGATCAAACTGAGTCTGTTCAGTTATCACTGATGATTTCTATGTAAACGTAATCCCTTAAGACAAGTTTCGCGTCAACAGATGTTCATAGCTGAATCGATGACGAAGCTGCTGAACAAAGACAAGTCTACTAGTGACCTGATGCGGAGATCAGTGAAGCAAAGACAACTCTACTCATAAGCGAAGAAACTTGAGGAAATGTTTCAGCGATAGTTGAACTTTTTTGTATCTCTAAAGGAAGAGATATTCAGTGATCGATGATCACTTAGCTTATGCCTCAAGTCTCTTTTGTCTTTCCCTGCACACCCAATACGATGTGTCAGAACGAACATACCTCTGTCATAAATCGTACAACAACTCTGTCAACTACAATGTTCATGATACGGCCGAAAGCATGTCTCCCAAAGTCAGACTCTCTCTGCCAATAAAAGAAAGACACGTGTAAAGTTCCCTGCCATGCATTTAATGCATAGGGTATAAATAGAAAGATTATCTCTCCATCTGGAGAGTACACTCACCTCTAGCCTTCATCTTTCTAACATATAGAAACCCTTGTTTTCTATACTCTCTAATCTCCCATTCTCTATATTTTTGTGCAACCATCTAAGTGTTTTCTTAAGTTTGTTTAGATTGAGTTTTACTTAATCTTATTCCGCAACAGACTTGTAAATTGTGTTTGATTTATTAATAAATAATTTATTAAACTTTAAATTATGTGATTGTATTCAACCCCCCGCCCATTCTACAAACTTGTTAAGCACCTTTGGGACCAACAAGTGGTATGAGAGCAGATTGTTTAATCTAATAACAAGATCTTGCTTTATTCTCTTCCTTGCTATTCTAAAATGGCACTTAACACAAACACAAACTACTATGATAATGGTTCACTTTCTAAACCTCCTCGATTTAGCAGAGATAACTTTTCTCTCTGGAAGAATCGAATGATGATATTTCTTGAAGGTGCACATCCCACTATACCCGAGTATATAGCAAATGGACCCTATGAACCGGTCCAAATCATAGTTGCCGTTCCAGCTACTACCACAACTCCTGCTATCCCGGAACGCCATGTTGTGAAGGAAATGAGACAATGGAGTGATGAAGACAAAAAGAAAGTTGGTATAGATGCAAGGGCAAAAACTATTATCTCTATGGCTCTGCCTGATGAAGTTTTCCATTCCATCATGCATCTTAAAACTTCTAAAGATTTGTGGGAAACCATATGTGTTCAATATGAAGGCATCACTGAATCCAAGAGACTCGAAAGATTAACTTGGTAAGACAGTATGAAAGTTTTATCGCTCGTAAGAATGAATCTCTCTCTGATGTTCATCAGCGGTTTAACTGCCTAATCATTGATCTAAGAACTATTGGTAGGACCTATTCTAATTCTGAGATCCTAACAAAATTCTTAGAATGTCTTCCTGAATGCTAGGACAGTTATTCAATATGTCTCAAGCTAACAAAAGACTTAAATTCTCTTTCTCTCAGCACCTTGTATGGAATATTGCTCAACTATGAGCAATCAAATCTTTTGAAGAAGAATCTTATAAAAGATTCTAAAGACTCCAAAAGCACTCTTGTTGCTTTAGTCTCTTCAAAGATAATTCCATCTCAGCGATCTACTCTCACGATCACTGAGTTAGATTCTGATTCCGAGGATCTATCAGACACTGATATTTCAGAGTTTGATGAGTCCTTAGCACTCTTGACAAACTCTTTTAAGAGATTTGCAAGAAAGAGCAATTTCCGAAGAAATAAGCCTCTCTCTTACTGACAATCCAAAATCAACCCCTGTTGATAAGGCTATTACTACTTGCTTTAACTGTGAAAAGATTGGACACTTTGCAAGTGAGTGCAGGTCGAAGAAAGTATTCAAACCTTCTACCTCGAGAACATCCAGCGATGACAAATACCTTAAACTGAAAGAAAAATATCAAAAGTTGAAAAACTACAAGAGAAAAGGTAAAGGTCTCATCGCTGAAGAACACGACTGGACTGAATCTGAAGAATCAAGTTCTGATGAAGAAGAAGTCGCTAATCTCTGCCTCATGGTTGAGATTAAAGAATAAGTGGAAGAACCAACTGAAACTTCTATGAGCTATATATCATCTCAGGTATCTATCTCAACTAATCTCTCTCTACCTGAAGCAGAGAGAAGTCGCGTTGTTGATGTACTGACGATTGATCTATACAATGCTCTAAACGGAAAAACTCTAGCTGAGAACAAAAACGTTGATTTAACTGAACAACTAGAGAAATGTCATGAAAAGATCAGAGAACTGACTCTTTTAGAGGAAAGTTTGAAAGATCAAGTCATTGTTAATAAAATCATCAACATTGAACGCGAACAAGCCATTGCTGCTCTAAAAGCAGAGAAGGCTACTGTTGAAGGATGGTGCAAATCCTCAACAAAGATCACTGAGATTATAAGTGCTCAGATCCCTGCCAATGATAGAACTAGTCTTGGTTTTTGGAAACCACAGGATGAGCCTAAAGAAGACAGTTCCATGCTTAAGTTTGGAACGTTTGTCTCTTTAATCCCTGACACTTCTCAAGCTCAATGCTCTTCATCATCTTCTTCTAATCCCGTCCCTGAGGAAATATCTAAAGTTTCTAAGCCCACAGATAAAGAAAAATCTATTTTCCAACCTCAGAAGACATCTAAGAAAACAAAGCTGAAAGTTCCTTCTAAACCTTCAACAAATCAATCGTCTAGCTCTATGATAGAAATCTTTGATCTTTGTCCTCCAAAGATGAAGATTGATCTTAAGCCTAAGAGATCTGAAGAAATGAAATTTCCTCCCAGATCTCATGCTAAAGGCATTCTTGGAGCTGGCCCTGCTCATCTTAAATTCACAAAACCATATACTCATGGTCCCAAAACCACATTCAAATATAGAAAATGCTATCACTATGGATTTACTAACCATATTGTTAGAAAATGTCCAATGGCCACTAAAGTTGACAAAACAGCTAAAGTGAAGATGAATGCCTCCAAGGCTGAGAAGGTCACCAAAGCTGAGAAATCAACCAAGGTGAAAATACCACTAAGGTTAAGAAATTAACCAAGGTGAAGGTTACCACTAAAGCTGAATCTTCATCTGCTGTGAAGATTGATGAACCTTCCATCTCCACTAACCCTAAAGGACCCATTGAAAAGTGGGTACCAAACAAAGCTTAATCTTCCTTATGTTTGTAGGGATCAAAGGGCATCTGGTATCTTGATAGTGAATGCTCTCGTCATATGAAAGGACAAAAAGACCTGCTCATTGAATACAAGGAAGAGAAAGGTCCCTCTGTGACCTTTGGTGGAAATGGAAAAGGATATACCCGAGGGTTTGGTGTCGTCAGCAATGGGACAACTACCTTCAGAAGAGTCGCTTATGTAGATGGACTGAAGCACAATCTTTTGAGCATCAGTCAGCTATGTGACAAAGACTATGAAGTTCGCTTTACCAAGAAAGCATGTTCAGTGGTAAATGAGAAAGGAAAACTTGCTCTCAGTGGTTATCGTAAAGAAAATGTCTATGTAATAGATATAGACTCTACTACTACTGAAAACGTATGTTTTCTTTCTAAAGTCTCCTCTGATGTCAACGGGCTATGGCACAAAAGGATCTCTCATCTAAACTTCAAAACCCTGAATTCTCTCTCATCTAAGGAACTGGTGTCTGGTCTTCCTCAGCACTCATATGCTAAATAATCTCTCTACTCAGCTTGTGAAAAAGAAAACAGACGAAAGCTAGTTTCAAGTCTAAATAAGTTTTCTCAGTGACAAGTCCTCATCAACTCTTGCATATGGATTTGTTTGGCCTTGTCAACATCCAATCAATAGCTGGAAAGAAATACACACTTGTCATTGTAGATGAATACTCTCGCTACACCTGGGTTATCTTTCTTCGCTGCAAGAGTAACACTCCAGATGAACTGCTATCTTTTGTTAAAAAGATGGAAGTGTTGAATAATCTCACTGTTCGTTCAATAAGAAGTGATCATGGAACTGAATTTAAAAACAGTTCTCTGAACAATTTCTTTGAGAACAAGGGAATTTCTCACAATTTCTCTTCAGTAAGAACGCCTCAGCAAAACGGAGTCGATGAAAGAAGAAACAGAACGATCATTGAAGTTGCTAGATCAATGCTCAACGATTCTCACCTACCTACTCAATTTTGGGCTGAAGCTGTAAACACTGAATGTTTTACTCAAAACAGATCGCTGATAGTAAATCGATTTGGAAAGACAACTTATGAATTATTTCATGGAAGAAAACCATCTATCAGTTTTCTTCATATATTTGGTTGTCAGTGCTTTATCTTAAACAACAAAGATCAACTTGGCAAGTTCGATCCAAAAGCGGATGACAGAATATTTCTTGGATATTCCTCTATCTCCAAAGCCTACAGAGTTTTCAACAAAAGAAGACAATCTGTGGAAGAAACAATTCATGTCACCTTTGATGAAACTCGCTCAGCAAACTCTAAACCTATCGCTAACAATGAAGAGTTAAATGCTTGGATGTTTTCTTATTACAGAGAAACAAAACCTTTCTTCTCAAACCATCAGCACTCTGATCCTCCAGCTACTGATGATGATCCAAACATTATACCTTCTAACGCTGAATCTATCTCATGGGTTTCAGCTGAGCCTCTAAACACACTTCCTCCATCAGATATATCTTCGTCTGAAAACCTCTCAGAAAACAATGGTATGTCTGACACTCAACAATTATTAGCTGATGAACCTCAGGCTTCTTCATCAGTGAACATTCCTATTATCGATCAAACCTCTGAAATGAGCGATCATGCTCCTGCTCAGCGATGGATCAGAGATCACCCCATAGATCAAATTCTTGGTGATCCTGATGCAAGTATTCAGACACGACGAAGTTCAGGTAATATCTGCCTCTTTGTCAACTTTATTTCTTTTATAGAGCCAAAGCAGACTGATGATTCCCTCAGAGATCCAAACTGGGTCAGCGCTATGCAAGAAGAGCTGACCGAGTTTACTCGTAATAATGTTTGGAATCTTGTTCCTAGACCATCTGATAAAATTGTTATAGGCACCAAATGGGTGTTTAGAAACAAATTAGATGAACATGGAACTGTAACCCGCAACAAGGCTCGACTTGTTGCTCAGGGATACCGACAAGAGGAAGGCATAGACTATGATGAAACCTTTGCCCCTGTGGCTAGGCTCAAAGCAATTCGACTCTTCTTAGCTTATGCAGTTTACAAAGACTTCATTGTATATCAAATGGATGTAAAATCAGCGTTCCTAAATGTAAAGCTAAATGAAGAAGTCTATGTAGAACAACCCCCAGGGTTCTATGACCCTAAACATCCAAATTATGTTTATAAATTGGATAAGCCTCTCTATGGTCTAAAACAAGCCCCTCGTTCTTGGTATGATACTCTCTCATCTTTTCTTATCTCTGAAAATTTTGAACGTGGCAAAATTGATAATACATTATTTTTCAGAAAGATAAAAGGTCATATTATTCTTGTACAAATATATGTCGATGACATCATATTTGGTTCTACTAACCCATCTCTATGTACTCACTTCGCTGAAAGAATGAACAAAGAATACAAAATGAGTATGATGGGTGAGCTAACGTATTTTCTTGGTCTTCAGATTAAACAATCTGAAAAAGGTACTTTTATCAGTCAAGGTAAGTATGTTAAAGATATGCTGAAGAAGTTTGATCTAACAAAAACTTCAGCGATGAAAACTCTTATGGCACCTCCTCTGACACTAAACAAAGATCCATCTAGAAAACCTGTTAATGTCACTGCCTATAGAGGAATGATAGGCTCCCTGCTGTATCTAACAGCGAGCCGACCTGACATCATGTACTCTACCTGTTTATGTGCTCGTTATCAATCTGAACCCAAGGAAGCCCATCTGATCGTTGTAAAGCGAATCTTCAGATATCTGAAAGGAACTCCTAACCTTGATCTTTGGTATCCCAAAGACTCAGGGTTCGATCTAATTGGATATTCTGATAGTGATTTTGCAGGATGTAAACTCGATAGAAAAAGTACTATTGGTGGAAGTCAACTCCTAGGAGTAAAGCTGGTAAGTTGGACAAGCAAAAAGCAAAATTCAGTGTCCACTTCCACAGCTGAAGCTGAATATGTAGCCGCTGGAAGTTGTTGTGCTCAGGTCTTATGGATGAGAAATCAACTATTAGACTATGACCTTCAGCTATCAAAGATTCCAATCTATTGCCACAGCACTACATAGCAAATAATCCAGTACTACATTCAAGACGAAACACATAGAGATCAGATATCATTTTATCAGAGATCATGTGATGAATGGTGATATTAAACTTCACTTTATCCCCACTGACTATCAGCTAGCTGATTTGTTTACCAAACCTCTTGATGAGACAAGGTTCAACTTTCTCATCAGTTAGCTTGGAATGCTGAATCTTGAAGAGTAACTCTTCATCTTTCCCGCATTATGTCAGTATTTCTAAGTTCCCCTTTATCACTTAATCTCTGAATAAATTTCTGACTCTCAGTATGTTCTCTCACTCTCAATCACTGAATATTCATTTAGTAAGAAGTTTTTCAAAAATAAAAACTTTAATCACTGATATTTCTTCAAATGATTAAAAACTTTTTTGATAAATCAATCACTGACATTTCTCATCAGTGATACTTTTGAAAAGAAAAATCAATCTCTGAAGTTTATTAGAGATTCTTTCAAAATGAAAACCTATCTCTGACTTTTCTTCAGAGATAATTTCAAAAAGGACAAATGAAACGTTTTTCTCTCTCCTATGACGTCATTTGAACCGACAATCCACGACATGCCTTTTTCTGACACGTTCTTCCATTGCCCTTCTATCCAATCAACTTCGTAAAACGTGTCCATGTCATGATGAGCATTTTTTTCCCGCCTCTCTCTCTCTCTACGTATAAAAGGAATGCCTTTTCATTCTTATCTTTTTACGATTTCTGGAAATCTTTTCAAGCAAGAATTCTCTCTCAAGGCATTTCAAGCAAACAACTCCTTCAAGCATTTGCATCTTCTTCCTTCAAGATCAACATGTTACTTTGTTCATCTTTTCTTCGTAAATATTGTTACAAAATCCTAAATATGTTCCATCATTATGGGTTTTTCACAAGATTTCTTAAATATTAAAATCATTTTTTTATTTTATTGATTTAAACCTTTGGTTTTCTTCATGTTCTTTCTTCTTCAAGAACAATGTTTATTCTCAAAATAATTTAAATTTTTCCTATGTTTCTTTCTGAAAATAGAAATTGGTAAAATTGTTTTTTGACTCTAAACCTTTCTATCTATCTTTTCTCCTTCTTTCCATATTCAGAAATGGCACAATTATCTCTCATTGCTTCCAAGACCATCAAGTTTTCTCTCACTGAATCTGAAATACCCAAGAACAATCACCTTGCACGCTTGGACTTCGATGCTGTCAAATACCCACACTTGGTGGAAGAAGCTCAGTTCCTGAAGCAGTCGTGTCTTGCTTACGCGATCATTGTGGATCCTAAACCATCCAAAACTCTTCTACAACAGTTTTGGTTCACTGCAGACGAAACCACCATCACCAACAAGAAAGATGAATTGGTTCCTACTCTCTCCTTCCGCACTGATTTAGGACCGGGCATGATGACTGCATACAGTCTGAGGAAGTCACTTCGATTCCTTGACAAACCCAAGGGTGGATTCAATGCCCTCCCCACTGATGCTGAACTCATCCAGTTTCTGGATGATATGGAATATTGTTGGGATAACAAACCTCGCTCAACCATCCCCAACAAGCGCCTGACCATCATTAAGAAGGCAAACATGCCTTCTAAACTGAACTACATCTTCTCACACATCATTCAATGTATGAGTGGTAAGAGTGGCTCACTGGATCAGGCGAGCAAAGTTCAGCTCCAAATAGCTTACTCTGTGATCGCTGGGAAGAACTTTGACTATGCTACTGTTATCTTTGATGATCTCAAGTCAAAGATAGAGAAGGAGGAGAGGGATCCTAAGATTCTCTATGTACGTATGGTTCATCTATGTATACCTGAAGTTTCTCTACCCTGACACTTACCCCACTACTCAAGATGGTTCTTTCACCAAAGTGGGTCAGCGATCGTTGGAGGTCAAGGCGATCGCCAACGAGGTAAGTATCTCAACTCTATGCTCCCGTCTCTCTCTCTCCACTCTTCTTCTTCTTCAGTGGCCGCGCCGGAGGTTCCTTCTCTAGCTAACCCTGCCGCTACAACCTCTCTCAAAAGACCATCATCAAGCGAGCTTGGTCCTTTGAAGAAGGCCAAACGGACTAAGGAGATTCCCCTTAGTGGTTCAATTCCTGAAGTAGGTTCTCAACAATCTACTTTAGATGCTTTTGTGGGCCTCTCCTCCACATCTTCAGCTGTCATCACATCAACCGTGCCAGCAATCTCGGTCGCTGCCACAATATCAGTGACGCCACCAACCATCTCAGTTCAACAACAAACTGAGGTAACCACCCAAATCCCAACTTCTTCTATCCCCATTACTCTTCCTCCCACTTCTTTGGTTTCTAACCCTCCATCTCTCATGCAGCAACATCAAGTTGCATTTATCGGACCTGATGCTTAAACTTTTGAAAGAGATGAAATTTTTCAATATGTTTGAACCATCAGGTATACCTAAACCCACAAATCAAACTCCCATCTCTCTATATAAGCCTGTTCCTCATAAGCTAACTTTTCTTTCAGGTCCTAATATGGCAACTGTTGACTCTCGTGTCAACAGTTTGGGTGTCAAGGTGGATTCTCTCACCACTTCCATCAACGAAAGCACCAGCGTTGTCAATAACGCTGGTGAAGAGCTGAAGAAACTGACGGCTGCTTGCTCCTCAAAATCTGAAGCCTCCCAAGTCTCAACTCTTCAGAGAGAGCTTGTCAAAGTCAAGGAGGACTTGGTCATCAATCACCAACAAACTCAACTTCTTCAGCGACGTGTTGGTACTCTCAGTAAGAACGTCCAGGATTTATCTAGCAAGATCAATTCCTACACATCCATACTACAGCAGGTTCTGGATAAGTTGAATGCACCAGCTCTGACGCTCACACCTTTTTTCACGGACGCAGACCGAACCTCTCTGAATGTCGCTGTTGAATTTATTCATCAAGCTACTTTAGATATCCCTATGATCGAAGGCCATGTAGATCGTTTGAAGGCTGAAGTCCGTTCGTTGGCCACTGCAAAAACTACCTCTCGCACTGATGACCTCTCCCTCAATGATAAGGACAAAGAGAGGGAGAAAGATGTTGAAATAAATGCAGAGAAAGTAGCTGTTGAGGTCCACTCGGAAGAACCTCCCTCTCATGTTGAGGGGGAGAAGGTTGCTGACAAAACTCTTCCCTCTAGTTCTATCATTGCTCTTGTAGAAGAGGAAGAGGAAGAGGATGATGAAGATGAAAAAGAACTTGATCCTCAGGATCAAGATAAAGAGCAACATCAAGATGATGATGACGACGATGAACCAGTCTCTATGGTTTTCTGCAGCGAACGCATCACCAGTGAAATGAAACTTCTTCAGGAACCCCATCCCAAAACAAACGAAAGGGTGCAACTGCTGAGGGAAGCCTGAGAAATGTTTCACTTTCTGAGGGGCAGGATCCTTCTCAGGTATGCCTCTCACTTGTCCCTATATCATTCTATAAATTCCCAACCCTTGTTTCTTTCTAGCCTTTATCTTTCTTCTTTCCAACAAACACTAACTCTTTTTATCTATTTCTAACCAGACAGTTCTCTCCCCTGCTTAAGGGAAAGGAACTTCAAATAATCCCAGCTTCCATAGCTGATGAATCAATAATCCCAATCACCTTAAATGAGATTGATGAGCAAGAAGAAGAGGAAGAAGCCCTGCACCATCCAGGAAGCATGCGCTGAAGAAATCCAAATCAACCTACAGAGGCTATGTTGGAGGCATCCTAGAAGCCCTCATCATCAGAGTCACTGCTGTATTAAAGGTACCATCTGCTCTTCCTTCTAAGCCAAGGCAACTCAAAAGAAAGCCTGTCTCCTCCTCATCTAAGAATGTCGCTACTATCAGAAATGACACCTCCATCAACTTCTCAAAGGAAGCTTTGTTTGGTCCTCCTCCTGATCTCTCAGTTCTAGATCTATCCCTGCCTCCTGGTGGTCCATAAATACCTGGGCAAGTACTAAACAATACTCATGGAATCATTTTCAGAAATGATGAAGGGGTTCTCAAATTTCAAATAGTCTCTGAGATTCCCATCTGCCCCCTTAACCATCTCAAAGATCTTTTTTGTCTATGGTGCGACTTCTCTCCATTAGTTGAATCTATCAAGACAATCATTCGACAAGAAGCATCAGAAAGAAAGAAAAAAGGAGAAGAAGTACTTGACTATATGATCAAGGTTCTACAGTCTTATCTAGATAGCTAATAGATTAGTTTCTTGGTGTAATCTATTAGTTAAACTTACAGTAGTTAGTTCCTCACTTGTACTTATAATTTTCACATCTTGTAATTCTACCTTTGAATTAATGAAAATTTCAGTGAACTACTTAACCGTACTGTAAAAAAGATCCCTCAAAATAGTAATTGGGACATGTATGTTATGAGTCCTGATTATTCCTCATTTTGAATTATAAGTCATTATCAAATAGGGGGAGATTGTTGATCCAAACTCTCTCAGTGATTTGATAAAGACCCTCTTCTATACTTAGTGAAAATTACTTTTATTAATATGTATTAGTGTTTCACCATCAGCGATCAGACTGAGTCTGTTCAGTTATCACTGATGCTCTTTCTTATAAACATTTATATGTATTAGTGTTTCACTATCAGCGATCAGACTGAGTCTTTTCAGTTATCGCTGATAATTTCTATGTAAATGTAACTCCTGAAGACAAGTTTCGCGTCAACAGATGTTCATAGTTGAATCGAAGACGAAGCTGCTGAACAAAGACAAGTCTACTAGTGACCTGATGCGGAGATCAGTGAAGCAAAGATAACTCTACTCATACGCG
Organism: Arctium minus; assembly: GCA_954870635.1. Lineage (NCBI taxonomy): Eukaryota > Viridiplantae > Streptophyta > Magnoliopsida > Asterales > Asteraceae > Arctium > Arctium minus. The sequence goes on along the minus strand of OX941092.1, from coordinate 75,552,225 downwards.
AAGAAACCTGAGGAAATGCTTCAACGATAGCTGAACTTCTTTGTATCTCTGAAGGAAGAGATATTCAGCGATCGATGATCACTTAGCTTATGCCTCAAGTCTCTTTTGTCTTTCCCTGTATACCCAGTACGATGTGTCAGAACGGACATACCTCTGTCACAAATCGTACAACAACTCTGTCAACTACACTGTTCATGATACGGCCGAAAGCATGTCTCCCAAAGTCAGACTCTCTCTTCCAATCAAAGAAAGACACGTGTAAAGTGCCCTGCCATGCATTTAATGCATAGGGTATAAATAGAAAGATTATCTCTCCATCTGGAGAGTGTGCTCACCTCTAGCCTTCATCTTTCTAAGATATAGAAACCCTTGTTTTCTATACTCTCAAATCTCCCACTCTTTATATTCTTGTGCAACCATCTAAGTGTTTTCTTAAGTTTGTTTAGATTGAGTTTTACTTAATCTTATTTCGCAACAGACTTGTAAATTGTGTTTGATTTATCAATAAACAATTTATTAGACTTTAAATTATGTGTTTGTATTCAACCCCCCCCCCCCTTCTAAAACTTGTTAAGCACCTTCGGGACCAACATGATTTCACCTTATCTCAAAACCCTAAATTCCATAGTTGAAGAGAAGAGAAGATTACCTTTACCAAAGCTTGAACCCATCAACAATACTCTTCTAGATCTTCCAAAATAAGTCACAAACTTCTAATCTTCAAGATGGAGGAAAGGGTTGGATGAAACCCCAAGAAACTTGGTGAGGAAGATGAAGATGAAGGATTATGGTTCTAACCTTCAAACTTGCTAGATGATGAAGATTCATTGATTTTAGAAGGGAAACTCCCAAAATGAGTTGGGGTTCGCTTGGGGAGAATGAGGATCGGTTTGGGAGAGAAAGGAGGAGAGTATTTGAGGTTTTAGGTTAGAAAATGGGGTGGAAAGTTGGTTCCTCCCCCACCTTTTAATCGCACAGGGACTCAAAACGGTTGGCGGCGTGGTTTGACCCGCGCGGAGAGCCGCGCCGGGTTCTTGAGTTGGGACGGGACAGAGGTCCGTGCGGATGACCGCACGGTTCACGCGCACGAAGAGCCGCACGGAACACTGTCGCGTTTCCGTCATCCTCTTGGCTACTTCGTTCAACATCGGATTGGAACGAAAACTCCCAAAATTCGGGGTGTTACAAAAGGTGGGGCATCTTCAAAGTAAATGGGCAAATACTGAAGCCGTACATCACCCCTAGAGATCACGATGGCTATATTTTGGAGACCACGACTCTTGCCGTGCCGATATATGACTCTTAGTGATATTATCGGTTCCTTTTATCTGTATATTTTGTATTTTAACGTTATTATCTTTTATTTGTTTGCCTGCTTTAAGATCGAGTAAGTTAATTGAGTCGTAGTTAAATGAACTTTGTGGGTATGTTCACTGCAAACCCTCATGAGAATTCACTCGTTCACTAGGGGGAACCTAGGGGTTTAAAAGGCTTGTTGCACATGTTAAGTACGATCGCATTTCCCTGAGAAAATGAGGACTAGTTATTTAGTTTGTTTGGGTTTATCTATTTGTTCTTGTTTATCTGTCTTGGAGCCTGAGATCCCTCTTGGTTGAGTCCCTGTTGGGAACTAAAGATTTTACTAAGTGTAGTTACTACTGCTAGTATAAATGTAGTTACTACTGCCAGAACAAGTTGAAGATTAATACTGCTGAGTGTTACTACTGCTAGTGTTAATTAATACTGCTAGTCAAAGTTAGTACTGCTTGAACAAAGTTAGTACTGCTTAGCTAGTTAGTACTGCTAGTGGTTAGTACTGCTTGCAGTTAATGCTGCTAGATGAAGTTAATGCTGCTGAGCATTATTAGTGCTGCTAAAGAGATTCGGATGGAAAATACTACAGCTGGATATACTGAAGATATACTTAGAAGATATACATGGAAGATATATTGAAGATTTGTTTATTCTTTGTAATTATCTTTTTATTAGTATATGTATAGAATGTTTAGAATAGATAGAAAGAACTTTTGATAATTAGTTTTCAAGAGAGAAATCAACCTCAAGGCATAGATCCTAATTCTAGAGAAGTAGAATTCGTATTGGTGAGCCTGTTCATCAATATTGAGGTTGAGTGTGTAATCTTGTAACTTTAAGCATTCAATACAAGTTTACTGTTTGATCATTATATACTGTGTGTGATTACTGTTTTATTAAATATCAAAGTGTTTTTCCGCAACTTCTTTGATATTAGTTTCTGAGTATTAATTCTTGTTAAGAATTCGATCCTGACAAGTGGTATCAGAGCCAAATTCTCTCAGAAACAGTTATTCATCATGGAAAATCTTACAGAATCAAGCAGTACTTTGGTCTCAAAAGTTCCAATGCTCAGATCCAATGAATTTGACATGTGGAAAATCAGAATCAAGCAATATATTCTCCTCACAGATTACTCTATGTGGGACATCATTGAGAATGGCCCATCTGATGGAGGAAAGATTGGTGAAGATGGCAAAAGAACTCCTCCAAAGACAGATACAGACAGGAAATCAAGACAGACAGAGATGAAAGCCTTGAGCACACTGCTCTTGGCCATTCCAAATGAGTATCAACACCAATTCTGCAATTGTACTGATGCACAGATGCTCTGGAATGCTCTAGAGAAGAGATTCTCAGGTACTAAAAGTACCAAGAGAAATCAAAAGGCAATCTTAAAACAGCAGTATGAAAACTTCATCTCAACTAAGAATGAGTCCATGACTCAAACTTTTGACAGGTTTAATAAACTAATTGGTGAACTAGCTACTATGGGAGTACAGATTGATCAAGATGATGTAAACAGAAAGTTCTTAAGGTCCCTTGGAGATGAATGGACCATGTACACTGTGTCATTCAGACAGAATGATCAGTTGGAAGACAAAGAACTTGATGATCTGTACAATGATCTTAGAGTTTTTGAAGCTGAGGTGGAGGCAAAGAAGAAGCCTTCTGGATATGTTCATAATGCTGCACTCCTATCAGCATCAATTGATTCTACTGCTAACTCTGAATCAGTTAATGCTACTAATGGATCAAATCTAGATAAAGGCACTGATTATGCATTTGAAGCTCTTCTTTCTAATCATGGAAATTCTTCTTTGATCAATGATGACTTAGAACAACTTCATCCTGATGATCTGGAAGAGATGGATATTAAATGGCAGATGGCCATGCTCTCCATGAGGGTTAAGAAGTTTATAAAGAGGACTGGAAGAAACAACTTCTCACAAAGAAGAGAAGATGGAGCAGGGTTTGATAAATCAAAGGTAGAATGCTACAAATGTCATCTGAAGGGACATTTTGCTAGAGAATGCAGAAGTGGAATGTCTCACAACAACAACCATCAACAAGCTCAATCTGGAAGCTTCAATAACAATAGAAACTCTGCTCAAGCCCTTGTTTCTCAACAAGGAATGGGGTTTGATTGGAGTGATCAAGCAGAAGAAGCTATTCAGAATCAAGCTCTTATGGCTAAAGTATCTGATCTCCCATCTGAGGTAAGTTCTAATCTCTGCTCTAAAACTTGCATAGACACTGTTAAAAGGTACAGGGATCACAATCAGAAGATGAGTGATGACCTGAAGAGACTAGAAAAGGATATAAAAGACTATGTGAGGATAGTAGAGAGATTTGAAGATCAAATCAAAGGTTTTCAAGCAAATGAACTACAACACTCATATGACACCAATTACTGGCAGTGGGAGAAAAAGGATTTAGAACTTAAACTGACCAAATCTAAAGAGGAGAGTGAAAAACTGAAAGAGGAGTTAACCAAGGTTAAGCTTGATGTAGAAAAGTTTTCCAATGCTTCTAAAGCAATGGACTCCTTACTGCAAAATCAGATTCATGATAAATTAAGAAGAGGAATTGGGTATAATGCCACACCTCCACCATATAACAACAATTACATTCCTCCTACTTCAGACCTGTTAGACACCAAAGATAGGAAGGACTTGCTTGAGGGAGCCACTGAAATAGATCCCTTAGATGAGGTAATTGTTGAGGATAAGACTGAGAAAGAGGTTGGCAAGAGTAAGAAGAACAAGGTGAGTGGTGAGATTTCTATAGAAAACAACATTATCACCAATGAGGATTGTGGAAGGGCTTGGATCAAATCCAAGAACATAGAGAAGACAGAGGAAAAGTCTGATAAGGTCCATTATAAACAGACCACAGTTGTGAATCCAGGTCCTTGCAAACAGTGTACTTGTAAGAAGAATGAACCCCAAAAACAGGACAAAAAGAGGGGAAATCAAAGAAACTGGAATAATCAATGGGCACATAAACAAGGGGTTGATCTGAGTAAAATCAATAGACCAAAACCTTGCTTTATCTGTGGCAAATTGAATCATCTTGCAAAATTCTGTTATTTCAATCCTATGAACCAAAGAATGAATTTCCAAAGATCCATGCAAAAACCCTTTGGTTATAAGAAAATTGAAAAGAACCATGTGGCTAAGAAAAATGTTAAAACTAAAAGCCACATGAAGAAAAAGTATTCTGTTAAAGAAAGTGTCAATATGTGGATTCCTAAAAGCACTAAAACTGTTAGTACTGCTACCACAAATAGTGCTGCTGACAATGATAGTGCTGCTAGAAGTAATACTACTGCTAACAATGTTAATGCTGCTAACAAGGTTAGTACTGCTAAACCTGTTAGTACTGCTACACCTGTTAGTACTGCTAACTCTGTTAGTACTTCTAAGGTTAGTACTGCTTCCAGTATTGATTCTGCTAAGCCAATCATATTGACAAAGTACTCTAATAAAGAGTGCTCTGAGTTTAAAAACCTCATTAAAAAGGAATGTAAATACTTTGATGAGAAAGGCAGACCCAAGATCACTTTGGCTTGGGTCCCCAATCATACTAATTGATTTATTTAATGTGCATGGCAACCAACAGCTCAAGGGAAAGAGCATATGGCATGTTGATAGTGGTTGCTCTAGGCACATGACTGGCAACATGTCATGCCTTCAGGATTTCAAGCAAATTAATGGAGGACATGTTGCATTTGGAGACAATCTTACTGGTGGTAAGATAAGTGGAAAAGTAATGAGTATACAGGAACAGATGGTGGAGAATCAGAGATCACACAAGTTCAAGAAAGTATATCTAAATCTGTGATTTTTCCCATACCCACAGTAAATGAAGACTGTGAAAAGGAATCATTTACTGAACCAAGTCAGAGTGAAGAAGACACTAGAGATGAGGAGACTCAAGAATCATAAGTGACATCTGAAGACACTTCAGTTGAATTGCATGACTCTAATCTAGAGGCTGGACTGAATGTAGAACCTAGTCATAACACAAGAGTTCAAAAGAATCATCCTCCACAGTTGATAATAGGTGATGTCTCTTCTCCCATGATGACTAGACATCAAAGCAGGCTTCAGGAAATGCAAGATCAACAGCATACAGTGCTCTCATGTTTTCTATCCCAGCTTGAGCCGAAAAAGGCACATGATGCTATGAAAGAATCTAGCTGGATAGAAGCAATGCAAGAAGAATTGTTACAGTTCAAGCTACAAGATGTGTGGGATCTAGTAGACCTTCCTAAAGGTCACAGAGCAATTGGCACAAAATGGATCTTCAGAAACAAGAGAGATGAAAGAGGTATTGTTATAAGAAACAAAGCAAGGCTGGTAGCTCAAGGCTACACTCAAGAAGAGGGCATAGATTATGAAGAAGTTTTTGCACCTGTAGCTAGGATAGAAGCAATCAGACTATTCCTAGCCTATGCTTCTTACATGAACTTCAAAGTCTACCAAATGGATGTAAAAAGTGCTTTTCTCTATGGGTCAAATTGAATCTATGGGTCAATTGAAGAAGAAGTATATGTCTGTCAACCACCAGGGTTTGAAAACCCAAGCTATCCAGACAGAGTATACAAATTAAAGAAAGCACTTTATGGACTACATCAAGCCCCAAGAGCATGGTATGACACTCTGTCATCCTATCTCTTGGAAAATGACTTTGAAAGAGGAGTCATTGATAAGACTCTATTTATCAAAAGAAAGAAGAAGGATATCTTGCTGGTCCAAATATATGTTGATGACATTATTTTTGGTTCTACAAGAAACAATATGTGCAAGGAGTTTGAGGATTTAATGCATCAAAGGTTCAAAATGAGTTCCATGGGGGAACTAATAATGCTCAGCAGCATTAACTTCATCTAGCAGCATTAACTGCAAGCAGTACTAACCACTAGCAGTACTAACTAGCTAAGCAGTACTAACTTTGTTCAAGCAGTACTAACTTTGACTAGCAGTATTAATTAACACTAGCAGTAGTAACACTCAGCAGTATTAATCTTCAACTTGTTCTGGCAGTAGTAACTACATTTATACTAGCAGTAGTAACTACACTTAGTAAAATCTTTAGTTCCCAACAATCTCCCCCTAACTTGACTTTTAGGAAAAGAAGTCAAGTTCTTCAGATCTTCTTCAAGATGCTTTCAACACCTTACATTTAGTTGCCCAAATTTGGATCTAGGCCCAAACTTTGATTTACAGTTCTTCTCACCACAATCTTGGCCATTTCTGAATCCTTTGTACAAACCAGTGTAGCTTTAAGCATCCCTTCTAACTTCTCCTTGCTATGCTCATATATTTTGTCCACCAGGTAGTATTCATGATAACAATTGTCAATAGTAATCATGTATACTCCACAGTTTTCAAACAGTATCCATTTGTCAATCTTCTTGAATATGAACTCATGCATATGATCTTTAATCCTATGGTGCACTCTTGCAGGCTCAAACATCATGCACAAGTATTCCAATGTCACTTTGAGAAGATTCTCTTCAGTACCTTTCAACACAGGTTCATAAAGTTTCATCCCAACTTTATATAGTTCTTCCATATCAGCTCTTGAACAACTTCTAATGACTTTCCCCCATGTTGAATAAGCTTCAAATGAACCATCAGCTCTCTTGATTCTGAAGAAATTCTTTCCATTGTCTCTCAGAATATCCCAGAAGATGATCTCTGGAGCTTGCATAGAGATTGGAACAGCTTTCAAAGGTTCCACTATTGTCATGTACGGATCCATACTTTCTTCAGTTTGCTTAGTGACCTGCTCTGGGCTCTGTACTGGCTCTGTTGGGGATGTGATTGAAGGTTCTGCTTCCTTTTCAGTTTCTTCCACCCTAGGCCTTTTCAACTGCCTTTTTGGAGCAATTGTTTTCACTCTTTTTCCAGACTTGGCTTCTCTACCAACATTTCCAGGTTCTTCCTTCTTCTCTTCTGCTTCTTCTTTGGAAGGTGTGGTTTTCTCAGGGAATGGTTGTTGGATGTTGAGATCATGTCTCTCTTTCATCCTTCTTTCTGCTTCTTCCCTTTGAGAGGAATCCCCTTGGAGCTTTGTCATTTCCTTCCTGTATAGCTCTTCAACCTGAGAGTATGCCATATGAGTAAACATCTCCCCCTTAACACCAATTGCACCTTTCAGGAAGTTTATCATCTTTCTTCTTTCCTGATTGGCCAAAAAGGTCTTGGAGGGTTGTCTTTTCTGCTTTTTGAATGGCATTCTTTTTACTTGTACTTGCTTGGCCTGAGCTGCTGTTTTCATGCTCTTCTGATACTCTTCATTTAGTTTTCTGGCCATATTCAGTGCAAGCTCTCTATCCTTCTCAGATTGAAGTTGTTCCTCCCTTTCCATTTCTGCCTGAAGCTGCTTTGCCACTTCTTCATCCAGTTCTATCTGAATTTTCTTCTTTGCAGGTTGTTCAGGTTCAATCATCTTAGCTTTACCCTTTGTATCCTTCAACCCTGCCTCACTTCTTTCTTGTGTCTTCTTTTCAAGGTCTCCTTCATTGATGACCACTCCCTTAGCCTTTTGAGTAGCCTTAGGAGTGTCATTCTTTGCTTTTACTAAGGTTTCAGCTATTTCCAATTCTTCAACAGATAGCCCTGTTGCTGCTTGAACATTATCTGTTTCTACTTCTTGTGCTTCTGTTTCTGCAGCTTTCTCCCCCTTAACATCAAATCCCATCTCAGAAATACTTTCTTTTTCTGCTTCAGCCTCTGAATTCTCCCCCTTGTTGAAATCATCTTCAACACTTGTCCTCCTCTTTAGCACAAACTGTTTCCTTCTCCTTTTCTGTAACAATCTTGTCACCATTTTCTTCAGTTTGGTGATCTGAACTTGTTGAGATAGAATAATCAGCTTCATCTCCTCTATTTCTTGTCCTTGCTTGATGACATCCTGGTTGATGTTTCCCATGGTCTCCATCAATTCATCATAGTTATATCTGTCCTCACCTTCTCCAGGAGTGTTACCCCCTATTGAAGGATCATTGGATCTTTTATTAGTAGATGTCTTCTGCCTAGCAGAAGCACTATCCACCCCTGTGGTTTCTTGGCACCAGGGTCCTTCAAATGATTGCTCATTCAAAGTTGCCATGGGGGAGGTCTTATTGATGTTACCACTTTCCTCCTCTGTGCTAGCAGGAGTAGTGGCAGCCTCATCACCCATATGCTCTACCTCCTCCTCAGAGAGCACCTCCTTTGGGTTGGGAGACACCCTTGTGGTTTCCCTTTGGATATTCTCTAGGGGAGAATTCTCCCTTAGAGGGCTTAAAGGCTTAGTGGGTGATGGTACAAGAAGGGAAGGAGCCTTCTTTACCTGTTTTCGTTGATAAGTTTGGGTAATTGGAGAAGTTGGTTTTGTAAGAATGGACTGGGGAATTGTTTTTGAGTGAGAAGGTTGGGCTTGGCTAGCAGTGGGATGGTCTAATGAGGGCCTTGACCCTGCTGCCATACCTTCAGTGTTTTGGGACACCACCATCATTGTAGAGAACAATGGGGTGTCAACTCCTTCCGAGTCCCCAGCAGATCTTCTCATATTTGAGAAAACCTTGCCTTTTGGGGGTTTAGGTACATATACCCCAACAGGTTGAGGTATATCCGTCAATTCATGGTTAATTACTTCCTGAACAAATCTGGGATACATAAAGAAACTCTTTTTGTTTCCCATATTTGATACAAGATCACTGAAAATCATCTTTGAGAAATTGTACCTTCTGGATGTAGCCAAGCATACCAAAGCATATGCAATTGGACTGCTGAACTCACTCCATCCAGTGGTCTTTTTGGAGATACAATGCATTAGGGTATGAACAAGAAAACGCCATTGGGGTGAAAATTTTGCTTTTGAGAATTTGAAAACACCCAATGGGCCTCCATACCCCATTCTAGTAAGATTAGAAAACAGTTCATCATTAGAGATAGACATTATACCAGAGGCATCGTCTAGACGTAGACTGATGCGAATGACTTCTTCAGTAACTGTAAGTGAGTGATCACAGATTCTTGTCTTGATCATTTGCACACCATTTTCCACAACAATGGTTGCATTAGCCCAGAACTGCCTTTGGTGCTCAATGTAGATTGTAGGTGATACAGTAAGAGCATGAGCAATGTGGCTCGACTTCAGAAAGTCGACTATCTGATGAAAACCTTCAGCTTGTTTTGGCTTTTGTAGCATCGCAATCTCGTTGTGCTCGTCGATGAATGTCATGGATGCCATTGATCTTAGTGAAAACTTGCCTGAAAACTTCGAACTTGAGAGAGAAAAGGTTTTGAGCGCACGAGAACAGTATGCAAAGAGTCGTTATGAACTTTTAGGCGGGCAAAAGGTATTTATAGTATTCGGAATATAAGCAGTATTAACCTAGAGCAGTATTAACCACTAGCAGTATTAACTGAAATAGCAGTATTAACTACTAGCAGTATTAACTAACTAGCAGTATTAACCGCGAGCAGTATTAACCACGAGCAGTATTAACTGAACTAGCAGTATTAACTGAAATAGCAGTATTAACTACTAGCAGTATTAACTAACTAGCAGTATTAATTGCGAGCAGTATTAACCACGAGCAGTATTAACTGAACTAGCAGTATTAACTACTAGCAGTATTAACTGAAAGCAGTATTAACCACTTGCAGTATTAACTACTAGCAGTATTAACTGAACTAGCAGTATTAACTACTAGCAGTATTAACTGAAAGCAGTATTAACCACTTGCAGTATTAACTACTAGCAGTATTAACTGAAAGCAGTATTAACTAGACTTACTCCTTTTAAACTTGCTAAATACTGAGTACTGCTATGCATATCCTGAAAAGAAGATTAGTAACACCAAGAATAACAATATACAGGTATAAACTCACTTTTTGAGAAGAAGATTATTCAAAGTTTATCATTCCCACACTTGTTACCAAGAAAGTGAATCTACCCACATCAAAAGCTTTAGTGAATAGATCAGCAAACTGATTATCAGTGTGAACTTTGACAACTTGAATAAGTTTCTTTTCATTACAATCTCTTATAAAGTGATACCTGATTTCAATGTGCTTTGTCTTTGAGTGCTTGACTGGATTATTTACAATGCTAATAGCACTGCTGTTGTCAATAAAGATTGGAGTATGTAGAAAGGTTACCCCATAATCCAGCATTTGATTCTGAATCCATAAGACTTGAGAACAGCAACTTGCAGCTGCTATGTACTCTGCCTCTGTTGTAGATGTGGATACGGTGGTTTGTTTCTTGCACTGCCATGAGACTAGTCTAGCACCCAAAAACTGACATCCTCCAGAAGTAGATTTTCTGTCCAAGTTTGCCCCACCTAGATCACTGTCTGAGTATGCTATTAGGTCAAAAGGTGAGTTATGAGGATACCAAAGTCCCAATCTGGGTTGCCCTTTGAGATATCTGAATATCCTCTTAACAGCTTGAAAGTGAGATTGCTTTGGCCTAACTTGAAATCTTGCACATACACAGACTGGAAACATAATATCTGGCCTTGATGCTGTGAGATACATGAGAGAGCCAATCATGGATCTATAAAGATGCACATCCATATCCTCCCCCTCAAGATCTGCTGTGATCTGCTTGTGTGTTTCCATAGGTGTGCTGGCAGGTTTTGATTCTGAGAAACCAAACTTGGTTAGAATATCCTGCACATACTTGGATTGACATATAAAAATGCCATCTGACTTCTGTTGAACTTGGAGTCCAAGGAAGAAAGTAAGTTCCCCCATAGACTCATTTTCAAAGTTAGTACTGCTTGAACAAAGTTAGTACTGCTTAGCTAGTTAGTACTGCTAGTGGTTAGTACTGCTTGCAGTTAATGCTGCTAGATGAAGTTAATGCTGCTGAGCATTATTAGTGCTGCTAAAGAGATTCGGATGGAAAATACTACAGCTGGATATACTGAAGATATACTTAGAAGATATACATGGAAGATATACTGAAGATTTGTTTATTCTTTGTAATTATCTTTTTATTAGTATATGTATAGAATGTTTAGAATAGATAGAAAGAACTTTTGATAATTAGTTTTCAAGAGAGAAATCAACCTCAAGGCATAGATCCTAATTCTAGAGAAGTAGAATTCGTATTGGTGAGCCTGTTCATCAATATTGAGGTTGAGTGTGTAATCTTGTAACTTTAAGCATTCAATACAAGTTTACTGTTTGATCATTATATACTGTGTGTGATTACTGTTTTATTAAATATCAAAGTGTTTTTCCGCAACTTCTTTGATATTAGTTTCTGAGTATTAATTCTTGTTAAGAATTCGATCCTGACAGTCCCACTTCCCAGCATTCAGGACACTACATATCTCTAAGTTGGGGAGGTGGAAATTTTGGAAATTTTCTGATTGATTGATGTTGAATCTCTATTGTGCTTTAATGAAGTTTGTCCAAGCTTTTGTGTTTTAACAGGAAAGTACTGATAAATCGCCGAAAGATGACATTCACATATAGGTCGGAGCTTACATGGATTGATCAATACTGCACCAGTCTTGCATTGGAAGGACAACTAGGCGAGTTTTTTGTTCCTCTCATCTATATGTTCTCTCTTTAGCATAATTACATACATTGGGGACAATGCACGGTCTAAAAGTGTGGGGTGTTAAAAACTTAAATAAGTGATTTGTTCTAGGGCAGTAAATCTTTTACATATATGAGCATAAGGAAAAGCTCTTGTTAGACTCTAAGGAACATATCTAACCCGTAAGATATTTGAGCCTTATGACTAAAACATCCAAATTAGTCTCGTTTTACTTCATGTGTGTATTACACCTCATGTGCATTGGTCTCTCTAGAATTTGCATCTATTATCTTCAAAATTGCATTTAAGTCATGCTTGTATACAAAAGTGATAAATGTCATCTTTGATGTGAATGTTGACCACTTTTAGCCAAAAAAAACTACCCGTAAAATGCAATCCACTTGATCAACCATTTTGAGCCTATAAACCCTTTCGTTTGACACACCTAAACTACAAGCCACAAAATCCCAATACTTCCTATCCAACCTTAAGACTTTGGGGGTGTGATATTAGACCAATGAGCTAAATTGTTAATATTTTGAAGTTATGGTCTCAAAAAAAGAAAAGAGTAGAAAGCAAAGCCTCAGAAAAAAAAGAGAGAAAATAAAAGAAAAAAAAGAATCAGTCAAAATGAGAGAGAGAGAGAGAGAGAAAAGGAAAGTGGCACGAGGACGGTCAATGTATAAGTGTGGGGTGTTTTGATCGGTCGTTAAGTTGTACTTTATTTCTCATCAATCACCCTCAATTAATGCATAAAAATGGTAAAACCGAACTACATTGATGCGTTTTTATATTTTTATAGGTTCGGAATAATTTGGAGCGAAAAAGAACAAATCGAGGATTTTTGACAGATTTGCACGACTGTGGCGTTTCGAGCGTATCTCACTCTTCCGAGCTCCGTTTAAGGCGATTCAAGATGATCCGAAAACCTATAGACGGTACTACAACTTTAAAGTTTTGAGTTTCTACATATTCGGGTTTCATTTGAGCCGAAATTGACCTCGAAGTCGGAATCAGCATGCACAGTAGATAATCAAAAGAAAAAATGTACAAGTCAAAATAGCATCCAACCATGGTACAAACCAACAAAGCAGGTCTATTTCTTTTTGGATCTGAAAAAGTCAGTAATTAATATATGGGCTTGGTGTGTTTGGGCTGCCAATGAGAAAAAAAGAAAAGAAAAGCATGAGCTTAGCTTGGATCCATGGGATTTGTCTCCTACACTCATGGTGGGAATTATGGAAAGAAAAAAAAGGGGAAGTCATGAAAGGTTTAAATAAAAAGAGATATGAAGGATCCACTTTCTTTAGTGGAGAGATTTAGTTGGCAAATAATAATAATAAAAAAGGCGTGAAGCCAAGGAAGAAGAGGGAGGCATAAATCGAGAGAAGAAAAAGGGAAAAGCATTGTGGTGGTTTGAGACTCTTGGAAGGAATCGTACGAAGCAGAAGAAAGGTTGTGGAACACACAAGTTTGGGGCTGTTTTACTGCACAAAATCGAGACTTTTTCACGCACAAAACTGTTGGGATTTTGAGTTTTTAGAAAGACGATTTGGGGCTGTTTTTCGAGACTACTGAGGGCTCGAACGAGACTGTTTTGACAGCAAAAATCGCTGCACGTTTGGGACCGATTGCTGTTGTTTTTGACAGCAGCAGAAGCCTCGATTCACCAAGTCGATCAAGGCTAATCAACATGGTTCATGATGGAGGTTTGTTTCAAGTAATCTTTTGATAAAAAAAATATGTTACGTTTTTAAGTTTGCTTGGTTTTAATATAAGTTTCAATTTGTTTAATTGTTCGTTTGGTTTAGAATTTCGTTTAACAACTTCAAGTAGTGTTTTATTCTTGAGATGTTGGTATTTGATTATTGGTTGAATGCAATTGTTTATCATTATATGGGAACGATATTGGGTTCATTCTAGTGGTTCTTTGGTTTATTTTATTCGGTGTTTGGATCGCACACCAAGTGTTTGAAGAAAGTCTTAGGTGAGTTGGTGTTTTTATTGGAGCATTAGTAGTAAAACGAGGTTATCATGATGTTCGTTTATTATATAAAGTTATCGTATTCTTTTAGTTTTTTTATGCCTAATTATAAAGTTTCGATTTTTATCTGTTTAGTCATTTAATTTGACTCCCTAAATCCATATCTTTTGAAATAATGTCATTTGTATTAAGTATTTTTTTTTGTTAATTTCATTGAGCTTAAGTGATCAAAGTGGGTAGTCAATCTTTGTGTGACACGTGTATTCGGTTTTAACACAAGTCATTAACTTACCCTGAGAAGACTACTTACCCTATCACTAGGTTTGAGTTCGGTTTATAAATTTAAATCTTGTTGTGTGTTTAATGATGCGTGCATCAACTTTCTCGAACCATATATGCTCGCTTGCAAGAAGCACAAACCACATTCATCAAAGTCGCTATCATTTCAAAGAATTTCCCAACTTCCACATGTTTATGTGCAACTACCACAACAACTAACTGAAGTTGGTGAGCAAAACAATGAACATAATACGCTGAACTATTTTCTCTCATTATTAAAGCTTTCAAACCATTGAATTGACCACACATATTGCTTGCCCCATCATAACCTTGGCCTTTAACTTTTTTCATACTTAATCCGTGTTCAGCAAATAAGGATTCAATCGCTGATTTAAGAGATATGGCTCTTGTATCCATCACATGTACAATACCAACAAATGTTTCTTTAACAACCCCACATTTAACATATCGCAAAACAATGGCCATTTGCTCCTTTTTAAATGTCACTAGACCCATCAACTAACAAAGACAACACATCATCACCAATTTCTTCAAAAATATATTTGAGTACCTCTTGAGCAAATCAGTGAACAAATATCTTTTTGAATACTTGGTGCCACCATTTGATTAATCCTGGAAGCATTCCCTAATGTAACCTTCCCCACAACCTCATTTTGATTTCCGATTAATTTTATTAATTCAAAGAAATTCCCTCTATGAAGAGACTCTTAATCATGCCCACGAAAAGGTAATGCACTATTTAACAAAAATCTAGCGGCATCAATTGAAGCATTTAATTGAATACGATACTAATTTTTCACAATATCGTTTTGCTTAATAAAGGCAACGGTAATAGACTGATTATGTCTCACTAGATCCCCACATTTCTTTAGTGCTCTATTGTGACAACTATTAATGTCACCCACATGAATAGCAAGTCTCTCGGTTTTATTCCAAGTACTAAAACCATCCGTCACAAAAGCATCATTCCCACCTTGTCCACTACATTGATCTCTAAATAAGTAACAAAATAGGCAAAATGCTTTATCCGCTTTTATACTATATTCCAACTAGTTACCGTATTGATCAAACCAAGCCGGATTAAAACGTCTTCCCTTGTTTCCTATCATTCTTCTTTGAAAGTCATGACCTCGTGGTTGGCACGACCCTTTAATCAAATATTTTCGTCTTACTTCATCTCTTTGAATTGGTTGAAATTGTGAAATTCTTTTCCTATCGGACGGGTCTGAAGGAAGATCATCTAAATCAACTTCCGTAGGTGTCGTTGGAGTAAAGTTGTTTCCACTTGAGGTTTTTCTTTTCAGAAATTTCTCCATTTTCTACAAAATAAATATCAAAAACTTATATTATAAACCAAGCATTATTATCTACCAAACATCACCATCCATTCAATATATTTATATTTTATTTGAGTTTGAACTTTGAAAAGTGTAAACAACAAAAACCCACTCCACTTACTGTTGCCGAGAATTTGAGATTGAAAAAGAACCAAAAAACATCAAATAAATAGCAAACAAAGACATTGAAAACCAAAACTGAGAACCTCATTCTTGGAAACTAAAACTGAAAAACCCATTCTTGGAAATCAAATAAACATCAAACCTCAAAAAAGGGAATCAAACTCCTTGGAATGGATGTGTTGTTTAGTTTTTTGGTCTCCAAAACTCCAACTCTATTTTGCAAGCAAGATAGAATCAGATTATCAGAACCTCAAAAGAAGGAACAACCTAACAAGGGAAGAAATCAAGAAAATCAAAGTTGAAGTATCAAATAAGTTAAGAAAATCGAAGTATCAAACTTGGTGGTTCAGCCTTCGTGTGCTCCTGCCTTGTGGTTGTCGGCCGGCCGGCGATGGCCTGTGTGTGGAGAGTGGGGTCAACTGAATTGGAGAGCGGCTAGGATTTCAGGTTTATGGGTCCAAGAAGAAATTTACTAGATACCAGACTAGAAGTTTAAAAAAATCGGTTTTTTACCTTGATAAAAAAAATTAATAGGGGCCCATTCCCCCCCCCCCCCCCCCGGATTAAAACGTCTTCCCTTGTTTCCTATCATTCTTCTTTGAAAGTCATGACCTCGTGGTTGGCACGACCCTTTAATCAAATATTTTCGTCTTACTTCATCTCTTTGAATTGGTTGAAAGTGTGAAATTCTTTTCCTATCGGACGGGTCTGAAGGAAGATCATCTAAATCAACTTCCGTAGGTGTCGTTGGAGTAAAGTTGTTTCCACTTGAGGTTTTTCTTTTCATAAATTTCTCCATTTTCTACAAAATAAATATCAAAAACTTATATTATAAACCAAGCATTATTATCTACCAAACATCACCATCCATTCAATATATTTATATTTTATTTGAGTTTGAACTTTGAAAAGTGTAAACAACAAAAACCCACTCCACTTACTGTTGCCGAGAATTTGAGATTGAAAAAGAACCAAAAAACATCAAATAAATAGCAAACAAAGACATTGAAAACCAAAACTGAGAACCTCATTCTTGGAAACTAAAACTGAAAAACCCATTCTTGGAAATCAAATAAACATCAAACCTCAAAAAACGGAATCAAACTCCTTGGAATGGATGTGTTGTTTAGTTTTTTGGTCTCCAAAACTCCAACTCTATTTTGCAAGCAAGATAGAATCAGATTATCAGAATCTCAAAAGAAGGAACAACCTAACAAGGGAAGAAATCAAGAAAATCAAAGTTGAAGTATCAAATAAGTTAAGAAAATCGAAGTATCAAACTTGGTGGTTCAGCCTTCGTGTGCTCCTGCCTTGTGGTTGCCGGCCGGCCGGCGATGGCCTGTGTGTGGAGAGTGGGGTCAACTGAATTGGAGAGCGGCTAGGATTTCAGGTTTATGGGTCCAAGAAGAAATTTACTGGATACCAGACTAGAAGTTTAAAAAAATCGGTTTTTTACCTTGATAAAAAAAATTAATAGGGGCCCATTCCCCCCCCCCCCCCCCCCCGCCCCGCCCTATCTACAAGGTGAGTTCGCCCGTGCCGCTAGGCCAAAGGCCCTTTGGTGAGAGAGAAGAACTTGATGGTAATGATGGGCCTATGGGCATAGATGTGTGAAATCAAATCCAGGAGTAGGAATCGTCATTCTTGAAAGTGGGAACTGTCTTCTTGGAATACGCCCAAACACACAAGACGTAATAAAGCTTTTCAAGTTTAACATCATGCTTGATGATGTGTAATTAAGAGATTTCAAGATTTCATGCATTAAAAAGAAGTACCAATTGCTTTATGAATGGTTTTTAAAACATTTCTTCAAATGCTTAACAAGATAGTATATATATATATATATATATATATATATATATATATATATATATATATATATAGAGAGAGAGAGAGAGAGAGAGAGAGAGAGAGAGAGAGAGAGAGGGGTGGTTTCAATTGGAAAACATATTAGATTGGAAACTTTGGAAACCGTCAATTTTATTGGTTAAATTAATGAAATTGGTTCATAAAGTTGTTTAATATGATCAAGTTGTTTCATATAATTCTTTTGTTAATGAAGTTGTTTCATATATTTATGTTTTTTATATAGTTTCATCTATTTTTCTGATTCTGATGAAATTGTTTCATGTATTTTCGTAGTATGGTGAAACTTTTTCATTTTTACATAAAAAACACAAATATATGCAACAATTTCATCAAACTAAACAATTTCATGAAACAATTTCATTAACTTGACCAGTGAAATCGAGTGTTTCCACGGTTTTCAAAATTAGAGTGGTTTTCATTTGATCGCTCCCATATATATATATATATATATATATAGAGACGGAGGTTCAGGGGTAAACCTCAAAAAAATGGAAACTGAAGAACACTCTGATAGCCTTTCATCCGGACGGTATGCACTTGGTAAATTATGTAGTTTTTTTGGTTTTATGCACAAGTGCATTATGCACTTGTGTGCATGTTACAAATTACTTGTATGCACAAGTGTATATCGTCCAGATGAAGGCTACTAGGGTCTTCTTCAGTTTTCCCTTTTTTTGAGATTTTTCCCCTGAACCTGACCATATATATATATCAACTCAATTTTGTTTACATGCGAGGAAATTCATCAAATATCATGTCATATCAATTTTATGATTTCAAGAACGGGACATATGGGATATACTAACTAATAATGAGTTAAATTACATAATCTACAAGCACTTACGAAATATAGTAAACCGCATAACATCTTTAAGTACAAACATGTATTGAATATATATACTTTATGCACAAAGTATATTCAAGAATGTTACAACAAAGTGGAAAGATAGGATTGGACATATAATTTAAACATTATTAAGTATCATGAAATCACATTATCATGCGTATAGAAGTTATGTCACACATCTAGTTGTGCAATACAAGGTCGCACAAAAAAATGACAAAACATTTAACTATTAAGAGGCAATAGTTAATCTAGACTTGATAACTAATAAAGGTTATTAATAACAATTAAGGGTAGTTAGATAATTGTTTATTAACTGTTGTAATGATGTATATATATCTGTAAATTTGTTGAATATGAAACGGAACTAATGATATTATTAGTAACTATTAAGAGGCAATAGTTAATCTAGACTTGATAACTAATAAAGGTTATTAATAACAATTAAGGGTAGTTAGATAATTGTTTATTAACTGTTGTAATGATGTATATATATCTGTAAATTTGTTGAATATGAAACGGAACTAATGATATTATTAGTACCCTGTGTATGAAACTTTCTCTAAAATGAACAACCCTTAATTACAGCAATCTTCCTGCAACTTAATAACATCATTTCTACAACAAAGTGGTATTAGAGCCACCGATCATTAACGGAAACCTTACGCATAATTCGACAGGAAAATCCATCTAGATGGCTTCTCAAAACAACAACCTATTACAGCCCTGACTCCCAAAGTTGAATGGCAGAAATTACCATCAGTTGAGCATACAGATGAAGGTTCTGTATGAATCGCAAGACTTGTGGAACATCGTGGAGCATGGAATAAATGAACCATCAAACCAAAACAGGTTTGACTGCACAACAAATCACGAAATTAAAGGAAAATAAGAAGAAAGACATGAAAGCGTTATTCTTCATTTATCAAGCAGTAGGTGAAGGCATATTTGAGAGGATATCAAAATCACTTTCATCAAAGGATGCATGGGGATATGTTATACAAGACTTATCTAGAAGAGGATAGAGTTAAAGACCATACGTTTACAAACCTTACACAGCGAATTGACAACCTGAGCATGAAAGACTCTGAATCAATTGAGGAGTTTTACAATCGACTGACTGTCTTGATAAATCAGATGAATAGAGATACCATTGAAGATAAATGCATCATTGAGAAAATATTAAGAAGCCTGACCCGAAAGTTTGAATACGTTGTAGTAGTGATCGAAGAATCCAAAGACTTATCTACACTCTCCCTAGAAAGTCTACTGGGAACATTGCAGTCCCTTGAATTGCGAATGAAACAGTTTGACATACCTCAAGTTGATCAAGCATTTCACACATAGACTCCATCAAAGGGAATATCTAATGAAAAGGGAAAAGGAAGGAACATTTGTAAATGGAAGTGACAAGGAAGAAGACGTGGAAGAGGCTCGAATGGAAAGAATTTTCAAGACGATCATGGTGAGGGATCTTCACGAGGAAGAGGACGAGGAAGACCCATGTTCCAAGTACAGTGTTACCACGCTTAACATATGGTCACGCCACTAGATTCTGCAAAATGAAACAAATAGAAGAGCGTAAGGATGCAATTCTTATGCACTATAAAGAAAGTAACAATGATGATATGATGTTTATGACTCGTGAAGTGCAAGATACACCTCTAGATGAGATATGGTATCTTGATAGTGGTTGTGGTAATCACATGACAGGTAATAAAAAACTATTTGTGACATTGGATGATACTCTCCATAGTGAAGTAAGAACATGTGAAGAAAGGAAGCATGCAATTCAAGGCAGTAGTGATATTCTCGTAAGAACAAAAAACCGAGATAAGAGGATATCCGATGTGTACTAGGTACCAGTACTTAAACACAATCTTCAGTGTGTTAGACAACTTCTATTGAAGAAATATGATACACTTCACCGATGGTGCTTGTCTAAGAAAGTACAAGGAAGGTAATACCCTTGACAAGGTACATATGACTTCAAATAAAATGTTTCCTTTGACTTCAACGATTTGGGAACTTAAGCTTTGGGTCCTTAACCCACATGTGTAAAACCCGTATGGTACATGGGATGCCAAACATAACCAAAACTGATGAGATTTATGAAGTGTGCATTTTAGGGCAACATTTATGTGATTCTTTCCCAGAAGGCAAGGCTTGGAGGGCATCACTGCCTCTCAAACTCGTACATTCAGATGTGTGCGGGCTTATGAAAACCGTATCGATTGGGCCAGGCGCTATATTCTTACGCTTATTAATGATTTTAGCAGAAAAAACTGGGGATATTTCCTCAAAGAGAAGGCTGAGTTTTTGATGTATTTAAAACATTATAATTAATGGTTGAAATACAAAGCGATTATGAGATTAAGACCTTACGATCAGATGGTGGAGGAGAGTACAACTCTCATCATTTTGAAAGTTTTTTGAGAAAAAATGGCATAAGACATCAACAAACCACGAGATACACACCACAATAGAATGGTGTTGCATAAAGAAATAACATAACAATTATGGAACTCGCAAGAAGTATGTTTAAAAATAAAGGTTTACTGCACAAGTTTTGGGCTGGAGCGGTTACATGTGCCATCTATATTCTAAATCGTGCAACCACAAGAAGCGTTAAGAATGTAACTCCTTAAGAGGCTTAGAGTGGAAACAAGCCTTGCGTTTCTCATTTGAGAATTTTTAGATGTATCTCCTACTCACACATTCCTAAAGGAAAACATGGTAAGATTGATAATAAATCTGAAAAGTGTGTTCATTGGTTATAGTGAAGTTTCCAAAGCATATAAATTGTTCAATCCTATTACGAGCAACGTGATTATCAGTAGGGACGTAATCTTTGCTGAAGACAAGGCATGGAACTGGTCAGCAACAAAAAAGAAGCATTTATGGTAATTAGGGGTGTACAAGAAGACCCTCAAACTCACTCCCAAGGTAAGTCTCTTAACTTCAAAACCTACAACTCTTGTTGCTCCATCATCATCATCATCTTCATCTTCTTCTCTTGACTCTACTTAGGCAAACTAGCTGATAAGCTAGCTGCTAGCCTACTGATGAAAAATACGTTTGACAAAAACTAATTTATAAGCATGTAAATTACCAAAAAAAGACATCTAAAAAAATAATCAATTGCAATATTTAATAATATAATAAAAACAAATTTATCGTAATATAATATATTAATTAATACAAATAAATTTTAAAACCAAATGTATAGTAATATAATATATTGAAATTTATTATTATATATATTATAAATTTTGAATCTAAAACTACATTAACTTATGATTTTAAATAATGTTACATATAATATGGAAAACATAATCAAATAATAATTTCAAAAATAATAATAATTGATAACTGAAATATATTTATAAATATTAAATAAATTTTATATAATTATCAATAATTAAAAATAATTAAAAAATAATATCAATGTATAATTAAAATTTATGTTATAATTTTCAGATAATATTAATTAATAATAATAAATTTTAATAATTAATATTTATTTGTAATTAATAGTTAATATATAATAATGAATATAATGTGAGCATAAATAAAATAATCACAAAAAAAGCTATTATTTAAAATTATTTATTTAATAAAATTATTTATTTAAAATTATGAGAAGATTATTTAATTATTTATTTGTAATTAAATAATCATTTATTTAATAATGTGCTGTCCAATTGGATGCCCGGATACCGCGGGTGCGTGTGTGTGGGCGTAGCCCAAGTTGCCGTACAAAAAAAAAATAAATGAAATAATCACAAAAATGTTCTCATAAGCTACTCCAAGTAGCTTATCAAAAAGCTAGCTTATGGTAATCCAAACATATACCCAGAATATAACCTAACTTATTTTTGCCAAATAATGCCTAATTCACCACTTAGAAAGATGAGGAGTATAAATGATCTATATTCAACTACGAAAAGATTAGATCATGATGATTTGGTTGATTTCGCATTATTTGCTGATGCGGATCCAGTGGAATTCGAAGTTGCCATTAAAAGTAGTAAGTGGAAGAAAGCTATGAATCAAGATTGATTCCATTAAAAAAATGCATGGGATATAGTTCCTCTTCCACAAGGACATAAAGCAATCGGAGTAAAATGGATTTATAAAACAAAATTGAAGGAGAATGGAGATGTAGAGAAATACAAGGCGCGTTTGGTTGTAAAAGGCTACAAGCAAAAGTTTGGAGTAGACTATAATGAGGTTTTTGCCCCGGTGGTACGTTTGGAAACCATTCGCCTGGTTATTGCATTAGTAGCTCAAAACAATTGGAAAATTCATCAAATGGATGTTAAATCTGCTTTTTTGAATGGGTATCTAAATGAGGAAGTCTACATTGAACAACCTCAAGGGTATATCAAGAAGAACAAAGAGAATAAGTATGCAGATTGAAGAAGGCGCTATAAGGACTAAAACAAACACTTCATGCTTGGTACAGTCCTATAGACGAGTATTTTATAAAGAACAAGCTCAAGGAGTGTCCTTACGAATAACGGTTGACGTCAAGGAACTAAAGGGTGACCTGTCGATTGTTTGACTGTACGTTGACGATCTAATATTCACGGGAAACAATCCTATTCTGATAGAAGACTTTAAAAGTTCAATGAAATCTGAATTCAAAATAACGGATATGGGGTTACTTTACTATTTTCTTGGTATCGAGGTTAGGCAAAGCAATAAAGGAATTACCATATCACAAAGGAAGTATGCTCATGATATATTGAAAAGGTTCAATATGGAAACGGCTGGGTCAAGCTCGACACCAATGGAAGTTGTGTTAAAATTATTAAAAGATCCAAAAGAAAATAATATAAACTCGATATTACTTATGTCGTGACTCTGATTAGTAGGTTTATGGAGTCACCAAGACAAGGCCATTGGGAAACCGGTAAAAGGGTATTGTGGTATGTAAAAGAAACGACTGATCATGGGATTCGAAATGAGAAAGTAAACGATCCCTGGTGGACCATAAACTTGATTTGATCAAATAACATTGGATCACCCATCATAATCTCCTAGGCCCAAAATCCATAACTAAAGAAATATTTAGAATAATATTTGGAAGAACCATATGGAAGGAGTATAGAATAATCTAGATAGGAAATACCT
Source organism: Arctium minus (assembly GCA_954870635.1). NCBI lineage: Eukaryota > Viridiplantae > Streptophyta > Magnoliopsida > Asterales > Asteraceae > Arctium > Arctium minus. Next base: position 75,528,755 of record OX941092.1, on the reverse strand, counting down.
AGAGATGTATAAATATCTAAAATATTAAGTACATCCATGGAAATATCTAGAAATGTAGAACCTTCCATGGAGTAGTATAAATAGATGGTGAACCCTTGTATTTTAAATCAAGAAAAGTTAAAGATATCAAATACTTCCTTCAAGTTTATCTCTTCAAGTATTCTCCTTTTCATCCAAATCAAACCTCTCCAATCAGTATAAGCCTAAAAGGTTTCTTATCAATTCCTAACAAAGTGGTATCAGAGCCTGAAGATTAATATGGTAAATTCGATGAACTCGTTCCAATTTCCTTGTCTTACAAAAGATAACTATAGAAGTTGGTGCATCCGGATGAAGGCGTTGCTCGGCTCACATGATGCATGGGAGGTAGTCGAGAAAAGCTATGAAGAAATTGAAGACGAAAGTCCGTTAAGTGCCGCCCAAAAGGGGGAATTGCATAAGGCAAGAAAGAAGGATCAAAGTGCTCTCACACTCATCTATCAATGTCTTGATGATGCTATGTTTGAGAAAGATGCAAATGCAACCACTTCCAAAGAAGCATGGGAGATTCTACAAAATACATTCAAGGGCATTGACAAGGTGAAAAAAGTACTTCTTCAAACTCTTAGAGGAGACTTCGAAAAGTACAAATGGAAGAGCCGAGACAATTTCAGATTATTTCACTCGTGTTTTGACTATCTCAAATGAGATGAAGAGAAATGGTGAAAGTTTGAGTGACACAAGGGTGATAGAAAAAAATTCTTCGCTCTTTGACACCAAGCTTTGAGTATATCGTTGTGGCCATAGAAGAGTCAAAATACATTGACTCTATGACCATTGATCAACTCATGGGTTCCCTACAAGCCCATGAAGAGAAAATAAAATAGAGAAGGGAGAAAGAGCCCTTGGAGCAAGCTTTATACTCAAAACTCTCTTTCAAAGAAAGAGAATGAAACTTTTTATATGGAAAAGAGCAAGGACGAGGACGTGGAGCTTTCCGAGGTCGTGGTGCCTTCCATGGTCGAGGACGAGGAAAAGGAAGGGAAGGTTACATACAAGTCAACAAAGAAGACAAGAACCAAAATTCTCTTTCTAGAAGAGGTCGTGGAAGAGGTTTGCAAGCCCAAAGAGGAGGTAAGTCTCACATACAATGCTATAATTGTCAAAAGTATGGTCACTATGCCACATAGTGTAGAATCTCGAGGCAAGTAGAAGGGAAAGCTAATCTTATGGAGTTGGAAGATGAAGTCGAGATCACGTTGCTAATGGCAAAACATGATGAACAAGAACATAAAAGAACCACATGGTACCTGGATTCCGCTGCAAGTAATCACATGACAGGGGAAGAAAATTTGTTGGTGGAGATGGAGCAAATTAAAGGAAATGTGACGTTTGGAGACAACTCAAAAGCAATGGTGAAAGGGAAAGGTAAAATACTAATCCTTGCTAAAGATGGAAGTCACCAATTTATTTCTGAAGTTTATTATGTGCCTAGCCTTAAAAATAATATTTTAAGTTTGGGGCAACTTTTGGAGAAAAACTGCGATATTCACTTGAAAGATCGTAGTGTTATAATCCGAAACCATGAAGGAAAACTTATAGTCCAAGTGTCAATGGCTAAAAATCGAATGTTCCTTCTAAATGTTCAACATGATGATGTCAAGTTCCTAAAGTCTTGCTTGAAGGATCATTCATGGCTATGGCACATGTGTAACACCCTAAAAATCATAATGAAATAAAACTTCGGAAATATAGGCAATATGACTTCGCACTTGGTATAAAACTCTCAAAAGGGGGTATAGTACTTAAACCTTTACAAAACCTGAGAACGGGTATGGAAATCAACAAAAAACTAATCTAAATACATCTATCTAGATTACATCGGTTGTCGATCCAACATCACCAAAATATGGGACTTAAACAATGCCCAACTACGACCACAAGTCATCTAAAAAATGCCCATTGTCTACGCCGCCCCTTGGAGCACCAACAACTCGGTGTTCTTCAGTTCTAACCCCATTATCTGCGCCGCCCGAACTAAGAACAACAACATTCTCCGCGACCGTCTCATTTCTCTTGAGACTAGCATCGCGATCCTCTAAAACCTTCATGAACGCTTCTTGCTGCTTCTCCATAGCCGTCGATACCATCTGCATGATGCTGACTATCATGTCGGTTTGAGGGTTCTCCAACTTCACAACTGGGTTGGTGGATGCCAACTCTACCCGAGGCACCTGTTCCACTTCCCCAGTAAATATCAGTGGCATACCGGGAGGAACGAACGCTGGTACTTTGACCACTGGGTTCCGCTTTGGCGAACTGTCATCCTCAAGGTATTCGACGTCTAACTGACGGCTTCGTGTGTTCACCATAATTGAGAAATGGCTGCCACACAAGCACGAGAAAAGGGGGGGTAAGAGAAAGGTTAACGGAACAAACACAAAAGAAACGTATTACTACATCTACCAATTGTCATAACATTAGCAAACCAAGCACACTTACGTAAAATATCCTCATAATAACATTAGCTAAGTGAGATTATGAACATATAGCACATAAGGGTTCTCGTTACCATCGTCATAACGTTTGATGAACATAACTTTCGTCGACTCTAAGACTAACCCATCTTAGAAGTTCTACCAAAACTCACGAATCAATGCTTAACATACTCTGTCTAAGTCTAGATATCTTACATTCATGCCTAGTTCACTTAAACTATAGTTCTGATACCAACTTGTAACACCCTAAAAATCAGAGTGAAATAAAACTTTGGAAATATAGGCAATATGACTTCGCACTTGGTATAAAACTCCCAAAAGGGGGTATAGTACTTAAACCTTTACAAAACCTAAGAACGGGTATGGAAATCAACAACAAACTAATCTAAATACATCTTTCTAGATTACATTGGTTGTCGATCCAACATCACCAAAAGATGAGACTTAAACAATGCCCAACTACGACTACAAGTCATCTCAAAAATGCCTCTAAGACATGCTCGTCACTCACGACCATGACGCCCCACTGCTAAGGGAACCTGTTATACATATCATTTGAGAAAAAGTGTTAGGCTTAAAGCCTAGTGAGAACATACAGTTTATAGATTTCAAGAGGTATAAACAATTGTATCATAAGTAAATCTTTTCAAGAATTTTAGTTCACAAAAGAAGATCTTTATCAAGAAAGGACAACCGGTCCAAAAATTCATCTCGCAATGACGGGGGCTACCCGATTTACCAAGGGTGGTGACGGAACACAAAAGTAGGCCACGACCCGAGTTATGAGCTAAATACTTGAATCCATGGCCACGAACACTTCGGAACGTACTAAGATGTGAGGGAGGGCCCCCGAGGAAACCAAGTCATACTCATTCACTAGGACTACACTTGACCCATAGCTAGTAACCGGTCTCACATAACCGTACCAAACGCTCCCGAGGATCAAGTGCATCCATAGCTACAAAAAGGGGAAAAGACATCCCAATAATATAAGTCGACTCAAAACCTAGGGATCCACTAGTAATAGTCTAAACTTGTCACAATAACACACGTGACTAACCAAAGCTAAACGTATAGCTTCCAAAAACATTTATAACCAAAATGCCTTTTTCAAGTTTAACTGATGATAAGAATGAAAATCATAAAATGAGTTTATATATATTCTTTCAAGTAAATCACATAAATGTGCAAGTAAATCTCCATTTTACTCTCAATAAGATCAAATCCTTTACATTTCAAAAAAATGATTAGGAACCCTAAAATATCCCAAAAACTCAAGTTAGATCAAAATGCCATAAACTTATATCCAAAACCATAGAGATATATAGGAGTTCAAAAATGTAACCTTTGATATGTATAAAGTTTGTAAAATGATAGTAGGAACTCACCAAGTATGTTTTAGAAGAAAACCCCAAAATGCTAGGTTGGACCTCTTGGAGAAGATGACAATGGAGGTGAAGCTTCAAACCCGAAACCTTGAATGGAACACTTGATTCAAGCAATAAATGGGATGATTGGTGGTTGGAGAAACCCTAGAGGAGTAAATGAGGAGGGAGGAGGTTTGAGAGAGAGAGAGACTTGAAAGATGAAATGAGAAATGAATGAGTTTTGGGAATAAAATCTCATTAAACCCACTTTGATGAAGCCCCTGACAAAACGCACGACCCGTGCGTTTTTGCTGATGGAGGAACGCACGACCCGTGCGAAACTTACTACCGCGGCCCCTGACTTAGCGCACGACCCGTGCGGAATTTCTGAAGGAGCCCAAACTCATATTATTATTTAGCGAATAATTCATAAAACTAATTTAGTGAGGGATTAGCGAGGGATTGACCACAAACATAATCCCTCGCTAATCCATCACTAATTAGCGAGGGATTAGCGAGGGATCGTTTTTTTTTCTTGTTTTATCATTTGTATGGGTTATATGTTATTTGTATAGTTGTGTATGGGTTATATGTTATTTGTATAGTTATAATGCCAATTGAATCTACATATATATTATTATGTCTATGTGTATATGTGTTGTATATGGGTTTATATACATGTGTACATATGTCGTATATAGCTTTATATGCATGTGTATATGTGGATATGCATTATATATATGTTAACTTATTACCACTCAAAGTTAGCTAACAACACATATATACATCATGTATATATAAATATAACAAGGAGCGACAAATATATATAACACATACACATGTATACATATAACATATACATATACACTTGTTTACACATTACACGTAAAATGAGAAAACAAGGAAAAAAGTGCAATCCCTCGCTAAGCCCACGCTAATTAGCGAGGGATTAGCGACGGATACCACATGTCCCTCGCTAATCCCTCACTAATTAGCGAGGGATTAATGAGAGATTGACCACAAAACCAATCCCTCACTAACCCCTCGTTAATTAGTGAGGGATTAACGACGAAATGAGTTTGTGGTCAATCCATCGCTACTCCCTCACTAATTAGCGAGGGACTCTTGGCATCCGTCGTTAATCCCTCGCTAATTAGTGAGGGATTAGCGAGGGATTGGTTTTTTTTTCTTGTTTTCTCATTTGTATAGGTTATATGTAGACATGTATATGTGTGTATATGTTATATGTATAGTTGTGTATGTGTTTTATATATCCTTCGGTCCGTGTTATATATTTGTATACATGATGTGTGTGTTGGTTGATAATAGCAATTGAATCTACGTGTATATTATTGTGTCTATTTGTATATGTGTTGTGTATGGGTTAATATGCATGTGTATATGTGTTGTATATGGGTTTATATGCATGTGTATATGTGAATGTAGACAATGTGCATGTGTTGTTTGGTAATCGCATATGATGTGTATATGTGTTATATATGTGAATGTATATGTAGTACATACGTGCATACAAACATGTAATAAGTTACCACTGGTGTTATTGGGCCTTAATAATTCATAAAATGGCATATTGAGTTTTAATGGATCTTAGTGGGTTTTAATGACGGAAAATTAGTGACAAATTATTCCATCGCTAACTATTGGGCTTTAAAGGGTTTCATTGGGCCTTAATGGATCTATCGGGCTTTAAAGGGCTTCATTGGGCTTTAATGGATAAAGGGTTTCATTGGGCTTTAAGTGGGTCTATTGTGCTTTAAAGGGTTTTATTGGACCTTAATGGATCTATTGGGCTTTAATGGGTTTCATTGGGCCTTAATAGATATATCGGGCGTTAAAGGGTTCTATTGAGCTTTAAAGGGTTAGTTCGGCTCGAATTGATCTATCGGGATTTAAAGGGATCCATTAGGATTTAAAGGGTTTTATTGGACATTAAAGGGTTTCATTGGGCATTAATGGATCTATCTGACTTTAAAGGGTTTCATTGGGCCTTAATTGAGCTATCGGGCTTTAAATGGTTATATTGGGTTTTAAAGGGTTTCATTGGGCATTAAAGGGTTTCACTGGGCCTTAATGAATCTATTGGGCTTTAACGGGGTTTATTAGGCCTTAATGGATATATCGAGCGTTAAAGGATTCTATATGGCTTTAAAGGTTTAGTTCGACTTGAATGGATCTATCGGGCTTTAAAGGGGTCCATTAGGATTTAAAGAGTTTCATTAGGCATTAAAGGGTTTCATTGGACATTAATGGATTTATTTGACTTTAAAGGGTTCTATTGTCTTTAAAGGGTTTCATTGGACCTTAATGGATCTATCGGGTTTTAAAGGGTTTAATTGGGCCTTAATGGATCTATCGGGTTTTAAAGGGTTTCATTGAGTCTGAATTGATCTATTGAACTTTAAAGGGGTCCATTAGCCTTAAAAGAGTTCTATAGCCCTTGAAGGCCCATTGAAGTTCATTAAGCGACAGTGAGTCAAATATGACCCAACAACTGAAATGTGGTCTCACGGTCTCAGGAGAAACAAAGTGGTCTTGTACGATCCCATGAACCCCAACGAGTGAAATATGGTCTTCTTTTTTCAGTAAAATACAAGGTTCTAAATGGCGTGAGGCGTGGCGTGGCGGCGAGACCAAGCCTCAAGCCTTAGGAGCCATGGCGAAGCCTTGGCGTTTTCAAGGCGTGACTTATGGCGTCAAATTTCTAGTTTATATATAATATTAGATATAAAAACATATGTTTTGGCGTATTATTCAATGAGTCAATAGTAATAAACAAGTTAAATTAGGTTATATATATTAAAAACCCGCAAATAAGACATTAAAAACATAAAAAATACCAAATATTGCATTACAAAAACTACGCATTAGGCCATGGCGTGCCACGAGCTTAACGTGGCGTGAGACACAAGCCTTGGTGCCATGGCGCGCCATGGCGGCTGTGCGGCGAGTTTTTTAGAACAGTGGTAAAATATAATAACAATAATAATAAGTGATAACAACGTGTTTCTAGTAAATTACATTTTTATATTAGATCTTACTATATTATAAAGTATTTGAGAAGAACTCTTAAAAACAAATTTCTATGCATCAAGTATTGTTTATTGATGCATATTACTTAAAATTCAAGATTACAATTAAATGTTGCATAAATACAATTTTTTAAAACTACATGTTTGAATTCATAATTAACTGATAAACATAATCAATTACAGGATAAACATCTCATTTTAAATATAAAGATTCTAAAATATAATTAGGATAATCATTGAATTTTAACAGAATACTTAATATTTAGTTTATAAAAACAATTAAATTATTAAACCTAAAATAAATTACATCATTATTAAAACTAAAACGACAAAACTGTATTATAAAATCGACAAAGACAAAAAATAAAGCAAAACATCAAAATCGAAATATATTGCGTTACATTGCAGGAATACATTTTACATATTTATTTTTAATCCAAACTATAATAAAACTTCCAATAAAAATTTAAACTTTTAAATTTGATAACCAATATCAAATTTTACTGTGTTTTATCTTTCTTTTTAATTATTAGTGTAACGAGTTTCAACACATATTTTATAAAAATTAAATATCAAGTTAAAATTTTAATAATTTTTTTTTGAAATTAGATTAGGTATTTGATAAAATAAAAACCTGCCCCCTTTTTTTCTTTCTCCCGCCTCCCCTTTTCGTTTACCCCCTTTTTCTTACTAGGTTAAAGATGAAAGCCTCCATATCCCACCCCCTTCTTCCTGTTATCACTTCATATCGTTCAAGAATCTTCATCAGATACGACTTCGATTTCTCCATGTTTCAGACTTCGACTTCACAATTTCTCCATGTTTCAGACTTCGACTTCACAATTCCAGGTACGACTTCGATTTCTCCATGATTCTTCAACAGGTACGACTTCGACTTCACAATTTCAGACTTGTTTCTTGTTTGCATTTGCAGCCTTGAATCTCGATTTGAAACTGTCTTTTTTATATCAGTTTCGCACTTGTTTCTTGATTTACTTACATAGGTCATATTCCTAAGGTCCCAACTCACGCGATTTGAAACTGTCTTTTTTACATCAGTTTCGCACTTGTTTCTTAAATCTCGATTTAAAGTTGTATGTGTTCATATTAATCAACTTTAATTTGAAGTATCTCGATTTGAAGCTGTATGTGTTCATATTAATCGCACTTTTTTACATAGGTCAGTTTCAGATGTGGCTTTTACAGTTCCGCTCTCTCGAAGTTGATAGCAACAAACCATTTTTGGATGTGCTTTCCAGCTTTGCATCAGGTTTTGGCCTTTTCAACTCATCTAATTTTTGATTTTGTTATTTTATCATTGTATTTGATTTTAATGGGGTTCAATTCTTGCCATCCCTAACTAAATTTGAACACTGGTATAATATGCTATGACTAATTATCAATCAATGCTGATAGTTTCCTTGTAATTAAAATACCAATGTTTTAATGATTATTTCGATCTATATTGATATGAATGTATTCGATGTTGATGAAGTGTTAGGTATATCATTAGTTTGGAATAGAAGGTTATGACATTTTCTTGAAAACGGAGTTTTGCATTCATGTAGTTCGTCTTTCCTCTAATCTCTGCATCTATTTACTCCCTCTATCTCAATTTGTGGTAGCAACAATCGAGCATTGGAACAATCGATGTTTTTAGATTCTAACAATCGAGCATTGGAACAGTCCGTTGGTAATCCCTCACTGCATTGATAGCAATACCACCAGCAAGAACAACTTCTTCAAGCTTACGTACAGTTTGGGTAAGATTCTAATGATAAAGTGATGCCAATAAAACAATGGCTTGAGGAAAGAAGGTTCTTGCAGGTATAACTTATTTCTTTTCTGTTGATTTCTTGTTAACAATAAGATTCTTTTTATAAGTTCTTATATTTAGAACTTTACAAATTGATAGTGCTACACTTGCAGTGAAACGAACACTTGCATGTGAGATGGTCAAGTATCGACAGGCATTCATTTGTGATATTTCTGAAGTAAATTTAATAACTAAGTCGGGTTATATTTGATGTTTTAAGTTCTAACAGTCTGTTCCCACCTGTTGTTGCTGTTTATTAGCTTTCAGCATGAACCGTCATTCCTTCCTTGGTCTTTATTAGTACTTCTTTGATCACAAATACAGAAATGACAGCATCATGAATGCATAATGTTGGTGGTGAGTTGGTAATAACCTCGTTCGATGCAAACCTTGATCGTTGTTTTTAGTTTTGACAACATTATAGACGAGACCCATTGAAGATAATTTGGTTTTCTGTTCTTTTGTGCAGATTCATTCTCAATTTTCAACCAACACTTTTCCTAGCTGGGATCGTGCTCAGACTATGCGTGTCATTGGTTATAAGAGAAGTGTCAACTATGCGTGTCATTGCTCAGACTATTTGATGTATATAAGAGAAGTGTCAAGCATGAACCTTAGAATGTATTATGGTTTTATGGTATTGTAAATCATACAACATTATAATGTAATATGCATTTTATATATGATACAATAAATTGGAAAATGAATAAAAATTAAATTATTTCGTTAAAAAATTATTTTAATTTTTTTTTTAAATTTTTAAAAATTACTGACGGATTAGTGACGGAAATCCGTCGCTAAAAGTCCGTCGCTGATTCGTCACTATTTGGGCCCTCGCTAATCCGTCACTAATAAGGGTCCTCGCTAATCCGTCGCTAAGAAGGCCCCTCGCTAATCCGTCGCTGATACTAATCCCTCGCTAATCCGTCGCTGATACTAATCCCTCGCTAATCCGTCACTGATACTACTCCCTTGCTAATCCCTCGTTGATACTTGTCCGTCGCAAATCCGTCGCTGATGTCCGTCGCTAATCCGTCCTTGATAGCATCAGCTACGACTATTTGAGCGACGGACTATCAACGAGGGATTAGCGACGAATTCGAGCTTTAGCGAGGGATTAGCGACGGATTTTTCCCTCGCTAATAAGGGTAATTTTTGTAGTGCGTTGAAAGGAAGAATAGAACTATTCTCAATATTGTTCGTAGCATGTTAAAAAGTAAGAATATCCCAAAGGAGTTTTGGGCAGAAGCTGTTGATTGTGCAGTCTATCTCTCCAATCGGTGTCCATCCAAGAGTTTGGATAACAAGACTCCACAGGAAGCATGGAATGGGATAAAACCTACCGTATCTCATCTGCGAGTGTTTGGGAGCATAGCCTATGTTCACGTACCAAGACAGAGGCGTTGTAAGCTTGACGACAGGAGTGAGAAGCATATGTTTGTGTCTACGACAAGCAATCAAAGGGTTATAAGCTTTACAATCCAAACACAAGAAAGGTGATCGTAAGTAGAGACGTGGAATTCGATGAAGAAGGACTATGGGATTGGAATATAAACAACAACGAAGGATACGAGTTTCTTCCCATTATCTCTGAAGGTGAAGAGGCATGTGACACAAGTGAAGATGGTCAACCACCATCAAGTCCAACTCTGACTCAAGATTCACCTTCAAGTTCAACCGAAGCATCTCCAAAGATGAGAAGCTTGCACGAACTCTATGAGGTAACAGACGAGCTTACACTCTTTTGTTTATATGTTGATTGTGAACCTTTAGGTTTCGAGGAAGCTATGCAAAGAAAGAACTGGAGACAAGCAATGGATGAGGAGATAAAGTCAATAGAGAAGAATGACACGTGGGAATTGACATCTCTTCCAAAAGGTCAAAAGGCTATTGGAGTCAAGTGAGTTTACAAAGCAAAGAAAAATGCTAAAGGAGAAATGGAGAAATACAAGGCAAGACTTGTGGCAAAAGGTTACAAGCAGAAACATGGGATCGATTATGAAGAGGTATTTGCTCCCGTTGCTCGCTTAGAAACTATAAGAATGATAATTTCTATTGTTGCTCAATATAAATGGAAAATTCACCAAATGGATGTGAAATCCGCTTTTCTGAATGGACTTCTCGAGGAAGAAGTTTATGTAGAGCAACCTCAAGGGTATGTCGTCAAATGACAAGAAGGTAGAGTGCTAAGGATGAAAAAGGCCTTATATGGCCTGAAGCAAGCACCATGTGCTTGGAATACTAGAATTGATAAGTATCTTCAACAAAATGGCTTCACAAAGTGTTTAAGCGAGTATGGACTTATATGAAATTTTCAAATGGAGAAATATTACTTGTTTGTTTGTATGTGGATGATCTTATTGTCGCAGGAAATTCTCCAAGCATGGTGGATGAATTCAAGAAGTCTATGGCCCAAGAGTTTGAGATGACTAATATTGGGCTTATGACTTATTATCTTGGCATTGAGGTAAAGCCAACAAAAGAAGGAATCTTCATAAGCCAAGAAGGATATGCGAAAGAAATTTTAAAGAGGTTTGGCATGGAGAATTGCAAACCTATTGGCACCCCCATTGAATATGGAACAAAGTTCTCTAAACATGAAGAAGGAGTGGCTGTTGATGGAACTCTATTCAAGAGCCTTGTTGGAAGTTTGCGCTATCTGACATGTACAAGACCTGACATTCTCTTTGCTGTGGGATTAACTAGTCGTTTTATGGAAGCACCTACTACATCGCACTTGAAGGATGCAAAGAGGATCCTTCGTTATATCAAAGTTACCATTGACTATGGCATGTTCTATTCATCATCTAAAGACTTCAAGCTTGTTGGCTATAGCGACAGTGATTGGGCTGGAGATTTTGATGATAATAAGAGTACAACGGGATTTTATTCTTCCTTGGTGACACTGCCTTTACATGGGCATCAAAGAAGCAACCTATTGTTACACTGTTCACTTGTGAAGCAGAGTACGTAGCTGCAACTTCTTGTATATGTCAAGCGCTTTGGCTCATAAGCATGTTAAAGGAGCTACAGATGCCGCAAGAAGATGCAACTGAAATCTACATGGATAACAAGTCAGCAATTGATCTAGCGAAAAATCCGCTCTACCATGATCGAAGCAAGCATATCAACACTCGATATCACTTTATTCGAGAATGCATTCCAAGAAACGATGTTCAAATGATACATACAAGATCAGAAGATCAAGTCATCTTTACAAATCCACTCAAGGAGAAAGAGTTTTCAAGATTCAGAACGATGCTTGGAGTCGGCAAATCAAGTTTAAGGGGGGATGTTGGATCATAAACTTGATTTAATCCAAATAACATTGGATCACCCATCATAATCTCCTAGGCCCAAAATCCGTAACTAAAGAAATATCTAGAATAATCTTTGGAAGAACCATGTGAAAGGAGTATAGAATAATCTAGATAGGAAATACCTAGAGATGTATAAATATCTAAGATATTAAGTACATCCATGGAAATATCTAGAAATGTAGAACCTTCCATAGAGTAGTATAAATAGATGGTGAACCCTTGTATTGTAAATCAAGAAAAGTTTAAGATATCAAATACTTCCTTCAAGTTTCTCTCTTCAAGTATTCTCCTTTTCATCCTCATCAAACCTCTCCAATCACTATAAGCCTAAAAGGTTTCTTATCCATTCCTAACAATCCCAAACTGGTTGCATATGGAGGAAGCATGGATGACAACAAAACTGATCAGGTGCTATTTCTTGGCTATCTAGAAGCAAAAAGTGGCGGCGCTGTCTACTTCAAGACCGAATACATGAGTATTTCTTTTGTAGGCTGTCAAGCGATCTGGATGAGAGGAATATTAAAAGAACTTAAGCATCCACACAAGAGAAACCTACATTGATATATTGTGACAACAAATCGACAATATATAAGGATCAAGTATCACTTTATACGGGAATTAGTCAAACTTGGGGAAGTTGAAGTTTGTTTTTGCAAAACTGGAGATCAGACAACTGATACATTTACGAAAGCATTGAAAGTTAAGAGACTTTAACAGGTTAAAAGAAAAGATGGGGGTAATTCAAGTCTAGCTTAAGGGGGAATGTTAAGTGGCAATAGTTAATCTAGACATGATAACTGATAAAGGTTGTTAGTAACTGTTAAGGGTAATTAAATAACTGTTTACTAACTGTTATAATGATGTATAATGATGTATATATACCTGTAAATTTGTTGAATATGAAATGGAACGTATGATATTATTAGTACCCTGTGTGTGAAACTTTTCTCTAAAATGAACAGCCCTAAAAATTGCAGCAATCTTCGTGCAATTTAATAGCATTTTGTTTCTACAACAATAATATAACACTTGCATAAATTCAAACACATTCAAGTAGGTAAAAATGCAACAACATTATCACACTCTTCACCAAATTAAACTTTGCTGAAAGAGTTAAAACTTTATAGTAATATATAGATTTTATTTCTGCTAAACAAAGGTTTTATTTATACTCACAACATCCATGATTGAGCTTATAAATTGCTCCGAAAAAGTAGTTACTTAAAATTCCAAACGATATAGAACAAGATCAATATTATAATGAGCGAATAGAATGATACGTTCCTCGATCATTTGTTGATTACTACCATGGAACATGCACAACGATAGGGCTCCGCACTTGATGCACTCCATCATCCCATGTCAAACCACCTGAAACAATTGGGTTGTCTAGCTTTTCTATGGTTGCCTGAACAGACACCTTAAAAGACAGCTTCTGTCCATATTCTTCAAATTGTAGGACACTCGGCTCAACTTGTATTCTCAAACCGCTAACACGTGGTTGAGATATTAAAGCTCTATAAGTCGATGTTGCTGACCCGACATTGGTGACAGTCCTGGTGAATTTAATATCAATGGCTTCGTTGCGCATTGTTGGGATAACAAATGTAGGGTAGTTGAGATCCTTAGTTTGTTTCATGAGCTCAGAGCAACTACTGATATTAACCCCAGTGATGATTCTTATAGGTTGGGTGCTATAGTTTTGTTGGCATAAAAAAGTTACATAATCAACCTCATGAGCATCATATACCAGTCCAGGTCTCATAGCTTTCATTGGATTAAGATAACCAACTCCATATGCAAATTCAGCATCTGTGTTGATTTGAGCACTCATCACAAAAGCTGCAATCAATTTTATAATATCAAGAAATTACATAACTAGTTAACACTGGATGTATAAATGTTTTGCACTATACGATTTGTCTTTAGAAATGTGATATGTTACCGGTGGTCATTAGAGCCGATTTAATTGCTGCAGGAGACCATGTTAGGTTAAATGTTTTGATATAAGCAGCTATACCGCTTACGTGTGGGCAGGCCATTGATGTGCCCGATATCATATTGAAAGGCACTGCTCTTCGATCTCCTTCTACTTCGCTAATTGGAGCCACAAGCGGCCATGCTGCTAGAATTCTTACACCAGGAGCTGTGAGGTCTGGCTGCATCGTCAAATGGAAAATAGTTACAAGTGTTGCTAGATCTCTAACACAGGTTTATTTCTACATGAATTACCTTGAGGATGTTTTGTGTGTAGGATTCGGACCTCTTGATGAGAAAGAGGCAACATATGGGGATGATGAGATTGTGACATCGTCGCTCTTCATTATGATTGTTGTTGCATTTCTGAAACCAATTTTCATGTTGAATAATTTGTGAATATATAAATATTTTCATCAGATATATAACAAGCAAAGAAGTGTTATTTTGATTAGAATGGAAAGTCATGTTTGTTTAACTACCTTGTTGATCTTATATATCTAATGATGTTGGTTGCCTGATCAGAATTCACAACACTAACAGGCAAAGGATATGAACCAATGGCTTCAAAATACGGTCCACCATATCTCATGACAGATCCGACAGCACCATCCGACATTACAACTTCTTCGATCGAAACCTTTTTGGTTGAAATCTGATCACATAGTATTATTTTACCTTTCACTAAATTCTTGTCCAATGAGTTTCTGATGCAAAACCTGATGTATATTCCATGATATATGCCCATCACAAAAACATGAAGATTCAGACACCAACAAAATTGACATGATGAAATGAAAGTTAATATAACTTAATTTCATTTTGCATCACAACTTTATTCAACTGTAATCTTTCTTTACCTTGATATTGAGCCATTGAAACCAGCCATGGCATTTGGGACATCTCCGGCGTAAACTAAAGGATACATTCCGTCAAGTGTAAGCGGATTTATTGAAACTCCCTGAGATAAAAATGAATAAGTTAAAAGTTGTTGATTTTTATTTTCGAACCAATGACGTTCTTGATGATGACCAAGAAATCAACAGCTTTTTTCTCCACAAATGAAATATATATATAAACCAATAGGTTTAAAGATATTACTCACATCTACGACCATATTGTTGCCTAGTCTCACTGGGGTGATTAAATCTGGGTTTTTAGTACCAGCGGCCACCTAAAGTACCCATGGAGCAACACTCGTGACGCTCTGGGGCCATGGCCCTTTGTTCCCAGCAGATTGTATAGTCAATATTCCATTCATCATGGCATGAAATGATCCAATAGCAATACTGTCTTGAAAAAGTTGTTCCCGATATGCGATGTTGGGGCCGATAGAAATGCTGATTATGTCAACTCCATCGGCAATGGCAGTATCAAAAGCAGAAAAGATGTCGTTATCTGAACACCCGTCTCTCCAACAAACTTTATACACTGCAATCCTGGCTCTAGGAACACCCCCTCGAGCTGTTCCT
The DNA here is from genome assembly GCA_954870635.1 of Arctium minus. Taxonomy (NCBI): domain Eukaryota; kingdom Viridiplantae; phylum Streptophyta; class Magnoliopsida; order Asterales; family Asteraceae; genus Arctium; species Arctium minus. Next base: position 75,513,276 of record OX941092.1, on the reverse strand, counting down.
GAACGAAGGCCTAGTAGGTTTGCATTTGTCACTATGTTTCCGGCAGCCGTGGATGCGGTGTGGGTTCCATGACCATTAGAGTCTCTTGGTGATTGTAAATCTTTAGGTTCATATGTTCCATTTCCTTTGAAGTATCGAGCTCCAATTATTTTGCTGTTTATGTGATAATGTAGCAAAATAAAGATCTATTAATCATATTTCAGAATCATTCAATTATATTAATTTTGTTCCAATTTAATCAAATTATTGAATTTGTATAAATCATCAATAACAGTAGGTCGAGAAAAACAATCAGAGAAAAAAAATGTTTACAGAAAGAATCTTAATTGTTTTCATGCTATGGAATTTAGCTCAAATTATGAAATTGAAATGATTAAAGGATGTACATAGATCTAATTAATGTTTGTGTATATGATAATTAAAAGAATATGAAAATAGAATTATGTTTATAGGTTTGAAACCCTGATTTCTTGAAAAAAAAACTATTTGCTTTTGAATTTGTAAGAGATCGAAATACAAATTAGGAAGAGATTTTTTACTTCTTGCAAGGGAAATTGGCTTCGCAAATGCCCTTCCATTTAGCGGGAGGAGGACCATATCCTAGGTCAGAGAAACTGGCTGATTCCGGCCAAATTCCGGAGTCAATAACACCTATGATGATGTCACTTTCAGCTGTTGATCTTGTTTGGTAAAAATTGTGTCTCACAAATGCAAAAGCTAGCGAGTGATTTCTAAGGTCCCAAATGGGTAGAAATCCAAGTGCACAATTAACCCAACAACGAATGCGGATAACAATAATCTAGATGTTGCACAATAATTCTCTAACGTAGAACAATAAATCCACGAAATATAGATAATAATAAATACGTTATTATCTATAATTATAGCAAGTTCAAAACAAATAATACCGTGATTTAACGTGGTTCCACTATCGGTTTTTGATAGTGTACATCCACCAAAGAGAGAGAGCAAGAATATTATTACCAACCAAGGAGATTACAAAGTGCTTGTACAAGGATCTTGAGATCCACGATCACCTAACGAAACTTTCCCGAATACCACCGAATATCAAGAACACTCTCAACCTCAAGAATATATTAGGGAGAGTGTTTGGTGGTTATCTAGAGAAAACTCAAGAAAGGGATGAAGAAAATGGTTGGAGGGGAAGGGGTATTTATAGGATGGGAGTGGAGGATGACATATGGAGGATGACATATGCCAAGTCTTCTAATGTAAAATATGTGGTCCAAATTTGAGTTATGCCAAGTTGGTCCAAGTTTGGCTTTAGTCACATGTAGCATCCAATGTATAATATAATTAAATATTATAACAGATCTGTTGACGGTAAGTGGGAACCCTAAGAAGTCCCATGAAGTTGTTGTTGCCAATTTGTGTTTTCTGCTAGGGAACACAGAAACAACTCCCTCCATCCCTATATATGAAATTTCAACGTTTAGTTAGATTCATATGATCTTGTTCATGCTTAACAGTTGCAAGTTATGGACACATCAATGAACACACAACAGAATTTACAAATCTACCAATTGAATATATGCATATACACCTGATATTTTTTGAGCCTCCTCTTGGGAAAGTCTTGATGGAAAGTGCAACGTCTTCATCAAAACTTTGAGTAAGAAATGTAATTCATTATAGAGCCTCTGATCCGTCAATTCAAAAGATATTCATCCAGATCTTTGCAAATCCAGACAAAATAATCGTGTAACACCTGAATCAACTAATGGATCAGTTAACATGCCTGTCAGTAACACTAAGTCACTGTGTGTAACGAATACACATTGGAAAGGAGGTTTTTGATGTTGACTCCCCCAGGGCTTCCATTTAATCATCGAAACACCACAAAGGTAATTTCTATAAACGTTATGACAAATAAACTAATTCCTTGTGTGTTCGTGCTTGTGTTGAAAGAATTAAGCACTTGATGATTGCTTATTTGGCTCAAAATTGTGTAAACCACTGAGACAACAGTAAGTTAAACACAGACTCAATGTGCATGATTGAAGTGCGAAGGTGGGCCAGACTTCCTTCTTTTCAATATCCAGATTTTCCAAATGAAAATCAGATAGCAAATGTGCTGCATCCCCTTAGAAAATGTGAAACACTTTCTTGTTGAGAAGAAAATGAGTAGATTGTGAGGTTTGATCAAGAGTTGGCATGGGTTAGTTGCCTGTTTCAATAATGTTCACCAAAGAATTGTGAAACACTAGTAATGTGGCTACCCGACTCAGAAAAAGTTGGTGTAGAGTTGTGATATTCTTTTAACTCTGTTCTCACACGCTCTTTCTTTTAAACATTTATCTTTCTCTAATCACACTCATTTCTTTTTGCTTTGCACACTCAATCACTAAGGATTAACTTCTTGGGTAGAAATCACTGGTTAAGGTGATTCCATAGAAGTTGTGTTAATTCCTAGCACAATGATTCCTTGTTTTCTTATGATGCACGTGATGCTCAGATTGGTTTAACTATTTCAGTTAAAGCACAATATTGATTTTGAAAACATTTAAAAACACACTTCCATAATATAAAATCTGTTGAAAAAATCGGGAAGTGGTTTGAACATTAAGAACAATGTTTTCTATGATTGAAAGTTGTCCTCTTTCAAACATATATGAGATGAAGATATAGAATTATACCTTAACGTATGATCTTTTAAGCTTCTCTCAAACTTCTGCAAAAGTCTTAGGTCAAGTCAAAGCAAATTTATTCACTTAAATTGAAAAGACAAAAAGCAGTAAAACTATTAAAGTACGAGTTCTGATCAGAAATAATCAGAAGTCATATCCGTACTCCTTTGACTTGAAGAGCTCCCCCTAAAATCTTGCATTACAAAAAATTTGACATTAAAAGGTAAATGCATAAATCTTATGAGCTCCCCCTCGAAATAATATTGACCACTTGTCAATTTCTTCTTTTACTCCCCCTTGGATTATGAATATTATATAGAAGTGCAGATATCATGCGGAAAAGAAGAAATGATGAAAAAGTATACAATTATAAAACTTTGATAGGTAATTACTGGTTATACCTTGAGATTTAGCATACCAAGCTTAGAGACAAGAAAGGTAAACCTCTTTTCGTCTAAAGGTTTGGTAAACAAATTGGCAAGTTGATAATCAGTCTTTACAAAGAAAAGTTCAGTTGTTCCTTTCTTTACATTATCTTTGATAAAGTGATACCTGACGTCTATGTGTTTTGTCTTTGTGTGTTGAACATGATTCGTTGTTATTGCGATGGCGCTCTTGGAGTCACAGTATATCGGGACCTTGTTGAAGTGGAAACCGTAGTCGCGTAATTGAGTTCTCATCCATAAGACCTGAGAACAGCAGCTAGCAGCAGCTACATATTCTGCTTCGGCCGTGGAAGTTGAAACACAAAGTTGCTTCTTAGATGCCCAACTTACTAGCTTATCACCGAGGAACTGCACATGTCCTCACGTGCTCTTCCTGTCTAACATACAACCTGCATGATCTGCATCTGTGTAGGCTGTTAGTTCAAAACTTGTATCTTTAGGATACCACATACCAAGATCTGCAGTGCCCTTCAGATACCTAAATATGCGCTTCACAGCAGACATATGGATTTCTTTAGGATTGGCCTGATATCTTGCACATAAGCATTTTGAGAACATTATATCTGGCCCACTAGAAGTAAGATACATTAAAGAACCTATCATTCCTCGATAAGTCCTAACATCAACAGCCTTTCCCGAAGGATCGGTGCCAATTTTAGTACCTGGTGCCATTGGGGTACCAATCGGTTTTGAATTTTCCATTTTGAACTTTCGAAGAATATCCATAATGTATTTTGATTGATTGATAAAAATACCCGTAGAAAACTGTTTGACTTGCAATCCGAGAAAGAAATTCATCTCTCCCATCATGTTCATTTGAAATCTAGACACCATAAGGTTTGCAAAATTCTTACAGTACTTAGTATTTGTAGAACCAAAGATAATATCATCTACATAGATTTGAATTAAAATGATATCGCCTTTTTCCTTTTTGATAAACAAAGTGGTATCCACCGTACCTTTTGAAAAACCAGACTTGACTAGAAAAGTGGAAAGGACATCATACCAGGCTCGAGGTGCTTGTTTCAGACCGTAGAGCGCTTTGTCGAGAATGTAAATGTGATTCAGCTTCTCTTGATTGACAAAACCCTCTGGCTGAGAGACGTAGACTTCCTCCTTCAGAATTCCATTAAGGAATGTTGTCTTCACGTCCATTTGAAAGACCGTGAAGTTCTTGTGGGCTGCGTAGGCTAGAAACATTCTGATTGCCTCTAATCGCGCCACAGGAGCATATGTTTCGTCGTAGTCAATTCCTTCCTCTTGTCTGTATCCTTTGGCTACTAGTCTTGCCTTGTTTCGGATAACGGTACCATCTTCGTCTTTCTTTATCTTGAAAACCCATTTCGTACCTATTATTGTTTTACCTTGAGGTTTCGGTACGAGTCTCCAGACTTTAAGTGCGTCGAACTGATTCAACTCTTCTTACATTGAGATCACCCATTATGGACCAGCAAGTGCTTCTGATACGCGTGTTGGCTCAACTTGCTCAGAAAGGAGTCATGCATGCACATGTTCATTGATGCTGACCTAGTTTGCACCGGTTTTGATGGATCGCCAATGACTTGGCTTATCGGGTACTCTTTGGTCCATTTATGTTCATGAGGCAGTGGATTATATGAATGTATGTCAATTGAATTATCTATAAATCCACTTGTACCTTCTTCGGTTTGTTCTGGAGGAATGATGGTTTCAGTTGAAGTAATTGGTGGGAGTGTATTACATGATGATAGATCAATATAAAAAGGAATGGGGGGTTCAGTTGAAGTAGATGGTGAAGAAGTCTCAGTAGGTACAGGTTGTTCCGGCTGTAGATTAGTCTGAATAGAACAACCTACTGTTTCAGGTACCTCTGTCTCTTCTTGATTTGTCACATCTTCAACTGTTGGAGTCGGCATTTGAATTGGAACTTCTTGTTGAATCGGGGTGTTGGATTCAATAGGAATATCTGAACTGGTTGGATGAGTAGTCGTTAAGTCTTCCATCCTGTCAACCACAACAGATTTCTTTACATTAGATCCAAGAAATTCATCATAAAACAATTCAAATAATAAATCTAAATCAGATAAATGGTTAGTTGAAGTTGAAGCTTCGTCTGATTTATTCTATTGAGGCGTAGGTCCTGGACTGAGTTGCCCAGAAGCTAGTATTCCTGTTATAACAGGTTCTGAACGTTGTTGTCCGGAAGCCATCTCTTCATTAAAGGAGACGTTGACGCTTTCGATCACCGTCTTTGACTTCTTCAGATAAACACGGAATGCAGTTGATGTCGAGGAATAGCCAATGAAGATCCCTTCGTCTGCCTTGGCACTGAACTTGTTGAGATTCTCCCTATCGTTTAGAACGAAACACTTACACCCAAATATATGGAAATATTTGATTGTCGGTGTTCTGTTGTTGATTAACGCATAAGGAGTCTTCTTGAATCTTCGATGTACCATGGATCGATTCTTTGTGTAGCACGCAGTCGATACAGCTTCAGCCCATAAAAATAGAGGTAAGTCTGATTGACTTAGCATAGTACGAGCAGCCTCGACTAGCGTTCGATTTCTTCTTTCGACCACTCCATTTTGTTGAGGCGTTCGAGCAGCAGAGTATTGATGTGAAATCCCGACAGATTCGAGATATTCTTCAACCTTGTTGTTTTTGAACTCTGTGTCGTTGTCTGTTCATAGAAACTTGACCGGTTTCTGCAGATTCACCTGGGTCGTCTTTAGGAATGTGATGAGGACATCTGGTGTCTCATCCTTTGAACGTAAAAACTTGACCCATATGTATCGCGAGTAATCGTCCACGATCACGAGTATGTACTTCTTTCCGTCTAGACTCTGAGTTCGCATCGGACCGCATAAGTCCATATGCAATAACTCTAATGGAGCGCTTGTACTTGGTTCAGGCTTTGGTTTATGAGGTGCCCTCTTCATCTTGCCCTTTTCACAAGCTTCACAAAGATGTTCTCTTTCATATTTGAGCTCTGGAAGTCCTTTGACGAGCTTTCCACTGACCAGATTGTTGATGTACCTGAAGTTGAGGTGAGAAAGCCTTCGATGCCATAACCAACTTTGTTGCATCGATGCTTTCGTCAGTAGACAAACCTGCTTGTCAGTCTGGACATTTGATAAATTGATTGTGTAGAGGTCTGATTCTCGAGTACCGACCAAGAGTTCTTCGCCTTCTTCATTGCGAACTGAACATCTCTTGGCTTTGAAGTTGACCTCTAAGTCTTTGTCACAGAACTAGCCTATACTGAACAAGTTGTGTCGTAAGCCTTCAACATAGCTCACCTTCTTGATAGTGACATTGTCATGTTGTACATCACCGTATCCCATTATTGGAGAAACTGGTCGTTGCCGAATCTGACTGTTCCGCAATATTTCTCTTTAAAATTGGACAATATCTCTTTTTGCCCTGTCATGTGCTTGGAACATCCGCTGTCCAAGAACCATGTATGACTTGTTTGCATAAGAGAAATTACAAATTTAGATTTTCATACGATAACATTGGAATAAGCACATTGATTATCGAAGTGCGGGTCTTGAACTGAATTGTTCAAAAGCCTATTTTGTCTTTGAAGAACGAGTCCTGATCTGTACATAATCAGAAGTCGAATATTGACATTGAAGTACGAGTCCTAAATTGTTATGTCTAGAAATCATTTCCATTAGCTCCCTTAAACTTTTGTTGCCTGCAACACAGAGTTAGCCTTTGGTACCCATTGGAATTTGGGTCCTTCTGTGTTAGCACAAGATTTTGGTACCCATTTCAAATTGGGTCCTCTTTTCTTTTGAAATGCATGTGAAGAATTAGTATGAGATGAATGCACATGGTAATTGCCAAACCAATCTGCAGAATCTTGACAAGAAGTAGAAACATGTTTATCATAAATAGAAGACTTTCTAGCAGATAAAGATAACTGAAATAATTGCTTCATTGAATATTGTTTACGAGAAACAACAAGTTTTGAGTTCAAAATCACAACATCAGCAATTAAAACATCTTTACTAAGCGAAGTCTTATTACAATTAACACTACTAAGCGATAAAACGGTCTTGTCAAGCTTCCGTTTTGGTTGCCATTGAGAATTAGCTTCTAGTCTTTGCTTGCTCAGATCTGAAACATGTGAAACTGGTGAGTTAGACTTCTGAGCAACAATTGAATGCTTCTTCTTCGGATTACCAGTAGTGTTCGGTTTCTGTGAATGCTGAGATATATTCTTACCTTTAGCATTTTTAGCTTTCACAGAGACTGAGTTATCAACTTTCGTTGATTTTGCACTTTTCATAGGCATACTGGTTTTTCTCAAAGATTTCTTGACAAAAGATGAATGGTTAGGAAGTTTTGCATTAAAATCAAATTGTTCAAAACAACCATCTAAACCACCGTCAGAGTTAAGAAAATTAAACCCTTCGTTAGATGAACCAAACATGTCATCAGAAGTAGAAGCCTTTGTAAAAACAACATTTTTCATAACGGTTGAAAAAACTTTTTGTTGAATCTCAATCAAAAGTCTTTCATCTGATAAAGAGTTCTCGAGTTCAAAAATTTTACTTTCTAACACGAGAGAAGGGACATAAATTTTACCTTTAATAGGTTTCGCCTCCATCTCTTTTACAGAATAACTTTGAAAGTAGGCAGTTGAAAGAGATTTCTTTTCATTATTTGGATAGTCATAGCTATTATTCAACTTCGCATAATAAAATGGAAGGTGAACTTTAGATGACTTCTTCCGTTTTTCAATTTCATTGGCTTCATCCTCCTTTGATAGTTTAGTATTAAAAACTTGAAGTTTAGAGATTCGGTGAGAAACTAGCATAGAGGTATAATCATAAAGTGCAGGCACTTCTGTTATACCCTTTTTAAGGCAATGAGGTTTCACATAACCGATTCCCCAATTTTCTTTATTCTTTTTCGGTTTGTTAAGATGGATGGTTTGCTCACTTTGACCTAATGAGTATAACTTCTTTTCCAAAGCATCTAGTTTTGCAATTAAAGTCTTGTTTTCTTCAGTACATGAAAAATGCATTTTAGTAAGCTTATATAAATCAATCTCACTTTTTGTCAGTTTAGACTTGAGTTCAGAATTCTCTTTAAGAATTATTGTCTATTCTTTCGCGTTGGTGTCAACGTTTGTATGTAAAACCTCAACTAATACTTTCTTCTCAGCAATTTCATTGTTAAGTTTCTGTATCAATTGGTTTTTGTTAATTATAACACCATTTTCTCGCTTAAGATTATATTCTAATTCTTCTTGTTTTAAACTCATGGCATGCATTTTATTCATTAAAACTGAATACGATAAATCACATACCTCCTCTTCTTCATTATCTGAATCAGCTTCAGCATCTGATTCTATCTTGCCCATCAAACACATGTTGACGGCTTCATCTTTCTCTTCATCCTCTTCTTCTTCATCTGAGTGATCGAGACAGTATTCATCCTCAGCCATCAGTGCCTTGTCTGCCTCTTGTTGCTTTGCAAGAAGCATCTTGTTCTTGTAGTAGTCTGAGTTTCTGACTTTTGATCTGCGACAGTCCTTGGCATAGTGACCGGTTTTGCCACAGTTGTAGCACGTAGGCGGTTCTGGCTGACTGGATCCTTCAGCTTTGAACTTTCTCTACTCTGGCTTCCTTTCTTCTAATCTCTTCCCTTCAGACTGAAACCTTCTCTCTTCAGGTTTCCTCTCTTCTGTTCTCTTCCCTTCAAATCTCTTTCCTTCATATCTACTCCCTTCAACCCTTTCCTTGTGGATGTAGTTGTTCGGACCAGAAGAATATCTCTGATTGTTTGAACTCGGCTTTGTGTAGAACTTTTTCTGAAAAGCATTTGACAGCAGAAGCATTGCTTGCTTCAGTTGTTCATTTTCATCCGAGTCAGAGATGGCATCAGCTTCAACTTCTTCTGATTCATACACAATCGTCTTGTTCTTCTTCTTTTTGACAACAAGAGCAACTGTGTCTTCAACTGTCTTCACTCCCTTTCTCTTCTCTTCTAGAATTTCATCCACCTCTTCTTCATTTTGTTTGAGGGTTTCATACACCTCGTGAAGTGGAATCTCATTCAAATCTTTGATCTGCTTCATCTGCCTAGCAAATCTTTTCCATTCTGGTTGAAGAATACTCAGGAATTTGATATTCAGCTCGATTTGTGATTTGTTGACCTTGTTCTTGCTCAGTTCGTTTAGCAAGGTCACGAATCTATCATATGTTCCTTCTAGAGTCTCTCCTCTTCTGCCTTTAAATTCTTCAAAACTGTTCAGGCAGTTAGAGATTTTAAGCTGGTTCCCAACCTTCGAACCCAACATCATCTTCTTTAGTTGATCCCACATTTGTTTGACGGAGGCCTTGTAGCTGTCAATCTTTACGTAGATTTCGTTCGGAATCCCTTGTAGAATGTATGACTTAGCCAATCTGTCTCCTTTTGCTCTTAACTTATTATCACCTGTTAGTTCCTCATATGTAAGAGCAAGACTTTCTTCTTCAGTTCCTTCTGCAGGTTCTCTATATTTTGTTTCCATAAGGCCTTCTTCTAAGGATTGTCTGATGAAATCACCCAAATCCTGTCTTTCGATGAAGTTCAGGAACCGATCCTTCCACTGTTCGTATTCTCCTCTAAAGAGAACTGGTGGCTTGGTGTCAGTTCCGATTGCAAGGGCTTCTCTGGATGTCATTTTGAATAAAGTTCTAAGTCTGGAAAAACTTTGCGTTTTGAGAAGGTTTGCGCGAGAGGTTGATTGCGCAAAGTGAGGTTCGACGGGTAAGACGTAAGAACCGGTAAGATGTAAAGACCGGTAAAATTTTCGACCAGTAAAACTGATTGACCGGTAAAAAGATTGGACCGGTAAAATGCTCGACCGGTAAAATTTTCTTTCGACCGATAAACAAACAATTTTATATGAGAGTTAAAATGTGATTGGAATGTGAGAATGGAATTGTGTGAGTGAGTTTGGAATTGTGTGATTGGTGGAATTCTAGAGATTTGTTTGACCGAGAGTGAGTTTGAAATTCTAGAGTGATTGGTGGATTTTATGTAAGGTGGTCACGTGAGAGAGTGTGAAAAAAAAATATGAGAGTGTGTGAGAGTGAGAATGTTTGACCGGTATTGAGGGTTAGGAAGACCGATAAAATTGAGAGTGGGTTTTGACCGATAAAAGTGTGAGTTGGAAGATAAAATTAAAGGGGGTTCGACCGGAATTTGTGATAAGACCGGGAGTGAGAGGTTGTGTGAAGACCGGGAAAAGTGATGTCTTTGACCGGGATTTGGTTTGTGTGATTCGACCGGATTAAAATAGGAGTTTGACCGGAAGAGTTTTGTGAGAGATTCGATCGGTATTTGCAAGTGTCCGGTCGAATGCTTAAGACCGATAGAGTGTTTAAACTAAGGTTCGACCGGTAAAAAAATATTATCGGTCAATTGGCACCGATATATTACAAAGAACCGGTACGTCGTCTTCTCCGATTAAATTGACCTGTAACTCTAAAATTAACCCAACTAGAGGTCGTTTTACCACACCAAATTTTGACAGTATGTTCTCCTTACCAACAACAACAATACACAACCTTTTGATTTCGAAAATAACCCCAAAATCAAGTTTTGATATTTGAACAGTGTTCTTCAAAAATGAAGGATGAAGGACACAGAGAGTAAAAATTTTTGATTTTGAATCTGGATCAGCTCTGATACCAATTGTGAGTCCGTGATCGTTACCAGATAATCAAAACAACAAACAATAGATGATAAACCAACCTGTTTCGATATAAAAACGCAGATTACACGGTTGATTTCTTTGAGTTTGAGCTCTCTGTTTGTTTTTCTCTCTATTTCACCTTTCTGGTATGTGTTGTGTGTGTTAATTATTGTATACGATAGAGAGAGCAAGAGATAATATCTACAAAAAGATATTATCAAAACTTAATAATAAACTAATATTAAACCAAAACATAATATCTAAATAATAAATATCTAGATATTATAACTTTGACACTTATTACAATTTGACCCCTAGATTATGGTTGAGAGTGACTTTCAGCTTTAACTTCAGATTGCGATCTTCGTTTTGGATGATCTTGAATCCAATGAGACTGTGTCTTAACACTTATCTTTAATGCTTTCACCATCTGTCAAATGCTGAGAGTCGGAAATTTGCTTCCGAAGATCCTCATTGATCTTTTTCAATGCATTGACTTTTTCTTTCAGTACCTTCTTTTCATCACGATAGTTCTTTGACTTGTCCGAACAATTTGCAGCTGAATAAGCAAACTTCTGAAGTTCTAATTTGAGCATTTCAATCTTATCATCATCATCAGAAAAATATTCCATCTTGAATATCTGATTTGATTTGATTTGTAATAAGAACTTGTACTTAAAGTTAGTCCAGATAAAATCACAAAGATACAGAATCTTTGAATAGAAATTTTGATCACAAACAGAACTATGTCCCCCTTCGCAGACTTAGCACGGCGCCCCTAGAGAATTTTTTTTTGACATGTAGAGGCCATATTACAGTTTGCAAAAAATTGTCTAAGTGTGAAATTGGCGCAAAAGTGAGGAGTTAACCGGTAAAATGTTGTGACCGGAGAGATGTTCGACCGGGATCCTACTTGACCGGGGTGATGTAACGACCGGTATTATGCTCGACCGGTATAATGTTAAAGTGATCGACCGGTATGTTGAATTTGAGTGAGACCGGTATGAACAGTGAAATAGTTCGACCGGGAGAGTGCAATGACCGGGACCGGGGAAAAGATTTTCGACCGGTATACTGCTTTTCGACCTGTATTGATGTTGGACCGGTAGCTTGCTTTGAGATTACTCGATCGGTACCAAAAATTTACTCGACCGGTACAATGGGTAACCGGTATAGATGTGTTTATATCGGTCGACCGGTATAGAGGTTGACCGAACGGGACTTTGCTGTGGACCGGTATTACCTTCGACCTGTAAGATGCGATGACCGGGAATATCTTGCTTGGGACCGGTATTGAGACCTACGACCGGTATGGTGTGTGTTTAAGTAGTTAGACCGGATTCAATAGTGGATACTGTTAAAGTAAATCGACCGGTATGTTGCCTTTTTCACGACCGAGGTTGCTAGGACCGATATTGTGTAGATTGACCGGTATTAAGATATGAGATCGACCGGTATCCAAGTTATGGACCGGTATGTTCACTGCTTTATCTCGACCGATATTGAAACTTCGACCGGTAACGTTTATTGTTCAATAGATCGGCCCTGTAAATCCCAAATTGACCAACTTGGAAATCGAGTTACAGTTCTATATTTTGACACTATGATCGACTTATCAACTACAACAGAATACAACACTTTGATTTCAAAAACAAACACAGTTTTAAGATTTGGATTGATAGCACAGTGTGTATGAAAAATGAAGAACACAGAGACTTTAATAATTTGATTTTGATCTGGTATGGGCTCTGATACCAATTGTGAGTCCGTGATCGTTACCAGATAATCAAACAACAAATATAAACGATAAACCAACCTGATTCGATAACAAACACGAATTACAGAGGTTGATTTGTTTTCTTTTTAAGCTCACTTCTCTCTGGTTCTTGATGTTGGATCGATATGTGTGTTCTGAGATATTGAAAGTTATGAGATTATAATATCTCAAAACCTTTTATATCTCAAACATAATATCTCAAAACTATAATATCTAAAAACATAAACTAAATATCTAGATATTAATTAAACTAATATAATATCTAAACGAAACTAAATATCTATTATTTAGATATTTAGGACAAATAGTAAAATACAATAAAACTTTAACATTTATTACAAAGGACATTAGACTTAATATCGATAGCGACTTTTCAGCGTTAGCTTCATATTGCAAACTTCAGATTGGATGATCTTGAATCCAATAAATATGTGATCTAACAAATCTTTCTCGTTTCCTTCTATAGCATCACATCTGATATCCAGAACGTTCTCAATAAGTCGCCATCTTAGAAAAATTGGGTTATTGGGTAGAATCTGAAGCAAAAGTCAGATAATAAAATAGGAAGCTTATTCGATTCTTCTACTAAATTGATAACATACAAAAGAGGAAGCTTAATTGATTCATCTACTAAATAGACAACAAAATAGGAAGCTTATTGAAATCCATACCCTCAATCTCGTTCTTGATGCAATTAATTTTTAACCTTTTAACATTAATTAAAGTAGTTGCCTATGTTTTTTTTTTTCCATTTAAGCAAGCTTCCAAAATTCAATTCTGTGGTTGAAAAGAGAAAGGCTTTAACAATATTCAATTGTTCATATATATGAAGAAAAAATTGACGTGACAAAATAACATTAAAGGCATGTGTATTCCAAGGCAGTGTTGTCCCAAAGTGTATTCCATCGGCAGTGTATTCCATGTAATGTTGCAAGGCCTATCTAAACTCATGGAAAAACGAAGTCTAGCAAACAAAAAAAACCCCTAAAATCTAATCTGACAAAAAACATTCAAAAAACCTAACCAAAAACATTCAAAAAAGCTAACCAAAAACATCCAAAAAAAAAAAGCCAACTAAAATCGCATCTAAGATCTAACCATATACATTCAAAAACATTCAACAACATTCAAACCACAAACATTCAAAAAATCTGAATATGACATAAAAAGAAAGTGCAGAACTATACGTGTCGTGGCCTATGGTTGATGAAAGATAGTGTGGGTTGTGGATGGTCTAGTGGTGGGCTTGAGTGAAGTAGACGAGTTGTTGCTGACTCGCTATGGTCATCTAGGATCTCGAATTTGTGGTCGTTGAAGTCAAGTGATGAACAAATCAAGTGAAGCTGTCGGTCGTTCTCATCCGATTACAAGTTTACAATTACAAAAAACAGTGAGAAATGAAACCTAATTTGGAATGAATATTAATAATATTTATATATTTAATATTAATATATAACGGGTACGGGGGGTTAATAGGTGTATTAATTACCCGGCCCAGCCAAGCCCAGCCCAGTTTTAGTCTCGCGGGGATCCCCGGTCCTGGTTTACCGGGGAATCTCCAGCCCTGTCGGGGTCGAGTGAACCGGGTTCCCCACCCCGTCGGGGCAAATCACCATGTCTAATTTGATGTACCCTTGTTCTTGTGCATCTCTTTTATGTTTATTTACTTGTTTTTGAGAATAGATCATTGACCTTATATGCATATAGGGTGAGCATGAGAGTTTTAGTTATGCATTTACCTTATGTGCTCATATATGCTAAGTAAGCTAATATGTTAACATTCGTATTGATTTTAATCAATGTCAGGTTGTCTACTGGTATATGCTTATGCATGATAATATGTGTTTTGCATTTTTGTGTAACTAATTATTGTTGCTTTGTTTGAGGGGGAACATCTCGGTAGGGGAGCATTATAAATTTCTCCTCTCCTTTTTTATTCGACAAAAAGGGGAGAGAAATTGAGTATGATCTCAAATTATTCGTATTGTTTCATCATCAAAAAGTGGGTGATTTTTGGTGCTCGTATGCCATCTCTCTCTCTCTCTCTCTCTCTATATATATATATATATATATATATATTTGTTATGATGATTACAAACAAATGAAATTTTGATGCACATATTTATCATATACTGATAATCAAGTAAAAAAGCCATGTTTGGTCAACTAATCCCTGAAAGTTGTCGACTCGAAAAATGTGTCATATTGCCGCGAGATCCGTGCAAAAAGACAAAAGTGTAATATTGCATTGGAATGTGTGCTATAAAATATTCAAAAACAATATGAGGCAACGCGAAGTCGTCATCCAATTTCTATATGCTATTATCGACTCGTATATACTTATATCATCTTGGATGAATTACTTTTAAATTGAGGTTTTAAAAATAAATACAAAAAGAATTCTATAAACCTTGTCTTATAAAACAAAAATGGATGTTTTATCAATAGATATTTTAGAAAATGTGTTCTTATAAAATCGGGACAAATTTTATTAAAGTTACTTTTTTTTATATAAGTTTTGTAAAAACTTCTATTTGAATTCAAATTTGCAAAAGAAATCGAAAGACAAAATGTCCAATCTTTTTTTAGATCGGAAAATTAAAAAAGATATGAATAATGTTGCGGATTTCCACGAAATGCATCCGCGGATCTTGGTTGACTTTCTAACATGAATACTTTACCATGAGTACTCTACAACGGCTATAATTCAGAGTTTTAGGAAAATGGTCCGCAGAAGGCTTTGGCGGACGTCCGTGACCTTCATCTGGGAAGATCCGTGAGTACTTTTTTCAAAATAATTAGATTTCTTTAAAGGGTTATGTTCTTCATTTGAAGACAAAACTCTCTTGAACATAAAACACTAAAAATCCTCTCAAAACTCTCTCAAGAACATCTTGAATGTTCTTCATCCCTAATTTTTGATTTTTATACATCAAGTTCAACCATTTGAGAGTTAGGGGTCGTTTGTTTAAAAAAAAACTCTTAATGGCTCTTAATTCTGAACCGTTCAGACATTTTTAGATTTAAATTGTTTGTTTTTTTCCAGTTTTTAGAAGCTCTTAACTCTTAAATACGTCTAAAATAAGAAGCGGTGACCTAACTTCTTAAAACCTCTTATTGCCACCTCAATTCATATGATCTTCTTTCTCTCAAGATGCCTCCAGACATTACAGAAACAGTTTTGTTGTTTCAGATTTCAGACATTAGCACCACCTCTTATTAATTAGATGTAAAATAAGACTTCAGACTTCAGACCTCTTAAAAAACAAATGCCACCTTAGTATTCCCACCACTTGATCATCATAGTAGGTTCTTCTTATTCTAAGTGGTGTAGTTAAACACTTCACATTTTCCTAATCCTTGGATTATAGTTGTTCATATTTTTTAGAAGTGTTTAACTAATGTGTTAGGTTTGATAAGCTTTCTCCTTACACTAATGTTTGTGTGTTTATCATCCTTGTGTGAGGTTAGAGTTATCTCCATATATATATGTAACATCCCGAATTTTGAGTAAGTAACCCATCTTGTCTATTTATTTATCTAACTTATTTATGTTTGTACCTTGGTGACCCTAGTTCAGTATAAGTACTAATATTCATTTGATTGGCGGCATAAGGTTATGAGTTTATCGTGAATAAAAGCGTTTAGGGTCGAATCGGGTTGGGACTTTGACATTTTGGCGTTCAAAAAAATTTGGGTGAGAAATCCAGACGAGAATGCCAGGGGGCATTCTCGCGATGTCACTATCGCAGGGAACAACCCGCCTCTCGGCACACTTGATGCGAGTATGCCTCGCCATGCAAATGGGTACTTGCGGGTCACAATCGTTGTGGAAGGGAAGGTCGTGGTATACGTGGGGCGAGATTGACCGACAAGAATGCTGGTGGCACTATCACTCTGCGCCCCTAAAACTTTTCTAACTTAGTCCGCTTTTTGGAGGGTTTCCTCATGAGATTTCCATTTTTCTCCTTAAGAACATTTTCTCCCTTCAAAAGGGCGATTTTCACCCTCACCAACCCTATTCTCATTTATTACAAGATCCAAACCTACCAAAGCATTTAATGTGCAACCACTAAGGTTTCATCTTCTTCAAGAGCAAGTATTCAAGTTCTTTCAAGCTTCAAGCCACCATACTCCATTTCTAGGGTTTTCTCCATTGTTTTAGGTTTTCACTTCACAAACCTTCTATGTGAGTTTTCTACCATCAATCTTCTCTAAATATGTTAACTTATGATTATTACATAATGTGTTAGTGATTTGGTGGTTTGAACTAAAGATGTGATATGAGAGTAGTTCCACTTTTATTTCCATAAATGTATAAATTCTTGACTATTTAGCAAATATGATGACATTGTAAAATTATGACCAAAATGAACATTTTGGGTTAATGGAGGAATACTTAGCCTAAAATAGAAATAAGAAGATTGTAGTAATGAGCAAACTAAATGGTCTCTAAACATGACGATGAGAAACTCTTTGTTTACTTATGTGTTATGCTTGTTAGAACTCCAATATGACAAAAAGTAGATTTGAGTTATGATACTAAATGCTTGGATTCAAGAAGTGGTAAATGTGGGTAATGATGTAAATTAGCAAATGTGGACAATGTGAAATATACATCATGATGTGAATCGTTGTAGTTCTTTAACTTGGTTCATGTCCATATTTGAGAATTGTCTAAATCCTTATGCATGAGGATTTAGGTCGTGCAGTGAAAATTGGGATCTTGTGGGCCAATCTTTGGGGCACAAGATATTATACAATAAAGGATATCGATGCCCTTGAGGTTAGGCTAACGCCTAGTGAGTTCAAGAGTTTTCCACATGAATAAAAATATCTTTGAAGAGAGGTAATGCAGTTTCAATCATAATCTTTCAAGATGATATGTTTTGAACATGAAAACGACTCTTTTCCAATA
Source organism: Arctium minus (assembly GCA_954870635.1). NCBI lineage: Eukaryota > Viridiplantae > Streptophyta > Magnoliopsida > Asterales > Asteraceae > Arctium > Arctium minus. Next base: position 75,495,806 of record OX941092.1, on the reverse strand, counting down.
ATATGTATTTTGGGCAAAGAAACACCAATATAAACATTTTAAATCCAACTACTTCAAGGACAAGGTCCCAACATATAACGTTCTTTCGTAAAACTAATTTCAACGCAAACTCACTCAAAACATGAATAGAAATCAAACTCTCCATTTACGAAAATGATGTTAACTCTATATACAGAAACACCAAAAACACGGGTGGGGCATAATACTCAACCCATACATCATGGATAAAAATCCATTTATACAAAACGTCACCGGAAACTAGGATAATAAAACTCAATACCCAAAGTAACACTTTTCAGTGACGGGGGAGACCCGATTCCATAAAATGTGACGGTATACAAAATAAGCCCATTTTATGTTGTTAAGACTAGTCATATAAACAACAGTACACGCAAGGGATGTCAGGCTCAGTGGCTTTAAACGTACACCCATGGGATATCAACTTCAACCGCGAACGGTCCTTACGTTGAGTCCCTCATCCAATATCGTAATACTTAGCACGTGGACTTATACCCAATCTGATGCCTAAACGTGCCTCAATGTGGAAAACTATCGTTCCATCATTGGATGTAATGATTCCAAGCGCAAGGGATGTCAGGCTTAGTGGCTTTAAACGTACACCCATGGGATATCAACTTCAACCATAAAAGGTCCTTACGTTGAGTCCCTTATCCAATATCGCAACAAAAGCTCGAAGTCGAGTTATCAAAACTGGACAAATGTCCTAAAACCTAATCATAATAAAATACCGAGCCACATGCTCAAACAACCAAATGACTCATTGTCAAAGGAAATAAAATGCAATAAAACGCACTCAACCAACATTTATGAAAACACGTGCTCCAAAGTACACGACCAACTCCAACACAACTTAGAACAAGATATATCATTTCCCAAACAAGATTATACCATAGACACGTGCTTAATTGCTCGGAATTTACTCTTTGAAATACTTAAAATGCATCTTTTCCCCAAAACAAAGATTTGAAGTTTCCAAAATGATTCACAAGGTCGGAAATGACCAAAACTCAAGGACTCATCCATTGTTGTTTTCAAACCTCTCATTACCCAAATTATGCCTATTTCCAACCAACACAGAAATGCATTTTACCAAATAATCTTCATGCATGAAATGAAATAATAACACACTATAGTTTATGACTTATTTATCAAAATGCCTAAAAGTCCCAAATATGGGTGTTTTACAAAGTTTAATAAGCTAGACACTTCAAATAGTCAAAAGTTACCAAATAACTCGACAGTTGATAATTTCATGTAAAACACACAAATGCTTTAAAATAGACATTTTGGCGTGTATAACGTTTTCACAAATCAACTTGAACTCACCTTGATAGATTTAGGCTAAATCTAGATTTTACCCCAACTTGAGCTCCTTTGAAGAACACTTGAATCCTCAAGCCAAAAACTTCTAAAAATACATTTCCAACCATAAATACCCATATTCAACCAGAAAAGGTCATTCTTTAAACATTATATATGAAGATCTCAATTTATACCAAAACCCTAATTTCCATAGTTGAAGAGAAGAGAAGATTACCTTTACCAAAGCTTGAACCCAACAAAAATACTCTTCTAGATCTCCAAAATAAACCTCAAACTTCTAATCTTCAAGATGGTCAAAAGAGTTGGATGAAACCCTAGAAACAATGATGGAGAAGATGAAGATGAAAGGTTTATAGCTCTAACTTCCAAAACTTGCTAGGTGAAGAAGGATCATTGATTTTAGGAGAAAGACACCCCAAAATGAGTTAGGGTTTGATTTTGGGGGAAGGAGTTGGGGTTGGGGTGAAAAATGGGGTTTGGGGCCAATTTTCCCGTTTTTGTGCACCCAGCGGCTCCGCGCGGGTGGCCGCGCGGGTCCATCCGCGGGAGAGCCGCGCGGAGCACTGCCACCCGAATTCCTTGCCCGAACACTGTTTTGGTCATAACTTCTTTGTTTTAGCCCCGGAATTGGACTCGTAATTGAATCTTTCATGTACCAAGACTATAAAATCTAGGATTCAAATCTGAAATCCTTTTTCTTATTTTTCCCTAATCTAGGATTCAAGTCCGAAATCCTTTATCTTATTTTTCCCTAATATTTGAAAATCGGGGTGTTACACTTGAGGTGTAACTCTACAGAGTAAGCAATAAAAGTAGAGGGTGGTTTGAGGTTGTGATGCCTAAAGGGTATGTGCACTAAAATCGGAACCTAAGGTGTAGTCCCAAAATAACATCATTATGTGACTCCACTCAGGTGTACTTGTCACCTAGGTGGAAACGGGTCTCCCGTGTATTTTAAGGGTTAACCCTTGTATTTATGTTCAGGTATGGAACATTTTATTGAAGTTTAAAACTTACGGTAATGTGCTACCAATACGGATCTGGTAACATTTAATTGATGTATTTAATGCTTTGCATAAATGGAAATGAATTTCATGTAGGGTCTCACTAGGCTTCTAGCCTAACACTTATACAGTGTAATTAATTTTACAGGTCTACTAGCTACGGGCCTAGGACAGGGAGTCGAGCTATTTTGGGTTTTTGTGAAGAGAGGCATTTTTGGTTGACATAGTGACACTCTAGTTCTTAATAGCCCAGATTAAGTAGGTTGTTATTATTATGTCACTTTACATTGATAACACTGGTTGTACAAACTTCCCCATTTGTGCGTTATAGTTGTTTAGTAATTTTGGAAGTTTTATTTTACCCATTTTCTGGGAAATTCCAAAATTTTAATTGTTTAAGTTTTACGGTGTTACACTATATCATATTTGAGTGATTCTCCCGTTTGTAAAAAGGTTCGAGTGTTTTCCCATTTTCAAAAGGTTGAGTGTTTTATATCTTCTTTGTAAGATCGTTTTGTACGGTTTTGTTCTACCATTTAAAGAACAACAATAGTGAACTGCCTCGAAAAGTGTCTTGGTGTAGACGTAGCCAAATTGGGTGAACCACGACAGAACCAGTGTCAATTACCTTTTTCTTATCTCTTTATTTTTCTAACAACTTTTTGTGTGTATGATAGTTGTGGTTATTTGTTTGTGGAACTTGTATTGTGGGACATGGTTTTCAATCCTTATAATTGCTAATGCCAAAAATCGTCCAAAGGAAGATCTAAGATCAGTATGGAGCTTTAACAACTAAAGTAAGCGGTCTATCAACAAATCGTGGGAACAAAGAATAAAAGCGAATAAAAGACAAAGAATTTGTGACGCGGAAAACCGCGTCGAGGGTAAAAACCGCCGACGATAGCAGAGATCGTCAAGTGCACTATGGACGTCAAATAGGGGAGTCATCCTTTAGAAGGAGTGATCGAGAGTATAATTGACAATAATACTAATAAAAGTAAACAAAACGTAAAATTGTGTTATTCGTCGTGAAGTGTAGCACTTCGTCGATATTTCTTGCTTGAGAGAACAAAGCTTGAGTGTGCTTGAGATATGTTCAGGTGTAACCAGCTGTGATCCGATGTTTCGAATGGTTCTTTGAGCTTGTATATATATCTTTGGGTGTCATAAATGTGCATTGAATTCTCCAACGGTCTTGACATTGATTGCTCTTGATGATGCTTGTCCGTTATGAACATTTGTCCATAAATGTGCATTGAACCTATGATGATGAGTCATAAAAGGAAACGGTCGTTGTTAATAAATGAGCCATAATCGTTAGTTTACGTTACAAAGGTCGTAATATATAGGCCTATTGAGATATTCTTGAGTGTGGTCGTAAAAAGCTTATGACAATCGCCCAAAGTGACGACCACGGTCGTCGATGTGCATGGTTTTCAGGACCTTATCTTAATACAACAGTGTTCTTAAGATTGGAGGCGTTTGGTTTTCTTGCGTCGGTCATGACTTGTAAAATTTTACCCAAACATTTTGCCCCCAAATTTCGAAAATTGGGCGGTAAGTCGACTTTTCGGATTTTGTAACCAGATTAGACACGTGTCAACAAATGTAACCGAATAGATTTCTTGGGAACCGAATAGATTTCTTGGGAACCAAATAGATGTCTTAGGAACCGAATAGATTTTATGGGAACCGAAGCGATTGCGTGGGGAAGTGCGCAGTCGTATAATAGCCATGATATCGTAGCAACGTAGGGTAGGTGGTGTCAAGTGTAGGACACCTGTCGTCCATCCGCAGGGGAGGATGAAGATTCGATGACAGGCGCCGATCATCCGATGGCTCGACCTATCACCGAATCACGTATAAATAGAATGGATCGGCCAAATCCTTTCCTTTTTACGTGATCAAGCTTTTAGAAATAGAGATCTTCCCGAATCCTTGCCAAATACCTGTTATACACATAAGATTGTTATCAAAATCGATCGAGGTGTAGAGCCCCATATAAGGTACAATCTTTTATAACCATGTGTGTATTTTAAGGCTTTAGCCCACAAGCCTAGGAGAGGTTTAGGAGGTTTTTGGTTTTCATGTCACAGTAGCTTTCGTCCCTGATTTTCTGATGGCTCTCGAACCTTCTAGTACTGTCAAATGGATAGAGAAGATAAAAGCCTTCCTACTTCTGGCCAGGATTCCAGCCGACGTGAGACTGAATGCTCTGGACTAACTAAGTCCGAAGCGATGTCCGAATGGATACTTTGTTTTTTACGAGTATCCATTCAAGATAGGGTTCCAATGGCCTTTTACTCCTTTGTCGAGGTCGTTTCTGATGACCTTAGGCCTATCGTCGGGACAACCGATGCCCCAGTTCTGGCGAATTGGTCAAGTGATTGAATGATTAACAACTGAATGGGCATCACCCTTTACTATTAATGACATCCTCTTGGCTTACACGATCAAGGTGGAGGCGAACTACAGGTACAACCTATTTTCGATGTTGAGAGGGGACTGTACCTTGGTCCAGGCGACTGCGGTCAATCACCATAAATGGAAGACATGATATGTCTTCGGTTACTTATCGTCAATTGGTGACGACGTTCAATGGATCACACCGGGTGGAATACCATGGGTAAGACTCAGAGTCTTCTTTTTTTACTTTCTGTCGTTAGTTTGTACTTTGTTAGTCTAACGATTCTCTATTTTTTCAGCGATCGATTTTTCAGTAGTCGCGCCCTCTGCCGACTCAGCCACCATGGTCGAGAGGTTCCTCAAGTTCAAGGTCGAGGAGCGCTCTTTTTTCACCGTCCATCCTATCGCCAACTGGGACGAGGAGGACGACGACGTACAATACGTTGGGATATCTGTAGCTTCTCCCATAGGGGAGAAGGAGGAACGAGAAGAGGAGTCCGTTGGGGAAACTCCGGAGAAAGAGACGACGGGTAAGTCCTTCTCACATTTAGCTTAGTTTATAGGGTCTAGTCGTTAGACGTCACCTATCAGTCGTAAGACCTTATGGGGTCTAGTCGAAAAAAGACGTCACACATTAGTCGTAGGATTAGTAGGTCTAGTCATTTAGACATCATCACTGACCGTAAGTTAGTGGGTCTGGTCATGAGATGTCACCACTGGTTGTGAAGCTTTGTGGGGTTTAGTTGAAGGATGTCATCCACTGGTCATAAGACTATCTGAGGTCTAGTCGTGAGACATCACTCACTTGTCTAGAGATAGTGTAAGGTCTACTCTGCGAGTAGGACTGTAAACGAACCGAACGTTCAGTGAACCGTTTGTGAACCGTTCGGCGGGAAGTTCGTTTATGTTCATTTATTTAATAAATGAACGAACATGAACAAGTTTTTTTCATTCGATTAGTTAAACGAACGAACATGAACAAAGGTCTCGTTCGTTCATTTATGTTCGTTAAGGTTCGTTCATTTACGTTCATTAAGGTTCGTTTACTTATGTTCGTTTATTGTTCATTTACGTTCGTTTATTAATAATAATTAATTATTATTATTACTAATTATTAATTAACAATAATAACTATTTAAAAGGTTTTACAATAAAAAGTATTTACATTTTTCAAAAATAATTTATTTAAAACTGATGTTCTTAAACTTCACATCCCCTTCCCTTATATGGTTGCTTCTCCACCTATTTTTTCTCTTAGATTTCAATGTGGGATCCCTCTATATGTTACTAATGAGCACTGAGAAGAGGAAAAGTGGATAGGGAGATTTCCTCCCATCCCATATCGGTGCTTTAAGTGTTTTTTGGGTGCCTACTCTAGTATATATATGTAAAGACCTCACTCATATCCATTGTATTCTTCAACAAGTGGCCTTTAAAGGCCTCTTTTGCTTGATCCTAGTTGCTTTAGGCAAATGGATTGAGCCTAGTTGCCTTAGAAAAATGGCTTGAGCAAGTTAAATTTTTTTGCAGGAGCACCCTATTAATGGGGTTCACCTTCTCTTTGTTCAAGTTTGGAAATGTTTTCTATCACTTTTTAATCGAATAAATATGAATGAACGTGAACATTCTTATTTCCTTAACGAATGAACATGAATCGCTTGTTTATGTTCGTTTAAGTCCATTTACGTTTGTTTATGTTCGTTCGTTTACGTTCGTTTAAGTTCATTTATGTTCGTTCGTTTAACATCTTAACGAACAAACATAAACGAACATGAACAAACACATTTTCTTAATGAACGAACATGAACACAAGAATTTCCGTTCGTTTACCGTTCGTGTTCGTTCATTTGTTCGATTAAGTTAAACGAATGAACACGAACAAGCCTTCGTTCGTGTTCGTTCGGTTCGTTTACAGCCCTATCTGCGAGACGTCACTTACGGGTTGTAGGATTATGTAGGGTCTTGTCGTAAGACGTCACCTACTGATCGTAAGATTGTGTAGGGTCTAGTCATAATACGTCACCTACGGATTGTGAGATTTATGTAAGGTCTAGTCTCATGAGACGTCACTTACTTGTAATGTATAGTATAAGTTCTAGTCGTGAGACGTCACTTATGTGTATGTAAGTTTGGAGACATAACTTACTTTATGTTTTTCTTGTTTTCAGGAGAATCGACTCCCGCAAAGACGATGAGCCTCTCAAAGATAGAGTCTCTTGCTCAAATCGCCCGAAAAGGGCAAAAGATTAAGAGGAAGGCACCTCCGACAGCTGGGTCGGGGTGAAAAAGCCTAAGACGGTCATGAGGGAACCATCTTCAAAGATCAGTGGTCGCGAGGCCACTGTGTCTGATAAGGCGACAACGCCTCCGGTTGTAAACGCCGAACCGATCTCTCAGACTCCACCGGCAGCGGTGGAGTGTCGGTCTCCCTTGTCGAAGGACAAGGGAAAGGATCCTCAAATTGTTGAGGATCCGACCCAAATGGCGGTAAACTTTACTTTATCGGGCGACTTCATGTCCTCCTCCCTTTGTTTTGTTTTGATCGTACGCTCTAACATTTTGTTATACGTTTTGTTCAAGCACTCGAGGCGAGGTTAGTCCTCAATACACGTCTCAACAACGTGAGGAGGTTAGTCCCGACCGCCTTGGACAAGGAGAAGGAGGTTTTGACCAGAGCCATAGAGGAAGAGGCAAAGGCTAAGTCGGCCGAAGCCCAACATGAGGAGTACTTCGTGCGTCTCGACGATGCTCTCAACCATCTGGAGGAGGCCGATCGTGAGAAGAGGAGCTCCGGGAGCAACTGAGGGAGGCGCTCGGTCGTGCGTCCGTGGCGGAGGCGGAGCGAAGACGTCCAAGGCAACTTTGACCGTGAATGAAAAAGAGGTTGAGACCCTTAGGACGTAGGTGGTCATGACCAAGAAACATGTCGCCGACCTTGAATAGAAAGTAACGTCCATTGAGGCGTTCACACGACTTAGGGTTCATGCGGCAATCATGCGACACCACTTGATGGGGAAGGACCCCATGGCAGCGGCTGGAGAGGAAGTGAAGTTCTTCCTACAATCTGTCGGGGTTGAGAGAGATCTCGACTCTGAAGATGAACAAGAGGCCGAGGTCGAGGGCGACGCCTCGAGAGGTGGCAATGCTGAATATGCAACTCAACAGCAGCAGCAGGAGCAAGGGCAGCCGACTCCTTAGTTATTAGCTTTTTTGTTTTCTCAATTGGGCGACCGTGGGAGATCGTTCCTATTTTTGTAATCCTTTTCAAATATCAATGGAAGGAAACTTTTGTCATAAACTTGTCATAGCTTCACCTTATCGTAAAACATATAATGTATAAGTAATTCATGATAAACGAAAGATAAGTAGGGTCTAGTCGTAGACGTCACCTACGTGTATGCAAGTAATTTATAAGTAACATACGACATTACAAGTTAATGAACTCACGACTGGGCAAGTTTAATAATTTAATAAGGAACTTGCGACAAGCGCAAATAATAAACCTGGCAATCAATCAAGCCATATAATTTTGCGATCAAGGCAAGCAATAAACATGTCGAACGATTAGATCGTTCTCAGGTCGAAGGACTTGCAGACAGGGCAGGTAATAAGCATTAAACCCAAGATAGAGTTTAAGTAACTTGCGACCAAAAGAAGGTTTCAACAATAGGTTATAGATCGTGCGACCCGGTCGCAATGTGATCGTGTAACCTTAAATAAAGTCGAAAGTTCGATTGATCCTACGATGAAACAACATTTGAGGGGATCGTTGGCTAAGCCAACAATTCTCTGATGCTTAAGTCAGTAAATATTATGAAAAGATAATCGTAAGGAAAAAGATGGAATTAAGAGAAATACTTTATTAAATGTACCGAATTCCAACTTCATAGGATATCTTGATTGTCGAGGGTTTGGAGTCAATAAACTCATTTTCCAACGATTTCAGTTATTTGATAAGAACCTTCCCACTTGATGGAAAACTTACATACGTTTGGCTCTTGACTGTTTTGGAACACTCATCGTAGGACATAGTCGCCTACTTAGAAGACCTTAGTCTTGACTTTCTTGTCGAAGTGACGTTCGACCGTTTGTCTTTGAGACGCCATTTTAATCGTTGCGGACTCCCTTAGTTCTTCCAATGCATCGAGGTCGTAACTTAGGTCGAATAAGTTGTGATCGACCGATGTGTGTCGCGAGGTCAGAAGTCGTGTCTTGACAGGCAAGACTGCTTCGCAACCGTAGACTAGAGAGGAAGGGTTTGTCCTGTGGATGTATGAGGCATCGTACGATTGGTCCAAAGAACTCTCGAAAGTTCTTCAACCCACTTTCCTTTAGTTGTTTGGAGTCTCTTTTTGATAGATTTGACAATCGTCTTTCTTGTTTGACTCGGTAAGTCCATTCGACTGAGGGTAGTTAAGGTTGTCAGTTTGATATTACGATCCTCACAGAACTGTTGAGTTCTATTGCTTATGAATTGTGATCCGTTGTCACATATGATTTCGGATGGGATTCCGAAATTGCAAATAATGTTAGTCTGGATAAAAGAGATGACCCATTTATCCCAATTTGGGGGAAGGCAACAACTTATACCCATTTGGAAAAATAATTCATAAGGGCTAGTAGGAATACCTTTTTGCCCGGGGGCTGGAGGTAACTTGTCGATAATATCCATTCCTCATCATATGAAGACCATGGAGTTAGAGTCAAATGCAAAGGTTTAGAAGGTTTATGCGACAAACTTGAATGTCGTTGACATGCGTCACAACTTTGGACGTACCTTATCGCATCATGTCATAAGGTCGACCGATAGTACCCATGTCGAGAGATTCTATTTGCCAGACTGCGACCACCTGAGTGATTGCCATATTCACCATTGTGCATTTCTTGCAAAATGCTTCGGACTTGAGTTTTTTTAGTGACGTATCGTAAGTTTAGTCTTATCGATGATCGTTTGTAGAGTTGTCCTCTGATCATAATGTATCTGGATGCCTTGAATCGAATTTTTTGGGCTTCCATTTCGTCTTCAGGAAGTTGGTCGTTTATTAGAAATATTCTGATATCTCTCAACCAATTATCTTCCTCATCAATTATTTGAACGCCATTTTCGTTTTCAATGGATGGTGTCGCCAGATGAATTATTGGGACAACGTCGAATGAGGATTGTCCAAGTGCCGACCCAAGGTTATCTAATGTGTCATCTTGGGTATTTTGATCTATCGGGATCTGTGAAATAGAAAATTCTTGAAATTCTTCGGACTTGACTTTGGCTATTTTGAGATAAGCCGTCGTTCTAGAGTCTTTAGCTGCGAATTCCCCATTCATATGGTTCACGAGTAGGAGTGAATCGCTTTTGACTTGAAGTTTTGTTGCCCCTAGATCATGAGTCATATTCATTCCTGTGATCAAAGCTTCATACTCGGCTTCATTGTTTGTGACCCTGAAATCGCATCGTATGGAGTATACCATCTCCCCCCCTGTGGCGGCTTGAGAACGATGCCAAGACCTGCCCCTGAGAGTTGGATGGCCCATCGACATGTAAAGTCCATATTGGGTCGTCGAGAGCTGCCACGGGTCCCGTCGGTACATCTAATTCTAGGCTGAAGTCTGCGACGAAGTCAGCCAAAGCTTGCAATTTGATTGCGATCCTGGGTTTGTATTCGATGTCGTAACTACTAAGGTAGATACTCCACTTTTCCAGTCAACTCAGGTTTCCTCAAGACAGACTTAAGAAGAAAGTTAGTCACAACAGTTATAGGATGTGATTCGAAATAGTGACGTAACTTTTTTGCCGCAATGATTAAAGCCAATAAAAGTTTTTCCATAGAGGGATACCTGGTTTCGGTGCCGAGAAGTGATTTACTTACATAATACATCGGACGTTGTTGTTTTTCATCGTCTCGGGTCAGAACGACACTTACAGCATTTGAGTTGACTGCTAGATAAAGCTGAAGGACTTCGTGGTCCTCAGGTTTCGACAGCAGGGGTGGAGATGTCATATACTTCTTAAGCTCTTGGAGCGCGTTCTCATGGTCGTTCGTCCATTCGAAGCCCTTTTTTTCTCAAGACATTATAGAATAAGTAACATTTATATGAAGATCGAGAGATAAACCTGTTTAGCGCCACAACTCGTCCAGTAAGTTGCTGGACTTCTTTAAGGTTACGAGGGGACTTAATATCCATGATCACCTTTATTTGGTCGAGATTGGCCTCAATCCCTCGACGGGTGACCATATACCCCAAGAATTTTCCTGTACTCACTCCGAAAGAGCATTTTGTAGGATTGAGTTTCATGTGATACTTCTTGAGGATATCGAACGACTGCCTTAGATGATCGTTATGAACGATCACTTATTTTGATTTGACTAGCATGTCGTCGATGTAGACTTCCATTGTGTCGGCAAGACGTTCTTTGAACATCTTATTGACTAGTCGTTGGTACGTTGATCCTGCATTCCTAAGACCGAAAGGCATTACTTTGTAACAATAAATACCTTTGTTTGCTTGTTGAATTCTTTGGCGTACACTGGAAGAGTAATTTCCCCGTGGGTGTTATCCATGTCACCATTGAATCCTATAAGGACTGTCGAACGTCGCATGATCTCCGCCTTATCAATCCCCATGGATTTAATCGTGCTAAGGAATATGATGTTCGCCAAACTTCCTCCGTCGATCAGGATTCTCTTGGTCAAGCAATTCCTGATCGTCAATTGGATGATTGGGCCATCATGATATTTTTGCCATGTGTCTTTGAGGTCATCCTAGTCGAACGCTATGGGAATGGATTCCATTTTTAGTTTGTGCTCTGGTCGCGACGATCATGATATTGGAATTTCCTCAAGACCTCGACTAGAATGTCTTTTAGCTACTGAGTAGGTCAATCCGTAGATGTCGGACATTCCAGTCACGTAATTGACGACCTTCGTGTGTTATGGAGACATTGGTTGTGCGCTAATGCCCATCAAGTCTTATAGGTGACCTTTAGGTACTAGCTAGTCCAATTCGCGTCGTAGGGCTATGTAATCGTTCGTCACATGCCCACGATCCCTGTGGAAGTTGCATCACTTGGTCTTATCTTTCTTGGCATTGTCTTTTTCGATTTTCGGTGGCCACTTAACGTTCGTCCGTATGTTTTTCAAAGCTTTGACCACATCTTTTGGCATTCCCTTAAATCCGTCATGAGATCTTAGGATATTGAGGAAACTTTGTTGTCGAGACGTTCTTTTTCTTGTCGAACCATATGTTCAATGTTTGCTTTGAGGATTCGACCTTAGAGGTCGATCGTGTCTTGAAGTCAGGCTTCTTGACACTTAATGGTTCCTGGCTCGAATGTATTTGAAATTTTCTAGCGGTGGAGGTTAAAAAGCTGCAAGAGATATGTTATAAGGCAGTCTCGGACCGGATTGAGGTCCGAATTGATTTCCCACGTTCTGATTCGTTAGAGATACGAATTCTTCAATTGCCTTTCAATTTTGTTCGTTTAGAACATTGATACGGTTGCAGGCAACGTCCAATTCCATGCGCATTTGAGCAATACCGTGATCTTAAGTTCCTTGACCTGCCATGATCCTGTCAATTAAAGAAACTTGCACATAAATCGTTAGTAGGACGCACTTTCTATCACAGATTTACTCTAGTTGGAGCCCCACGATGGGCACCAAACTGTTAATGCCAAAAATCGTCCAAAGGAAGATCTAAGGTCGGTGTGGAGCTTTAACAACTAAAGTAAGCGATCTATCGACAAATCGTACGACAAAGAATAAAAGACAAAGAATTTGGCGACGCAGAAAACCCAATCAAGGGTAAAAACCGCGGACGATAGCAGAGATCGTCAAGTGCACTATGGACGTCAAACAGGGACGTCGTCCTATAGAAGGAGTGATCGAGAGTACAATTGACAATAATACTAATAAAAGTAAACAAATCGTAAAATTATGTTGTTCATCGTGAAGTGTAGCACTTCGTCGATAGTTCTTGCTTGAGAGAACAAAGCTTGAGTGTGCTTGAGATATGTTCAGGTGTAACCAACTGTGATCCGATGTTTCGAATGGTTCTTTGAGCTTTTATATATAGCTTCGGGTGTCATAAATGTGCATTGAATGCTCTAAAAGTCTTGACATTGATTTCTCTTGATGATTCTTGTCCGTTATGAACGTTTGTCCATAAATGTGCACTGAACCTGCAATGATGAGTCATAAAAGGAAACGGTCGTTGATAATAAATGAGCCATAATCGTTAGTTTGCGTTACAAAGGCCATAAGATATAGGCCTATCGAGAGATTCTTGGTTGTGGTCATAAGAAGCTTACGACAATCGCCCAAAGTGAAGACTAGGGCCGCCGACGTGCGTGGTTTTCAGGACCTTATATTAATACAAGAGTGGTTTTAAGATTGGAGGCGTTTGGTTTTCTTGCGTCGGTCACGACTTGTGAAATTTTACCCAAACAATAATCATACAAATTCTTCGTCTTTTAAGTTTGTTAGAATCATATAAAATTTAAAACAAAACGTTAACTTTTCGATCCTTACAACCTTCCCCGCCTTGCACTTTCAAATTCGATACAAGCCCCATAAGGATCATATATAATCGTGATATCATCCATTCAAATGACTTCACTTGTTGGTTCTAATTTAGTCTCTCGACGAAATTGCCAAATCATTAGGTCTTAACATAATTCTATTTCAATATGAAACAAGGGATAGAATTCGGAACCAAAAAACTAAATTAGTCTGTTCCTATCTTCACAATGTCGGGAGGATGCTCAAGATGAAACACACTCCCAAGACATGATTGATCAAAAGCAAACTATTTATGCAACCATCATGACAGAAGATGAATATCTCTGATTCTTTGATGAGTGAAAGCTAGAAACCTTCTTAAAAGAAAGAAGAAGATGGAGGTACAGCGTCAAATACATATGTTGCATAACAAGGTAATGAAAAAGGAGATGTCGAAATAAAAGAATTTGATGGCGGTACCTCCTTCTTTCTCCACACATTTGGTTGACTTTATAAAGGAGGAGGAATGTGAAAATGCTAGAGAAATTAACTTTCACAATAGCTGAAAGTAAGAAAATGATGAGGTGAACCTGAAAGATGAAGCCTTCGCGGATATACAAGGAGAATTATCACTAGAATACAACGGAGACACATTTAAAATCCTGGCAAACTTTATGGAGCACCAACGCCTAAATAAGAAGCATGTGTGGAATATCGACTTGTTGAAAATTGTATAGGAGTGTGAAAGATATCTATCCAAAGATGCTAAAGAAAAGAATTTCATCGGATACAACCATGATTTCAGTTCTTGCAATTCCCTTAGTTTTATCTTTATTTCCTTTATTAGTATTTTTATGTTGTAGTTTAATCTTGTTAATCCTTTTCTCAGGTAGTCCTCTTTTCATGCTAAGAGCTTATAAGGGCACCATCACTACGCTTGATCATTCATCTAAGGGCCACTCTACATATCAAGAGAGTTTAGTATTCCCCTTACTCTTTATTGTTCTCGAGTGTACTATTTATATTGCATACATTGAGGGTTCTGTATGATTTAAGTGAGGGGTATCATGCATTATTTGGGGTAAATATTTCAAATTGTGATTATCTGTTCTTTGGTATGTTAGCATGTTTTTAGAAGACTGTGGGTTTCTAGGTTTTTATAGCATTATTGAGTTTTGAGATGAACAGATAGAGCTAACATGTTTGCATGTACAGATCATTTTTTTACTTTTCCTCATTATTGAAGGAACTTCAATCGCGAGACTTTTGAGCATTTGATTGCACACATAAATCAGTCTCAATTTCATTTCATGTTTGCTCTTTTTCTCTATCTTTTTACTTCTAGGACATGGATTAGCTCTCCTCAAAATTACATCAATTTATGTATGCTAATGAATGTGATAAATGCCCATCTTTCTTTATTATTATTGCATTAGCCACTTTAGCAAAAACCCTACCCTTTTCATGTTATTTCCACTTAGTACACAAATTTTTTTAGAGGGACTTGCACACCAAATCTGAACCCTTGCCTTTTTCATTTGTTAGCCATACAATGAGGCTATCCAAACACTATCCCACATATGGAAACCAATTCCATTTATCGACGTCCTATAGGCCGTTATGTGAATTTTGAGTTGTAAAAAACATGTTTAATCATCCTTGAGTAATGGAAGTTACCTTAAGACATGATTTACATCACAACCCTCCAATGCCCTTTTGATTAGTTTATGTGCATTTAATCTAAGCAATGGAGAGTGAGGGCTTACAAGCCTATGGTAAATTCATTCTAGTTGAATTGACGTTTTTTTGAGCAAGATGATTTTAACCACTAGAGTGAGTAGAGTCTTTTTACCGTTCATGAGCTTTCATGAAATTAGTTTATGTTAATTTAAAGGGTGTATGTATGCAAATTAGTGATGTGTTCACGAAATTTTACGAGTGCTAAAACCCTCGCTTGATTCTTTCCTTTCACCATTGCATGCTAGCTTATTTCATTGCCGAGGACGAATAATGATCTAAATGTGGGGGTATATGTTAGATTTTTATATGAGGATTTTACGCCCAAAAGGTCCCCATAAATTGTGGCTTTTGTTTCCCATTTGACAATAGCTTAAAACGTGGAAAACGGGCAAACTAGAGGTTTATGCAATTTCAGTCACGACTTAAGTGGCAAGAAAGGTCTCGAGGTGCTGAAATATATGGCCGCGACTTGGACAAGTCAAGGCAAATTGGCTGCAACTTTGTTTGCAATTTTGAGAACTTAGACACATACGACTTCAGCTGCGACCCATCAACCATATACACCGACCAAAAACACATCAATTTATTTAGTGTTTTTTTGTGTTTATAAAACCATAATATGCCACCTTCATCTTCCATCGAGAACCCTTGGAGACTAATCGAGAATATTTAAGGCAGATCGATAATGGCCTATCGAGAACGATCGAGAACCCATCAACACCAGTCAAGAACCCAATAAAGATAAACTAGTGTATATAGGTTGAAATGATAATATACTCATGATGAATAATATGTATATTCATGATGACTATTATAGTGAAAATATATATATATTAATGATAAATATCATACTAATATATAAGTACTGAAAACTTTTATATACACATAAATATTCATGATGAATATTAGAATGAAATTTTATATTCATCATAAATATCATATTGATATATGAATACTGAGAGTTGTATATATGTGAACGTACATGAATATTAATAATAAATATTACACAAACATACAATTTCATGTAAAACATTTAAAAAACCTATATTGTGGAGAATTAGAAGCTCGTTTTTTATGTAATTTATTTATTAAAATATTTATTACTCTAAAGATAATTTAGATAAAGGGAAATTAATTGAACTAGCCATGTCTCTCCCTCAACTTTCTGAAATAGCCACTTTCTCCCCAAAATTACCAAACTAGCCAACACACTCATGAAACACCCCTCAATTGCGACCTCCACCTTGAACCCATATTAGAATTACAGTTTTGGTCCCTGGCACATGAAATTGGGTGTAACACCCTAAAAATCAGAGGAATTTAAAATTCGAAATTTCGGAAACTTGACGGCTATAATTGGGGTAAAACCTGAATAATTTAAGACCTGCCAAGTAAATCCAAAAGTATCGTCCCGAAACGGGGAATAAGGTTATGACATTTACAAACTAAACCACATGAAGAATAAAATTCGACAACCTAATAATCAAACTTAGACAAGAAAGATTAAGGTCGGGTGTCGTTATACTTCCAAAATATGTGTCCACTATCATCATTGTATCGGCCAATAAATCTTCCAAAAAGACCGCTCTGGACCCCAAAGTCGTCCACTCATTCCCGGCGAATCCCACCGCTAGATTAACCTGTTATACATGTCATTTTAAGAAGAAATGTTAGGCTAAAGCATAGTGAGATCAAACATTTGAATTTAGAAATCTTCGATAAAAAGTGTAAGTAAAATTGAATTTGCAACAATAATGATAATACTCTTTACCATATACAGATACCTCTTGGGTTAACGGGGGAGACCTGCTTACTAACACAAGTGACGGAACAAAAGAGTAAGCCACTTAACAAGTTAGTAAAAACCAATACACATAGAAAGTAAACGCAAGGGATGTTAGGCTCGGTGGCTTTAAACGTACACCCGCGGAAAATCAAGTTCAACCACATAGGGCCCTTACGTTGAAATCCTCATCCAATATCGTAATACTTAGCACGTAAGACTTATAACCCAATCCGATGCTTAAATATGCCTCAATGGGGAAACTAGCGTTCCATCATTGGACAAAGTGTTGCAATAAATATGGGGTCATGACTCCCAACTGAAATCAAATATGCCTCATAAAGCCAATAAGTCCAACCGGACAATCCAACATTTAACATACTACCCAAGATAATAGTAAATGTAAGATTCCATATGATATTTCACGTAATTTACCAAGAGACTCCTAGTGGTCCCATGAATAGCAATTCCATACCTTAATCCCAACATTCCAAGTTCTCTTTCATTAATTTCACCATCAATATTTAAAACCCTAAATTTGGATTCCAATTATTTAAACCAAAACTGAAGTAAACAAGTTTTCCATGTACAAACCTACCATTTATTCAACATAAAGGTTCATTAACCCCATAACCATACTTTCATCATAGAACCCTAAAATCTCCAAAAGTTAGGTTTGATACAAAATCCACACAAGACAAATATTTAAGGATGAAGATATTTAGAGGTTTAAAATCCACATTTTAACATGTATAAGGTTTTCTAAAGGGAATGAACTCACCTTGTAGGATTTTATTTCAAACCCTAGAATACCAAGAACTAGAGGTGAGGAGAATGGTCTTTAAGGAGACTTTAACTAGCACAACCACCTTTTTAAGAGCACCTAGATACGTAATAAATGATCAAGATGGAGTAGTTGGGAAGCATTAACTTTAAGAGATGAAAGGGAAGGAGAATTTACCAAATCCTTGGGAGAAAAACGAGAGCAACAACACCTAAAATAGCTTGAATGAGAAATGTTAGGAAAAATGTGCCTCACAAAATTACAAATGCTAGCAAAATGATTTCTAAGGTCCCAAACGGGTAGAAATCCAAGTGCACAATTAACCCAACAACGAATGCGGATAACAATAATCTAGATGTTGCACAATAATTCTCTAACGTAGAATAATAAACCCACGAAATATAGATAATAATAAATACATTATTATCTATAATTATAGCAAGTTCAAAATAAATAACACCGGGATTTAACGTGGTTCCACTATCGGTGTGATAGTGTACATCCACCAAAGAGAGAGAGCAAGAATATTATTACCAACCGGGAGATTACAAACGTGTTTACGAGATCATTGGATCAACAAATCAACCACCCAAATCTTCCTCCAAAAACGAGATATATATATATAAATATATATCAATGATATATATATATATATATCAACAAAAGAAATAAAGAAGAAGAAGAAAATTAGAAAGAAGACTTCTAATTTCTTGTTGGTGTGTATTGTACGTTGGCTTGCATCCTTATTTATAGGATGAAAAAGATGAAGAAATTGAGCTAATGGGTATAGGTTGGCAATGCTAATGATGGAAGGCATATGGAGGACAACCACACATGTGAAGAACAACCAAGCATATGGAGGACAACCAAGTTTTCCAAGTCTTCCAATATGTGGTCTAAATTAAACCACACATCAATGCATCAAGCACTTGTACATAGTGTTTGGTGAGTTGCACAACACCAATAAAAACTTATCTGATTTAAGTTTTTCAACACTCCACCATGATGTGCAAATCACCCGACGAAAGCAAAGCACGAACCAATCTCCCGAATACGGACAAATAGCTGATAGAGATCGACACGAGGTAATATAATGCATTGTGACCGTGACGAGCTTCGGCTCGGCCATCACCCGTCAAAATCAAAAGCGAAAATCCTCAAGTGAACATTCTCAATAAACGAACGAGTTAAGCAACCCAAAAACACGTACCAAGTAATAACTCCCCAAAGATGTCTCTATGTCATCTGTAGCAATATTCTCATCTCTCCCACAAGGTGCCAAACGACACTAACACAATCTAAGTTGGATCAAATTTGAGCAGTGCTCGAACGCGGCTGGCGGTAACGACTTGGTGAACATATCGGCAACATTATCTTCAGATAATATTTTCTTCAAGTACACAACCTTTGCGTCGTGTAAAGCTACCAGAAATGCATCACGCACATTAATGTGCTTCGTTCGAGAGTTGAACGCCAAATTTGTTGCCAAGTGAATAGCACTCTGGCTATCACAATTAATACGGACAGTAGTCTGCTTCAGGCCCAAACCAAACAAGAGTTCCTGTAAATGAACTGCTTCCTTAGCAGACTCCACCACTGCAATAAGTTCAACTTCGGTAGTTGATAATACAACAACAGACTGTAATCGAGATCTCCAACTGACAGTTGTCCCACCTAATGTAAAAACATAACCAGAAGTGGATTTCTAACTGACACGATCACCTGCGCAACCTGAATCGCAGTAACGAAGAATATCACAGTTGTTTTGCATACCATAAATGAGGTCGTGAGTTTTCGTACCTTTTAAGTAACGAAATACAGTTTTCACTGCATTCGAATGTGACTTACCCGGGTTCGATAGAAACCGACTAATCACAACAACGGAATGTGCAAGATCAGGACGGGTGCATACCATAGCATATATGAGGCTCCCGACTGCACTGGCATACGGAATCTTTGCCATCTCAGCCTTTCCAATATCGTCTACCGGACAATCGTCTTTTGTAATCTTGATGTGTCTTGGAAGTGGCGTAGACACCGACTTTGCTCTATCAAGATTAAACCGCTTCAGAATCTTTTGAATATAGCCTTTCTGTGTTAACCTGATAGTACGGGACTTTCTGTCCCGAACAATTTCCATGCCGAGAATAACACGAGCTTTACCGAGATCTTTCATTTCAAATTCTGATTTCAACCTATCTTTCAGACGGTTGATTTCAGAATGATCCCTGCAAGCTATCACCATGTCATCATCATAAAGAAGTAGATAAATAGAAATGCCACCGCTTGATCTATGATAGACACAAGCGTCTTTATCACTACGCTCAAAACCCAACGAGAGCATAAATAAATCAAACTTCTTGTACCACTATCGAGGCGATTGTTTGAGTCCATAAAGAGACTTCTTGAGTTTACATACATATTCTGGTTTGCTTTCGGAAACGAAACCATCAGGTTGCTTCATATAGATAGTTTCCTCCAAGTCTCTGTGTAGGAAGGCGGTCTTCACATCTAACTGTTCTAGCTCCAAATCGTGAATAGCCACGATCGCCAAAAGGACACGGATAGATGTATGACGTACAACGGGAGCAAAAATATCGTCATACTCGATACCTTTTCGTTGTGCAAAGCCTTTAGCAACGAGACGAGCCTTGTAACGATTGTCATCTTTGACTTTGAAAATCCACTTGCAATCAATAGCACGGCTGCCCTTCGGATATTGACATAAGTCCCAAGTGTTGTTATTTGAGAGCGCTTCCATCTCTTCTTGCATGGATCCAAGCCATTTTGAACTGTTGGTCGAGGCCAACACCTCCTTTATATCAAGCGGCTCATCTTGCCCTACATGCAAAGCAAACTCTAGCTGATCTGTAAAAGCTCATGTTAGCAAAATCCCAATCTTCATACCTGTTAGGCGGTCGAATAGTCCTTTGAGTATGCCTGGTAATTGCAATAACTGGGATTGTATCGCCATCGTCTCCACCATTATTCAGAATCTCTTCTTCAGAATCACTAGTAGAAGTCATTAGCGGGATGACTTCTTCAACATTAACGGGTGATTCAGAGCTAATATCAGGAGTGGATGAACTGGGAATATAAGGACTATCTACTGTCTCTACGTCATCAACAATAGGAGCAACAGCAGTAGTGACTTCCGGATCTTGAGAGGACCGAGGATCCTGTGACTTCAATAGAACTGATTCATCAAATGTGACATGTCGAGAATGAATCACTTTACGAGTCAAGGGGTTCCAGATTCGGTAACCCTTGATACCATCTGTATAGCCGAGCAAGAAACCTTTGGTGGCTTTAGGATTCAACTTGTCCTGGCCTGAAATATGAAAATAAACAGAACAACCAAATACACGTATGTATTGCAGACAGATGTTTCTTTTACCTCTCCAAACCTCTTCCGGAATCTTTCCCTCGATGGCCGAACAAGGTAACTTATTAATAATATGCACTGCAGTTTAAAGTGCTTCGACCCAGAAAGATTTAGGGAATCCCGATGTCGACAACATACATCAGACCTTTTCAAGAAAAGTCCTATTCATCCGCTCGACAACCCCATTTGATTGAGGGTCTCCAGGTGTGGAGTAGTGACGGTGGATGCCTTTATGCAAACAAAAGTCTTTGAAGTTACCACTAGTAAATTCTCCACCGTTGTCAGATCTTAGCACTTTTAACTTCTTTCCAGTCTAGACCTCTACTCGTGCCAACCAAGTCTTGAACGTATCGAAGACATCTGACTTTAACTTCAACACATACACCCAAAGCTTATGTGAGAAATCATCAATAAACGAAACAAAGTATTTACCTCCACTGAGGGATGGAGTATTGGATAGTCCCCAGACGTCTGTATGAACATAATCGAGGATTCCTTTAGTGTTGTGTTTTCCAACACCAAAATAAACACACGCCTGCTTTCCTTTCACACATCCCGAAAAAAACTCCAGGATGGCAGGTACGGCGACTTTAATGAGTTTTCGCTTGCGCAAAATCTCCAAGTTCTTCTCGGATGTGTGGCCCAAACGAAGATGCCATAAGCGAGCAACATCGAGATTCTGAGAAATATCAGCCACACACGATTCAGTAGGAATAGTTTCGCCAATCAAATGGAAAAGATTATTTTCCGCCCGTTCGCCTTTCATTACGATAATACTCCCTCGGGAGATGCGCAAACTCCCGTCGTCAATCCGAATCTTGCAACCTAATTTGGACAGTTGTCCAACAGAGATCAAGGAACGAGTCATGGATGGTACAAACTTGGCATTATTCAATGTCCGAATACACCCATCGAACATCTTGATCTGCACAGTACCGATACCCTTAGTAACACACGAAGTACTATTTCCCATATAAATATTGTTACCTTCAACTTTTTCGAAGGTAGAGAAACAGTCCCGGAATGGTGTCATATGGAAAGATGCACTGGTATCTAACACCCATCGCCTGTCACCTTGCGGTGGTGTAACTGTGGCAGAGAAACCATTTTGCTCCTCTTCGGCTGCAATAGCTGATGATTCGACATTGTCCTTGTCTTTGTTTTTAAGACTCGGACAGTTTTTCACCCAATGACCTGGCTTGTGGAAATAGTTACAGTTGCCACGTATCTTTGATTTCCCACGAGAACCAGGCCGACGGGACTGAGAGCGCCCACGATTTCTTCCTCTTGAAGACTGTTGATCGTCTCGGCCTCTGTCAGCAAATAGGCCTTGACTGTAATTGTTCTCCCTGTGATTGTTACCGATCCTCATCTGAATTCTTTGATCTTCAGAAATCATTCCCGTTTTCACATCAGACAAAGAAAGAGTTTCTCTTCCATATATAAAATTGTTAGTGAATTGGGAATATTTCTCGGGAAGTGAATACAACAGTATCATAGCAAGTGATTCTTGATCTTTAGCAAGAAGCGCATCCGTTGCCTTCAACTTCATGATGATATCTTCAAATTCGGTCGTGTGAGCTTTAATGGTTGTGCCTTCCTTCATTTTGAAGAAAAGACACGACCGCATTAGTAACAATCTGTTGGTCAAAGTTTTCTTGAGATATAAGTTCTCAAGCTTGCTCCAGATACCTGCATCTGACTTTTCAGACACAATCTCAGATATGACATTTTCTCCCACAACCATATGCAAAGTAGTAAATGCCCATGCTTCCATTTCTTTAGCCTTAAGTTCAGACATGTTAGGGTCTAACTCGCTTTTAGTAAATACTACAGGATGGACTCCATTTTTCCTAAGTGCAGCAGATGTTGTGAACTGCCATTTACCAAAGTCACCGTCCCCATTCCAAGTTTTTATACGAATCCCAGCCCCGGACAAATTAAATGTACCTTCTTGGTACGACTTTTGGGTCTGGGTTGAGGAACTGCCACCAAATGGGTTTTCTACGTTACCCATATAGAAAACAAATGTGCTAACTGGTTTATGTATATTTTCTACAAAAAACCCAAATCTAGATCCGAAGTTCTGATACCAATTGTTAGGAAAAATGTGCCTCACAAAATTACAAATGCTAGCAAAATGATTTCTAAGGTCCCAAACGGGTAGAAATCCAAGTGCACAATTAACCAAACAACGAATGCGGATAACAATAATCTAGATGTTGCACAATAATTCTCTAACATAGAATAACAAACCCACGAAATATAGATAATAATAAAAACGTTATTATCTATAATTATAGCAAGTTCAAAACAAATAACACCAGAATTTAACGTGGTTCCACTATCGGTGTGATAGTGTACATCCACCAAAAAGAGAGAGCAAGAATATTATTACCAACTGGGAGATTACAAATGTGTTTACGAGATCATTGGATCAACAAATCAGCCACCCAAATCTTCCTCCAAAAACGAGATATATATATAAATATATATCAATGATATATATATATATATATATATATATATATATATATATATATATATATATATATCAACAAAAGAAACAAGGAAGAAGAAGAAAATTAGAAAGAAGACTTCTAATTTCTTGTTGGTGTGTATTGTATGTTGGCTTGCATCCTTATTTATAGGATGAAAAAGATGAAGAAATGGAGCTAATGGGTATGGGTTGGCAATGCTAATGATGGAAGGCATATGGAGGACAACCAAACATGTGAAGAACAACCAAGCATATGGAGGACAACCAAGTCTTCCAAGTCTTCCAATATGTGGTCTAAATTAAACCACACATCAATGCATCAAGCACTTGTACATAGTGTTTGGTGAGTTGCACAGCACCAATAAAAACTTATCTGATTTAAGTTTTTCAACAAGAAAATCCCGTAAGTGAGGGTTTTAAACCACTATCACCCGCCGACGACTATGACCTGGCGACATTGCCCTGGTCATAGTCGTTGGGTAATGTCGCCGCCCAACACACCCTCACTGAGTTTTGTTCACGAAATCGACGACTTTGACACATGCGACTATGCCCCGTGGCATAGTTTCCCCAAGCTTCCTGGGCATGACTTTGACCCGAAATGATCCGATTCTTTGACGAGTAATACTTGACCAGGTCTGTGACTCGAATCCAAACATTGGAACATTAATGTATGATTATTAACCGCCCAAACGACCCTCAAAATGACAAAAGTGTACCCGAAAATACGGGTGTTACAATCCTCCCCAACTTCGGAATGATTTCGTCCCCGAAATCCATAGTACGTAAACAATTGAGGATATCTACGTTTAAAGTCCTCTTCTGCCTCCCATGTTACATTGGCACTGATAGCTATGTTTTTGTATTATAAATGGAGTTTAAAATACCCTTCCATTTGTATCATTTTATTCCTACAATGGGCCTATTAGCATCTTTGTTTTTATTTTGTAAATTAGGTCCAAAAAGGAAATCAAAAACCCAAAAGAAGAAGCCCAAGATAAGCCCACTTCTCCTTTGCAATCAGTAGCCGAGCGAGAGTAAGAGGAGATCGACCAGAACTCTGCGCGAGATACCGCGCGTCCATAGTCACACCAAGAGCAGCGCCCAGAACTGTTGTCTAGCAAAGTCAGTGCCCTTTGCGAGTTTCCGCAAGCCTGAAGCCGCGCCTGCAACCGCACCCGTTCTGAAAACGTGGGTCTTCAATTCCTTTTCGAGCGGTTTTGGTGTGGGGAGGTATAAAAACGTTTGGAACTGCTCTTGAGGGGGGATCACACCATTTGGAAGAAAATTAGAAGGAAGAATCGATTTTGGAGGCATAAACTTCATCCAATTTTTACTTGGTTTAAGGTAAAATTCCTAGATTTTGTAATTTGGTAACTTAGGTTTTTCTTTTCATTCCAACATTTGTTTGCTTTGATTATGATGGTTTGAGACCTTGTGATTCCATTGTAATCGTTTGGGACAAACCTATTTGCTTGAATTCTATTTTCAATATCAATTTCATTTGGATTTTTAGTTAATCTGATCAGTTGATTGAATTTCTTATGAATGCTTCTTAATCAAAACCTAGATACGTAATTGTCTAGGGATTTTGATAAAGTAACGAATGAAATCATTTGGTCTCAATAAGGTTTTCAATTCAATTTCATGAATTCTTGCAATCGAAGCTCTAATAAGCCGAGCTTGTGTGCTTATTGCTTCGAGTTGGTGATTTTCCTAACTCGTTAATGCTAATCACACCGAAGGTAGACGATGAGAAGGGGAACCCGGATGAAGATACCTTTGTGAAGCTGAAACATCTTACTACATTAGAGAGCAAAGGACCTACGCTTGAAATCCTAACAGATTTCAAGGCACCCCAACATCGCGTGAAAGCGCATGTATGGGGCATTGACTTGTTACATACGGGATAACGTGGGAAGTGTCTAGCCAAAGACGTTAAAGAAAGGCGCTGATTGGGAGGCAACCCAAATTTTATTGCTCTATTTCCGTTCTAGTTTAGTTTTATGTACTTTTAGTTGTGTTTTGAGTTGATGAGTTTTGTTTCCAGGTTTGACCTTCATTGAAGTCGGATTCTACCCCCCTCCCCCCCCCCCCCCCCCAAGTTCGAGAGGCTTCCACCACAAGCTTGGATCATATATCGGGCATTTGTCTACATATTCAGGGGATATTTCTTGTTCCCTTTTTCCTTTATTGTTTTTAGACTATGCCATTGAATGCATATATTGAGGACAATATATGATTTAAGTATGGGGAGGAAATAAGTGTGGGGATATTGCATGATTAAGAGCTAATTTTTCGAATTGTGACTTGTTTTTTGGGCCATTATTACGTAAATTGCATGAGTTGACAAGTTCTTTTACTTGTAATGCCATAGCATGAAAGATTATGTGGTTTTCTTGTGTAATCGTGATTAACACATTTGAGATAACCTTTTTGAATCTTGCTAATTATACGGACAAAAATGCACCTGTGAGATTTTGAGCCATGATTGAACATTGTATTCAATCTTATTTCATTTCCTTGTGCATTGCATCTTCCATGTCTATGTCATTCTAGAACTTGCATTTTG
Source organism: Arctium minus (assembly GCA_954870635.1). Lineage (NCBI taxonomy): Eukaryota > Viridiplantae > Streptophyta > Magnoliopsida > Asterales > Asteraceae > Arctium > Arctium minus. The sequence goes on along the minus strand of OX941092.1, from coordinate 75,469,793 downwards.
GCTCTTCAATATTGCATTTAGGTAATGCTAGTGTGAAAATTAAAAAGGCCATCTTTCTTGCTATCTTAAACCATTTAGCTTAAAAGCTAACCCTTACATGTGTGTCATTTTGATCACCTCTTTGAGCCTAATTACTATTTTTTGTCATTACACCACAACTTAACCCTTAGCCAAACACTTCACCTACCGGACTTTGGAATGAGACTTTATGCTTTTAATTAGACAACCTTAAATTGTAGTCCCTCTACATGATCCAAAATGCCGATATAATGATCGGTAGAGGTTTGAAAAAAGAAAAAAAAAGAAAAAAATGAATAAACGGAGACCAATCTCAAGAAAAATACAATTGTCTCCATAAAATGCTTAGAAAAATAAGAGCTCGAAATTGAGAAATTTTATGATTTACTTGATGTGCAATGTGTGGGAGTAGACAATTTGATTCACGGTTTCTTTTCAAAAGTCTAATCTTAGTCACTTAAACAAAAATTTTCCCACCTTGACCCTTAGCCAAGTTACAACCCATAACTAAAGTCCTTTTGATTCACACTTGGTTTTTACCGTTAGCAATGTAGAATTGAGACTTGATGCAAGCCTATGGTAGTGTGTTTTCATGTGAATTGATTATTTGAGTGAAAAACACTTACACCTTTGTGCGAATGAGCGATTATAATAGGTTTATATCTTTTGTGAGGTGTTTCTGAAATTAGCATGTATTCATCTTTTATTTGTCTTGAGTGTTGATTATGGTTATGCCGGTTAAGCTACACCTTCATTCAATGTTATGTCTATTTTTCAAATCTTGAAAGTCGACTTGTGAGATTTACTTCGTGCTAAAACCTTAGAGTTTGCCTGAGGACGGTCAAAGTTTTAAGTGTGTGGATATTTTGATAGCTATGTTTTTGTATTATAAATGGAGTTTAAAATACCCTTCCATTTGTATCATTTTATTCCTACAATGGGCCGATTAGCATCTTTGTTTTTATTTTGTAAATTAGGTCCAAAAAGGAAAGCAAAAGACCCAAAAGAAGAAGCTCAAGATAAGCCCATTTCTCCTTTGCAATCATAGCCGATCGAGAGCAAGAGAAGATCGACCAGAACTCCACGCGAGCCACCGTGTGTCCATAGTCACACCAAGAGTAGTGGCCAGAACTTTTGTCGAGCAAAGTTAGTGCCCTACGCAAGTTTTCGCACGCCTGAAGCCGCACTTGCAACCGCGCCCGTCCCGAAAACGTGGGTCTTCAATTCCTTTTCGAGCGGTTTTGGCGTGGGGAGGTATGTTAAGTGCATTTTATGTATTAATCGTTTTAGTTTAAAATTGCATTTTGTGTCGTGTTTATTCGTTTTCATATAGTTTTTATTTTATTTTTAGTTAATTTTCGTATAATCATCGTTGGGGATATTACATTAGCATTTTTGTGGTTTTCTAGGGTTTTGACATGTAATTTACGTTGAAAGCGTGAACTTGGATGCCGATCGATTTAAAGTATTGGATCGATCTTTATTTGGTGGGCAAATTCAAGAAAAGACGGCCCAAAGTTGGACAAAAATTTGAAGAAAGAATTCATGATGGATTGTTTTGAAAGAATATAAACCAAAAGGGGCACTTATGGATTAGCTGCAAAGTTTAAGGGACTGAAATGAAAATTTATCTTCTATAAATTGAATTGTTTGTAGGGTTTGTGAGAACACTGTTTCTCTCCCCCACGGCAGCCGCCACTCTGCCTTCTTCTTCTTCTTTTCTTTTTATTTTATTTTATTTAGTTTTAGTTTTAGTTTAGTTTTAGTTTGGTTTGATTTTTTTTAAGTTGTTTTAGTTTAGATTTAGGTTTTGAGATTTGTGATTTTTTTTCGTTCGTTGAGTCCTTTGAAGATGTGAAGATGATGCAATGTTTTGACGGATCGAAGATGAAGATGGAATGTGACAGATTCACATCAACATTCAACACCGTTGTAACGTTTCGTTTCTCCATTTTTTATATGTTTGGATTTCTCTCCCTATTTTTACTTCTCTCTTTTTAATTTATGCATCGTTCTTATTTTATTTTACCGCTTTATTAGGTTAGATCGATTCTTGGAGAGTGACACTCCTTGGATCGTATTTCTCCCTTTTTAATTTATGCACCGCTCTTAATTTATTTATCGCTTTCGTAGGCTAAAAACGATTCTTGGATAGTGACACTCCTTGGATCGATCTTTACAGCTTTCGTAGATTAATTTTATTTTTTTATTTAGATTTATGTTTATGTTTTGTTTTGTTTTGTAGTTTAGTTATCGTTCATTTGGGTAATCGTCTCTTTAGATCGAAGGTCTTGGTATTGATTAATTGTTTTTAAAACAAATGTTGAGTTTTAATCCATTTCGATTTTAACGAAAGTTGAAATTGATTTAATTGGCTTTTAACAAATCATTTATTTAATTCGATTAGTTTGAGATGAAACTAAAGTTATAATCTTTTTACTAGATTAAATTGGTCAATGACAACGACTCTAACATTTTCGAATAGTTAGGGACGTTGATTGGGAAAAATCATTTGTTTTAAATCATAATGTTTCTTCCCGTACACATATTGCGAATGTAAATATGGGTCTTGGGTTAGAAAAGTTTTTCCACCTCGAAAGAGGGTTGAAGTAATTTTGCATAACGAATTCCCACCATTAACAAGATTTGAAGTTGACATTACCCAATATCCGTTAGTTTGCTTTGTTCCATTCGTTTATTTGTTTGTTTAATTAGTTTTAATATAAAAATCAAAAGATTGATAATTCCCGTAGCTAGGCCATAGTCTAGAACAAGTTTGTGTTTAGTCCATCGCCTTCTTGTGATCGACCCGTATGCTACACCTCCCGTACACTTGCAGTTATAAATTTAAAATACATCAAGGTATAAAAATGTTTGGAACTGCTCTTGAGGGGGGGGGGATCACACCATTTGGAAGAAAATTATAAGAAAGAATCGATTTTGGAGGCATAAACTTCATCCAATTTCTACTTGGTTTTAGGTAAAATTCTTAGATTTTGTAATTTGGTAACTTAGGCTTTTCTTTTCATTCCAACATTTGTTTGCTTTGATATGATGGTTTGAGACCTTGAGATTCCATTGTAATCGTTTCAAGTGGGGGACCGTGTAATGTTGAAGGTGTCTTTTTGGAAAGGCTTAATTCGGTTTGGAAAGCAAGGGAAGTTAAGTCCCCATTTCCTTGGACCGTTTACTATCCTTGAGCGTATTGGACTTCAAGCTTAGAAGTTAGTCTTACCACCGAAGATGGACTGAATCCACCCTACATTCCATGTGTGCTATCTACGGAGGTGCTTAGCGGAGGAAGAGAGTGTCATACCATTATCAGAAATCCGTGTGGAGTTTGGACGATAACCTTTGTGTCGAAGAACCCGAAGCCATTTTGGAAAGGGTGATCTAGAAAATCCAACACAAAGAGTGGCAATGGTGAAGGTTCAATGGAAGCACCATCGCGGTGCCTGAAGGGTGTCGAGACCGTCAAATAATAATATTTATAATTTCCAACTGTCCCAAATCACAATAAAGATTGTAATAGTGGTAGGTCGGGTCGAATCCACAAGGATTGGTTGTGACAACTATTCGACTTCTATACTTTCAATACAAAGGGGGGGGTTGGATTAGATTAACTAAACTAAACATTCAATTAAAAACGATAAAGAGAAAACTCAACATTCGTTCTACTTCGATTAAGACGGTAGCACCTATGATTGATTCCAAAAACGTAAACACAAAGAACGAACCCAAGTTGGCTATAGTTATCAATAAGCTCTGATAACCTCGATTTTTCCTTAGATAATCATTGATTAAAATAATCTCTTTAATCAACTCTTAACCCCAAATTTTTCCTTAGATAATCATTCTTTATCATTTTTAATTAATTTTTAATTGAATGTTTAGTTTAGTTAATCTAATCCAACCCCCCCCCCCTTTGTACTGAAAGTATAGAAGTCGAATAGTTGTCATGGCCAATCCCTATGGATTTGACCCGACTTACCACTATTACAATCTTTATTGTGATTTGGGACAGTTGGAAATTATAAATATTATTATTTGACGGTCTCGACACCCGTCAGGCACCGCGATGGTGCTTCCATTGAACCTTCACCATTGCCACTCTTGGTGTCGGAGTTTCTAGATCACCCTTTCCAAAATGGCTTCGGGTTCTTCGACACAACAATTATCGTCCACACTCCACATGGTTTTCTGATAATGGTATGACACTCTCTTCCTCCGCTAAGCACCTCCGTAGATAGCACACATGGAACGTAGGGTGGATTCAGTCCATCTCCGATGGTAAGACTAACTTCTAAGCTTGAAGTCCAATACGCTCAAGGATAGTAAACGGTCCAAGGAAACGGGGACTTAACTTCCCTCGCTTTCCAAACTGAATCAAGCCTTTCCAAAGAGACACCTTCAACATTACACGGTCCCCCACTTGAAACTCTACGGGTCGTCTCTTTTTGTCGGCATAGCTCTTTTGTCGATCTTGCGCTGCCTTCAAACGTTCTCGGATAGCTTTGACCTTACCGGCCGTCTCTTGCATAATTTATGGGCCGACAAATTGTTTCTCACCCTCCTCTAGCCAACACACGGGGGTTCTACACTTCCGCCCGTACAAGGCTTCAAACAGTGTCGCCCTAAGACTGGAGTGGTAACTTTTATTGTAAGCAAACTCTACTAAGGGTAGATGGGTATCCCAATTACCGCCAAAGTTGATCACACACAATCTAAGCATGTCTTCCAAAGTTTTTAGCGTCCTCTCGCTCTGTCCGTCGGTTTGTGGGTGGTAAGCCTTACTCAGATTCACTCGAGTACCCAATTCTTGATGCAAGGCTCCCCAAAATCTCGATGTAAACCGGCTATCGCGATCAGAAACTATAGACAAGAGTATGCCCTGTCTCGAGACCACTTCATCAATATATATGTTAGCCAATTTGTCCATGAGTAAGGTTTCCCTCATCGCTAGGAAATGCGCACTCTTCGTCAAACGGTCGACTATCACCCAAATGGTGTCGTTGCCCCTCAAGGTCTTTGGTAGCTTGGTCACGAAGTCCATGGTAATCCTGTCCCACTTCCATTCGGGTATCTCCAACTATTGTAGGCTTCCATAAGGTCGTTGGTGCTCGGCCTTTACTTGCGAACAAGTCACACATCGCTCCACGTAATGTGCCATCCAACTTAATAATTAGCCACCAATAATGCAACTTCAAGTCTCTATACATCTTCGTGCTTCCCGGGTGGATAGAGTATTTAGATATATCTGCTTCTTCTAAGAGCAAGTCCTAGTTTCCCCCAATCTTTGGCACCCAGGCGTGTCCGTTGAAACATTGGATCCCCCGGCTATCATCGGTCAAAAGTAACTGTTGGGAACTGAAGAAATGCTAAGTACAGTTAATGCTGCTAGAAGAACATGGTTACTACTTCTGAGGTTAATACTGCTAGTTGTAGATTAATACTGCTGAACAAGATTAGTACTGCTAGTTCTAACTTAGTACTGCTCAGAGTATTAATGCTGCTGAAGAATAATGCTGCTTATATGATGAAAACTCCGTATGGAAAGGATGACAGCTGGATTGAAGATAATATGGAAAGCTTGGAGATAAAGATGGAAGTTTATATTGAAGATCTTTTATTATTTTCTAATTATCTTTTATCTTCAGTATATGTATAGAATTGTTTAGAATAGTTTAGAGAACAATTATTCTAAGTTTTTAGCTTTTGATAGAGAGAATCAACCTCAAGGTTAGAACCCTAATTCTAGAGAAGTAGAATTCGTATTGGTGAGTTTGTTCATCAATATTGAGGTTGTGTGTAAAAGCTTGTGACTTTCAATCATTCAATAAGAGTTTGCAAGTTATTCATCAGATTTACTGTTTGTTTACTGTTTCATTGAATATCAAAGTGTTTTTCCGCAAACTTCTTTGATATTGTTTTCTGAGAGTTTATTCTTGTTTAGAATTAAGATCCTGACAAGTGGTATCAGAGCCTGTCTTCTCAGAAATCTTATTAATCATGGAAAACGCAGTTGAATCAAACAGTACCTTGGTCTCAAAGGTTCCAATGCTCAGACCCAATGAATTCGACATGTGGAAGATCAGAATCAAGCAATACATACTCCTCACTGATTATTCTATGTGGGACATTATTGAGAATGGCCCATCTGAAGCAGGAAAGATTCGTGCAGATGGAAAGAGAACACCACCAAAAACTGATGCAGAAAGAAAGACTAGACAGACAGAGATGAAATCCTTGAGCACTTTGCTCTTGGCTATTCCCAATGAATATCAACACCAATTCTGCAATTGCACTGATGCACAGATGCTCTGGAATGCTCTAGAGAAGAGATTCTCTGGTACCAAAAGTACCAAGAGAAATCAGAAGGCCATACTAAAGCAACAGTATGAGAACTTTATGTCAACCAAGAATGAGTCCATGACTCAAACTTTTGACAGGTTCAACAAGCTAATTGGTGAACTAGCTACTATGGGAGTACAAATTGATCAAGATGATCTAAACAGGAAGTTCCTAAGGTCCTTGGGTGATGAATGGACCATGTATATTGTCTCTTTCAGACAGAATGATCAACTGGAAGAAAAGGAACTTGATGATCTATACAATGATCTAAGAGTTTTTGAATCTGAGGTAGAGGCTAAGAAGAAGCCTTCTGGGTATGTTCACAATGCTGCACTCCTATCAACATCAATTGATTCTACCTCTAACCCTGAATCAGTTAGTGCTGCCAATGGAGCAAATCAAGAGAAAGGCACTGAAACTGTGTTTGAAGCCTTTCTGTCTAGTCATGGAAACTCTTCTCTAATTAATGATGACTTGGAACAACTCCATCCAGATGATCTTGAAGAGATGGACATTAAATGGCAGATGGCCATGCTCTCTATGAGAGTTAAGAAGTTCATCAAGAGAACTGGGAGGAACAACTTCTCCCAAAGAAGAGAAGATGGAGCAGGATTTGACAAGTCAAAGGTGGAATGCTATAAATGTCATCAGAAGGGACACTTTGCTAGGGAATGCAGAAGTGGAGTGTCTCATAACAACAACCACCAACAAGCACAGTCTGGAAGCTTCAATAATAACAGAAACTCTGCTCAAGCCCTAGTCTCTCAACAAGGTATGGGGTTTGATTGGAGTGATCAAGTAGAAGAGGCTATCAAAAACCAAGCTTTAATGGCAGAGGTGTCTGATCTCCCAACAGAGGCAACTTCTAATCTTTGTACTCAAAATTGCATTAACACTGTTAAAAGGTACAGGGATCACAACCAGAACATGAGTGATGAACTTAAGAGATTAGAAAAGGATATAAAAGATTATGTGAGGATTGTTGAGAGGTTTGAAGAGCAGATTAAGAGTTTTCAAGCCAATGAGCTTCAACATTCTTATGACACAAACTACTAGAAGTGGGAGAAGAATGACCTAGACTTCAACTGACCAAATCCAAATAGGAGAGTGAAAAGTTAAGAGGAGAGCTAGCTAAAGTCAAGCTAGATGTAGAAAAGTTTTCCAATGCTTCTAAAGCAATGGATTCTTTACTACAAACTCAGATTCATGACAAACTGAGAAGAGGAATAGGGTACAATACCACACCACCACCCTACAACAACAACTACATCCCTCCTAGTTCAGACTTGTTAGAGACAAAGGATATGAAGGACCTGCCTGAGGGAGCCACTGAGATTGATCCCTTAGATGAAGTAGTTGTTAAGGATAAATCTGAGAAAGAAGCTGTCAAGAATAAGGACAACACTGTGAGTGGTGAGATTCCTATAGAAAACCACATCATTACCAATGAGGGATGTGGAAAGCATTGGGTCAAGTCCAATGAGATAGAGAAGACTGAGGGAAAGACCAAGAAGGTTCATTATAAGCAGACCACTGTTGTGAACCCTATCCCTTGCAAACAGTGTGCATGCAATAAATCTGAGCCCCAAAAACATGATAAACCAAGGGGAAATCAGAGAAACTGGAATAATCAATGGGCACAAAAACAAGGGGTTGATCTGAGGAAAATCAATAGACCAAAACCCTGTTTTATTTGTGGAAAGCTTAACCACATTGCCAAATACTGCTTTTTCAATCCTATGAACCAAAGGCTTAACTTTCAAAGACCTAATCAAAAACCCTTTGGTTATAGGAAGATAGAAAAGAACCATGTGGCTAAGAAAGTTGTTAAATCTAAAAGCCACATGAAGAAAAAGAATGTGGAAGACAGTGTCAAGATCTGGATACCTAAAAGCATTAAAGCTGTTAGTACTGCTACCACAAATAGTGCTGCTAACAGTGATAGTGCTGCTAGAAGCAATACTACTGCTACCAATGTTAGTGCTGCTAACATTGTTAGTACTTCTGCAAATGTTAATACTGCTAACTCTGTTAGTGCTGCCAACAAGGTTAATACTGCCAAACTTGTTATTACTGCTAACTCTGTTAGTACTTATAAAGATAGTGCTGCTTCTAGTATTAGTGCTACTAGACCAATAATCTTGACAAAGTACTCAAATACTAAGTGTTCTGATTTTAAAAACCTCATCAAAAAGGAATGTAAGTATTTTGATGAGAAAGGGAGACCCAAGACCACTTTGGATTGGGTCCCCAATCAATACTAATTGTCTAATCTTATGTGCAGGGCAACCAACAGCTCAAGGGGAAGAGCATCTGGCATGTTGATAGTGGTTGCTCTAGGCACATGACAAGGAACATATCTTGCCTCAAGAACTTCAAAAAGATTTATGGTGGGCATGTTGCTTTTGGGAATACTCCAGATGGAGGTAAAATCAGTGGTAAAGGTGATGTGACCAAAGGTAAAATGACCTTTGAAGATGTTTTCTATGTTGACCAGTTAAGGTACAACCTGTTAAGTGTATCACAGGTCTGTGACAAACAACATAGTATATTATTTACATATTCTGAATGTATTATCCTTGCTCCTGGATTCAAGGTAGTTGATGAAAAGATGATACTACTAAGAACCCCCAGAAAGGACAATGTATATTGTTTAGATATGGAAAGTGTTTCATCTGATTCATCCCTAAATTGTCTTATTTCAAAAGCCTCTCTGGATGAATCATCACTTTGGCACAGAAGGATGTGTCACATGAACTTTAAAACAATAAATAAACTTGTTAAAAACAACCTTGTAAGAGGTTTGCCTTCTAAAGTCTATTCATGTGATGATCATTGTGTTGCTTGTCTTAAAGGCAAACAACACAAAACTTCTCATAAGTCCAAAGAGGTAAACACTATCTCTTCTTCTCTTCATTTATTGCATATGGATCTGTTTGTCCCTACAAATGTTATGAGTATAGGTAAGAAATCATACTGTCTAGTTATTGTTGATGATTACTCTAGATTTACTTGGGTATATTTTCTAAGGACTAAGGATGAGACAAGTGGACTGATCAAATCCTTTATTCTAAGAATTGAAAACTAAACTAATCAAAAAGTAAAAATCATTAGGTCAGACAATGGTACTGAATTTAAAAACATTGACCTAAACACCTTTTGTGAAGAAAAAGAAAATGAGAGACAATACAGTGCTCCTAGGACTCCACAACAAAATGGTGTTGCTGAGAGAAGGAATAGGACACTGATTGAGGCTGCTAGATCTCTGTTAGCTGATTCTAAACTGCCAATAACTTTCTGGGCAGAAGCAGTTAATACTGCTTGCTATGTCCAAAACATAGTACTAGTAGTCAAGCCTAAAAACAAGACACCTTATGAGCTTTTAAATAAAAGAAAACCCTTTATTGGGTTTTTCAAACCTTTTAGGTGTCCTTGTACAATTCTCAATACCAAATCTCACTTAGGAAAGTTTGATAGCAAGGCAGATGATGGATTTATTGTTGGTTACTCATCTCAGAGTAAGGCCTACAGAGTTTTTAATACTTCTTCTAGAATAATTGAGGAAAGTGACAATGTCAAATGCAATGAGAACACACCAAATCCTATTGGGTCTGGTCCTCAGTGGCTGTTTGACATTGATTCACTAACTAACTCTTTTGGTTTCAGTAGTGACAATTATGCAGGTTCAGGAAGTGGATGATCAGGGGCTACACAAGTTCAAGATAATATACCTCAGTCTGTGATCTTTCCTATGCCTATAAAAGAACCTGTTGAATTTTGTGAAAAAGAAACTACATCTGAGCCAATTCAGAGTGAAGAAGAAAGAAGAGAAAAGGAATCTTCAGTGCATAAAGAGCTAGAAGTAGCTGAGGTGATCCCCTCAGCTGACTTAAATGATTCCAATCTAGAGGTGGGAATACATGAAGAACCTAGTTTTCAGACTAGAACTCAAAAGAATCATCCTCCAGAGTTGGTCATAGGAGACATCTCTTCTCCTATGATTACAAGGAATCAAAGCAGACTTCAAGAGCTGCAGGATCAACAACACACAGTACTCTCCTGCTTCCTATCCCAGATTGAGCCTAAGAAGGCCTATGATGCAATGAAAGATTCAAGTTGGATAGAAGCCATGCAAGAAGAGTTATTTCAATTCAAACTACAGGATGTTTGGGACTTGGTGGACATTCCAAAAGGTCATAGAGCTATAGGCACCAAGTGGATTTTCAGGAACAAAAAGGATGAGAGAGGTATTGTGATCAGGAACAAAGCAAGGCTTGTGGCACAAGGGTACACTCAAGAAGAGGGCATAGATTATGATGAAGTGTTTGCTCCAGTGGCAAGGGTAGAGGCAATTAGGCTGTTCCTAGCCTATGCCTCATACATGAAGTTCAAGGTCTATCAAATGGATGTAAAGAGTGCCTTTCTATATGGTACAATTGATGAAGAAGTATATGTCTGTCAGCCACCTGGTTTTGAAAGTCCTTCATATCCTGACAGAGTATACAAGCTGAAGAAAGCACTCTATGGTCTACATCAAGCCCCAAGAGCATGGTATGACACTCTGTCTACCTATCTCTTGGAGAATGGGTTTGAAAGGGGCATCATTGACAAGACCCTTTTCATTAAAAGAAGTAAGAAGGACATCCTACTAGTTCAGATCTATGTGGATGATATCATCTTTGGATCCACAAAAGATCAGATGTGTAGAGACTTTGAAGAGTTGATGCACAAGAGCTTTAAAATGAGTTCAATGGGTGAACTTACCTTCTTCCTTGGACTTCAGGTGAAACAGCAGACAGATGGAATCTTCATTAGTCAATCAAAATATGTGCAAGACATGCTGGAGAAATATGGTTTAAAAGACTCAAAGCCAGCAAGCACACCAATGGAAACTCACAAACAGATCACTGCTGATCTTGAGGGGGAGGATGTTAATGTCCATCTATACAGATCAATGATTGGATCTCTCATGTATGTCACAGCCTCAAGACCAGCCATCATGTTTCCAGTATGTGTATGTGCCAGATTCCAAGTCAAGCCAAAACAATCACATCTTCAAGCTGTGAAGAGGATTTTCAGATACTTAAGAGGGCAACCTAGATTAGGTCTTTGGTATCCATATGAATCTTCATTTGACTTGATTGCATATTCAGATAGTGACTTGGGTGGTGCTAATATGGACAGAAAGTCTACTTCAGGGGGATGTCAACTTTTGGGTGCAAGACTAGTATCTTGGCAGTGCAAGAAACAAACCACAGTGTCCTTATCAACAACAGAAGCTGAGTATATTGCTGCTGCAAGTTGCTGCTCTCAGGTTCTATGGATTCAGAATCAGATGTTGGACTATGGGGTAACCTTTCTTCACACTCCAATTTTTATTGACAATAGCAGTGCTATAAGCATTGTTAAAAATCCAGTCAAGCACTCCAAAACAAAGCACATTGAGATCAGGTATCACTTTATCAGAGATTGCAATGAAAAGAAGCTCATTCAAGTTGCTAAAGTTCATACTGACAACCAGTTTGCAGATCTATTCACCAAAGCTTTTGATGTGGGTAGATTCACTTTCTTGGTCTCAAGTGTGGGCATGATCAACTCTGAATGAGCTCATACTTTTAAAAAGTGTTCTTATACCTGTTATTTTGGTTATTTGTGTGCTGCTAATAATCTTTCACAGGAAGTTATTGCCTTGATCAAACCTTCATAAGCTTCAAAAAGAGTAAGTAAAGTTAATACTGCCAATGCAGTTTTAATACTGCCAGTGCACAGTTAATACTGCCAATGCAGTTTTAATACTGCCAGTGCACAGTTAATACTGCTAGTGGTTAATATTGCTCTCAGTTAATACTGCTAGTTAGTTAATACTGCTAGTTGTTAATACTGCTCTCAGTTAATACTGCTAGTGGTTAATACTGCTCTCAGTTAATACTGCTAGTTAGTTAATACTGCTAGTCGTTAATACTGCTCTCAGTTAATACTGCTAGTTAGTTAATACTGCTCTAGGTTAATACTTCTTATGTCCCGTATACTATAAATACCCTTTGCCCGCCTAAAAGATCATAACGACTCTTTGAATACTGTTCATCGTCTCTCTAAACCTTCTCTCTCAAGCTCCTTAGTAAGTTTCAGGCAAGAACACTCAAGAATCAATGGCATCCATGTCATTCATAGATGAGCATAACGAGATTGCAATGCTACAGAAGCCCAAACAGGCCGCTGGATTCCACCAGATTGTGGATTTTCTCAAGACGAGCCACATTGCCCATGCTCTTACTGTCTCGCCAACAATCTACATAGAGCATCAAAGTCAATTATGGGCTAATGCCACCATAGTTACAGAGAATGGTGTGCAGATTCTGAAAACAAGGGTGTGTGACAAACCCTTGTCAGTCACTGAAGAGGTGATACGCATCTGTCTACATCTAGACGATGCTGCAGGTATAACCTCTATTCCTAATGAGGATTTATTCTCAAATTTGTCAAGAATGGGGTATGGAGGCCAATTGGGTGGTTTTAAATTCTCAAAAGCAAAATTTTATACCCAATGGCGTTTTCTTGTTCATACCCTAATGCACTGCATTTCTAAAAAGACTACTGGATGGAGTGAGTTCAGTAGCACCATTGCTTATGCTTTGGTGTGCTTGGCCACTGCCAGAAAGTACAATTTTTTCTCAAATGATTTTTAATGATCTTGTCTCAATCCTGGGAAGTAAAAAGAGTTTTTATATGTACCCTAGGTTTGTACAAGAAGTTATAACCCATGAATTGACGGATATGCCTCACTTTGATGAGGTACATGTACCTAAAATCCCCAAAGGTAAGGTCTTTTCAAACATGAAAAGATCCCCATTGGACTCGGAAGAAGTTGACACCCCATTGTTCTCTACAATGATGGTGGTGTCCCACACTGAAGAAGGTATGGCAGCAGGGTCAAGGCCTTCATTAGACCATCCCACTGCTAGCCAATCCCAACCTTTCCACTCTATATCTATCCCACAGTCTCTACTTCAAAAGCCCACTTCTCAAATTACCCAAACATATATAAGGAAAAAGGTAAAGAAGGCTCCTTCCCTTCTTGTACCATCACCCACTAAGCCTTTAAGCCCTCTAAGGGAGAATTATCCTTTAGAGAATATCTACAGGGAAACCACAGGGGTGTCTCCCAACCCCAAGGAGGTGCTCAATAAGGAGATGTATGAGCATATGGGTGAGCAGGCTGCCACTACTCCTGCTAACACAGAGGAGGACAGTGGTAACATAACTAAGACCTCCCCCATGGCAACTTTGAATGAGCAATCATTCAAAGGTCCCAGGTGCCAAACCAAGGGGGTGGATAGTGCTTCTGCTAGGCAGAAGACTTCCACTACAAAAAGATCCAATGATCCTTCAAAAGAGGGTAACACTTCTGGAGAAGGTGAGGACAAATATGACTACTATGAATTGATGGAAGCAATGGGAAACATCAATATGGATGTAATCAAACAGGGCAAAGATATAGAAGAGCTGAAAATGATAGTTATGTCACAACAAGAACAGATTGTCAACTTGAAGCAGATGGTGAGGAAATTGATTCTGCAAAAGAAGAAGAAACAATTTGTGCTAAGGAGAAGGAAATCAGGGGATGATGCTCCCAAAAAGGGGGAGTTTAACATGGAAGAAGCCACATATAAGGGGGAGCTTGATGGGCAAAAACATGAGGTTGAGGGGGAGCAAGAAGCAGAAACAGAAATAGAAACTCAAGCTGCAGCAGTAACAAAAGAGAAAGCGGCAGTAAAAGAGCAAGCAGCAGAAACCATTAATACTGCTGGTACAAGCAAAGCAGCAGAAACTGTTAATGCTGCTGAGCTGAATGAAGCAGCAGAAATGGTGAAAGAAGTGTTGAGTGATCTTCAGAGTAGAAATTTGGAAGAACTTGAGACAGTTGAAGCATTAATCAAAGCCAAGCATGATACTCCCAAGGTCACTTCAAAGGCCAAAGGAGTTGTCATCAAAGACAATGTTGAAGCTGTCAAGAAATTTAGTATTCAGAAAGTGATGAGTAAAGAGAAAGGCAAAGCAAAGCTAGTTGAATCTGATCAACCAAGGAAAAAGCAAAAGTTGATTGAGTCAGATGAAGCTCTGGCTAGAAAGTTACAAGCTGAACTTGAAGAAGCAGAAACTGTGCAAGTGGCAAAAGACAGAGAGATAGAAAAGCAATGGCTGCAGAACTGAATAAAGCCTATCAACAAAGTCTTGCAACAGAACTAGCCAAGAAGAAAGCCACATCTCTGAGGAAGACTGGAAAGATCAAAATGGCTGCAAAGAAAAGACAAAGACAATCTTCAAAAACATACCTTGGTGCTCAAGAGAGAAAGAAAATGATTACTTTCCTAAAGGGTGTTGTAGGTGTCAAAGTAGAAATGTTCTCAAAGATGTCTTTTGAGCAAATCAAAGGACTGTATGATGCAGAAATGATCAAGCTTCAAGGGGATGAAACTGCAAGGGTTGAAATGGAGAAAAGGATGAAAGAGAGCAATGACTTCTTACAAAAACCTTTTCCAGATGAGCAAGAAACTCCAAAGAAGGAAGCCACTATTGGTGAAAGTCTAAGGACTTTAAAAAGGACAAAGATGATGGCAAGGAGAAAGATAACCAAGAAGCCTAGAATAGCTGAAGGAGAAGCTGAGAAGGTTGCTGAAGAAGAAGGGGCACCTGATTCATCTGAAAAGAAAGAGCCTTCAAGCACTGATGATGTAAAGATGTACATGGTAGTGATGGACAAAGTGCCTGAACCTATATCTGCAGAACCTGTTGGTGTAAAGCCTCCAGAAGTCATTCACTGGGATGTAATGGAGGTTGATGGAAAAGAGTACATAAGGCTGAAAAGACAAGATGAGAAGTATGAAGTCTACAGTACTTGGGCCAAGATTGTCAGAACATGCTCCAGGTCAGATATTGAAGAAATGTTTGAGATAGGAATGAAGTTATATGCAGATCAATTGAAAGCTCCAGAAATGTCAATTACAAAGTTAGTAATTGAGTATCTGTGTATGATGTTCAAACCTGATGAAGTAGAAGAAGTCATAAGGAATGTGTTTCAAACTGTCAACAATTGGACTCTATATGAAACTAGTGGAGTATATGCAGTGACTTTAGACATAAATCACATAGAATACTTTCTAGTGGATAGAGTATACAACCATAGCAGACTGAAGCTTCATGCAATGTTGAAGAAGAAGCTTGGATGTGTTGAAAACTCAGAAATGGCAAAGTATCTGATTCAGAGAATGATCAATCAAAGTTTGGGGCTAAATGTTGATACAGGGATCTGAAGAATGGTATTTTGGGAGCATCTGAAGAACTTGACTTCTCTTCCTAAAAGTCAAGTTAGGGGGAGATTGTTGGGAACTGAAGAAATGCTAAGTACAGTTAATGCTGCTAGAAGAACATGGTTACTACTTCTGAGGTTAATACTGCTAGTTGTAGATTAATACTTCTGAACAAGATTAGTACTGCTAGTTCTAACTTAGTACTGCTCAGAGTATTAATGCTGCTGAAGAATAATGCTGCTTATATGATGAAGACTCCGTATGGAAAGGATGACAGCTGGATTGAAGATAATATGGAAAGCTTGGAGATAAAGATGGAAGTTTATATTGAAGATCTTTTATTATTTTCTAATTATCTTTTATCTTCAGTATATGTATATAATTGTTTAGAATAGTTTAGAGAACAATTATTCTAAGTTTTTAGCTTTTGATAGAGAGAATCAACCTCAAGGTTAGAACCCTAATTCTAGAGAAGTAGAATTCGTATTGGTGAGCTTGTTCATCAATATTGAGGTTGTGTGTAAAAGCTTGTGACTTTCAATCATTCAATAAGAGTTTGCAAGTTATTCATCAGATTTACTGTTTGTTTACTGTTTCATTGAATATCAAAGTGTTTTTCCGCAAACTTCTTTGATATTGTTTTCTGAGAGTTTATTCTTGTTTAGAATTAAGATCCTGACAGTAACTGTTGTTTGGTCATCACTTCATCCTTTAGATTCTCCTCCCTCAAGGCTTCGACTTGTGACGCTCTAATCTTCTCCATGAGGCTCAACACTAACTCGTTTCTAGTAAGCTTGGCTCGAATCTTACCGCTATATTCTTTCCTACTCAAGGCATCGGCCACCACATTTGTTTTACCCGGGTGGTAAAGTAGTTCACAATCGTAGTCCTTGAGTAGTTTCAACCATCTTCTTTGTCTCATGTTAAGCTCCTGTTGGTCAAAGACATACTTTAAGCTTTTGTTGTCCGTATACAAGGTACATTTTGTGCCATAGAGATAGTGTCGCCACAACTTCAACGCGAACACTATTGCCGCCAGTTCCAAGTCATGAGTGGGGTAATTCTTCTCATGCACCTTCAATTATCTTGACGCATAGACAATCACCTTTCCCCTTTGCATGAGCATGCACCAAAGACCCATCTTAGATGCGTCGCTATAAACCACAAGATCTTCCGACCCTTTCGGCAAGGATAGGATCGGGGCCTCACACAACTTCTTTTGCATGGTCCGGAAAGCTTTCTCTTGAGATTCAGTCCATACAAACTTCACATTCTTTTTTGTTAGGACGGTCAATGAGGAAGCAATCTTGGAGAAATCTTGAATGAATCTTCGTAGTAACCCGCCAATCCCAAAAAGCTTCAGATTTCGGATGGACTCTTGGGATGCTCCCAATTCATCATGGCTTCTATCTTTTCGGGGTCCACCTTCACTCCGTCCTTTGTGACCACGTACCCCAAAAACTGCACTTCCTTCAACCAGAACTCACACTTGGAAAATTTTGCGTAAAGTTTCTCCTTCCTCAAAACCTCCAACACCTCGCGAAAGTGACGCGCGTGTTCAGATTCGTCCTTGGAGTAAATGAGAATATCATCAATGAACACAATGACCAACTTATCAAGGAAAGTTTGGCACACGTGGTTCATTAAATCCATGAACCCCGCCAGAGCGTTCGTCAAGCCAAAGGGCATCACTAAGAACTCGTAGTGGCCATAGCGCGTCCTAAATACGGTGTTTGGAATGTCGTTCTCCTTGACCTTCACTTGATGGTAACCCGAATGTAGATCAATCTTTGAAAAACAACCTGCTCCTTGAAGTTGGTCGAACAAATCATCGTTTCTAGGGAGTGGGTATTTATTCTTCACGGTCACTTTATTCAATTCCCTATAATCAAAGCACATCCGCATGGTGTCATCTTTCTTCTTCACACCAAATCCTTGGGAGAAAAATGAGAGCAACATCACCTAAAATCAGCTTGAATGAGAAAATCCCATAAGTGAGGGTTTTAAACCCCTGTCACCCACCGGCGACTATGACCTTGCGACATTGCCTTGGTCATAGTCGTTGGGCAATGTCGCCGCCCAACACACCCTCACTGAGTTTTGTTCACAAAATCGACGACTGTGACACATGCGACTATGCCCCGTGGCATAGTCGCCGGGTATAGTCGCCCCAAGCTTCCTGGGAGCGTCTTCGACCCGAAACAATCCGATTCTTTGACGAAGAATACTTGACTAGGTCCGTGACTCGAATCCAAACATTGGAACATTAACGTATGATTATTAGCCGCCCAAACGACCCTCAAAATAACGAAAGTGTACCCGAAAATACGAATGTTACATTGGGCCTCGCAATCGCGAGGTCCTCCCTCATCATTGAAAAAATTACAATTAATGTCCTTGCCTCGTGAAGGAGGCTAGTGATCACGAGCCTACACCCGGCTCGTGATTGAAATTTACACTTTTGGTCCCTGGATCATGAAAAGATGTTACTTTTTCAGCCCTTCCTCATGATTGTAAGGTTGTCAATTTCACCTCATATGCGTGTCATCATGGGTCGGGTTAATAGTTTGACCGAAATAATGTTTCCCACCCACCCAATTCGTATTCACGAGGTACATTTAAAATTTAAAACCCCCAACCACCGACTCTACCATTCCCCCCAACTCCTTCCCCTCTTCTTTATATTTTGTGTATAAATAAGGGATCGTGGGGACCAAAATATTCAACCCATTCTTCTCTACTCTCTCCTTTGCTCTTGCTCTATAAGCGCTTAAGAACTCACGCGAGTTTTTAGGTCCTTTTCGACGTTAGTAACTTTCCAATGGCTCGTGAAGTAAGTTTTCCTAACCCCCTTGTTGCTTTACAATTAAATATTGTAGATATTATGTTTTTGCTGTTATATGTTTATATCTTGTAAGATGTCACAAAAACGATGTTCTTGGGTTGAATCGGTAAAACAATTATGTTACGAAGAATTGTTGTGGTTAAAAAACGTATATGATGTTTTTATAGTTTTTATAGTTTGTTGTTAAATGATGACTCTTTGTAGTTTGTTTTTAACGTAGATGATGTTTTTATAGTTTTTGTATGTTAAATGATGTAGACGATGTTTTTTAAAAAATTTAGTTAACAAGATTTTGTATGGTTTGTTGTTATATATGGTTTGTGGTTAAAATTTAGTTAACAAGAATTTTTTATGGTTGATGTTATATATTTGTACGTTAGAAAATTTAGTTAACAAGAATTTTTATGGTTTGTTGTTATATATCTGTTTTTATATATGGTTTGTGTTTTGACATTGCGAAAAAATACATATCCGTTAAGTATACCCTTTTTATGTTACTTTGCTATATATCTGTTTTTGACTTTGTATAAAAATATATATATACATTTTAAATAGTTTAATCTTTATATTGACAAGTAAGGTCCCTCGCACTTTGCATATTGACAACTTTGGTCTCTATAGTTTGAATATTGACATATTTGTCCCTATAAATTGCATATTCACAACTAAGGTCCTTTTAATTTGCATATTGGCAACTTAGGTCCCTATACTTTGAATATTGACATATTAGGTCCCTCTAATTTGCATATTGATACCTTAGGTCCCTGTACTTTGAATATTGACATATTAGGTCCCTGTTTTTGCATATTGATAACTTAGGTCCCTTTACTTTGCATATTGACAACTTTGGTCCGTGTACTTTGAATATTGACATATTAGGTCCCCGCACTTTGTATAGTGACAAGTTAGGTCCCTATACTTTGCATATTGACAAGTTAGGTCCTTGTACTTTGCATATTGGCAACTTAGTTCCCTTAACAACATCTCTCTGCATTACTATTTAGGAGGATTTTTACTTCCCGACATTGACGCTCAGATGTCGGGTAAGGTTGACGGAAGATTTTAGGTTGGATTTAAATGAAGCTAGAGGAGCACAGTTAGAGGAGCTTTGGTTTGATGTGTACGGGCACATCCTTCGCTTCAGGCGAGAGGAGTTCTATCTTTTGACAGAACTCTGTTTCGGATCGTAGGTCACCTACCATACCATACCACGCGATAGCTTCGTTCGTAGGTTTTCCCAGCAGTAGGTCGACCTGCTGATTTGAAGCTTTCAATCATGCGTGAACGGTTGAACGACATGACAGACCTATCTGACAAGGATGTTGTTCTTGTATGTGCCATGTTGTTGGTGAAGCTGGTTTTTATGGGCTGTCAGCCTTCGTAGTGTGTTAGCGAGGTGGTGCTTACCGTTATCCGTGGGGATCCGACATTTGGAAGGCCACCTTCTGACCTTCAAACAAATGGACGGTGCCATGAGGAAACGCTTAGAGAAGAAAGAAAAAATGACGATGCTGGGGTTTTTATACGCCTTCAAGGTTAGATAAGTAGTATAAAAGAAAAACTTATTCGTTTGAGGTTGGTTTCCTTTTTTCACTCCACGTTCTTGTATTGGTTGCGTAATTCCAGATATGAATCTTGGAGACGTTTCCCATCGCCCTATCTTATTTCACCAAGAACGACGCTAGATCTCCCAAGGGAATCTGGTGGGACAGGGGTGTGGTCCTAACTAGGGGTCACTATCTTGACTTTTTTAAGTTTCCGGAGGTAAGTTATTTTGCTATCTTTCCAATTCTAGTTCTTAAACACTATTGACTAATTTTCTCGTACAATTATAATGTGATATGTTTTTCAATATATTTAGGAGAGGTTTCCCCCATGCCCGCGCCTGGTGGCTACGCCACCGAGGAGGAGTAGGCTTAGTATCGCCAGAGCCATGCTTTTTTTTCAGAGTGGGGAGGGTAGGCGACCGTTGAAGAGGCCTCGACAATCGGCACAAGTCACACAGCCCCCTCCCACCCCACCTAGCTCCGGCTCCAATTCTTCCACGGGGTCCTCGTCAGACCCCGACCATGACGATATGTCATCTCCCGCCAGAGGATATGAGGGCCCCACTTCCTCCCATCACATCATGCCACCTCCCAAACAATTGTGTATGTCATACGCCAACCACAATTCTCTCTGAGACATACAACCTCGAATCTGGTTTTTCTAGATCTCTTCGTGAAATACTTGAAACCCTCTTGGTATCAAATATCTGACCGGCAAATATTCGTGCACTACGATTACAAGGTAAGGGTTGGTTGTTATATAGGTCTCCGGGGTTGGAAGGGGATGAAGCATATCAAAATAATCATTTAACCCACCAAATGATTTATTAGCAAGAGTTATTGTTTCTACTTCTTCATCTTCATCTTGATCTGTTTCTGATAGGTCAAGATCAGAAAGGCCCATTGAGAAAACATGGGTTTCGTCATCAGCAAATCCAACAAATCGTCTTTCTTCTTCTTCTTCATTCTCCTCTTCTTCTACTTGTTGTGTCTCCGGAACAAAATCGGGAATATGGTCGTTAAGACCATATGTATACTCTAGAATAAAGGTGGGGTCATGGGGGGCAGAAATTGAGAATCTAGAATAAAATTGCAACTTCTTATCCGGGTGTTTCACGAGTGTGTTGGCTAGTTTGGTAATTTTGTGGAGAAAGTGGCTACTTCAAAAAGTTGAGGGAGAGAGATGGTTAGTTCAATTAATTTCCCAATTAAGAATCCATTGAATTTACCTTAGTGGCTATTTACATTCATTATCTTTATCAAACCTAAGGGTGAACATGGTACGTTATCATGTTTTTTTTTTCCATATATCTTGTACCAACCAATTATAATTGGTATATAAAATTTTATACTACGTACCAACCAACTATACTTGGTAGCGACTAAATTGGTACCAACTATTCTATATTGGTACATGTTGGTATGGTTTTGTACCAACATCGTAAAAATTGAAGTTACAAATTTATTTATATCGACATATTTACCAACTATATCTATATACACTAAAACCATCGAACATTCAAAAACATGTGGATATGTATTATATCACTTATCTCTATATATACAAACATTCAAATAACTTTCATATAATACAAGAATTCACCAATAGTCCAATAGTAGCGACCATTGAGAAGTGATGATCGACCGTGGGGGTGTAGACGACGTACTAAGGTTGAAAGAATTAGGCGAACGAATTCAATCAAGTTTTGTATATCCGTCAATATTATAATTTAGCAAAATTGAAAATAAGAACATTTAAAATTTTAAAAATTAAAATATGTTGTATTATTGATTAAAATTCAATTAATAAATAAATAAAACAATAAGTCGGTACAGTACAATATTAACGTGATACATGACTTCTTTACCACGTACAAACCAAACCAATTACGTGGGTAGGATATAATTGGTTTATCTTGACACAAAATTCACGCCACCAATAAAAAATAATTTCATTAAAGAATCGAAAGACAGTCGTGAAGATGACAAAACCACGTGCAATGAACATGACACTGAGGGCGTGTTTGGTTTGCGGGATTGGAATGGATTTGGAGGGATTTGGATTTCAAATCCATTCCAATCCTGCGTTTGGTTTACAGGAAAGGATTTCGTTGACCGGATTTCAAATCCGTTGACCATCTTAAAATCCCTCATATGATGGATTTGGAAATCCTTGGCTTTGGGCATGGATTTGAAATCCAAATCCGACGGATTCTAAAGCGTGATCCAGACCAATGTTTTAAAAATCGGTTTTTTGATTGACCCGGTGTGGTAACCGGGTCACGGTTCAACCGGTTCAACCCGGTTTCAAGAATTTATTTGTATTTTTCATTTTCATGCATATATATATATAGAGAGAGGGAAAATCATACGAGAATGATATCTATTTAAAAGAATAAGAGAATAATTCTGGGTCATTCATTTTATTAAATAATACCTTAAATAATTAATTCTAAAAATAAATAAATAAGGGTATAAAAGTAATTTAGTTATATAAAAGTTATTTTAGGTATTTATTTAAAATTCTACTTTTACCATATTTATGAAATTAATATAATATAATTTTCTATTTACTATTTTTTTTTATTTAATTCATTTAAATTAACGGTATTTAATTTTCATTTAAGTAATTCATTTTTTTATTTAAAGTAATATTTAAAAAAATAGAACTTTCATCAAAATCACTTGTGATTCAGAATGAATTAATTTTTTTAAAAATGTTTTTCTAATCATATGTGATTTAAAATTTGAAAAATAATAATTTAAATTAAACATTGAAAAAGAAAAATAATGAAAACATAATGTGATTTATACAAACACATTTTAAAATATATAGGATCACATGTGGTTCAAAACGTAATTCATAATTTGTCATCAAAATCACATGTGATTCATAATGAATTAACCTTTTCTTTTCAAAATGTTTTCCTAATCATATTTGATTCATAATGAATTAACTTTTTTCAAAATGTTTTTCTAATCATATGTGATTTAAAATTTGAAAAACAATTATTCAAATTAAAAATTAAAAAAGAAAAATAATAAAAACATAATCATATGTGATGTGTAGTAAAATGCATTTAAAATGTATAAGATCACATGTACTTCAAAACGTAATTCATAATTTACAATATCATTTGTAATGTTAACCTTTTTGTTATCAAAATCACATGTGATTCATAATGAATTAACTTTTTTTTCAAAATGTTTTCCTAATCATATGTGATTAATAATGAATTAACGTTTTTCAAAATGTTTTCCTAATCATATGTGATTCATAATGAATTAACGTTTTTCAAAATGTTTTTCTAATCATATGTGATTTAAAATTTGAAAAACAATTATTTAAATTAAAATTTTAAAAAGAAAAATAATAAAAACATAATCATATGTGATATGTAGCAAAATATATTTAAAATGTATAAGATCACATGTATTTCAAAACGTTATTCATAATTTAACATATCATTTGTAATGTTGCAAATAATTTACATTTCTTTCCTACTATGATCAATATCAATTATGATACATTGATGAAAATTACCGAATCCTTTTTATGAAAAAAAAATGTCGATTAATTGTGGATATCACATGTGATTTTTGACGAAAATTGAAAAAAAAATTACTAAATAAACTAATTCTATAAAAATGAATATTTAGAATGAAAAACTAAATCACACTTATTTTAATATTGTAAAAAATAATAAGTAAATAAATAAAAAATTAATAATGCTTAAATCATAAAATAAATACCTTAATTAAATTTATTATTACTTAATCTATATTTAAATAAATAAGTTTCCATTTATATTATGTATAAAACAAATGACATATATGCCCTTTTGGGTGATTTTTTAGAAAGTTTTATTTAAGGTATTATTTAATAAAATGATTGGTCCAGAATTATTCTCGTATTTTTTTAAATAGGTACCGTTCTCGTTTGAACCCACCTCTATATATATATATATATATATATATATATATATATATATATATATATATATATACACACATATATATATATATAACACCAAAATATTGATATCCACAAGTTAAAACATTAAAAAAACACATAACAAGTTTAAATCAATCCAAAAACATTAAATAAACACACATAAGCATAAGTTTTTCATCAATTCCAATACATCCAAACGAAATATAACGATCAAACCTAATCATGGATCTTGAGACATTGGAGTGTTGGTTTTTAACGCTAATACGTATTGCCTATTGGACTATTCGTTTTTAACTTTTGTTACCGGGTCAACCGGTTCGTTATGACCGGTTCAACTGTTTTTTAATAGAACCGGCCGGTTCAATCCGGGTCATAAAATGGTTCACTGAGATAGTGGGCCTGGGCTTGACTTACTGGTCATAAAATGCCCCCTCCATCACTTCAAAACTCTTAGTGAAAG
This sequence comes from Arctium minus, assembly GCA_954870635.1. Classification (NCBI taxonomy): domain Eukaryota; kingdom Viridiplantae; phylum Streptophyta; class Magnoliopsida; order Asterales; family Asteraceae; genus Arctium; species Arctium minus. Next base: position 75,445,309 of record OX941092.1, on the reverse strand, counting down.
TGAGCCCCAAGATGTGGATGAGTTGTGTATGGTTATAATTAAAAATTTAATCTATTATTTATAAAAAACCTAAAAAGCGCATATTAAATATGATTTTTAAATGTTATGATTAAGGTAAAATGTTAATCATATTATTAAGAATTTAGGTTTTCTTTCACTAGCTAGCGGATGAATAAAACCTTGGAAGAAATTTAGTTTAGAATGTAAAATGATTAAAAGGGATAAATTGAAAAATTAGTCAATTCTAACATTTAATAATATAATTAATTCAAAGCAATAATAATATAATATGTTAATCAATAGAATTTTAATTTGATTATTAATTTTATATGTGTATACGTATAATATGAGGGGGCATTTAAGGGAGAACTCAGTTGTTTGTGATAAGTGTGAGATCCATTCTCAGCCAAACATTATTAATAATCAACGATTTTTATTAAAAAAATTAATTTGGTAATTGTCCATTAACTTTCAAATATCTAAAATTTATGAATAATATTTAGGGGTAATTTAGTCTTATTATAAATATCTCTTTTTCCTCTCTCCTCTCTCTACAGATACTCAATAACTTCTACCAACCAACCATGAATCACACTGTGATACCAAAAAAAAAACTTTTAAACTGTTAAGACAATCTCACTCTGATACTTCTTGTGATACCATTGTGATACTAGTTCAGACCAGATCTAATCTGAGTTTTAAACTACACATAACACTGTGATACCAAAAAAAACTTTTAAAATATAAGACACAATCTCGTTGTGATGCCTATTATGATACCATGTTGAGATCAGATCTAATATGAGTTTTAAACTACATATAACACTGTGATACCCACCAAGGTTTGAAGAATATAAAGAAAACAAAACAACCATGAATACGAGGTTGGGACTAGGTCTAATCTCAATTTTAAACTACACATAACACTGTAATACCAAACAAAAAACTTTTAAACTGTAAGACACAATCTCACTGTGATACCTTGTTATACCATGTTGAGACCAGATATAATCTTAGTTTTAAACTACACATAACGTTTTGATACCCATCGAGATTTGAAGAAAATAAAGAAAGAAAAAACAATAACTATAACAACAAGAACCACATTTATGGTTTTTCAATGAATTTTATGGGATGGCTTCCACTTCTAGACCAAGATTCTCGCACCCTTTTCGAAGGACTTGAGTCTGGAACCTTCTTTTACGCACTTTCCAGTAACGTCGAATCTTCCCACACTTTGGTCATTGCAGAACTGTACTCATGAGTTGAATACAAACTTCAGTTTGTGGTCTTTTGACCATTCTCGTAGCAACGAGGGTAGTGTTTTGATGGAAGCCGACCGTGGATCCTGTCTCGTCGCTCCTTTTTGTCCTGGATGTTGTGTTCACTGGGTTCGATGGAGATGGAGTCGACGCCTCACAGTGGTGACCATGGTTGTTCAACTTTTCTGTCATCGATGTTGTGGTGGCCGGAGAAGAAAGGGCATCGGAGAAAAAGAAGTATCATCGTGTCTACAAACTTTTGAGGCGGCGGCCATATAAATAAAATAAAGTTTGTTAAACCTTACATATCTTAACTAGTCAATAATTTTTGAAGAAGTAATAATTAATAGTTAAGGTAAATATCCTTTTACAAATATTTATCAAAGTTTTATTATTTAAAGTAATAATTAATCATGATGTAACATACAAAAATATTTTAAGAATTATCATATTTGTTATATTGAATAACAATTATAATAATTACTAATAATAGCAATAATAAGAGTAACATGATTACTTTCAATTCTAATACTAAGGGGCGTTTGATTCGCAGAATCTGATGGAATCTGACGTAATTGGATTGTTGAATTCCTTTGACCAGATTTCATTCCTTCGTTTGGTTCAAAGTTTTCAATGGAATGGAATCTTCCAATTCCATTAAATTTCATACCTAAAGGATTTTAACATTCCATCACTAAACCCAAGTATTTCAATGGAATGGAATTTGTTATTTTCATAATTCCAAAATTACCCCTACCCTAAACTAAACCCTATTGATATTGATTATCAGTAGATACCAACTCTCTCTCTCCCCTCTCTTTCTCCTCTCTCCCTCTCTCTCCTTACAATCTCTCTCCTCTCTCTTTATCTCTCTCTCCTTTCTCTCTTAATCTATCTCATCTCCCCTCTCTATTGTCACTCTCTCCTCTCTTTCTCTCTTTCTCTCTCTCTCATCTCTCTCCTCTCTCTCCTCTATCTCCTCTCTCCATGTTCTCTCTCTCTCCTCTATCTCCCTTCTCTCTATATCTCTCTCATATCTCTCTCCCTCTCTCTTTCCTCTCTCTTCTCTCTCCTGTCTCTCCTTTCTCTCTCCCTCTCTCTCGTCATCATTCGTGTGCTAAAATAATCAAAGCAATTTTAGTTAAAAATTAAACTATTTAATGACTATTTCATTAAAGTAATTTTTGTTGGAAAATATTAAAATAATCAAAAAGGTTATTTTGGTTATTTACCAAAATTCCATTCCAATTCTAAAGCTACAATCTGTGAACCAAATAAAAAAATTCTAATTCATTTAACAAATTTCATTCAAATTCTGTCAACCAAATAAGTGGTCAAACCTGATAACATTCCATTCCAATTCCTTCAAAGTCAAATTCCTTTGACAAATTACGTTCCATCAAAAAACATTCTGCGAACCAAACACCCCTAAGACTATTCACACACGCATTTCAATTTGAATTGCAAAATCAAAAACTGTCAGATATGAATTGCCACCTAGGATTTGAATTGCAACAATTGCAATTGACAATGCAAGCCCACGTGGGACTCTCATCCTACTTTTCAATTTTTTTTCTTTTTAAGTATTAAAATAAATTAAGTTTTTATATAAACCAATACATTTTTAATTAATAATATCAATTTATTTTTTAATTAAATTAATTATTCTTGTTTAGAAAGTTCGCATATATGTTAATTTTTTAATAAAATATAAATAAGATATAGTTAAATTAAACGTTGAATTTTGTAATTACCTAAAATAATGACTATACATATTAAAACATACAATACTGATAAAATTACATATATCATGTTATTAACTAAAAAAATATAAATGTATATAATAATTTATAAAATAATTAATAAAAGTTGTAGTGGTTACCACTTTTGAAAGTATAGGTGAATTACATGTGTATAAAAGGTAAATGCAAAAGCTGATGTGTCACAATTGAAAGTGTAAATGAATTACAGGGATGCAGATGGTTTAATAACTAATACTAAAGTAATTTACAACTGACATTAATTAAAAATATATAAATAATAATTAACAATTAACAATTAATAACCTTAACTAACAATTAAAAATCATATTAATTAATAACTAATGTTTATTACTATATTCAATAGTAATTAATGCAATGGTATAATTGGAAGAAAAGTCTTCAGAAATTTTCTAGAACTTATTGAAAGGTATTACAATAAGGTTTTTTTAAAAACTCTTAATGGTTCTTAAGTCTGAATCGTTCAGACCTTTTACACATCACATCTTATTAATCATAATAAAATAAGATTTCAGAATTTAGAACTTTTAAAAAACAAACGACACCTAAATGTTTCAATAAGTTAATTTATCAGCTATTTTTTGTCTATTCAAACAGAGTTTTTGAAATAAACTCAAAGAAATAAAGCTACTTATGGCTGTAAAATATGACTTTAGTCTTAAAAAAAATTTGTTTTTTAAAATTTAAACATTTATTTATAATTACTAAAAGTATGTTTATGCAATAAAAAATAACTTAAATCTAAAAACGTAAACCAAAAATAGAATTTTCTTTGAATTTATATATTTTCATTATCTTTTTGTAGAAATGGATCGATTTTGTAAAATGGCATTTTTTTTATAAAATCTCAAATATTTTGTTTATTTGATTTATTGACTTAATACTTGGTTTAAAAAATCATGTTTTTAACATTTAAATAAAACCAAATACAAATATTTTAAAAATAGAAAAAAATTGTTAACATTAATAATATCGATGTTAGTAAAGAAATGAAAATGAAGCAGGTTGGATTGAAGCACTATCATGGTAATTTCTTCTTTTGAAAGTCAAAATTAAAAAAAAATACTAAAGTTTAAATATAAAAAATAACATTTATTTTAATTCTAATAATTAACATCATGTTTGAAATTTTAAATTTATTTTAGTGGTTAAAAGATTTAACTTTTACCGAAAATAAAGAGTATTATGTTTATCATATATAAATATCATTTTGTTTTGACATAGGATTGATATGGATCATCGAATGACCTTATCCGTTCTGACTCTGTTCCCAGTGCCCCCAGAGCCAACCAACACATTCTCCTCCACTGCCTCATGCCTCCTGAGGCTCGTGTCCCGGTCCTCCAACATCTTCTGAAAAACCTCTTGTTGTTTCTCCATGGCCGACGTCACCATTAGCATGACGCTGGCCATCGTATCAGCTTGAAGGTTTGCCGCATGAACAACGGGGCTGGTGGATGCCAAATCTACTCTTGGCCCCAGTTCTACTTCCCCAGTAAATATCGGTGGCATGCCCGGAGGAACGACTGCTGACACTCTAACCACAGGATTTAGCTCACGCGAACTAACATCGCGAAGATCTCCGTCGCCTAACAGACGACCACGTGTGTTCACCATACCTAAGTAATGGTTGCCACACAAGCACGAAAAGAATGAGAGACAGATCAACAGAATAAGCATGAAAGAACGAACTACTACATCACCAATTGTCACAGTAACGGAACTTCAAGCACAATCACGTATAAATATTCTCATAATAACATTAGCTAAGTGAGATTATGAATATACAATACATAAACGTTCTTAATACCGTCACCACAACGTTCGATAACTATAATTTCCGTCGACTCTAAGACCAAACCATCTTAGAAGTTCTACCCAACTCACGAATCAACGCTTAACATACTCAGTCTAAGTCTAGACATCTTACATTCATGCCTAGATCACTTAAACTAGAGCTCTGATACCAACTTGTAACACCCTAAAAACCAGATTGAATTTAAAACGTGGAAACTGGACAATTAGACATCATCACTTGGTATAAACCTCCCAAAAAGGGGAAATGTACTAATCCTTTACAAAACCTGCATACTGATATGGAATTCAACAACAAACTAATCTAAACATAAACTATCTAGATTACATCGGTTGTTAATCCAACATCACCAAAAGAATGGGACATAAAAAATTGTCCAACATCAAATACTAGTCATCTCAAAAGCCCCCGAGACCAAGCTCGTCACTCAAGCCCTTGACACCCACCGCTAATGGGAACCTGTTATACATATCATTTGAGAAAAAGTGTTAGGCTTAAAGCCTAGTGAGAACATACAGTTTATAATTTCAGGAGATATAAACAATTTCATCAAAAGGAAATCTTTTCAATAAGTTGTGGTTTACAAAAGAAATCTTTTCCACATAAGGACTGATCGGTCCAAAAATTCATCTTGCGATGACGGGGGAAACCCGATTTACCAAGGATTGCGGCGGAACACAAAAGTATGCCACAATCCGAGTTGTGAGCTAAATACATGGAATCCATGGCCACGAACAACAAGGTCCGTACTAAGATGTGAGGGAGGGCCCTCGAGGAAACCAGTCATACTCGTTCACTAGGACTACAATATGACCCATAGCTAGTAACCAAATCTCACATAATCGTACCAAATGGCCCCCGAGGATCATATGCATCCATAGCTACAGAAAGGGGAATAGACATCCCAATAAAAGCCGACTCAAAACCTAGGGATCCACTAGTAATGGTACAGACTTGTCACAATAACATATGTGACTCACCATAGATAGTCATATGGTATCAAAAACATTTTATAAACAAAAATGCTTTTCTTCAAGTTTAACTCTTGGCACGAATGAAAATCATAAAAATGAGTTTATATTCATTCTTTCAAATAATCCACATAAATGTGCAAGTAAAAACTCATTTTACTTCAAATAAGATGGAACTCATCATTTTAGTCGAAAATGATCGGGAACCCTAAAATCTCCCAAAACTCAAGTTATGTCAAAATGTAGCAAACGTAGATCCAAAACCATGGAGATGTATAGGAGTTCAAAAATGTAACTTTTGACATGTATAAAGTTTAGAAAATGTAGTAGGAACTCACCAAATAGGTTTTAGAATAAAACCCGAAAACTAGATATCGACCCCTTCGAGAAGATGAAGCTTTCTATACCGAAACCTCGGATGATGCACTTAACACTAGCAACAAACGGCAACCGAAGAACCTCGAATGGAAAGAAAAGATAGAGAGAGAGACTTGAGAGATTTGAGATATTTTGAATATCAAACTTAAGAAAGATATTTAGATGGAACACCCTATGTCGGCCAGGCGTTCTCGCGGGTTATGCCGCGACCTCAAGTCGCGGCATAACTCGCCCGCTAACACAAACCCAACACAAACAAAGGGTTTCGCGGGTTGTGCCGCGACCTCAAGTCGCGGTGCAACTCGCGCAGATATCTGTGGTTTGTTCAAAACCACCAAAATCCAAACTCAAACTCCCAACCACACGCGGTGCTAACGACAACGCTTAAACACAAGAATACCAAGATTACATAACGAAAATCCGGGGTGTTACATGTGAAAGGTAATTACAAAAGCTGATGTGTCACAATTAAAAGTATAAATAAATTGCAGGAATGTAGATGGTCTAATAACTAATATTAAAGTAATTTACATGTGACATTAATTAATAATATATAAACTGTAATTAATAAACTTAACTAACAATTAAAAATCATATTAATTAATAACTAATGTTTATTACTATATTCAATAGTAATTAATGGAATGGTATAGTTGGAAGAAAAGTCTTTAAAAAATTTCTAGAACTTATTGAAACGGTATTACAATAGTAATTAATGCAATGGTAAGTGTTTCAATAAATTAATTTATCAGCTATTTTTTGTCTATTAAAACAGAGTTTTTGAAATAAACTCAAAGAAATAAAGCTACTTATGGCTGTAAAATATGACTTTAGTCTTAAAAGAAATTTGTTTTTTAAAATTTCAACATTTATTTATAATTACTAAAAGTATGTTTATGCAATAAAAAATAACTTAAATCTAAAAACGTAAACCAAAAATAGAATTTTCTTTGAATTTATATATATTCATTATCTTTTTGTAGAAATGGATCGATTTTGTAAAATGGCATTTTTTTTATAAAATCTCCAATATTTTGTTTATTTGATTTATTGGCTTAATACTTGGTTTAAAAAATCATGTTTTTAACATTTAAATAAAACCAAATACAAATATTTTAAAAATAGAAAAAAATTGTTAACATTAATAATATCGATGTTAGTAAAGAAATGAAAATGAAGCAGGTTGGATTGAAGCACTATCATGGTAATTTCTAATTCCGAAAATAAAGAGTATTATGTTTATCATTTTGTTTTGACATAGGATTGATATGGATCATCGAATGACCTTATCAAGATTACTCTAAAATCAATTTCAATCACATAACATTTTAGGGCTCTCACTTAGTCAATGACAAGTCTTCGATTTAATAAAAAATATGAATAAATATTAAGAAATTATAAAACAAAATTTATAATAGAACGTAAATGAAATTATGGAAAAGTGTATAGTTAAAATATTAATAAAATAAGAATCACGTATCATAAATTACCAAATACTTCTTTATATACAACATTCTTTGTTCTATTGCTAATTTAACTTTCATCATCTATAATTAATATTTCTAAAATTAAAATATCATAATGTCGAGAAAATAAAATTAAAAATTAAAAATTAAAAATGTTATTTTATAAAACTTCATGAAAAAAATCAAAAATCTTGTATAAAAATTTAAAGAGGATGAGGTTTTAAAAAAAAACTTCTTGAAATAAAAATTGATATGAAATATCTAAAAGAAAATTAAGACAATTTAGTGATTATTTGTATCAAATCACGACACATTAATTCGTATATATTTACGATATTTAATAATATAATTAAATTTAAAAATATCCAATATTGGACTCATTTCGAAGGTATTGACGAAACGATTACAATGGTATAATTTATTAAAAATAAAAATGTTTTTTAATGCATTTTAGTTCATATTCATTATTTATGTTTATATGATAAACGTCTAAAATGAAAAATAAAAAAATAAGAGATTAAAATTAAACTATATACATAATTATAAGGGTAGTAAATATAAGGTATAAATTAAAAAAATTGAATTAAGAAAAGATTTAAGGAGAAATGAATATGGATATGCTAAATGAACCTATAATGTAAAATGCGTCCAGATACATGTTTAGGTGGGAAAATGAAAAAATGGGCTCACCAGAAAGCGACACGTGTCATTCTCGTTACTTATTTATTATATGTATATATTATATATATAGAGAGAGGAAGATTTATAGGAGAACGCTAACTATTTAAGAAAATAGAAAAAAACAACAAAAAATAGCAAATTATGAACAAAATCATATGTGATTTTACATTAACAAAAAAAAAACGGATGCTGGCGATTTAGGGCGCAACCTAAAGTTGCGTGAATTATATATGATTTTGTACGTGAATTATATATGATTTTATATGTATTTGGTTGTTCTCGTGTTTTCTAAAATAGATATTGTTCTCGTATGGATCCATATATATATATATACATATATAATCTCAAATCCGCCATGAATCGCTTCATACGAGGATTGATCTGGTGCATCTCGGTCAGTGGCAGATCCAGGATTTTTGCATAGTGGGGGCACCTTTAAGGTAGATTAAAGGCATGCAAAAGTTGTCAGATTTGTTTTAGTCTAATTCCACGATTTCGAGAGATTTTTAAAGTTTTTTGGATTTTATGTTTTTGTTGTCGATTTCGAGAGACTTTTTCGGTATTTTGGTTGATTTCAAGAGGGTTTTCTTTTTGGTTGATTTTGAGGTATTTTTCTTTGGTTTTCTGGTTGGTGGAGGCATATGCGAAAAAGTACTAGGGGAACTATGATAGAGCAAATAAAAAATCTGATTTTAGCATAGGGAAAAAAATGTTTCCCTTCTTACGCTTCTCAACATAACTTCAATTCTCACTGGAATCCAACCTTTTATATATATATATATATATATATATATATATATATATATATATATATATATATATATATATATATATATATATATATATATATATGGAGAGGTTCATTTGAGAAATGCTAAATGTGAGAGAAATGGAGAAGTGATCCTAACTCTTGGATCAAATGATCAAATTTTTAAAGAAATAGTAATATATGGTAATAGAAAAAAGTGGCGCCATTTAATGCGACCAACATCGTCATCCTCGTCGCCACCTTCATCTGCTCAGTTTCCGACAAACCCCGGTCCTAATTTCCGATGCAATCAGATCTGAAACTCTTCTTCTTGTTCTTCAATTTGGTGTATTTTGTCTAAATTCCCTTTCGATTTTGAAGGTTTATTTGTTGATGAATTTGTTAGCAACAATTCCAGATTTCTCAACATTTTGAGAAACAACTCAATAGATTTATGTTGTTCATTGATGAATTTGTTGTCATGTTTGTGAGAATTTAAGGATTCTTGTAATCGTTGATCCAAAATTTTTGTTGGAGATTGATGGATAAATTAGAGAAGAGAGTAGTAGGAGTAGGAGAAGGGTGTAGACAACCATAAACCACAACACATTTGTTCATGTGTGAATCACACAGATTCACATAAAAACATATAGTTCATATGTAAATCACGTGGGTTCATAGGGTTCATATGTGAATCACATAGGTTCACATATGAACATATAGTTCATATGTAAATCAGTTAAAATAGTTCATATGTGAATCATTCAGATTTAGATCTGCACATATATGTGAATCACACATGTTCACATAAGAACATATAGTTCATAAGTGAATCACACGGGTTCACATATGAACATATAGTTCACATGTAAATCTGTTAAATAATTAATATGTGAATCACCCAGATTCACATATGCACATATAGTTCATATGTGAATCACACAGGTTCCATATACACATATAGTTCATATGTGAATCACATGGGTTCATATACACACATATACTACTGTTTATTTGTAAAATTTACGAAACTACCACTTTATCTTATGCATAATTGTTATCATGCGACAAAATTATATGGTTCTGTACAATTAGCCCCTCAAATTATGAGCGTTAATTTTTTTGAGGAAGGCTATGATCACTTCTCTACTTCTCACGCATTTAGCACTTCTCAAATTAACATATGGCTATATATATATATATATATATATATATATATATATATATATAGATGGTTGTAATTGAAACATGCCCTCTCTCTCTCCATATATAATATATATATATATATATATATATATATATATATATATATATACATATACACACACATAAGTGTTTAATTGTAAGCCATATTTTCATTTTGAACCAAAGTACAAACAAGAGAACGCCCCATTCATCATGAATAAATCAATTGAATTTTTACACAGTCCATGAAGAATTCCCGTGAATGTCTGGGACACGTAGAGCACTCTTGTTTGTTCCTCAATTCACAAAAAAAGTCAGGTTCACAACTGAACTTGACTATATATATATATATATATATATATATATATATATATAGAGAGAGAGAGAGAGAGAGAGAGAAGTGCCATAAAGAACCCACATTTAATTTGGAGCTTATGAACTTCTTCAGAATGAATGTTCATCAAGGATAACACATTCATGATGAATATGGACGTATTATTCATCGTGAATGTATACGTGTAATTCATCATTAATGATACATTCATGATGAATAATACGTCCATATTCTTGATATATATATATAGGGCAGGTTCAAACGACAAGCTAAACATTTTGCGAGAAGACGAGAAGGCGAGAAGTGTGATATCATACATGATACACAAACTTAATCATATATGATTAAACACATGTTACATCGACGATACATAGACGTTTAATCATATATGATTAAACACACCCAAAGGCCATGTAATCATATATGATATCATACTTCTTGCTTTCTCGCAAAATGTTTAATTTCTTGCATGATCTTTTATATATATATATATGTCATATGTCAGCTGTGATAGGTTCTCGGTTTCTTAATTAATTTTTAGGTTTCTACTAGTCATATACCCGCGTGATACAGCGGAATGTAAGTAAAGAACGAACAATTAATGCTACTTCCTTATAGACATGTCATCAACAATAACCATGATATAAGAATCATAATTTATGAAATGCTAAACCCATAAAGATACTCAATAATTAGTTTATATTACAATTATTGACGAAAAAAATTATAATGATATAGTTTATAATAAGAATGAAACGTATTTTTAATATATTTTATGATTATGTATTTATAGTGTGCTAACGGTGGAAAAAAATAAAACGTATGGATAGAAAACAAATTAATTCGTAGATATTCATGATATTTAATAGTACGGTTAAATTACAAAATATTCAATATTGGGCTCGTTTTGAAGGTATTGACGAAACGATTATAATGATATAATTTGTAAAAAAAGAAACATATTTTTTCATTGCATTTTTGTTCGTATACGATTATTTGTGTTAATATGATAATGGTGTAAAATGAAAAATGAAAAAAATAAGGGATATAAAGTAAATTAAATAAGTAAGTGTAAGGATGATAAATGTAACATTGTACAAGAAATCACTTTATAAAATAACCGTTTTAGAATAATTTAACATCCATTTTGATATATCTTTTCATCTCATCTGTTATTTCACGGTTTTTTTATTTTTTATTGTTTTAAGATTCTCTTAATTAGATCTTTTCTCGTATATTTTAACAAACGGAAAAGGACATACTTAATTGACCATGCATATTTCATTTCCAACATTGAGTATTTTGTCAAACAAATACAAGAACACTTTTTTTTGTGTGTGTATATATATACTTATGGATATTGAATGAGAACTTATCAAACCAATTTCCATCTTTCATGGCAAACCAAATCTCCCTTGTTTTAAACCTCTGCTGCCTTGTGATACTTCTGTCCAACTCAATTCTGGCCGATTCAGATGACAACCGAAAGGTACGTTATAATTCTAAGAATTTGTGAAACCCCGTTCAATTACACTTTGAAAGAGCCCTTGCAAAAGAATGAGTTTCCATGTATTCTTACATGGTATCAGATCTAAAGTTTACGACCACTCTAAGAACTCGACATTCTAACCCCATATATCAACACCTTGGGATAATTTGTGGTTTGTTGGAGGGGCGTTTTAGAGTCCCACATCGGCTAGAATTGACCATTCCACAATATATGTTGGAACCTCTCTTCTCTCCTTAAATAACTCTTTGAACAGTGACTAATCTATATAATAGGTTTCCACATATTGTCACAATAACATTTATCTACTATATATTCCATCGATCTCTTACGCTTCATGTTTTAAGTTTAATTGATGGAAGTCGAAATAACTGGTTTTATATATGCAGGTATATGTGGTGTATATGGGCCAGAAAACTCAAGATGATGTCGCTGCATCATCCATTCACTTGAGCATGCTACAGCAAGTTGCTGGCAGGTCGTCACCTACAACTGCATCATAATCTATCTATATATGTTTAATATACATATAAATGCAATATACAGGTTATATGTAAATATAGTTATGGCACCAACTTTTTTATCCATTTCTAAAGATTCAGAACCTTTGAACCCGTCTCTAACAAAAGAAATACCAAGGGTACCAGCGGGTTATTGAAGCTACATCAAAATCGGGTTTATATAGGACGTCATAATATGGTTTATAGGATGCCAAAAAAAATCTGTAAGTGTACTACTTTATGGGAACTGTATAAGTCTATAGCATCAAATGTAGAGATGCATCTTTGTAATAAGTTTATAGGACGTTTTTGGATGTTTTAACGAATTTTTTAAGACAACTTTGATCTAAAGTTTCCTATTAATTTGTTTTTATAACATTATTTGAAGAAAAAAAGATCGTATAAAACAAACGTCTTTTAAAAAAATTTATTTATATGACACTTTTAGATAAAACACTTTATTGTTTGGTCATATAAATTAAGTCCTATAAAGCGATTTATTAGAACACTTAAACATTGTTGGAGTCATATAATTTAATTTTGTTATAATGAATTACAAACATCGCCTACGAATTTACATCTTCCAATGGCAACTTGTACCGAGAGATTTGCAACACTCTAACACTCACTAATTTCCAACAACCTTAGGGGGCGTTTGGTTCGCAGATTCTGATGGAATTTGATGGAATTGGAATGTTGAATTTCGTTGACCAGATTCCATTACATCGTTTGGTTCATTCTTTTTAAGGAATTGGAATGTTGAATTCCAATTAATTCCACAAATGAAGGAATTCAACATTCCTTGGGGGGGGGGGGGGAGGAGGTGGTATTTCATTGGAATGGAATGTCATATTTTTTTTGGACAAAATTGCCCCTCATCCTAATATGCACCACCACCTCCGACCACCACCATCGGCCACCATTGACCACCACCTCCGGCTACCAACACCGACCACCATCGACCACCTTCGGCCACAACCACTACCACCTCCGGCTACCAACACCGGCCACCACCTTCGGCCACCATCACCACCACCTCCGGCCATCATTGACCACCACCGACCACCACCACCTCCGGCTACCAATACCGGCCACCACGTCTGGCCACCACCACCATCTCCGGCCACCATTGACCACCACCACCTCCGACTACCAACACTGGCCACCACCTCCGGCCACCATCGACCACCACCGACGGCCACCATCGACCACCACCGACCATCACCAGTCACCACCACATCCGGCTACCACCACTGGCCACCACCACTCTCTCTCTCCCTCTCTCTCTCCTTTCTCCTTCTCTCTCCTCTCTCCCTCTCTCTCTCCTCTCTCCCTCTCTCTCCTCTCTCTCTCTACCCTCTCTCTCTCAATCTATCCTCTCTCTCTACTCTCTCCCTCTCTCTCCTCTCTCTCCTCTCCCTCTCTCTTTCTCTCGCCTCTCTCCCTCTCTCTCTCCTCTCTCTACCCTCTCTCTCTCAATCTATCCTCTCTCATCTCTCTCTCCTCTCCCTCTCTCTCCTCTCCTCTCCTCTCCTCTCCTCTCTCACTCCTCTCTCTCTCCTCTATCTCCTCTCATCTCTCTCTCCTCTCTATGTCTCTCTATCCCTCTCTCTCTCCTCATCATTCGTGTGCTAAAATAATCGAAGCAATTTTAGTTAAAAATTAAACTATTTAATGACTATTTCATTGAAGTAATTTTTGTTGAAAAAAATTAAAATAAATAAAAAGGGTATTTTGGTCATTTACCAAAATTCCATTCCAATTCTAAAGCTACAATCTGTGAACCAAACAGAAAAATTCCAATTCATTTTAACAGATTTCATTCCAATTCTGTCAACCAAAACAGGTGGTCAAACGTGACAACATTCTATTCCAATTCCTTCAAAGTCAAATTCCTTTGACAGATTCCATTCCATCCAAAAACATTCTGCGAACCTAACACCTCCTTATTGTACTGACGATTTTCCACGATAGAAGTTTCTGACGGAATTCCAATAGACGTGTCACCAACCAACGGGTACGTGTATTGATAGAATTCTGATGGTATGTTTTACTAATGAACTATCAACACACAGTACGTGTATTGACGACTTTGCAATAGACGCCATCACCATGGAGTTCTGACATCTTTCTGGAAGCATCAATCAGTTTGTCGACAGAAATAGTTGACGACTTGCTGAAATTAGACTTTAATGATGAATATCTTGTTGGTAACCTGTCCGTATTATTTGAAATTTATAAAAAAATAATTCAAATAACTCATATTTTCATGTATAAATATACATATCCGATATATAATACATATGAAAAGTAAAAATTAACTATTATATAATTTTGAAAATACTATGCATACAACAGATAGACACTAATTAGCTAGAATGGCAGTGACGGATGCAAGATTTTTGCTTAGTGAGGTATCTTTAAGGTAGATTTAGGACAAGGAAAGTTGTCCGATGTCTTTTAGATTAACGAGGGTCCATACCCCCTCTTTTACAGATCAAGTATGCTCCTATTGGTTTGGGGGGGGGGGGTCGGAGGACCAGACTAATCAAGGTTCTAAATATTGTGATTAGTAGCATGACGGTGAGGTCAAACTACTTATAATCTCAATCCCACACATGAATCGCGCTTTATAAGGGAACTGATCAAGTGCATCTCAGTGTATTAGGCCATGGCATGCACATGTTTAATATTAAATTAGATTATATATTAAAAATCAATAAGAGACATTGAAAAGGTACAAGTATCGCGTTACAAAACATGCATTAGGCCATTTCGGGGTACGATTGTTCGGGTCTTGGTGGAATCAGGTAGGAGAGGTTCAGACGAGTTCGGGTTGCATGGAAGGGTAGAACAATTATATATATATATGTATATATATATATATATATATATATATATATAGGGGAGGGATCAATTGGAAACCAATATTACATTGGAAACCGAAATTAACCAATAATTGAATTTCCTTTTTTTATTTTTATTTTTAGAGTGAATTGCAAATTTGGTCCTTGTGGTTTATTGTTTTTCTCACATTTGGTCCCTACAAAATTTTTATTGCAAGAAACTCCCTGTGGTATGCAAAAGTGCTCGGATTTGGTCCCTGTGACTAACGTCCGTTAGGCTGCAGGTGTGCACATGAGGGTATATGGGTCATTTTACTCCACAAGGACCAAAATTTCAATTTACTCTTTTATATTATACATTTTTTAAAAAACATAGTACTTATATTATATAATTAATAAATAATTATCACTTAATTAAAAAATAACTTATTTAATGAAACATCAAAATTTTATTTAGTTAATAATTTATATTTAGTTTTATCGACTAAAATTATAATAAAATAATTTATATTTTCGCTTTTACTAAAGTTCATTTTTGATAAAAATAAATAAATTAAAACATGTGTTTTTTGAGTTTTAATATAAAACATAAAATATATATATATATATATATATATATATATATATATTATAGAAAAATCTAACGCATATTAAAACGATATATGAAATTACCTCTAATTTTTTTTATAACTAGACTTATATGTTATTGAACTAGAAATTTTAATAGATTTTTTATATAAATTACCGTACAATTATTTAGGGGTGTTCTCAGTTCGGTTCGACTCGGTTAGTAAGAAAAATGTGAACCAAACCGCATGAGTCTGATACCTGGTTACCCGATTTTTCGGTTTTTGGTCTTTTCGGTTTTCGTTTTTTCCGGTTTTCGGTTTTTTCGGTTTTCCCGGTTTTCGTTTTTTCGATATATAAAAAAAAAATTCGGTTTTCCCGGTTTTCGTTTTTTCGATATATTAAATTTTTTAAAGGTAATTTCATATATCGTTTTAATATGCGCTAAATAATTGTACGGTCATTTATATAAAAAATCTATTAAAATTTCTAGTTCAATAAGATATAAGTCTAGTTATAAAAAAAAATTTAGAGGTAATTTCATATATCGTTTTAATATGCGCTAGAATTTTCTATAATATATGTATATATATGTTATGTTTTATATTAAAATTCAAAAAACGCATGTGTTTAATTTATTTTTATTGAATAATTTATTTTTAACAAAAATGAAATTTAGTAAAAGCGAAAATATAAATTATTTTATTATAATTTTAGTCGATAAAACTTAAATATAAATTATTAATTAAATAAAATTTTGATGTTACATTAAATAAGTTATTTTTTAATTAAGTGATAATTATTTATTAATTATATAATATAAATACTATGTTTTTAAAAAAAAGGTATAATATAAAAGAGTAAATTGCAATTTTGGTCCTTGTGGTTTATTGCAATTCTGGTCCTTGTGGAGTAAAATGACCAGGGACCAAATCCGAGCACTTTTGCATACGACAGGGAGTTTCTTGCAATAAAAATTTTGTAGGGACCAAATGTGAGAAAAAAAAATAAAATCACAGGGACCAAATTTGCAATTCACTCTTATTTTTAATTGATAAGGTTATTTTAGTCTTTTACATAAGGTTATTATTATTATTATTATAATATTAGTTATTTAATTTTAATGTATTTTATATATGGTAATATTGATCCTTTATTAATTTAAACATGAATATTTAATTTAGATAAACACAAATTGATTCATACGCAAACTACAAATCAATTTTTTTTATTCTTATGAATAAGTGATTGATTCATCCAATTAATGAAAGTTGATATTCATATGAAATCTTCGATATTACCTCCAAGCACAAAATATTAATATAGTGAAACATAATGGATTTGATATAGTGAAAAAAAATATTAATATAGTGAAACCTGATAAAACATAAAATGTTAATATAGTGAAACCTGATGAAACAAATTTGATATAGTGAAACATAATGGAAAGGTAATGAAACAAAATATTAATATAGTGAAACCTGATATAGTGAAACAAAATATTAATATAGTGAAACCTGATGAAACATATTTGATATAGTGAAACATAATGGAAACATAATGAAACAATAATGGTAATGAAACTTAATGAAACTTATTTGGGTTTTTACATACTGCATATTGATGAACAGGTAATAAAAAGGTAGTCTTGATATGTTGTCTTTTTTTAAAGAAATATACACTTTTCTATATTTAAGCATATTTCATCTTTGTTGCCAAATTTGAAACACAAAACAAAAAGACACATTTACCCTTTTGACATATTGTTATTATTATCTTTTACTAATAAATTAATTAATTTATTACCATATATGATTCAAATGAATTTTGACCATTGATTAAAAAGATCAATGGTTGAAATTTGGTTTCCAATTGAAACCACCCATATATATATATATGTATATATAAGAGAAGAGGTTCAAATGATAGGTGTTAAATGCATGAGAAGTAGAGAAGTGATCCTAACCCTTCATATGGTCAACATTTACGGCTTTTCCTCGCATGGTATGTAAAAGACAGAGTAGTTTTGTATTTTTTACAAATAGACGGAGAACAAGTTCATATGTGAACTCGTGTTGTTAGTTCACATGTAAGTTATTTAACTGATTCACATATTAACCTACGGGTTCATATGTGAATCAGTTAAATAGTTCATATGATAATCAGTTAATTAGCTAATATGTGAATCACAAGAGTTCATATATGAATCAGTTCATATGTGAATTAAATGGGTTCACATATGAACATATAGTTCATATGTGAATCACACGGATCACATATGAACCCATTTGTCGCCTATTTGTAAAAGTTACGAAACTACCTCACTATTTTTTGGCATAACCGTAAATTTTGACAAGTTAAAGCCGCAATTCTTGATCAGTAAAATCCTATCTTGACTGTATAAAGGGTTAGAATTACTTTTCTACTTCTCATGTATCTAACACTTCTTATTTAAACATATATATATATATATATATATATATATATATATATATATATATATATATATATATATAGACAGACTACACAATATCATATCTTCATATGCCATAGCCCATATACCTATGTTGAATTTTTGATAAAACAATTAACCAAATATTGAAATATATATGTATATATACCAAGGTTCTAAAAGGCGTGAGGTGTGACGTGGCGGTGAGACCAAGCCTCAACCCTTAGGAGTCACGGCGAAACCATGACGTTTTCAAGGCGTGACTTATGGCATCATTTTTCTAATACATATATAATATTATATATATAAAAACATATGTTTTATAGTGTTACTCAATGAGTTAATAGTAATAAACAAGTTAAATTATGGTATATATTAAAAAACTTGCAAATAAGACATTAAAAACGTAAAGAAAAAATCAAATATTGCATTACGAAATTGTGCATTAGTCCATGGCGCGCGTGCCACGAGCTTAACGTGGCGTGAGAGTTGAGACACAAGTCTTGATGTCATGGCAGGCCATGGCGGCTGTGCGACGAGTGTTTTAGAACAATGATATATACATGTTGTTAGTCACTGATTCACATATTCACAACAGATGCTATTAAGCTAATGAGATGATATGAGAAATCACATTTAGAAATCACAACGGATGCTAACACTTTTAAGTTTTAAGTGTAACTACTAATTATATTTAGATGGGCTTAGAAGGTTAATTCGGGTTATTGGACGGGTTCGGTGGAGGGTATGCAAATCCAACCCGAAACCTACAATCGTAGTTAAATTTCGGTTTTCAGCTTTCAGGTTTTTATTAATAATTGGGTATTGATTGTTTTTTTTCCTAAAAATTTGGTTCGGATCAGACAGGTTCATTTGGTTAATTCGGGTTTTGCGCAACCTTACTCAAAAGTGTCCTATAAAATGACTAATGAGACGTTTTGTATAAAAACTTGTTAAGACGTCAACAAATGTCCTATAAACTTATTTTAGATAGAACATTTTATTTTTTAGAAATATAAATTAATTCTTATAAATCAGTCTATTAAAACACTTATAAATTGGTGGCTTCCTATAAACCAATCTTGTTACAGTGACAAGTCTTGAGTCACGTCGCGCCACCACGACTATGTGGCAAACCTTTTAGAATATTTCTCGTGGTCAGAGCTGCACGGACACCTTCACCTCGGTTGCATGTGCTGCCAACTCTGCTTCCTATAGGCATCCTTGAGCTTGGCATCTGCATTGCCCGCTTAGGAGTGTCAAAGAAAATGACACCAAATAACCTAGTGAAACTGAATAACCCAGTAGTGTTTTTGGGTAAATAGGTTTGATTAACCAAATGAGACTAGCCTTATTTGGTTTGGTTTCGTATATTCTTTTCGATTTAATTTGGTTAAATCGAATACGCGAATATAAAAAACTGTATACATATATATTATATTCATAAATATATTCAGTTTTTAATGGCAATGATTTTGTCTCCATTTTTCACTTTTTTTTATCTAAGGAAAGTTTGTTTCCTTCTTCTTTGTATTCCCGCTCTATATAAAGGGATTTCCTTCTTCTTTATAATCAATGAAATAAAAGAAAAACCTTTGGCATAATAACAAAGTTATTATGGTATCAGAGCAGAAATAAGATCCAACCCTACCCTAACCATGTCCGGCGGCATCGGCAAAGAAGGGGGACCTGACGGCAGCAACAACACCCCAAACTATGACTCACCCTTCTACATCCACCCTTTTGACTACCCTCGTCAGATGCACGTTAATGACGTGCTCACAGACGGAAGTTATACAGATTGGTCCCAAGAGATGTTAAATTTCTTGTTTGCCAAAAACAAAGTCGGTTTCATTGATGGAACCACCGAAAAGACAGCAACAAATTCCAAGGATTACATGCCTTGGATGAGAAACGATGCCATGATAAAAGGGTGGTTAAACACCGCCATGGAAAAGGAGATCTGAACAAGCGTCAAGTATGCGACGACATCTCAAGAAATCTGGGAAGACTTGAAGGAACGCTTTGGAAAGGAGAGTGCACCCAAGGCTTACGAATTAAAGCAATCGCTATCCACCACCAGACAAGAAGGGTTGTCCGTGTCAGCATACTACACCAAACTACGTGGGATATGGGATGAAATACAGTCTGTCTTGCCTATGTCGACCTATGAATGCAAAAGGTGTACATGTGGTATGAGTAAGAAATTCACTGAACTCCAAGATAAATAAAGATTGTATGAGTTCTTGCTAGGTCTGGATGCTGAATTCGCCACCATAAGAACCCAAATCCTGGCCATGCGACCAACTCCCACGCTTGGAACAGCTTATCACTTAGTGGCCGAAGATGAACAGCAGCGAGCCGCTTCTGGATCGAGGCGAATTGCGGACGACGCCACGGCTTTTCAGGCTTTTCTTCCTGCCAAACGCGATCAGAACCAGTTGTCGTCCAAACCCATACGAAAAGAAGGCAAGAAAGAAGTCGGAGGACAGGTGGAACACTGCAATTTTTGTGGGAAAGATGGGCATAACAGGGATGGCTGTTTCAAACGGATTGGTTATCCGGAGTGGTGGCCGGGAAAGGGAAAACAGGCAAAGCCTAAGGCTGCTCTCATTGAAGGAGAATTAGATCCGACACTCGGTTTAAATGAAGATCAATACAAGCAATTTGCCAGCTTTTTTGAAAAGAAAGACAAGAATCCTCCGGTTGCCAACATGGCAGGTAAAATCAACAAGAAAGGTAAATGGATTGTAGACTCTGGTGCGACCGAGCACATCACTTATGATGATTCTTTACTCGAAAAACTACCCACAGAATGTTTTGAAGCACCGGTGACCATTCCCAATGGTGACACCATACCCGTTAAAGGTCGTGGAAACCACACCCTTCCAAATGGTATCATCATAAAGGATGTTTTACATGTGCCCGATTTTGAATGCAATCTTTTATCTGTGAGCAAGATTAGCAATGACTTACAATGTGCTGTCACGTTTTTCCCAAACTTCTTTGTGATGCAGGATTTGAGTTCGAGGGCATTGATTGGAACGAGTGAATGTGTCGAGGGTCTATACAGGATGGGGACGAGGAGACGGGCTTTGTTGACTAGCTCTCGTACTTGGCATAAAAGATTGGGACATACCTCTATTTCTAAACTTTGTATTTTTGATTTTATCAAGGATGTTTCTGTCAATTCAAACATTGTTTGTGATTCGTGCATTAAAGCTAAATTTACTAGATTACCCTTCCACCTTAGCACCACAAAAACAAATGCTTGTTTTGACCTTATGCATTGCGACATTTGGGGTAAGTATCGGACACCTTCGTTCACACGTGCAAGCTATTTCCTTACCATCGTTGATGATTATAGTCGTGTTGTATGGGTGTTTCTTCTCAAACACAAACATGAGGCCAGGATTTCCACAAAATGATACAAGTACAATTTGAAAAGAAAATCAAGAGAATAAGATGCGATAATGGGGGAGAGTCCACCTCCAACGACATGCTTGACTTCTACGCTAAAGAAGGGATACCTTTGGAAACCACATGCCCTCATACACCCCAGCAAAACGGTGTTGTGGAAAGAAAACTCAGAGATCTCCTTGAAACAACAAGAGCTTTGAAATTCGAGGCAAATCTTCCAATCAAGTTCTGCGGTGAGTGCCTCTTAACCGCCACTTACATCATAAATCGCCTACCCTCTGATGTAATAGACAACAAAACCCCCTACGAGATCTTATACAACCAAACAATCAAAAACCTGAATATGATTACTTGAGGGTGTTTGGTTGTTTGGCATACTATCGAAGTATAGAGACCAAAGGAGATAAATTTGAAGTAAGGGGGAGACTAGGAGTATTTTTGGGCTACCCACCACGAACAAAAGGCTACAAGATATACGATCCTCAACACAACATGATAATTGTGTCAAGAGATGTCAAGTTCGTGGAAGACGCGTTTCCCTTTTCTAAAGTCAACGGTTTAGAGAAGGAGGAAGAGATTTTTACCATTCCAAAGGAGTGGGAATTCGAGATCGGGCCAGTATCACCCGTCGCTGGAAAACCTAACCCCACCGAAGAAAACCAAACCAACCCAAGTGAAGACCAAGAACACACTTGGGTCGAAACCAAAACGACTGAACAGCAAGAGCCCACTTGGGGCGTAATTGATCCTGTCCAGACTGGAACAGATCAAAATCACAACCAAGAACCCACTTGGCATGAAGCGGAAAGCCCTAACGGCCGAAACGAGACCGATCTACACCAGCCTACCTCAAATATTACAACGTGAAGCTTCCCCCATCGCTAGACCTCGAGCATTCATCCTCTTCTTCCAATCAGCCCTCGACGGTACATCCTTTAGCTCATTTCGTTTCCTATGATAACTTTACTGATGATCACAAAGCTTTTCTTGCGGCCGTTACCTCGAGTAATGAGCCAAAGAATTTTGCTCAAGCTATGCAGGATCCTAAATGTGTTGAAGCCATGAAAACCGAAATCCAAGCTCTTGAGAAAAACAATACTTGGATCATGCAAGAATTACCAAAAGGGAAGCGTGCCATTGACTCCAAATGGGTTTATAAGATCAAATATAAACCTAATGGAGAAATGGAAAGATACAAGGTACGTCTAGTCGCAAAGGGCTTCACACAAATGGAAAGGGTGGACTACCATGACACTTTTGTGCCGGTTGCAAAGCTTGTTACAGTTAGAACTCTTCTGGCTGTGGCGGTAAAAAGAGGGTATCATATTCATCAATTAGATGTGAATAATGCCTTCCTACATGGAGACCTTCGTGAAGATGTTTATATGAAGATTCCGCTAGGTTTCGGTATGAAAGATGATACCCGTGTATGCAAATTAAATAACTCCCTTTATGGGCTTAAACAAGCCTCAAGAAACTAGTATAAAAAATTTACCACTTCCTTGCAAACCCTTGGTTTCAAACAATCAGGGGCTGACCATTCTCTATTTCTTTTTTACACTAAAGATGCTTTCGTTGCTGCTCTTATCTATGTCGATGATGTTATCATTCTTGGTGATAACATGCAAAAGATACAAGAAACTAAAAACTTTCTTGACACAAAGTTTAGCATAAAGGACCTTGGTCCTTTGAAGTTTTTTCTTGGCATTGAAGTTGCTCGAACAAAGGATGGCATGGTCCTAAGCCAACGAAAATACACCTTAGACATTTTGTTAGACATTTTGGAAGATGAAGGGATGCTCGGTTGTCGTCCTGTGTCTTTTCCCATGGAGCAAAATCTGAAACTTGACATACGAGATGGAGAAACTAAGGTTGATGTCAATCAATACAGACGCCTTGTCGGCAGACTCCTTTATCTTCAGGACACAAGACCTGACATTACTTATGCCGTAAATGTTCTTAGTCAATTTGTCAGTGACCCACTTGACAGTCATCTTGAAGCAGCCAATCGAGTTCTGAGGTACCTCAAGGCTACTCTTGGACAAGGAATCCTTCTTAATAAAGAAGGAGGGGATAATCTCACGGCCTACTGTGATTCTGACTGACTAGGATACCCTATGACTAGAAGATCTCGAACTGGGTATCTATTATTGTTAGGGGGTTCCCCGATCGCCTGGAAATCCAAGAAACAATCTATTGTTTCTCGTTCTTCAGCTGAGGCCGAATACAGAGCAATGTTATCTACTGTTAGCGAAGTGTTGTGGATGAGATGGTTGTTACATGAACTTCACATGCCTTGTACCAGTCCTACTAAACTTTTCTATGACAACCAAGTTGCCAGACACATCGTCAACAATCCAGTTTTCCATGAGCGCACAAAACATGTGGAAATGGATTGTTATTTCGTTAGAAAACGTGTTGAATCAAAGGAAATCCTGCCTATGCAAATCGACTCTAAGACCCAAGTTGCCGACATTTTCACAAAGTCTTTAGAAACTCAAAACTTTCATGATTTTCTGGGCAAGTTGGGCGTTATCAATCTCCACGCTCCAACTTGAGGGGGAGTAATGGCAATGATTTTGTTTCCATTTTTTTCTTTTTTTTATCTAAGGAAAGTTTGTTTCCTTCTTCTTTGTATTCCCTCTCTATATAAAGGGATTTCCTTCTTCTTTTTAATCAATGAAATAAAAGAAAAACCTTTGCCATAATAACAAAGTTATTAGTTTTTGGTTAAACCATGTAAGGGTTTAATTTAAATAAAAATTGTTGAACACAAAGTTTGTTTGCTTTTTCCTAGAAATTTGGTTTATTTTTTTCCCTAAAAATCTTTTATCGCATGCATATGAGAACCTCAACTATCATAAATATATCACTTCATTAAGGCAGGGATGGAGGGAAATATATGCTTCAAAGATACACTAAAAGCTTTCATGGATTTTCCGCAAGACTTTCCCAAGAGGAGGCTCAAAAAATATCAGGTATATATGCATATAATTCAATTGTCTTGTGTCTTCATTGATGTGTCCATAACTTGCAACTTTTAAGCTAATTAGATTATCATGAACAAGATCATATGAATCTAACTAAACATTGAAATTTTATATATAGGGATGGAGGGAGTTGTTTTTGTGTTCCCTAGCAGAAAACACAAATTGGCAACAACAACTTCATGGGACTTCTTAGGGTTCCCACTTACCGTCAACAGATCAACAGCTGAAAGTGACATCATCATAGGTGTTATTGACTCCGGAATTTGGCCGGAATCAGCCAGTTTCTCTGACCTAGGATATGGTCCTCCTCCCGCTAAATGGAAGGGCATTTGCGAAGCCAATTTCCCTTGCAACAAGTAAAAAATCTCTTCCTAATTTGTATTTCGATATTTTACAATTTCAAAAGCAAATCATTTTCTTCATGAAATCAGGGTTTCAAACCTATGACTTATTTTTTGGTTTTCATGTGAGACCAAACTGTTTTCATGAGACCCGTGCACATTTTTACACTTCAAATTTCACAGCTGTAACTTCAAGGGTTTTTTGCTGTAAAGGTAATCTTCAAAGTATTTCTTGTTGTGAAGGTTAGGATTTTTTTTACCTTATATAATGTTTTACTGTAAAGTTTCAAGTGTAAAAATGTGGTCACACGGGTCTCACGAAAACAGACCGGTCTCACATGAACCCAACCCTACTCGAAAATTAACATTCATGTACATCCTTTGGTTATATCAATTTCATTAATTTGAACTAAATTGCATACCCTGAAAACTATAAAAATAATTAAGATTCTTTCTGTGAATTTTTTCTTTGTATGCTTCTTTTTCTCTTGATGATTTATACAAAGTAATTTGATTAAAATTTGAACAAAAATAATATGATTTTGAATGTTCCTGAAATATGATTAATAGATCTTTATTTTGCTATATTATCACACAACCAGCAAAATAATTGGAGCTCAATACTTCAAGGGAGATGGAAGATATAACCCTAAGGATTTACAATCACCAAGAGACTCTAATGGTCATGGAACCCACACCGCATCCACGGCTGCCGGAAACATAGTGACAAATGCAAACCTACTAGGCCTTCGTTCAGGAACAGCTCGAGGGGGTGTTCCTAGAGCCAGGATTGCAGTGTATAAAGTATGTTGGAAAGACGGGTGTTCAGATAACGACATTTTTTCTGCTTTTGATACTGCCATTGCCGATGGAGTTGACATAATCAGCATTTCTCTCGGCCTCGTAATTCTGGAAGAACTTTTTCAAGACAGTGTTGCTATTGGATCCTTTCATGCCATGATGAATGGAATATTAACTGTACAAGTTGCTGGGAACGAAGGGCCACGGCCCCAGAGCATCACGAATGTTGCTCCATGGATTCTTTCGGTGGCCGCTGGCACTAAAAACCCAGATTTAATCACCCCAGTAAGACTAGGCAACAATATGGTTGTAGATGTGAGTGATATCTTTAAACCTGTTAGTTTATACATATTTTTCATTTGTGGAGAAAAAAACATGTTGATTTCTTGGTCATCATCAAGAACTTCATTGGTTCGAAAATAAAATCAACAACTTTAACTTATTCATTTTTATCTCAGGGAGTTTCAATAAATCCTTTTACACTTGACGGAATGTATCCTTTAGTTTACGCCGGAGATGTCCCGAATGCCAAGGCTGGTTTCAATGGCTCAATATCAAGGTAAAGAAAGATTTCAGTTGAATAAAGTTGTGACACAAAATGAAAGTTATATAGGTTTCATTTCATCATGTCATGAATTTTGTTGGTTTCTGAATCTTCATGTTTTGTGATGGGAATATCATGGAATATATACATCAGGTTTTGCTTCAGAAACTCATTGGACAAGAATTTAGTGAAAGGTAAAATAATACTATGTGATCAGATTTCGACCAAAGAGGTTTCGATCGAAGAAGTTGTAATGTCGGATGGTGCTGTCGGATCTGTCATGAGATATGGTGGAACGGATTTTGAAATCATTGGTTCATATCCTTTGCCTGTTAGTGTTGTGAATTCTGATCAAGCAACCAACATCATTAGATATATAAGATCAACAAGGTAATTAAACAAACATGACTTTCCATTCTAATCAAAATAACACTTCTTTACTTGTTATATATCTGATGAACATATTCACAAATTATTCAACATGAAAATTGGTTTCAGAAATGCAACAGCAATCATAATGAAGAGCGAAGATGTCAAAAACTCATCATCCCCATATGTTGCCTCTTTCTCATCAAGAGGTCCAAATCCTATAGACAAAAACATCCTCAAGGTAATTCATGATTCAGAAATAAACCTATGTTAGAGATCTAGCAACACTTGTAACTATTTTCCATTTGACGATGCAGCCCGACCTCACAGCTCCTGGTGTAAGAATTCTAGCAGCATGGCCGCCTGTGGCTCCAATTAGCGAAGTAGAAGGAGATCGAAGAGCAGTGCCTTTCAATATGATATCGGGCACATCAATGGCCTGCCCACATGTAAGCGGTATAGCTGCTTATATCAAAGCATTTAACCCAACATGGTCTCCTGCAGCAATTAAATCGGCTCTAATGACCACCGGTAACATATCACATTTCTAAAGACAAATCGTATAGTGAAAAACATTTATACATCCAGTGTTAACTAGTTATGTAATTTCTTGTTATTATAAAATTGATTGCAGCTTCTGTGATGAGTGCTCAAATCAACCCAGATGCTGAATTTGCATATGGAGCTGGTTATCTTAATCCAATGAAAGCTATGAGACCTGGACTGGTATATGATGCTGATGAAGTTGATTATGTAACTTTTTTATGCCAACAAAACTATAGCACCCAACCTATAAGAATCATCACTGGGGTTAATATCAGTAGTTGCTCTGAGCTCATGAAACAAACTAAGTATCTCAACTACCCTACATTTGTTATCCCAACAATGCGCAGCGAAGCCATTGATATTAACTTCACCAGGACTGTCACCAATGTCGGGTCAGCAACATCGACTTATAGAGCTTTAATAACTCAACCACGTGTTAGCGGTTTGAGAATACAAGTTGAGCCGAGTGTCCTACAATTTGAAGAATATGGACAGAAGTTGTCTTTTAAGGTGTCTGTTCAGGCAACCATAGAAAAGTTAGACAACCCAATTGTTTCAGGTGGTTTGACATGGGATGATGGAGTGCATCAAGTGCGGAGCCCTATCGTTGTGCATGTTCCATGGTAGTGAACATCAAATGATCGAGGAATGGATCATTCTATTCGCTCATTATGATATTGATCTTGTTCTATATCGTTTGGAATTTTAAGTTACTACTTTTTCAGAGCAATTTATAAGCTCAATCATGGATGTTGTAAGTATAAATAAAACCTTTGTTTAGCAGAAATAAAATCTATATATTACTATAAAGTTTTAACTCTTTCAGCAAAGTTTAATTTGGTGAAGAGTATGATATTGTTGTTGCATTTTCACCTACTTGAATGTGTTTGCATTTATGCAAGTGTCATATTAATGTTGTAGAAACGAGATGCTATTAAATTGCAGGAAGATTGCTGCAATTTTAAGTGATGTTCATTTTAGAGAAAAGTTTCGCACACAGGATACTAATAATATCATACGTTCCATTTCATATTCAACAAATTTACAGGTATATATACATCATTATAAACAGTTAATAAGTTATTTAACTACCCTTAACAATTATTAACAACCTTTATCAGTTATCAAGTCTAGATTAACTATTGCCACTTAACATTCCCCCTTAAACTAGACTTGAACTACCCCCGACTTTTCTTTCAACCTGTTAAAGTCTCTAACTTTCCATGCTTTCGTAAATATATTAGCTGTCTGATCTCCAGTTTTGCAAAAACAAACTTCAACTTCCCCAAGTTTGACTAATTCCCCTATAAAGTGATACTGGCTCCTTATATATTGTCGATTTGTTGTCACAATATATCAATGTAGGTTTCTCCGATGGATGCTTAAGTTCTTTTAATATTCCTCTCATCCAGATCGCTTGACATCCTATAAAAGAAATACTCATGTATTCAGCCTTGACAGTAGACAACGCCACTAATTTTTGCTTCTAGATAGCCAAGAAATAGCAGCTGATCCCATGTTGAAAACGTAACTTGTTGTACTTCTGCTGTCATCCATGCTTCCTCCGTAATCTCTATCTCCATATATAACTAGTTTGGGATCGTTTACCTTCTCATATCAAATCCCATGATCAATCGTTCCTTTTACATACCGCAATATCCTTTTACCGGCGTCCCAATAATGGCTTTGTCTCGGTGACTCCATAAACCTACCAATCAGACTCACATCATAAGTAATATCGGGTCATGTAGCCAATAAAACATTAGGCTTCCTACCAAACTCCTAAACATGCTCGATCTATATTATTTTCTTTTGGGTCTTTTAATAATTTTAACACAACTTCGATTGGTGTCGAGCTTGACCCTGCCTTTTCCATATTGAACCTTTTCAATTTATATATCATGAGCATACTTCCTTTGTGATGAGGTAATTCCTTTATTGTTTTTCCTAACCTCGATACCAAGAAAATAGTGAAGTAACCCCATACCCATCATCTTGAATTCAGGTTTCATTGAACTTTTAAAGTCTTCTATAAGAATAAG
Source organism: Arctium minus (assembly GCA_954870635.1). Classification (NCBI taxonomy): domain Eukaryota; kingdom Viridiplantae; phylum Streptophyta; class Magnoliopsida; order Asterales; family Asteraceae; genus Arctium; species Arctium minus. The sequence continues at coordinate 75,415,762 of OX941092.1, read as the reverse complement.
ATTGTTTCCCGTGAATATTAGATCATCCACGTACAGAAAAACAATCAACGGATCACCCTTTTGTTCCTTGACGTAAACCATATGCCCGTAAAGACACTTCTTGAACTTGTTCTTCATAAAATACTCGTCTATGCGACTGTACCAAGCACGCGGTGCTTGTTTTTTCAATCTACATACTTTATTCTGTTTGTTCTTCTTGATATACCTTTGAGGTTGTTCAATGTAGACTTCCTCATTTAGATACCCATTCAAAAACGCGGATTTAACATCTATTTGATTGATTTTCCAATTGTTTTGAGCCGCTAATGCAATAACCAGGCGGATGGTTTCCAAACGTACCACCGGGGCAAAAACATCATTGTAGTCTACTTCAAACATTTGCTTGTAGCCTTTTACAACCAAACACGCCTTGTATTTATCTACATCTCCATTCTCCTTCAATTTTGTTTTATAAATCCACTTTACTTCAATTTCTTTATACCTTTGTGGAAAGAGGAACTAGATCCCATGTATTATTATTTTTTGAGTGGAATCAATCTCTTGATCCATAGCTTTCTTCCACTTACTACTTTTAATGGCAACTTCGAATTCCACTGGATCTGCAACAAATAATGTGTAATCAACCAAATCATCATGATATAATATTTGTGTACTTAAAGATAGATCATTTATAATCCTCATCTTTCTAGGTGGTGAATCAGTAGAGTCAAGAGAAGAAGATGATGATGGAGCAACAGGAGTTGTAGGTTTTGAAATTAATAGACTTACCGTGGGATCCGCATCAGCAAATAATGCGAAATCAACCAAATCATCATGATCTAATCTTTACATACTTGAAGATAGATCGTTTATAATCCTCATCTTTCTAGGTGGTGAATCAGTAGAGTCAAGAGAAGAAGATGATGATGGAGCAACATGAGTTGTAGGTTTTGAAGTTAATACACTTACCGTGGGAGTAGGTACCAGATTGATATTAACATCAACTTCATTATCTTGAGTTTGAGGGTCTTCTTGTACACCGCTAATTACCACATATGCTTTTTCTTTGTTGTCGGACCAGTTCCATGCCTTGTCATCAGCAAAGATTACATCCCTACTGATAATCATGTTGCTCGTATAGAATTGCTAAACTTGCTCTCTTGATTGCCTTCCTAATCACGTATTATATGTTGTACTTTTTTAGCTCCTTGATTAATGGGGTTTCCATACTTTTGTAATTCGTTTGCCTATTTAGACCTCTCTGGTCGTAATTGTCAAATACACGTTTTAGTCAATGAAATTTAACATAGTATCGGAGCAGTGTCAATTAGGCTCGATCCAAACCACAAAACCCTAATCACCAAATCACGGGCTCATCATGGTCGGCGATGACACAAACAAATAAACCCACAAAACCGATGGAAGTGCTTCCAATCACAGCTCTCCCTATTACCTTCACCCATCCGATTACCCAAGGCAAATGCACGTCAATAATACCTTGACGGACAAAAACTACCTTGAGTGGGTCCAAGAGATGGAGAATTTCTTGTTTGCTAAGAACAAGATAGGGTTCGTCGACGGGAGAATCAAGAAACCAGAAAAGACGGATACTAATCACATGGTTTGGATGCGGTGTGATGCAATGATCAAGGGATGGCTCACCACGGCCATGGAAAAGGACATTTGAGGTAGCATAAAATATGCCAATTCCGTTGCAAAGATCTGGTCAGACCTTCAAGAAAGGTTTTGCAAGGAAAGTGCACCTCGTGCATACGAACCGAAGCAATCCATCTCCAACACAAGACAAGATTGAATGACGGTTTTGGCCTACTACACGAAGTTGCGGGGGCTATGGGATGAGATCCAATCTTTCCTCCCTACTCTTAAATGCACATGTAATGGTTGTACCTGTGGTCTTGGAAAATCACTTAATAAACTCCAGGAGAAGGAACATCTTTATGAGTTTCTCTTGGGCCTCGATAACGAGTTCTCGGTTATTAGGACTCAAATCCTTGCCATGAAACCCACTCCATCTTTGGGGAATGCCTACCATCTTGTTGCAGAGGACGAACAACAAGGTCCAAAACTAGTGGGAAGAGATCCATCACTGAAGCTGCGGCTTTTCAGGCAGCCATAAACGGTAACACGGGCCTGAAGAAAATTGTACAAAGGGATGGGAAGTCCATGGACCACTATGATTTTTGTGGTAGAGACGGGCACTCACGTGATGGATGCTTCAAACGGATCAGTTATCTAGAGTGGTGGTCGAGAAAGAACAAACGCTAGAAAGGGAAGCCGAGAGCAGCCTACACAGAAGGCGAGACCAACCCAACTGCAGGGCTAACAAAAGAACATTATGAGCAATTTCTAAAACAATTTGCTATAGAAAGTAAGACGACATAGAATTATGCACCATGTTCCGCCAACATGACAGGTAAACTTCATCATGATAATGAATGGATTGTTGTTTCAGGATGTATAGAATATATATAGAATATATAACCCACATAGCAAACATTCTTGAAGAAAAGACCGTCTCAATTAACGAGGCACTCAATTAACGAGGCACCAGTCACCATCCTGAATGGAGAAGCCATACCGGTCGAAGGAAAGGGTGGCCACACTTTGCAAAACGGAACGAAAGTGAAAGGGGTTTTGCATGTTCCAAAATTTACTTGCAATCTCTTGTCTGTTAGCAAACTTACAAAAGATTTAAAGTGTGCAGTAACCTTTTTTCCTGAATTTTTTGTTATGCAGGACTTGCTTTCGAGGAGATTGATTGGAGCGGGTAAGTGCAAAGATGATCTATATCAAATGGGGATGTTTGGAAGAAGGAGGAAAGCAATGATGGCAACAGTGGATATGTGGCACAAGAGGCTAGGGCATGCTGGTGATGAAAAATTGTCTCAAATAAGTTTTCTTAGTAATGTTTCATTCAAAAACAATGATAATATTTGCGACTCTTGCGTTAAGTCTAAAATAACAAGACAACCTTTTCCTATTAGTACCACCAAAACAAGTGCTTTTTTTGACTTGTTACATTACGACATATGGGGAAAGTATAGAAAGCCCTATTTTTTAAAAGGCAAACTATTTTTTAACGATAGTCGATGATTACAGTAGAGCGGTTTGGGGTCTTCCTCCTAAAACATAAGTATGAAGCAAGTACGTGTTTAATTGATTTTCACAAATTAATTAAAACACAATTTGAGAGGAATGATAATAAAATAAGATGTGACAATGGTGGGGAGTTTACTTCAAACCAAATGTTAAATTTCTATGTTGAACAACGAATCATTTTAGAAACGACGTGTCCACACACTCCACAACAAAATGGAGTTGTGGAACGGAAGCACAGACACTTACTCGAAACGGCTCGAGCGCTCAAAATCGAAGCAAACCTTCCAATAAGGATTTGGGGTGAGTGCATTTTAAATGCAGCATACATCATAAATAGACCTCCCTCCAAGGTGATTGAAGACAAAACCCCATATGAATTGTTGTATGATCAAAAGTCGAGTTATTTGTATGGCCTATTATCGAAGCTTCGAAACCCAATGTGACAAGTTTGAAATAAGAGGAAGACCAGGTGTTTTCATGGGCTACCCAAGTAGTACAAAGGGGTATAAAATCTATGACCCAAGTCACGACAAAATCATTGTGTCTAGGGATGTGAAGCTTGCAGAAAACATGTTTCCCTTGCTACAAAAATTAGAGAGGTGGAGCATGAAGAGGAAGATATATTCCAATACCCATTCGTCGAAAAACAAGGGATAGAAGAGTTGGACCTGACAGCCCAATCAACCACCTTGACAGTCTTAAACAAGTCGAGATGGAGGATTTGGACCTTAACAGCCTAGTCGATTCCCTTGTTAGCCATGAAAACCCACACCCTTCGGAAGAGAATAATGCCACTGAGGGGCCGGAAGGCTTAGAATCTGATAAGAATGAAAGTGTTGAAGTCCAAAATAATAATGTTGGGACGGGAAGAGAGAAACGAAGCAAGTCCACGCCTGCACATCACAATGACTTCACAATGACTATAATGTACAACTTCCCCCATCCATACATCATGCACGGCCCGCCTCTAATCAACACTCCTCAACGGTATGTCCCCTAGCAAACTTTGTCTCTTACGATAAATTTTCTGACTCACACAAATCTTTTTTGGCCGCCATCAGTTCCAATGATGAGCCAAAAGACTTTAAACAAGTTGTGCCGGATCAGAACTGGAGAGATGCCATATAAAGAGAGATAAAGGCACTCGAAGAAAATGGGACTTGGACCATAGAAGATTTTTTGGATGGGAAACGAGCTATAGACTCGAAATGGGTCTATAAAATAAAGTACAAGCCAAACGGTGAAATAGAAAGGTACAAGGCGAGACTCGTCGCAAAGGGCTACACACAAGTGGAGGGCATCGATTACCATGACACATTCGTACCAGTGGCTAAATTGGTCACGATTAGAAATTTACTTGCCATCACCGTTAAGAATGAATAGACTATTCACCAACTAAACGTAAATAATGCATTCTTGCATGGGGATTTGAAGGAAGAGGTCTATATGAGAATTCCACACGGTTACGACAAAGAGGGAGGAACAAAGGTATGTAGGTTGAGAAAGTCGCTATACGGTTTAAAACAAGCCTCGAGGAACTGGTATCAAAACTCGAACTTGGTTTCAAGCAATCTTTTCCAGACCACTCGCTTTTTATTTACAAGAAGAGGAAGGTGTTTGTTGGTGCCCTTATATGCGTCAACGACATTATCATTGTCGAAAATGACCAAGACAAAATACGAGAAACAAAAACCTACCTTGGTAACAAATTTAGCATCAAGGACCTCGACCCCCTAAAATACATTCTTGGAATCGAAGTTGCGAGTACAAAATATGGATTGGTTCTAAGTCAGCGAAAATACACCCTAGGAGCAAAATCTAAAGCACGGAAAAAACAATGGAGGCATTTGTGTGGATGCAAACAAGTATAGACGACTGGTAGGAAGGTTGTTGTATCTCCAAGCCATGAGACCGAACCTCACGTACTCGGTAAACGTCCTAGGCCAATTTGTCTCCGATCCGCGACAAGAACATTTGGATGCAGCCATGAGGGTCCTATAGTACTTAAAGGCAAACACCAGGACAAGGAATCTTCTTCCCTAAAGTAGAGGGACAAACTTGGTCACGTATTGTGATGCCGACTAGCTGGGATGTTCTTTCACAAGAAGATCACAAACCGGATACCTTCTACTCCTAGGGGGCTCCTGTCTCTTGGAAGTCCAAGAAACAATCAGTCGCTTTTCACTCCTCGGCCAAAGCAGAATACCGAGCCATGGCAACCACCACTAGTGAAGCTTTATGGATGCGATGGTTCCTAAAGGGTCTTGAAGTAGAACAAAGTGGACCTACACCCCTTCATTGTGATAACCAAGCGGCTCGACACATCACAAATAATTTGGTGTTTCATGAACGAACAAAGCATGTGGAGATGGATTGTTACTTTGTTAAGGAACGAGTTGAGTCACAAGAGATTGCATCACTCTATGTTGACACAAAGATGAAAATAGCCGATATCTTCACCAAGGCGTTGGGATCACAACAACTTGAATTCCTACTTGTCAAGCTGGGCATGCCAAATCTACACGCTCCATCTTGAGGGGGAGTATAGAATTGCTAAACTTGCTCTCCTGATTTCCTTCCTAATCACATATTATATGTTGTCCTTTTTTAGCTCCTTGATTAGCGGGGTTTCCATACTTTAATTTGTAAATCGTTTGACATTTTAGACCCTCTGGTTGTAATTGTAAAATACACGTTTTAGTCAATGAAATTTAACAGCTCGTAATCGGATTGAACAATTTATATTCTTTAGAAACTTCACTATAACCAATGAACACACACTTTTTTGATTTATTATCAAGCTTACCACATTTTTCTTTGGGAATGTGTGAGTAGGAGATACATCTAGAAATCCTCAAATTGAGAAACACAAGGCTTGTTTCCACTCCAAGCCTCTTGAGGAGTTACATTCTTAACGCTTCTTGTGGTTGCACGATTTAGAATATAGATGGAACATGCAACCACTTCTACCCCAGAACTTATGCAGTAAACATTTATTTTTCAACATACTTCTTGCGAGTTCCATAATTGTTCGGTTCTTTATTTTCGCGACGCCATTCTACTGTGACGTGTATCTCGTGGTTCATTGATGTCTTGTGCCATTATTTCTCAAAAAACTTTCAAAATGATGAGAGTTGTACTCTCATCCACCATCTGATAGTAAGGTCTTAATCTCATAATCGCTTTTTTTTCAACCACTAGTTTGAATGTTTTGAGTACATCAAACACTCAGCCTTTTCTTTGAGGAAACATCCCTAGGTTTTTCGGCTAAAATCATCAATAAACGTAAGAATATAGCGCCTCCTCTAATCGATACAGTTTTCATAGGCCTGCACACATCTGAATGTACGAGTTCGAGAGGCCTTGATGCCCTCCAAGCCTTGTCTCGTGGGAAAGAATCACATGAATGTTTCCCTAAAGTGCACCTTTCACAAATCTCATCAGTTTTGGTTATGTATGGCATCCCATGTACCATACGGGTTTTACACATGTGGGTTAAGGACCCAAAGCTTAAGTGCCCAAACCGTTAATGCCATAGCCAAGATTTATCAGATATCAACATATTAAATGAAGATAAAGTGTCCTTGAACCTTAAAGGAAACATGTAACACCCGTGATTTCCGCCAAGTGAATATAGCCTAACTATTGACTTATAATTTCATGTCATAAGAAATCAAGTAGGGATATTACACCTCGAGCCCTTGGAATTGTCGAGAAGGATCGAACAAGAAAAGTGGAGTTTTCGAACTACGAGAAATAAGAAGCTACTATGCTCGGCGACTGTAACATTGTCATTGCCGCCAAGGGCAAGGTCACAGAGACGCAATGGCATGTGGTACCACTTCAGCGACAATGCCCACGATTGTCCCATGGGGCACTCTCACTGGGCAAGGTCGCGGGCGAGGGGATTTTCGCGGTACATCTTCGGTGATAATGTCGGCGATTGTGCCAGGGGGCATTGTCGCCGGGTAGAGTCACGATCGCCCCAGAGTGCTATAAACACGATTTTAGCATCTTCTCTTCATTTTGTTACTACTTCTTTGTCTTATCTCTCTCAAAAACCTAACCACACCATCTATATCGATTTGAATACATTGAAGGCTTGGATTTGGAGCTTTGAGGTGATCTTCACATTTTGGTCAAGATTTGGATACAAGTGGAACTTCTCATCTCACCTCTCATCTTTCAAGGATTCTTAAGCTTTTAGGGTTTCACCAAACCCTCTTCCTTTCTTTTGAAGAACTAAAGTTTGGGGTCATATTTTTAATCCTAGGAAAATATTGTTGGTGGATATAAGTTGTGGTTAAGCTTAGGATTGTTGTAGAAAACTTGGAGCTAGTGGAAGGATTCAAGATCTTATCTATGGAACTCAAGTTTGTGTGTAAAACCTAGATTTAGTCTAAATCTAGTAAGGTGAATTCTAGTTGCTTTGAAAAATTATATACATGTCAAAATGCACATATTTTGAGGTTTTGAAAGTATATCCATAGTTTACCTCATTGTGATAAGTTTTGTGAATATTTGTACACTTACACATATTTGAGTTATAAAATCCTTGAAAATGGTTTACAATATTTTATGAGGTGCTTGAGTCACCAAAAAGGGGATTTTGATCCACCATACAAGTTTCTTAAACATTCAAAGAATTTGGGTATTGTGTTACTTTGGTTCGAAATATGGGAAAATTTAGGGTACAAATGGTTTTAAAAGGAATTATAGTGTGAGTTGGGGGTGTTTTATGGACGGTTATTGAAATATGGTTTATTTGGGGTTTACCCAACTTATGAGTTTTGATATTTGAAGCTTTAAGTTCTTTGACTTTAAAAATGTGAGTTGTTGGAAATGGGCATCCTTTGACTTTTGAATATTTGGAAAAGTGTGGACTTTATGGTTCAGGCCTTTTGCCATTTATACTTGGAAAAGATACCAATTTTGGGAAAGTTGTACATCGGCTTATGTAACCGTATTGATTTTATTTTATTGCCAAACGTTTTATGATGCCTTATGGCTTGACTTATACTTTAATGTGCTTTAGGAAGTTGTGCGGTTTAAATGGATCAATATGGAGCATTTTATGGAAATGCAAGTATTATATAAATGTTGGTTATTACATGTTTTGAATGCACTAGTTCATTCATCTGGAGTTATGTAATGTTTAGACTGTAATATAATGGATCCATAGGCATATAGGAGTCGGTTTGTTCATCATGGAGTTTTGATGTCCATGTTTGAGTCTAGTGACTGGTCCCTAAGTCATGTTTTTGTGTAAGCTTTCGGTGGTGCTCTTAGAGAGCCGTATACGGAACTAAGTCTTGCGACGGTGCCAATGATGAGCCGGATACGAAGACTTGTGACTTTTATAATGACACTCATCTAGAGGTCAAGTAGACGCTAGGTTCATTTGTGTATCTGGTTGCTCAAAAAAACCATATACGGGGATCCATGACCCGAAGTGAATCTCGTGAACGTTGATAAGTGGCCTAACTTTGTGTACCCACCACATTCGATGGAATTTTTCCTCTCCCGTCACCGAAAGATGTTATTTTCGGGTACTCCCTTACCCATACTTTCAGTGTTGAAATATACAACGTTATTCTATACAAATAGTAACTTTGGCCAAGCATCTTGTGTGTGTTTGGGAAATTTAAATGTTGAACGGTTATTATAAACGAGTGTTAGTGATGAATTGGAGTCATGTTTTGAGCACGTTTTGGGTGAATATGAAAGGTTGATTTATTATCCAAAACATTAATGTGAATTTGGAGAACAATCCTTACTGTCGTAATTCTTTTATAAATTCTATAATTTGTGGATAAATCGAACTTATGGTAAGCTATTGGTTTTAACCATTTTATGTCTTATATGTCGAAAACTGCTATAACTCACTAGGCGTTAAGCATAACACTTTTTCTTTTCGACATGTATATCAGGTCTTATATGGATCTGAGTGACGAGTGGAGTTTGGTAGAAGTTCCGGTAGGATGGCTTTACAGACGTCATACGGTTTTGAGAAGATAGCAGATTTGGTGGTTTTAGTTGCAGCCGACAGACTTTGTCCCTGTTTGTGGGGCTAGATAGTTCCGTTATTACTCTGATACATGTTGTAGTGTTTCTTCCTTTGTAAACTTTAGATATTTGTTATTTTGAGATACGTATTTAAGGGATTTTTTGAAGTTTTAAATTGTCTGCTATTTTCAAATTTTAGGGGTGTTACAAAACATTTTGTTTGAAGTCATACATACCTTGTCAAGGGTATTACCTTCCTTGTCCTTGATTAGACAAGCACCATAGGTGAAGTGTATCATATTTCTTCAATAAAAGTTTTCCAACACTCAGAAGACTGTGTTTAAGTGTTGGTACATAGTACACATCGGATATCCTCTTATCTTCGTTTTTTGTTCTTAAGAAAATATCACTACTGCCTTGAATTTCATGCTTCCTTTCTTCACATGTTCTTACTTCACTATGAAGAGTGTCATCCAATGTCACAAATAGTTTTTTATTACCTGTCATGTGATTCTACAACCATTATCAAGATACCATATCTCATCTAGAGGTCTATCTTGCACTTCACGAGTCATAAACATCATATCATCATTGTTACTTTATTTCATGTGCATAAGAATTGCATCCTTACCCTCTTCTGTTTGCTTCCTTTTGCAAAATCTAGTGGTGTGACCGTATCTTAAGCGTGATAACATTGTGTCTTCCTCGTCCTGTTCTCATGAAGATCCCTCACCATGATCGTCTTGAAAATTCTTTCCATTCGAGCCTCTTCCACGTCCTCTTCCTTGTCGCTTCCATTTACAAAAGTTTCTTCCTTTTCCTTTTTCATTAGAGATTCCCTTTGATGGAGTTTGTGTGTGAAATGCCTGATCAACTTGAGGTATGTCAAACTGTTTCATTCGCAATTCATAGGACTGCAAAGTCCCAGTAGACCTTCTAGGGAGAGTGTAGATAAGTCTTTGGATTCTTCGATCGCTACTACAACATATTCAAACTTTCATGTCAGGCTTCTTAATATTTTCTCAATGATGCGTTTATCTTTAATGGTATCTCCATTCATCTGATTTATCAAGACAATCACTTAATTGTAAAACTCCTCATTTGATTCAGAGTCTTTCATTCTCGGGTTGTCCAATTTGCTGTGTAAGGTTTGTAAACGTATGGTCTTAACTTTATCCTCTCCCCGATAAGTCTTGTATAACACATTCCATGCATCCTTTGATGAAACTGATGTTGATATCCTATCAAATATGGCTTCATCTACTGCTTGATAAATGAAGAATATGAAGAATAATGTTTTCCTGTCTTTTCTTCTTATTTTCCTATAGTTCCTTGATATGTTGTGCAGTCAAGCCTGTTTGGTTTGATTGTTCATTTATGCCATGCTCCACAATGTTCCACAAGTCTTGGGATTCATACAAAACCTTCATCTATATGCTCCACTGGTGGTAATTTCTGCCATTCAACTTTTTGGAGTTGGGGCTGTAGTAGGTTATTGTTTTGAGAAGCTATCTAGATGGATTTTCCTGTCGATATTTGTAAGGTTGCCGCCAATGATCGATCACTCTGATACCACTTTGTTGTAGAAACGAGATGCTATTAAATTGCAGGAAGATTGTTGCACTTAAGGGCCGTTCATTTTAGAGAAAAGTTTCACACACAGGGTACTAATAATATCATACGTTCCATTTCATATTCAACAAATTTACAGGTATATATACATCATTATAACAGTTATTTAGCTACCCTTAATAGTTATTAACAACCTTTTTTTAGTTATCAAGTCTAGATTAACTATTGCCACTTAATAATTAAATGTTTTTGTCATTTTTTGGCACAACCTTGTATTGCACAATTAGATGTGTGACATAACTTCTGTACGCATGATAATGTGATTTCATGATACTTAATAATGTTTAAATTATATGTCCAATCCTATTTTTTCACTTTGTTGTAACATATTTGAATATACTTTGTGCATAAAATATATATGTTCAATATATGTTTGTACTTAAAGATGTTATGTGGTTTACTATATTTCGTAAGTGTTTGTAGATTGTGTAATTTAACCCATTATTAGTTAGTATATCTCATATGTCTAATTCTTGAAATCATAAAAATAATATGACATGATATTTGATGACTTTCCTTGCATGTATGTAAAATTGAGTTGAGCCGAATGTCCTACATATATATATAGAGAGAAAGAGAGAGTCATTCATTTGTTAATCACGGCATTGGTGCTAACCGTGCTAACCAATCTGGACCGTTAGTTATTTATATCAATGGTTCACAATTAATTAGAATTTTGATTAAAATAAAATATAAAAAACGGTTTATAAAAATAAAATGCATGTATGCATAGGGGTATTTCGGTCAAAATACATTTCCTTTTATATTTTAATTGAAATTTATTTTAATTATTTTTTAAGATAATCATGGTGCATGAAATCAGGGAGAATCTTAAATTTAAATTATGCAGTTATTTTTTGGAGTTCTCTTTTCAATTTGCAATTATCCTTTTTTCTTTGATTTTATTTTGTCAAATCCATGATTCATATTAACCATGATTCATGTATTCCGGCGACCACTTTCAGCGTGAAGGAGATTTCGAATCCATGATTCATATTTACCATGATCCATGATTCATATTTTCAATTTGCAATTATCCGTTTTTATTTGATTTCATATTTAGCTGTTATTCTTCAAGCACTTCTAAAAGTGGTCGCCGGAATCGAAATCTCCTTCACGTTGACGTCAAAATCCAGCGAAGACGACGAAGATGACGAATTCGCGGATCTTTACGTAGTGAAATGGACATCGCTCATGATCCCCCCTATAACGATCATGATGGTGAACTTGATCGCCATTGCTGTCGGGTTTAGCAGGACGATTTACAGTACGATGCCGCAGTGGATTCGTCTTTTTGGTGGCGTGTTCTTCAGTTTTTGGGTGTTGGCGCATTTGTATCTGTTTGCGAAAGGGTTGATGGGAAGAAGGGGAAGAACACCGACTATCGTGTTCGTGTGGTCGGGGTTGATTGTGATCGTGTTCTTGATTCTATTATTTTTAACACCATTTTCGGTATTCAAATTTGTTGTTTGTAGCTTATTTTCAACCATGAAACAATGTAGAAGTGTAAATGGTATATTCATATATGTAGTTCAATGTAAATGGTATATTCATATATGCAACCTGTCCATATATGCATTTGTGCATCTTTTAAGATTGCATTTGTGCATGTGGTTATATGTTAAGTTTCAAACTTAATGTTTAAAATGTTTTTGTTTTCTGTGCATGTGTACATTGTTCAAATTATTAAGCCTTGATTTGCATATATGCATTTTGAATACGCTAGAAACAAATTATTATATTTCAAAATAAAGATAACTACCAATTTAAAAAAAAAATCTTTGAACTATGAAAACAAGATAATTGTGGCGTGAATTAGGATAGATGTGGCGTGAATTAGAAAATTACCAAGTTTAATTTAAAAATATTATATTTAATATTAAGATAACTACCAAATTAAAAATTTCCTTAAAATACGGAAAAAATTTAAATGGGCGAAAATTTAAAAATAGTATATTTAATATTAAGATAACTACCAAATTAAAAACCTCCTTAAAATATGGAAAAATTTTAAATGGCCGAAAATTTAAAAATATTATATTTAATATTAAGATAACTACCAAATTAAAAACCTCCTTTAAAATATGGAAAAAATTTTAATGGCTGAAAATTGTAAAATTCCAATAATACCCTTTGAGATTTAATAGCATTGAGTGAATGACATAAATTCTAAGAAGCTTTTGATTGGTTGAAAATTGGTTAGCACGATTAGCACCAATGTCGTGGTTAGCAAATGAAGATGTCCATATATATATATATATATATATATATATATAGTGGAAGAATATTTTGCAACCCTGAAAAAGGTTGCAACATTTGCAACTCACATCTTAACCATTGCATGATCGACGGTTATTTTATTTTTATTTTTCTGTTTTTTTTAATTAAAAATATTGGGCCCCATATCTATTGTAACCGCCGATCATGAATCCGACGGTTAAGATGTGGGTTGCAAAGTTTGCAACGTTGCAAATAAAACAACCCCTATATATATATATATATATTATATTGGTACAATTACGTCTTTGGTAACTTACACAAGTAAATTTCTTGGGAAAAAACAAACAAACTTTATGTTCAACAAACTTCATTTTAAATAAATTCTTATTTGGTATAACCAAAAACTGAACCGATTTCATAAATTGAACGTTATTCAGTTTGGTTATCGAGTAGTTTTGAAATAATTGAAAACCGAATAACACCCTCTCTTGGTCCTCCTCCATTTTTTTAGTTTATCTTGTAATTCAATTGTCCAGAATTATTAAACATTTTATACATGACATCATATTAAAGAAGAAACATACCTCCATACTATGACTGGCCAACTTACTCGACATAGCCGAATAGGTGACCCCTTCTCTAGTATAGCCTGTCCATAAGCCTCCTACAATTTACAAAAACAATAAAATATTATTTTTACAGCATAAAGACTGTAAATCGAACATTTTCATAATCTATTTTTAATAATTAGAGTTATCAAAATACAGTGAAAGTCATATTGTATATCACTTCATTATGGCAGGGATGGAGGGAAATATATGCTTCAAAGATACACTAAAAGCTTCCATGGATTTTCCTTTACAACCCCCAACCCTGACCCCGACCCCGGTTTCTGCTAACGGTCCTTGGCCCCCGCCCGATCCTTGGCCGGTACAGGGATTAAAATCCCATCCCCGGTCTATTTTATGGTCAAATCCTGATCTCATTCCCCGGCCCGTTCCCCGTTTCCGGTAGTTGTCTTTTTGACTGTTTTCGTCCCTAATCCAGACTTCCCACAACCGTTTTTGACTGTTTTCATCCCTATTTTAGACTTAAATACATCAAACTAAAAATAAATCAAACTATAAATAAAGATACATCAAACTAAAAGAAAAGCATCTAAATAAAAGATACATCAAACTAAGTGAACAAATATATCGAACTTAAAGATACATCAAACTAAAAATAAAAGTTTAAACTTCAAAGGAAAGCATAAAATGACCATTGAAATCCTAGTTGCAAACAATACATCAAACTTAACAAAATACATCAAAAATTTAATGTTTCTAAGCAACACATTAGATATGTAAAACCTATCAAATCCTTGTGTTTCTAGGTCACTCAACATCCTCATCGTATGCAATTGTTTGATCAAATCTTTGGGGTTCTCCTTGTTTTTTTTCTAAAATTAAAATAATTCAAGTTAGAAAAATTGTATATACACGTATGATAGAACAATTTATATAAATATTACCTTTTCAAGTTCTTTTCTTAATCAACTTTGGCTGCACACCAATGCTCCAACTGTTTTCGATTTCAACCGACTATGTTGTTTCATTATGTTATTCCCGCTCATGTTAATAGCTGACTCTGATGCTACTATAGAAATTGGAATGACTAACACATTCTGCACAATCTCCCGCAAGATAGAAAACTTAGCACCGTTGCACTTCTACCACATCAATATATCAAATCCTTCTTTATTTGGTAACAATTTCTCTGCCAAATAGTCATCCAACTCGGTCATTTCAAACATATGATCCTCAGAGATCATATTCTCAAATCCAATTCCAATGAATCCTTGTTCAAAAAAGATATCCCCACATCTAAGTGAGTAGTGCCACATTGTCCTTTCCCTTTGTTATGATCATGCTTTTTTTTTGTACTCTTGAAATATATCATTGCATAGGCTACGTATCCTCATAACCTCATCTTTTGAGTCAATACCATGAATATTTGGAAAGAGATAATTGATCAACTTTAGTTTATACCTAAGATCTAAAATAATAGCGACCCTCAAGACATCATGTATGACTCCCCAATATTTATCAAATTTGAGAAACATACTTGATGCCATGTTCCTAATAACGACCGTCTGAGCATTTTGCCAACTCCTAGTAGATACTTTCATGTCACAAATCAAAGGGAAGAACATGTTCGAAGTGGGATACTTGGTCCCAGAGAATGTATCGTTCACACGATAAAACAACTTTAACCATACGCCATTCTCCATTCCTCTTCACTAGGTAAACAAAAATAATGTTTCTCTTTCTTGCTCAAACGAGTAAACACATCTTTATGCTTTAAGGAAACATTCAACATTATATAAACATAATTCCATCTAGTCTTACAATCAATCACTAATTCTCTTTCATAATCTAAACCTAGTTGCCTTGTAACAAATCTGAAGTCTTTGTCCCTTTTAGGAGAACATAACCAAAATGAGACACTATCCATAACATTCTTGATTGCCTTATCACTCACACTCACAGAAATCCATCTTGCCAATGAGATTAATGATATGTGCACAACATCTCATGTAAAACAACCCACCTTTTAAAATTAATGAGGAAGGAGTAAGAGCACCTAAGAGTTTGTGGATCAAAGAATCATTTCTTGAACAATTGTCAAGTGTCATTGTTGACAACTTGTTGTCAATGTTCCAATCCATAAAGCATTTTATCAGAACATGGGACAATGCATCAACCCTTTGTGGAGATGATACATGTCTAAAGCTGCATCAAAGAGACAGAGAATATATTAAAAATTATCATTATAGATTTTAACATTGAATTATAAAGATTTAAAGAATAGTAAAAAGAGAAATAACCTGATAATCCGATTTTGTAACCTCTGGTTGGTATTATGTAATGTGTTTTTATTGCCATGTAACCTTTCTTTTGGTTACCTGTCGTCCACATATCAGTTGTAAGAGCAATCATGCTTTCATTCTCTTCCAAAGAACACAATGTATAACACTTTTTTGTTTAATATATCTTCATGATATCGATCTTGATTGTAGCTCTACAAGGCACCTTAAATAAAGGTTGAAGACTATTTGAATAACTTTGAAAACCATGATGCTCAACTATATAAAGTGGATAATCATGCATAATAATCATCTTAGTTAACTCATCCCTAGACGTTCCAACACTAATGGCATAATTACTCAACAAAGATGCTTTCCCATCGTTAGTTGTTTGCTCTTGAACTAGAATATGTTGTCTTATGTCCTTTGTAACTCTCCTAGGACATATTTTGAAGTGATCTATCAAATGTGTCCTCCATCATTTAGTCTACAAGTCATCTGTTTATTGCAACACATACATTTTGCAAATCGACAAGCACCATTATATATTGCTTCAAAATTGTTCAAACAATAGATTTTAATCTTTTGTTTGATGGTTCAATGCTCGTATTTGACTTGCATGCTTACAGATTCGTTAGTATCATTAGAAGTCATTTGATCTTGTGAGTCCGTGATCGTTACCAGATAATCAAACAACAAATATAAACGATAAACCAACCTGATTCGATAACAAACGCGGATTACAGAGGTTGATTTGTTTTCTGTTTAAGCTCACTTCTCTCTGGTTCTTGATGTTGGATCGATATGTGTGTTCTGAGATATTGAAAGTTATGAGATTATAATATATCTCAAAACCTTTTATATCTCAAACATAATATCTCAAAACTATAATATCTAAAAACATAAACTAAATATCTAGATATTTAGGACTAATAGTAAAATACAATAAAACTTTAACATTTATTACAAAGGACATTAGACTTAATATCGAGAGCGACTTTTCAACGTTAGCTTCAGATTGCAAACTTCAGCTTGGATGATCTTGAATCCAATAAATCTGTGATCTAACAATCTCCCCCTTTGGATCAAGATCATTACTAAAATGATTTAGCAATCTGGTCTTCTCTTTCAGCTCAGAAGATGCAATCTCTTTCTCTCTTCAATTTGTAATATTCTCCAGGTTTAGCTCAGAATGCTTTAACAAAGTATCTTCAAAGAAAATTTCTCTCAGATCAGTATGTCTTTAGAACACTTTGAAGAATCTTTTCTTGGCTAGCTATTCTCTTCTCTATCTTCAGAATAGTTGGAAAAGTTCTCTAAACCTTTGATCTTTCACATTTCTTGGTAGGCTCTTCTCCCTCTTTTTGATGAAAAGTGCAACGACTTCATCAAAACATATATCAAGAAATGTCTTTCATCAGGAGCCTCTGATTCGTCAATTCAAAAGATATTCATCCAGATCTTTGCAAATCCAGACAAAATAATCGTGTAACACCTGAATCAACAAATGAATCAGTTAAAATGTCTGTCAGTAACACTAAGTCACTGTGTGTAACGAATACACATTGGAAAGGAGGTTTTTGATGTTGACTCCCCCAGGGCTTCCATTCAATCATCGAAAACACCACAAGGGCAAATTCTATGAACGTTATAACAAAGAAACAAATTCCTTGTGTGTTCGTGCATGTGTTAGAAAGAATTAAGCACGTGAGGATTGCTTATAGGCTTAAAATTGTGTTAACCACTGAGACAACAGGAAGTTAAACACAGACTCAATTGTGCATGATTGAAGTGCGAAGGTGGGGCAGACTTCCTTCTTTTCAATATCCAAATTTTCCAAATGAAAATCAGATAGAAAATGTGTTGCATCCCCTTTGAAAATGTGAAACACTTTCTTGTTAAGAAGAAAATAAGTAGATGGTGAGGTTTGATCAAGAGTTGGCATAGGCTAGTTGCCTGTTTCAATAATGATCACCAAAGAATTTGTGAAACATTAGAATTGTGGTTGCCCGGCTCAGAAAAAGTTGGTGCAGAGTTGTGATATTCTTTTAACTCTGTTCTCACACCCTCTTTCTTTTAAACATTTAACTTTCTCTAACCAAACTATCTTTTTCCTATCTTTTTCTGTATGACTCATCACACATTGCACACTCATTTCTTTTCGACTTGTCACACTCAATCATTATGGATTAACTTCGTGGGTAGAAATCACTGGTTAAGGTGATTCCATAGAAGTTGTGTTAATTCCTAGCACAAAGAAATCATGTTTTCCTATGATGCATATAATGCTCAGAATGGTTTAACTATTTCAGTTAAAGCACAATGTAGATCTTGAAAACATTTAAAGTCACACTTCCAATTCATGAAATCGGTTTAAGATTCTGGAAGTGGTTTGAACATTTAAGAACAATGTTTTCTATGATTGAAAGTTGTTCAACTTTCAACCATATATGAGATTAAGATAAAGGATTATACCTTTACGTGTGATCTTATATCTCATGAAGCTAAGCTTAAAGTCATAAAGATATGATCTTTTAAGCATCTCTAAAAAATTATGCAAAAGTCTTATGTCATAGTCAAAGCAAACTTATTCACTTAAATTAAAAAGACAAAAAGCAGTAAAACTATGAAAGTACGAGTTCTGATCAGAAATAATCAGAAGTCATCACCTTTTTACTCCCCCTGAAATTATGCATCAGTACATTATCAGTTGTAAAAGATATGCATAAAATTTCAGACAAATATGTATGTACTCCCCCTTTATGGTTGATTTCCTCATTCGAGTATCGGAGTACAATCTCTTTTTTTCAGCGTGGAGTAAGGTCTTTTGATCTTTGAAGTGCGGGTCTTGAACTGTTGTATTCAAGAACCTCTTTTTCTTCTACTCCCCCTTGACAGTAGGTGCCTGCAACACAGAATCATTATCCTTCTTTGGTACCCACTAGTATTTGGGTCCATGAGTGTTAGTTGCAGTTCTTGTGGGGGTAACTGAGTAAGATCCATACCAGAAATGGTCACTCGTCTTATGAACAGAATCATGTGTACGACAATAAGAACAATAGAATTTCTTACCTGACAAACTGATTAATTTATCTCTTGTGTAGACAAAATCAGGTTTACCTTTATGCGCATTGTTCTTCTTGGCATTCTGTGTATGTACACATGACTTCTTACATTTCAGCTCATTTTTCTTCTTTGCTTTAACTGGTTTCCTGTTCCAGACCAGTTCAGCTTCTTTGTAGCTTCTTCTCCTTCTTTGTGTACTTGAACCATCTATATTTCTATCAAAGAAAAGGTTAGAACTACGAATCTGATTAGAAGATTTAACTAACCTTTTGGAAGAAACAGGTTTGAATGTTGAACTTGCAGCTGACTTGAAAGAGCATTCCGAATCAGCTGAATCATCTCGAGGTGAGTGGACAATTGACTCTGGAGTCTTGCCCTCAGTCACCACCACCATTTAGATAGTCTTTTCAAGCTCATTAACCTTTGAAGAATAACTGTTTCTTTCTTTGACAAGTAGGTCAATCTTCTTCTCAAGCTCACACTTCTTTTTCTTCTCTTTCTGTGCATTCTTAGAAAGTTTAGATAGCTTTGTATTAAGCTTTCTAATTGCAGCTTCAAAGGTGCTTCTTTCTTCTTCAAATTCCTTCTTAGCACCCTTCCTACCATCTGATATCTCTTTTAAGTATCCATCAGTCTTTTGATCAAATGCCTTCTTCTCCTTGGCAAACTGATCTCTTTCTAAAATGATTACTTTCTCAAGGTTAGAAATTTGTTGAGAAAGCTTCAAACATTTAAGCTCAAGCACCTTCTTCTCCTCAATACTCTTCTTGGAAAGATCTAAGAACTTCTTCTCAAACTCTTTTTATTGTGAGTCCGTGATCGTTACCAGATAATCAAAACAACAAACAATAGATGATAAACCAACCTGTTTCGATATATAAACACGGATTACACGGTTGATTTCTTTGAGTTTGAGCTCTCTGTTTGTTTTTCTCTCTATTTCACCTTTCTGGTATGTGTTGTGTGTGTTAATTATTGTGTATGATAGAGAGAGCAAGAGATAATATCTATAAAAAGATATTATCAAAACTTAATAATAAACTAATATTAAACCAAAACATAATATCTAAATAATAAATATCTAGATATTATAACTTTGACACTTATTACAATTTGACCCCTAGACTATGGTTGAGAGTGACTTTCAGCTTTAACTTCAGATTGCGATCTTCGTTTTGGATGATCTTGAATCCAATGAGACTGTGTCTTAACAATCTCCTCCTTTGGATCAAGATCATTACTAAAATGATTTGGCAATATGATCTTCTCTTTCAGCTTAGAAGATGCAATCTCTTTCTCTAGCTCAGAATGCTTTAGCAAAGTATCTTCAAAGAAAATTTATCTGAAATCAGCATGTCTTCAGAATACTTTGATCTCGCAGTTCTTGGTCTTGTAATGTAATGGACTGAACATTTCTTCAAACTTTAGATTCTCCCCCTTCCCCATTGCCATGCCTACATCAAATCATACCAAGTATGATTAAACATAAGGAAACTAATTTCCCAAGGGCATACCTTAATGACAATATTATAACCATGTAATCATACGTCACATTAATTGATGGATCATATCGCATAATCAATGTACAAAGCTTGAAAGCATATTTATCCAATTGATTATTAATTGGTATAATAATTTTTCAGACACATATAGATACTAAAATACATTGCATAATTTAACAAGTTGATATCCAACTCACAACTCACACTTTGACATTGAACATCATCTAAAAATTATTTATAGAAAACCAAAGTATCTAAAAACCTTTTAGTATCAAGTGTTAAAACACCTTCTTATTGAATCACAATGGATACCAAATTACGCACTAAATATTCAAAGGTATATGGCAAAATATGAGCCATGATGACAAGTTGAAAGGCAACAACAATGTGTTCTCAAAGAACTCTCTTTGAATATACGACAGTTGGATTTGTCCTCAATTGCAGGACAACCCCACTTCCCCTTTGGTAGTCTCAATCCCCCGATTCTCTCCCCTAATATCTGTGACAAACTCCTCTGGTGAAAAACGGATGACAACCTCACTCCTTTCTCGGTGCATGAAGTGTGGCTCAGCATCCGCCCCAATGAGCCTAAGATGGATTGGCATTACAACATGGTCTGGTTCTCGCAGAATATTCCCAGACATGCTTTCCTCGTCTGTTTGCCATGAAGCCGCGTCTCAAGACGCGTGATAAACTCCGCTCATGGGAGGCCTATTCGAATCTGTTGTGTGACCTTTATCATAATTGGTCTGATTCCCATAATCATCTCTCATCTGATTGCCCCTTTCCTAGGCAGGTTTGGTGCCTCAAGCCGAAGTTGAACCTTTCTAATGTCCCAGAAAACTTTTTTTTTTGGTAAAGGAGTATCCCATACCACTTTGGGCCCGGACAAATCTTCTCGAAAACAGGCCTATGGCCCGCGGGCATTCATCCCGTGGCCACAATGCTGCGAGTGGGGCTCGAACCCGGGCAACCGCTATGAAGTCCCCAGGCGCTTACCACCACGCCACAACCTTGGGCAGACATTATCAGACATCTCCATCAGACATCTTCAGCCTGCCACCAAAGCAAGACCATTTGGTCTATTATTCGCATATTAGTGTTGGTTGGGACTGTCTGCCACTTATGGAATGAAATGAATAATCATATCTTCAAGAATAAGATAAGATTATATTTTACGCCCGTTAAGACACATTCTAATGATGTTCGATCTAGAGTTTCTAGCTTGACTTTGAAGCCTTCCCCCAATGACTATGTAAGACATGTCTGGAACTGTAAACCCTAAACCCTAAACCCTAAACCCTAAACCCTAAACCCTAAACCCTAAACCCTAAACCTTCCTAGCTTGTGGTTGGTCTTCTCTCCCTTTCTTTCTTTTCTCCCTTTCTCTTCTCTTTGTTGCTTTGAGCTTTGCTTTTTTTTTTGGTGGTTGCTTCGGTTTAGCTTCCACCCGAGTGCTGCCTTGGTTTTATTTTCTTGTTAAAAAAATTAGAAACTCGAAAATGTCTTTTTTTTATTGGAGGGGTTGTCCACTCTATATCAAAAAAAAAGTGCATGAGAGTTTTACAAATCAAACTTGTAAATTATCAATTGCTCACACCAATTGAAGAAAACAATTTAGAAAGTTTGATTAAGTAATGAGACTCTCCACCTCAAAACGAGACCTCTTTTTTTTTTTGGAGAAGTAAATCAAGTTTAAAATGGAGGCAACCAAGGAGATAAAACATTTAAAACATATATCATTAAATAATTTCATGTCACAATAAAAACTATTAAAGCATCATGACATGTAGAGACACTTTGTCTTCATTCTTCTATGTAAATCAAAACAATTGAATGTAAGCATGATTAATACTTTTTATCAAAATTTACATTGCATAAAGTATCTATATTATTTTATTATAACATAATTTTGAAAACGTTAAAATCTCAAATATGCTACTTATGTTATGCAACATGTAATTCTAATGTGAAGGACATATGTTGCCTCAGTTCTCTTTGATTGCAATCCACTTACAATGGACAATTCTATCCATGGTAGTGAAACCATTTGGAACTGATGTTTCCGCATATACAACAAAGCAATCAATAGTTTTTATAGGAATTTCCATTCGCATATGCATAAGCATGTAGTTGAAAAAAAAATTAAGTGATAGAAAATTATATTTTTATTTTTGAAAAGAAGTGTGGTACCAAAATTGCAACAATATGATATGAATAAAAGATCCATTTAGTCTTAAGCTTTGCAAGTTAAACTAACGATTTGTTACATCATTCTTTATCATACAATATACCAATTATAAAAATGGAAGAAACAAACAAACTCACGTAGGTAGCATCTTAAACAATTAGATACCCGTTAATCACAAAATGACCAAACAAAAAACTTTGTGACAAGATTATATAAGATTCAATCACATAAGCCAAAAATTTGCAAACTTTGATTGTTGAAAACAAGACATTAATGTATTCAACAATCCTTTTTGACGAGATGATGAATTGTTAATTAAGTATGAGCGAATGAATATGAAATCTAAAACACGAGCTCATACAAGTTTGTATACCATGCTTCTTCAAATAAACATCTATGATGCACCAAGCCATAAGCCATAATGGGTATAAAAACATTGTCGGTGGGGATTACAAATAGTCAAGACGTTTTTATAAAGATCCCCATACAAATAAAATTCCTTCAAAATATTTATTTCAATCTCGTCAACTCATAAATATGAATCATTTAAAAACAACTCTTTCATAAGCATATACAATTTTGAAGCACACCAGTTTGAAAAGTTGCTCATTCAAGTTTTCTTTTTCCAACTCTAGAGGATCTTTATGAAATACAATTTCTCAAACTTAAGCATGCAACTAATTTATTAACCAACGAAATCAAGCATCAATAAATCAATCAACTAGAGAGATGTAGGCATGAAAAAGAAATCTATTCTTGTTATAGATGAAAAAAATCCCCTTTAGGTTGAGATAGCATCAATAATGAAGTAAGATAAAAAAAAAGAATGACATAATTACTTCTCAACATTCTAAAAAAAATAATGGTGTTGCTACGAAGAAAGTGAATCATATAACAATTAAGCATTTAAGGAGTAAGCAAGTAACATAAGAATTATATTTTATACAACAAACATGCATAAAAGTTCGGTACGCTTTAAAAGTTCTGAGTAGAGACGTGTGACTTTCGAGATACAAGAACTTCTTAGATTCTACTTTTCACCACGAGGTCTAAGAACTTAGAAACCTCTCTTGTTGTCTTCAAAGTTTTCAGCGGCTTCACTTCTCTCTCATTTTCTCACAAGAACAATTAGTTTTGATGTAGAGAAAAAGGATAATGTAAGACAATATATAGTTTCCAAATAAATAATGGAATCATACCTTATAGTTATAGGGGTGTTCAAAAAAACCATTGGACCACTCAAACCAGTCAAACCAGACCGTTTTTTTGGCGGTTTGAGCGGTCTAGTGGTCTGACCTGAAAAATAGCCAAACCGCTCGGTTGGGTCTAGTCTGCAGTTTGAACATTTCTTTGAGTGTCTATAGCGAACCAACCGCCAAAAGTACATATGTATTAATTGTATTTATTTTTCATGTTGTAGACTTTGCTTTTATGGTCCGGTTAAAAAAAGGTTCGTCAAAGACATTATATTTTTTAGTTTTCATTTCACAATTGATAAAATTCCAAAATCCGTCAAAAATCAAAGTCAAAATTCTTAATCGTTCTTTGCCTTGCTCAATGCTTGTCCAAAATTCGAACTATTGTTGTTGAATTTGTTTAACTTTAATTTTTTCATTTGCTCAATGTCTTTTTCTAATTTTAGATATAGACATTTTTATAATTCACCATATAATTTCTTTTAATAGTGTTATATTAATAGAAATTTCATTTTAGATGTAGATGTCATGTTTTAGTTTAAACCGGTCATTCCATATTGCCGTTTTGTTGTACGGGTTGACTGGTTTGGTAACTTGTTGCTAAACCGCTATGTTTCGATATTTTCTAAACCACCATAGCAGTTTGGTTTGTGGTTTGAGGGGTTAAACTGTCCAAAACAGACCGCGAACACCCCTAATAACTTAGTAATTCCCGAACTATGTTATGCCCACTTACCATATGCCACGCATATCAAACCGGTGTTTATATGTCATCTTATCTTGCATCAACATGCAATGGAATGTAGTTCACGTTTATTTACTATGCATTACAATGCATTGGAATGGAATTCACTGGTGGTGATAAGCTTCAACAAGCGTCTCAAAAACACCAAAATGGTAACCTCAAGGTTTGAGCAATTAGTTCAAGGATAGTCATGTAATACTCAATGAAAACAATATCATATACTTTAATAAGCTCAAGAAAGACAACATACATGTCATAATAATTGTCACATAGAATGTAAGCAATGAAGCACGAGAATTATATAAAAGAGTCAAGACATGAGTGGTTGACAAAAATATATCAAATAATAAGTCACTCCACATTTATAATCAAGTACTAGTATGAGAATGTTCATACGTTATTAACATAACAAGGTTTACGCACACAGATATAACATGAAATCATTGTATAACAATATATATGATGCAAAAGACAACTCACATAAGCACAAGAGTATTGGACATTAAATAATGAATGTGTGTGACGTCAAACCCGTAATTAAGTACAAGACGAGATCTTCAATTTTATATCCCATTTTCAACTATACAAATGCACATGTAATAGATTTTATTTTACACAATCTTTCATGGGTCATATAGGCATTAGTACATAACATTCAAATAAGCAAATAAGAGAATTTTTTTTAAATAAGTTCTGTTGGATCCGCACATCTTATCCACAGAAATCCGTGAGATCCACACATGTTTATGAGAACATGAAAGTTTTATGTTGGATTCACGGATCTTGCTCGTGGAAATCCGTGAAAAACATTTTTGACAAATTTCAATTTTAAGTCCACACAAATACCGTGTCATGTCTTGCATAAGATTTATCATTCGTAAATGCATAACAAACATATTTTAACATGTAAACACATTACAATCTTGATAACCAATTTCTCATTGTTTTGGGATTTTCAATACAAAACATCCCCTTAGGGATCCACTTTGAAATCATTTTAACATGACAAAAGTTTTCATCTAGCAATAATAAGGAGCATGTACTTGAATCTTTTAGATTATACATATACACATGGTTTTTCATATAATTCACATTTTGCACACAAGGACGATTTCGTAGCAGTTTTCCTAAATGTCAGGGTCATGCATGGAGGAGGGAGGCACACACACATGCTTAGGGCCCACAAATATTTGGGGCCCAAAATTTTTTCTTAGTATATAGTATGTAGTAGTTCAAATAGATTAATTCATTAAAGAGACTCAAAAAATTGTAGCATATAATAAGAGGCAAAAGGTATGTAGTAGATAATAAGAGCCCAAAAATATACAACTAATTACATTGGAGAAGAAAATTAAAAAAAAAAAGTTAATTGGCCATTCGTTATATACTATTGCTTATTGCCATGATTTCTTCACTTGGTACCAAGGTCCAATATTGTTTTTGTTATCTCTATCTCCTTGATCGTTTTCGTGCTTCAGTAATACAACGAATGACAACTTTAAGATCGTGAGCTTGCTATTGCTATCTATTTTTGTTTGATATTTTTATCTATTTCTGCTTCTATTAACCAATGCTATTTTCTTATGTTGTTTGTGTAATTGCTTTTATTAGTTATTGATATCTATTTTCGCTTCTACAAATGATATAATACTATTGTTTGACGATTGATATATTGTTCTTATGAGTTGTGACGTGTTTCATGGTTTTGTGATTAATCAATAAATTTTATCTACTAAATGTATCTAGGTTTTGTGATTAATCAATAAATTTTATCTACTAAATGTATCTAGTAACACTACTGTTATACATGTCATGTTCCATAAACTTTTAATCGTAACATCTTATTTTAGTAGAGTAAGAAAAGAAGAAAAAGGAAATTCAAATATTTTTTTCAATTTTTTGACTTCTTCATCTTTCATTGGGATTCCACTACACACTACAATATTCTATTGAAGTACTCAAGCAACCATTCCTTGAACTTGCAAATTATAGGTTTCATTAATTATTTATTGTTATTGGATCTCGATGTATGGTATCATCTTTTCTTCCACATTCTTATTGATCCTCATTTGCCTACTTGCCCATAAATTAAACCTTGATAATCTTCTTTATATTGATCTCTGATTGACTCTTTCAATTACTTCCTCCACATTATTTCTCTTTTTTGTATCAAAATAACACGTATTTTTTGTTATGAACTAAGAAAATGCTTAAAATTTCAAAAACTTTACCGACCATAATAGATAAAGTAATAGAGGGAGGATCATGCGAGAAGTTAAACATTTTGCGAGAAGGCGAGAAGTGTTTAATCATATATGATTACACGGCTTGTAAGTGTGTTTAATCATTATGATTAAACGTCTATGTATTGTCAATATAATATGTGTTTAATCATATATGATTAAGCTTGTGTATCATATATGATTAAACACTTATCGCTTTCTCGCAAAATGTTTAGCTTCTCGTTTGAACTAAAGTAATATCTATATTTTAGGACTTCAAAACTATCATTGTTTTTTTTTATTACGCTATAGTATTGGTTGCTAATTACCTAAGAAGAAGTACGTAAATCTTAAGTACTCTCTTATCTATAATAAAGAATAACAATATTTATTTCCTCCATGAATTATTAGGATTTCGTTTATTCAATAATTTTACTAATGAAAAACATTTATTGAAAAAAATCATCCTCATTGAGGCCCCGATTTTACTACGCCCATGACCTATAAAATGTTAGGATTAGCTGCTAAACACATGAGGAGGTTTATAACTTACATTGTACAAGAAAAGACACTTTTACCGGCGAGTTTCGGAAACCCGTCGCTAAAAGAAAGGCGACTTAGAGGAAAACCGTCGGTAAAAGTTGAACTTTTTGCTGAAGGAAATTGTTGCCGGCAAAAACAAACTTTTATCGGAAGCTTTCTTCTAAGTCGTCGGTAAAAGTTACCTTTATCGACGGACTTTTCAAACTCGCCGGCAAAAATAGCTATAACTTTTAATGACCTTTTTACCAACGCATTTCATTAACCACTCGGCAAAAGTATTTTATTTTAACTAATAATTGTTTTTACTTAAAATTTTGCCAATGGGCTTCGTAAACTCGCCGGCAAAAATGAGCTTTTGCCGACGAATTTAATACAACACGCCGCTAAAAGTTATTTTTACCGACGGACTTTCCAAACCCGTCGGTAAAAGTTTGACTTTTTGGCGAAGGAAAACGCCACCGTCAAAAATGAACTTTTCCACGAATTTCATATAACTTGCCACTGAAAGTTATTTTTCCGATGGACTTTTCAAACTCACCGGCAAAGGGGGTTTGAATTTGTAAAGTGTAATATCACATGTAACGACACTAACAGTACGTTGCAATCATATTTTTGTTAATTTAAGGGAGCACGCATCAATTTTAAGGGGATGGACTTTTAAGACCCCTAAAAAGGTTCCTTTACGTCGTCGGGAAGGTAGATGGGGTGCACGTGCACCCACGTCCTTCTTATTAGGTCCACCCCTACGACTCAAGCATTACTCCATGTTAATTAACTAAACGAGACACCAGCTACAACCAATACAACCCATCACAACTCAATTAGACTCCTTATGACGCATTACTACCTAGTACAACCCATACTACTCAATCTTTTGATTGAGATTCAGATTCTTGTTTTAGATTTATGATTTAGAGTTCTTGATTTAGTGGTTCTTGATTTAGGAGCATTCAAGAAGATGAATATTCAAGAAAAAGAATTATAATTAATTAGAAAATGGTAAAATAAATGAAATAAGGTAAAATGACCATAATACCCTCGTGTTTAACAGAGAAATTAGACGTCTGTTAAAGCATACCTGGAAGGTTATCATGTAATAAATGAAGTTAAAGGAGCAATTCTATAACAATCGTCAAACGTGTGGACCAAATCCGTAATTTACTTTTTTCTAATTTGTTTTTCACATTTCCCACTTACTATTTCTTGCCATTCTGCAAAACCCTAAACCTAACAAAGTCCATCCTATCCTCATATCTCCTCCAAGTGCCTCTTGTTGCATTGATAAGTTGTTGATGGTCATAGCAAGCAAGCAAATAGCATGGACAGTACAACAATCAAGAAGTCGGATAGCAATTATTTTTCGTCTTCAAATCCAAATTAGTATAAGCACATATGTAAGTTTTAAACTATTGATGGAATTTGGTTATGAGTCAAAGGGTAATCAAAGAAGTCAAGAATCTTGGATGTTTCTAAATCACCACTCGAATGGTTTTTCCATTTTATGGAATCTTCTTGCTACAGCCAAATAAGGGCATCAGTCCCACCTTACCAAAACTTTTTGTGATTTAGATATGTTTTTACAATTGTGATTTAGATATCTTTTTACAATTGTTCTACTGGTCTCGTTCTTCATTCTCTTGATATTGTTATCTCGTGTCTATTCAATTTACTCATCATATCTTGTAATATTCCATCGCCCAGACTAACAGCTAAGGATGGTAGGATTATCGAAAATCCCTTTTATCGTCCTTCTGTTAATCTATCCTAGAAACCAATTAACATTAGATTGCATATGATTATTGTTACAATGATGAAGATGTAGTCCCCATCTGTGCCAACCAAGTTGGTCCATACTATAATCCTCGGTTAGTCACTCAAATCCTCGGTTAGTAAAATATTCAAATGTCTACATTTTATTAGTAATGATGCTTTGATTAGGTAAGTATTTATTGTAACTCCTAATCGTTTTCTTGTTGTATTTCCATATCAGATTCACCGTTTGAGGTGACCTACCTGCCCATTTTTTTGTAGAATTTACTCTATCTTCTCTCACTCTTTATAGTAAGTTCAACTTAATTAACCATTTACTGTTTTGTATGATGGTTTCCTATTTTTATCAGCATTGATTACGATGGATTTTGAAGTTTCCCGATCTGAGTTTTGTGTTTTGTCATGGTTTCCTTTTAATTTATCCAACTATTTGTTGATAGATC
Organism: Arctium minus; assembly: GCA_954870635.1. Taxonomy (NCBI): domain Eukaryota; kingdom Viridiplantae; phylum Streptophyta; class Magnoliopsida; order Asterales; family Asteraceae; genus Arctium; species Arctium minus. Next base: position 75,386,279 of record OX941092.1, on the reverse strand, counting down.
GTAAGTTTTAAAGTTTGTTTAAGGTTTTGAGGGAATGCGCTAGTTAAATGTATGGTACTCATTGTTGTTTAATACAATCATTTTGATGCATTTGAAGTTTCTTGATATGGGATATGTGATTCGTTGTGTCGCTTGATGTAATAACCCTAAAATTTCTAAGGGGTATTATATTAGAAGCTTAAGGGTTGTTTTGCAAAGCGGATGATTCTTGAAGGATTAAAGTTGGAATTTGGGGGTAATTATTGCTTAGTTATTGCTTTATAAGGGACCATTGCTGTAAATTTGAGTATAAAAGACTTTGTTCTCAAATGTTCCAACCGACTTATTCATTTTTCATTCTCACCATCTTTTTCATTCTCACCATCTTTTTCATTCTCACCTTCTTGTGTGTGTACGATTAAAGAAAGAAAGATCGAGAGAGAGAGAGAGAGATTGAAGAAAAACATGGAAAAAGAAATTATAAGAAAGAAGGTTTGGGTTATAGTTTTTCTTTTGAGGTGTTCGGTTTAAGCAATTTTAACCATTAAGACTCAGGGTGAAATAATTGGGCTCGAGGTGAGTTTTCGTTTAACCATTTTCGAACTGAAATACATATATTATAAAATTATTATTTTGATGTTATACCTAATTGGTATGTTTGAATTATTACCGTTAGCTGTGATAAAATGGTTATTATTACATGTTGTTTATTATTAACACATGCGGTTGGATTATAAATTTTTGGGATAAAGGGACTTTCACAATAGAAGCCGGGTGTGTTAGGACTGTGATGGTCCGAGCAAGGGTTATGTATATATAGTGCCCACAAATTTGGTTCGCGTGGTGGGCCACAACCGGTATTGATTGCGATCTTATCGGGGTGTGTGCGGTTAAATTGTGGCAACTGTTGTGGTTAGTTACCTGGGTGAGATATTGTGCCTGAGAGACTACTTTATGAGTAAATGATTTATTTGTGACATTATGTAAAAGTGATTTTACTGAATTATTTATCTGACAGAGATTTACTCACTAGACCGTATGGTCTAACCCTCATTTTGTTTTCAAAATATGCATTTCAGGTGAATTTTATATTGAGATTGCTAGCCTGGGAAAAAGGGTAAGTAGTAACTATTGTGGTGAAGGTTGTCTCCATTTACCGGTTTGTTAGCAATTGATCGGGTTATTTATTTTGGTTAAAGGTTATGGTGATTATAGATTGGTAAGAATTTAAATCACCGGTTAGAATTTATTATTGCGGTTAGAATTATTTCTTTCCGTCGTTGTATTTGAGGTGATTCTGGGAAGATTATTTTAGTCGATTCTTTTCGAATCAAATTTGGATGGTTTCACGTTATTGTGGTTAATATGGAAACCGGGTCGTTACACTTGACATGGGTTAAAGTTTGATTGATTCAATCTTCTTCGTTCAATTGTAGTTTCATTTGTTAGACATGCATTGTTAGTATAATTGTTCCATTTGTAGTTTTTGAAATTTGAATTTCTCCTGATTATTGATTTTAATTGCTTGGTGTTCACATGATTTGAATTGTGATATGGTTTCAGTAGTAGCGAACTATGGAATCAATTATTAGAGTTATTTATATAAATTGTTGATGTCTACATGGATCTGAATTAGGGGCATTGAATCGTGATGTGTTTTCAGTAGTTGGAACTCAATTCTTTAATGTTAGGGTTGTTATGTACTAGTTTGGTTTGATGTACATTGTGTTTTGTTGTATGTTATTTGTTAGAGGTTTTGTATCTTGATATGTTTCGAAGAAGAGACCACCATAATTTTGTTTTTACTCTTTCTTGTATTGGTAATAGAACATATGTCTGAAATATTATTGAAATAACCCATATTCAGTTTTTCCTATTTATTGAACTTTAGCTTTAATTTACGAGATTAATTGCAACTTTGTGTGGGTGTCTTTGTTCGTGGGAAGTAGAAGGGTTTAATAGCCGTGACGGAGAAGGAGAGGAAGTTATGGATTGTTATTTATAGCAAAGAAAAAAAATAATAATATTCATTACTCAATTCTTTGTACATTCTAGATTGACATTTGTATCGTTTTTGGTTTCAATTTGAATAATTTAGGGGCCAAATCACAAAGGATGATGTGAAGGTTTAATTACACTGATGTTTTGGATAAACCGAGTGCAGATCTTTTCCCCATTGCTAGTAAGTGGCAAATGTGTATTGCTTCAAAGCTTCCATCAAGGTCTATCTATTTGGAATCCACCCTTCCTTTCACATGCTCAACAAGATTTTTTGATGCAACAAACATAAAATATGAATGAGATGAAGAAATTGTTTCAACAAATTTAAGGTCGTATACCGGAATTAAGTGTGCCACAACATTTGTCGTCTACGGTTCAACTTTTGCCTCCATGGTCAGTTTTCTTTGATGATGCATCTATTAGTCAACCATTTGAGTTAGTCCATGAGGAAGATCATGGTGCAGAAAATATTGACTAGTACATTTTATCTATCTTTATTTCCTTATATATGTTGAAATTTTCATTTAGTTGGATTTATGTTTTTATGATATTTATGTAATGTTTTTATATTAATTAGCCAATTTGTGTTTGAAATTATTTTTATATTTATTTATTTGCACTACTAAACAAACAGCCTTTTCCGGCGGCTATTTTCGGCGGAATATTCTGTCGGAAAATTTTCGGCGGATTTCCGACGAAACCCAACCTGGTCAAACCTCGTTGACTTTCGCCGGAAATCCGCCGGAAATTAGTTTTTAAATTATTTTTTTTTTAAATTAATATTTCCGGAGGATTTTATTTAATTAATTTAATTAATTACTTTCCGCCGAAAACGCTAAAAAAATTAATTATTTATTTTTTTTCTTAGAAAACTTTTTATTAAAAAAAATAAAAAAAATTGATTTCGCCGAAAACGCTAAGAAAATTAAATATTTATTTTTTTCTTAGAAAACATTTTTAATAAAATAAAAAAAAAAATTGATTCCGCCGAAAACGCTAAGAAAATTAAATATTTTTTTCATATAAAACATTTTTTAAAAAAATAAAAAAAATTTGATTCCGCCGAAAACGTTAAGAAAATTAAATATTTTTTTTCTTAGAAAACATTTAAAAAAAATTAGAAAAAAATTGTTTCCGCTGAAAACACTAAAAATTAAATATTTATTTTTTTCTTAGAAAACTTTTAAAAAAATAATAAAAAAATGTGATTCCGCCGAAAAACACTAAAAATTAAATATTTAAAAAAATAATAAAAAAGTTTTCATTCCGCCGAAAACGCTAAGAAAATTAAATATTATTTATTTGTTAGAAAACTTTAAAAAAAATAATAAAAAGAATTGATTTCGCCGAAAAACACTAAAAAAATTAAATATTTATTTATTTCTTAGAAAAATTTTAAAAAAATAATAAAAAAAAATTGATTCCGCCGAAAAACACTAAAAAAATTAAATATTTATTTATTTCTTAGAATACTTTTAAAAAAATAATAAAATTTTTTTGATTCCGCCGAAAAACACTAAAAAAATTAAATATTTATTTATTTCATAGAAAACTTTAAAAATAATAATAAAAAATTTTGATTCCGCCGAATTAGAGGAATGAACCTTTATCATATGCAAAGTTGACTGGAGATGAATTATTGCCACAATTAGAGGCTGGAGATGAATTTTTGTAGGTTTTTATCCTTGGGACATATCATCACTACCTTTTTTTTTATTGTATACTTCTTTTATTTAGTATATTGTGTAGGGATGTGAACGGATCGAGCCGAGTCAAGTAGCATGTTATTCGAGCTTGGCTCGAAAAATTAATATCAGGTTTGAGCTCGACTCCATCTCGATTTACTTTTTCAAACTCGAGCTCGAGCTTGATTTTTTTTTCTATGTTTGAGTTCGATCTCGATGCTCGTTTATAAGCTTGAACTCGAGATTGATTAACTCGTTTATTTTCTCAAGCTCGATGACTTTATATTTTGATTTTATAATTTGTAAACATATAAAATATGTTGGGTCAAAAAAGGTATGCTCGAATATCTCAACTCGTAAAGTTTAATCGAGCTTTTGAATGAATCGAGTTTAACACTGGTCTTATGGAGCTCAACTAGTTAAGTTAAGCGAGCTTTATTTTGTGTTCGAGATCGACTTGATCTCGAGAATTATTAAGCTCGAGCTTGAGTAGTTTGTTTCAAGCTAGACTAGTTTACATTCCTAATATTGTATGTTGATGGTTTTTTTATTCGTTCTTGGAACGTGAGTCATCCTTCAATTCAGAAGCCAACCATGGCAATGCCAAAAGACTTAAACATTGACTAACAAGACCCTTAATGTTCATCCTTTAAAAAAAAAGACCCTTAATGTTCATCCTCTGTTAACCACCTAATGTTCCCTTACACTAGTGTTTGACATCGAGATAAAAGAGTTAAAAAAATTCAATGTCACATGCAAAGAATGATAGATCTAATTACATAAGTCTCAATTATGCAGGGAACAAAGGTTCTTGGAATAATTCAAGATGTTATTTGATTAACATAGATATCCTATTTTTGTGGTTGCAGATTGATGAGGCGTGCAAAGCTAAGAATGGAACTCATAACGAAAGAGAAGACCCGAAACACCACTTACCAAGAACGTAAACTTGGGATCATAGAGAAAGCTAACGAATTCACCATTCTATTGAATTGGTTGCTTAGTCTGTACCGTCAGACTACATGGAATTTAGTTTACAGATTTTAGATGATATTGTATTAAAGACAATAGTGTTTTGTAATGGTTTTTGCATAAGAATTACCAATGTTTTTTAACAGGTTTTTATACAGATTTTCTATATTTTTAATTATTTTTTTTAAAATTAAAATATCAATTACCGACGGATAATCCGTCAGTATGGTTAAATAATATAATTTAATATTTAAAATAATTTAATTTAAATAAATTTACCGATGGCTTAGTCGTCGTTAATCCGTCGGTAATATTGACCGTCGGTAATCCGTCGCTAAAATCCGTCGGTAATCCGATGGATCTTACCGTTTACCGACGGATTGGGCCGTCGGAAATTTCTGTTTTTTTGTAGTGTAAATAATTTTCGGCAGAATATTCCGCCGAAAATCCGCCAAAACATTTTCACCAAAGTATGTTTCTTTAAATTAATTAAGAATAAATAAAAAATAAATATTAAAAATTTTCGGCGGAATTTCGGCGGACTATTCCGCCGAAAATATTTAATTTTTTTATTTAATTAATTAAGAATAAATAACAAATAAATATTAAAAAATTTCGGCGGAATAGTCCGCCGAAATTCCGCCGAAAATGTTTAATTTTTTTATTTAATTAATCGACTTATTTAAAAATTAAAAAAAATTTGGAAAAGTTTTCGGCAGAAAAATCCGTCGAAAAATCCGCCGAAACGAAAAAGTTCGACGGCAAAATGTTTTGAGCTTTTACCGACGACTTTTGAAACTTTTGCCGACGACATTTTCCTCTGAGAAAAACAGTTATTTTTGTAGTATTTTTACAAAATGAATTCCATTTTTAATTTTTGAAACTTCTCTTAAGGAACTTCCAATTTTTGGTAGATCAACCACTTTTGAAGATTGTATAGAAATTGTTTTCTCTGCATAAGTCATTTGTTTTACACATATAGTCATCAAAGTCTAACCCACCATTATCATTGGGGTGTTTTGAACATTTTATATCTTGACCAATTTTTCATTGCTTTCAACAAAATTAGATGATAGCACATCATTTATTTCAAGTTTGGCACATTTTGCTTTTAAGCAAGCAATTCCATCATGTAATATATCATACGTAGAGTATGCATCACAACTATCAAGTTTATTTTTTATGTTAGCAATTTATTTGGGCAATAAGCCACATCTTGCACATTTAACATTAACAAGTTTTGTTAGATCATTTTTAGTTGTAACCTTTGTATTTATTTTACCTTGTGAGTATATAAGCCTTGTCTTAGTAGTTTTTAAAAAAAAAAAGATTACATTTTTCATATCTTAAAATTCATAACTACTTTTGGCTCCACATTCACTCTCTCTCTCTAGCTTTCTCTCTCTAGAATCTTTAGATCTTGAGTTCACAATTGGTATCAGAGCAGGTTAGATTTTGAGAGATTTGAGAGTAGAGTTCTAATTTCGTGTTATCAGATCAATCGAATTTCAAATTCGTTAGAATTTTTTTTTAAAAATCGATTTTCTGGTCATTTCTCTAGATCTATGTTGATTTTCTGAACGATTTTCAGTGAATTTGGATTCAATTGCTTCGGAATACAGTTTAGAACAAGTTTTGTTCTTGTTTTGTGCAAAGATTCGATCATTTTGTAATCGAATTTGTCAATTTTGTAATTTCCAGAAAAGTTCTCGAGTTTTCTGTTCTTCGCGAATTCTTGCTGAATTTGATTGTTTGATCTATATTTGGATTAGTTTTGGTTTTTTTAACCTGTTTCTAAATGAATTCCGCGAGAGTGTTTTGAGGAATTTTGGACTTGTGTGATTTTCTTAGATCGTTAACTTGGCAGAATCGTTTTTCGGTTCTTTCATAAGAGTTTTCGGGTTATTCTTCAGGATTTTCGGTTCATTCATCTGGATTTTGGGTATTTCGGGAAGTTTTTGGTTTGTTCTTTTCGGCTAAGGTTTTCGGTTAAGGGTTTTCGATCTTCTAAGTTTCACACTTAGTTTTTCAGTTTATTCATCAACCGAGAAGCTAGGTTTTCGGTCATCTCTATAACCGAAAGGTGTGGTATTCGGTTTCTTCAACAACCGAAAAAGGTGGTTTTCAGTCCTTATTTTTCTTCAGCCGAAAAGCACTCTGCTTCTATTCAGCATGTCTCTTCAATCACAAGTTTATAAGAATGAGTTGATGATGTCTCTCGGGACAGATACACGTCCCCAGTGCTTATCAATGAGAATGAGTATTCTCAATGGAGAGATCGATTTATTAATTTTCTTGAGAGACAACAAAATGGGGATTACATGGTTCGAGCTTTAACCACTGATCTTTCTAAAGAAAATAAAGCAGAAACTGCTCCAAGTGAAACATGCTCTGCTAATAAAGAAAAGCCTAAAGAAGCAGAAACAGAAATGCAGTCTATGTTTGAAGACATGTTAAGCAAAGTAAATCTTCCAGAGACTGACATTTCTACAGAAAACAATTTACAGCTGGTACTTTATGTTGATCCAGATTCTGAGCCAGTTCTTCTGTTATACCAAAATCTGTGAATATGACTGAGGCTGAAGCGTTTGAGAATTTCAGAGCATCTTACGAAAATATTATTGATGTGGATTCTGAAAATGAAATTGATGCCAAGTTTGAAAGCTTTTGGAAAGTTAAAGAAGAAGAAGATGATGATAGTGATGCTGATGTATTGTATGCAGATCTTTCATCTCAAGAAGTTAGATTCCCTTTTCACGATGAACAGAATTCTCCACAAGATGATTCTTCTCAGATTCAGTCTGAAGCAGTTTCAAATCCTCTGTTTGTCTCTACAACTCTTATATCTTCTACATCAGTTGTCTCTGAGCCTCCAGCAATTGTTTCTAATGTGTCTATTCCAGTCGTGATTCCACCTACCAAGATTCCTCGTTCTCCAACAAGTAAATCTTATAAGTCAGTTGATCCTAATTATATGGCTCCTGATTTTATTCCAGAAAATCTTAGATCTTCAGGAATTCCTATTTCAAGGGAGCATAGACGACAAAGGTTTGAGGCTAGAGATATGAGACAGGTGTTTCGAAATGTATACCTTGAAGATACTCACCGAAGTATTTTTGTGAAACACAAGACTGCTTTGAGTTTTGAGTTTTTCTTGGGCATTGAAAAAGAGTCTGATCTTGTTAAACAGAACTATTTGATGGCCATGAGGTATTTGAGACAAGGGAAAGAAACAGTATATTCTGAGAAGGGGATTGTACAAGTTAAATGTGTTTCCATGTTCAACATATTCAACATCTGGGTTTCTAATTTCACTGTTCAACGAAGAGACTGCAAAGACTATTCCTTCACAGAAGCAGATTTTAATGAAGTTCATGTGGATGATATTGAGTTTCTATTCAATTTCTTCAGCTCTCTCAATGAACGATCAGATGATATGAATAGAGCCTTCAACACTGTCAGAAGACATATTATCAGAACAATTCGCTTTTATAGCTTATTTGACTTTCAGTTGGGTGTTGAAAATCATCAACCTACGGTCAACTTGCACAAGCCAAAACAGAAGCTCGACAACATTGAAAGTTTCTTATTATATACTGTTGTTGATGAACCGTATGGTGTGGTGTACAGAAACTTGAAGGGTCGTCATTGTTTTATGAGATTTGAAGAAGTCTGCAAGTATTCTGATGGAACTTTGAAGCTTATCAAGATGCATCTAATTCAGAAGTTGAATTATGAAAAGCAGAATGTGGCAAACAGACAGAGATTCAATTTTTATCCACAAAAGGAAGGAAACAAGGAGTTACTGAGATTGGAGAAGGCAATTGATGTAATTCAAGACCGAATCAACTTTCGAAATGCTTTACGTCGCCTTGAAGCTCAAGTGGATATCAGAATATTTTCTTGATTTTAGAGCTTGGCGCCAAAGGTTACAAAGGGGGAGATTGTTAGATCATTTTTAGTTGTAACCTTTGTATTTATTTTACCTTGTCAGTATATAAGCCTTGTCTTAGTAGTTTTAAAAAAAAAGATTACATTTTTCATATCTTAAATTCATAACTACTTTTGGCTCCACATTCACTCTCTCTCTCTAGCTTTCTCTCTCTAGAATCTTTAGATCTTGAGTTCACAATTGGTATCAGAGAAAATGGTATCAAAGAGAGTTACAGTCAAAGATGACAGTGGTAAGGAACTTCTCATTGGTAGAAGACGGTCAAATCTTTACACTATTGACTTCTCAACAGCCAAGTTCCCTTCCAAGACTTGTCTTCTTTCAAAGGCTTCAGTTCAAGAAAGCTGGTTGTGGCATAGACGGCTAGCTCATCTCAATTTCAAGTACATTGATCGTCTTGCTAAAAACGACTCAGTTCGTGGTCTTCCGACTCTTCGATTTCAAACAGACAAACTTTGCCGAGATTGTGAGAAAGGCAAAATGAAGAAAGTTGCACACAAGCCAAAGCCTGATTTTTGCACAAAGGATATTCTAGAAATCCTTCATGTAGACTTGTGTGGCCCAATGAAGACAAAGAGTATTGGTAAGAAACACTATGTATTGGTCGTCTTTGATGATTATTCAAGATACACTTGGGTTCGTTTTCTGAAATCCAAAGACGAAACCCCGGAGATACTCATCACTCTCATCAAGATTACTCAGACTAACAAGCAAAAGCCAGTCAAGATTGTCCGATCAGACAATGGTACAGAATTCAAGAACAGCATTTTACAAGCTTTTTATAATGAACACGGCATCCAACAACAGTTTTCTGCTGCACGTACACCACAACATAACGGAGTTGTTGAATGCCGCAATCGTACGCTTGTAGAAGCTGCTCGTTCCATGCTTGCTTACTCTGGTCTTTATATCTCTCTTTGGGCCGAGGCTATCTCTACTGCGTGTTATACTCAGAACCGTTCGATTCTACATCGCAGATTCAATAAGACTCCATACGAACTATTGAATGGAATCAAGCCCAATATCAAATACTTCAAAGCGTTTGGGTCAAAATGTTATGTTCTGAACGATCGAGATAACCTCAACAAGTTTGCACCAAAGGCTGATGAAGCAATCTTTCTTGGTCATTCAATTTCTTCAGTTTCTTATCGAGTATATCTCACTTCTTCACGCAAAGTCATCGAGAGTGTCAATGTCAGATTTGATGAAGCTGCTGGTTTGGCTTCTGACCAGCCTGGATCAGAACCCGGTGTTATTAAGAATGCTTCTGATCAACCAAGTGAATATTTCTGATAATCAAGATTTTTCATCTAATACTTCATCTATTATTCTTACTGATCTTGATTTATTATTTGAAAATTTTTATGATGATGTACCTAAAACTAATTCTTCTAATGTTTCTACTGCTGTATTACAGAACCTGGCATTGCTTCTTCTAGTTCTTCTGCTGCTACACAAAATTCTGATGATGCAATTCCAGATGTTCCTGTGACTGAACTTCCTACATCAGCAGTTGAAACTACATCTCAACTGGAACCATCCATTGTTATAGAGCTGAATTTTTCTCCACCAGTTCAATCTGAAGATGCTCCAGCTATATCTGATGACTCTCAAACATCATTTCCAGATGATACTTTATCTGAATCAGTTGAAGTAGTCCCTCCTTCAACAATTCATACTACACAGATTATCTCTTCTGATTCAGAACCTCTCATAATTTCATCTCATGATATTCAAAGTGTTCAAGATGAAATAATTCCTCTACCTCATACGACAAAATGGACAAAGGTGCATCCTCTTCATCAAATCATTGGTGATCATGCTTCTTCGGTATCAACTAGGTCAAAAGTTGCTTCTTCAAATGAATGTTTGTTCACTTGTTTTCTAAGCAAGCTTGAACCTACAAAAGTTTCTGAAGCATTGGCCGACCCAGACTGGATCATTGCAATGCAAGATGAACTGAATCAGTTCAAGGCATTAAAGGTATGGCGTCTTGTTGCAAAACCACGAGGAAAGAGCATTATCGGAACGAAGTGGATCTTTAAAAACAAGAAAGATTCAGAGGGTATTGTTGTCAGAAACAAAGCAAGACTTGTTGCAAAAGGCTATCGTCAACAAGAAGGGATAGACTATGATGAGACATTTGCTCCCATTGCACGTCTTGAAGCTATTCGAATGTTTCTTGCTTTTGCTGCTTATCAGAACTTTAAAGTTTATCAGATGGATGTAAAGACAGCGTTTCTTAACGGTCGTCTAAAGAAAGAGGTCTATGTCTCTCAACCGGAAGGTTTTATGGACAAAGATCATCCAGATCATGTTTACATCCTCGACAAAGCATTGTATGGCTTGAAACAAGCTCCAAGAGCGTGGTATGACGAACTGTCTGCATTTCTGCTAAGCTCAGGTTTCATAAAAGGTTTAATCGATACTACTCTGTTTGTTTTTAGAAAAGATTCTGATATTTTCTTAGTTCAAATTTATGTTGATGACATTATTTTCGGCGCTACTAATCCTTCACTGTGTACTTGGTTTTCCGATCTCATGACTTCTAGATTTCAGATGAGTATGATGGGAGAGATTAAATTCTTTCTCGGACTCGATGTTCAGCAACTTTCAGATGGGATTTTCATCAATCAAGCCAAATATGTCTTTGACATTCTGAAGAAGTTCAATATGGATAAATCTACGAGCATTGGAACTCCAATGGCTCATGGTGCAAAGATAGGCTTAGACCCAGATGGAAAAGCTGTTGATATCAAGACTTACAGAGCCATGATAGGATCTCTAATGTATTTAACTGCCAGTAGACCGGACATCATGTTTTCAACATGCTTACTTGCACGATTTCAGGCGAATCCAAAGGAATCTCATATGTTAGCTGTAAAACGGATCTTCCGTTACATCAAAGGAACACCATATCTAGGTTTGTGGTATCCTAAATCATCTGATTATTCATTAACAACTTTTTCAGATGCAGATTACGGAGGTAATCAGCTTGATCGCAAAAGCACTTCCGGGCATATCCAGTTTTTGGGAGATCGTTTGATTAGCTGGTCATCAAAGAAACAGAACTGTGTGTCAATCAGTACTGTTGAAGCAGAATATGTGGCCGCTGCAACCTGCTGTGCTCAAGTGTTATGGATGAAAACACAGCTGCGGGATTATGGGATGCATTACAACAAGATTCCCATCTGCCATTGCTATTTCTGTAAACCCGGTTCAGCACACTAAAACAAAGCATATTGATATGAGATATCACTTTATAAAGCATCACGTCGAAGAAGGTACGATTGAACTTTATTTTGTACCTACTGAGTATCAATTAGCTGATATCTTTACTAAAGCATTGGATGAAAAACGCTTTAATTTTCTTCTGTCGAAAATTGGAATGCTTAATTTAAAGATTCAAAATGATTAACAAATATTGTTTAACAGAATAGAATTTTTATAAATTTTCTATCTTTTGATTGCCTGTGCATGCCTAGGAAATATTTACAAGTTTATTGTTTATAAATGAGTGTTATTTGTTCAAATTTCAAAATTTCTGATCTCGAATGGTCCACTTCATGAAAATTTTGATATGTGTTTTAAGATATGTAGGTCAATATATAATAGTCATCAAGGCTTTGAAATCCTATTCTACAAATTTTATGGATGATTATGGAGATATAGGCTAAACTAATTAGTTAGTTGATCCTAGTGATTGAGATGATAAAATAATTCATATTTTGTAATACATAAATCATTTAGTTTGATAGTACATATCTGTGACCTTTCTGGTTTGGAAGAGTAAGATCCGCGGGGTGCTTGACATCTGACCCCCTAAGGCTACGGTTTGGGAGTGGTCGATCAGAAATTCTGCTATAAAACCAGTTAGAAAGTCATGTTCTACTGATATGAATGGGCTTAGGGAATATCGATATAGCCTTTCTGATCTGGGTAAATAAGTTCCGAGGGGTGCTTGTCACCTAGTCCCCTAAGGCTATGGTCTGGGAGCGGCTGATCAGAAAACCTGCTATAGGATCAGATAGAAAGTTATGTTTACGATGTTTTCTAGGCTTACTAAACTCTCTGGTTAAAAAGATTCCAAAGTGCACAAATGCAAAAGATGCTATAAGAGCACACTCATTTGAAGATGCCAATGTGCACACTGTACAAAAAGATGCCAATGTGCACACTGTACAAAAAGATGCCAATGAGCACAACATCTCATGATACTTGGTGAAACTGCTAAGATGTGATAAACCTTTAAATCTATGAAAGTTCTATTTTTTTTTAGTGTGAGTAACAGTTGTTTTTACTCTTATATAGTGAAATACATTTTTCTTAAGACTGGTCATTTTTTCTCATGTTTGTCCACCTATTAGAAGGATGAAAATCTTTGTTTTCGAACTTATATACACTCTTTATGCAATAATACATGTCTATAGTTCCAAAAGCATACATAGGATTTCATTAGATGGTTTACTTTATGAAAATTTTATTAGGTCAAATTTTATTTGTCAATTATTTTTTATTCTTTAAAATACTCAGTAATTACAAAATCTTGTTCAATTTTATTTTCTAAAAATGTGGATGTAATATGAAATGATTTTCTTTTCTCAATATTTTAAATTTTTTTTTTGTGCTTTTCTTAAAAACCCGGTTCTTTAATTTCTTTTCAAATATCACTTTTCCCAAGGTCACTGTTCATCTTCTTCATTTTCAAAATTATTATTCATCTTCTTCATTTTCAAGATCACTATTCATTGAAAACCCGGTTCCAGTTCTATTTTCAATTTTCAGTTGTTTTCGAAACATTTTGAATACATTTGTGTGGTTCGTGGTTCGCCAATTCTTCTAGAACATTTGTGGTTCGCCGATTCAACTTCGGTGGTGGTGAAGTTCAGGGGGAGTCTTCGAATCGATTTGTTCTTCTACAGTTTAAGTCGATTATTGTCTTTTGATTTAACGAATTCCACATTACAGGTATGTTTTTCTACTCTTATGCTTCGATTGAAAGGTTTTATGAATGCATTTTTGTAGGGGGAGCAAAGGGGGTTCTTTCGGTTCTAATCTGGAACGAGAAAGTATCATTCTCGGTCCTCTTCATACCTGAGAACTTCACTTCTCGGTTCCCTCATCAACCGAGAACTTCACTTCTCGGTTCCCTCATCAACCGAGAACTTCACTTCTCGGTTCCCTCATCAACCGAGAACTTCACTTCTCGGCTTCTTCAATAACCGAGAACTTCCTTTCAACTGAGAACTTCACTCCTTGGTTCACTCTATGTTATAACCGAGAACCTCTCTTCTCGGTTCTTGGTGCAACCGATAACCTTGCTTTTCGGTTCTTGTTTCAACCGAAATTTTCGCTTTTCGGTTTGTTCTACAACCGACAACCTCACTTGGTTCTTTCAGATTGATTATGTCCTAATTTTTTTTTTTAACTATGCTTACTTTTCAGACTTAATGGCTGATGTTCAAGTACAACAAGATGAGAATGATCTCTTGGATCATCTTAATGATCAAGAACAGATTTCTAGGCTTCGTCCTATGCCTTCTCAGCCTTCCACAACAGCTGATCAATCTGCTCAAGGACTAGTTCCGGATGATTTTCTGCATCATTCTCACTTCCTTCCATACAAGGGCAATAATCATTATATTGATTTTGGACATCTGAACATACGTGGTGTGGTGAAAGAAATTTTAAGAGGACATCCCCTTGCTTATGCGTTGACAAAAACAGTTGATGTTCCTGAGGTATATGTGCAGCAAGCCTGGCACTATATTACAAAGAATGATAAAGTAAATCCTCCACATTTCCTGATAAATGTCGATCAGTTTGAATCTCGGCTTACTTTCAGAAGGTTATGTGTGCTTCTACAATTTCCTGGCCCTGATTCCAGACCAGGCAAAGTTGCTTATGATCCGTTCCCTTCTGATCAAACTGTTCTTGATGGCATTATTGCACTTGGTTATAATGGTGAACTCAGGAAAGTGACTCAGTTTCACAAGGCTAAGCTTCCACCTCACTGGTATGATTTCTTCTCTATATTCAATCGGTGCTTAACTTCAAAGGCTACTGGTACAGATAGCACAAGCATGCCGATTCTGAAGCTATTCTACTGTGTTATTCACGATCTTCATATCGATTATACTTTGGCCATCTGGACTGGTCTTTCAGAAGTTGTATATGCTAAGGCGACAAACAATAGGAGAAAGTTTGTGCCGTTTTTGCGATTTTTGAAGATCTTTGTTCGGAGCATTATGGATAGCACAGACAATTTTCCTGCTCGCACACAGTGGCCTCGCATTGCCGATTATCAGTGTAAATACTTCCAGATTCAAAAGCATATGTTTACGAATGAAGATCAATGGATGCCCATTCCAGCAATTCTTATCGTGAATTATGCAGATTTGACAAATGAAGCTGTGGTCGAATACATGCTAGATCATGATTACGAGATTCCACAGGCAGAGAATGCTGATGCAGATGTTCAAGTTGCTCATTTACAACAACAAGATCAAGACCAGGTTGCAGAGGAACATGTTGATGAAGTTCAAGAAGTTGCAGAGCAAATTCAGAAACAACAACAGGCATTCCCTGTTAGTTCTCGTTTGGTTCAGGCAATCCCTGAATCAGGTTCAGATATTCACTTTGTCATTGAAGATGAACTTGAGGAATTACATGCTGATGATGATAATCAAGAGTTTGTTGATTTTCAATCCAATCAAGAAGGTTCTGATGATGAGTTTGTTCCAATAAATCCAAGTGTTGGCCATCTTGCTGTAGACGAGCTTGATCTTTCACTGAAGAAATTTTCTGCTGCTCATGAATCTTCTACTGTTGTTGTTTCTACCACTGATTCAGCATTGGCTATGGTGTCCACTTCTTCAGGTTTGCACTCTTCTTCAAAACTAGACATTGTTCATAATCTTCTACGGACAACAAAGGCTTCTATGGATGCAGAAAGAGATACTCAATTAGCCAGGATGGAGGCGATTCTGCAAGGAAATCTGTCAAATATTGATCCTTCTATTATCCCTCTACAGTTGTTGACCGGCAAACCCATAGAACTTCATCTTTCTCATTCAGCAGCTCTGGGTTCTGCACCTTCACTATCTGCACCGATCTTTTCGTCATCTACTATGTCATCGGTTCTTCTATCTTCTTCTGCCCAAATGGTTTCATGTGCTACTATGTCATCAACTTTTGCGGGTGCATCTTCTTCTTCTACTCCTGCAGGCCCTCGTATTGATGATCTTTCTGTTCAGGAAGTAGCTGAGCACTTAAGAGCTCGACTTGCATCTATGGCTCCAGCAAATCAACAGTCGATCGATCTTTTGTCTCTTCTCAGATCTTTTCAGCCATCATTTCGAACACCTACAACTGAAGATTCTCTCTCTGCTTTACGATCAGACTTTGAGAAATTTAGAAATGAGGTACAGTTAGGTTTGGGTCAATTGCAATCCACTGTTTTTGCCATTGCTCAACACTTGCAGGTTCCAAATGTCTCGTGTCGTGCTGAAGCTGGACCATCTAACAAGCGTTCACATGATCTAACAAGCGTTCACATGATCATGATGATTCTCAACCTGATCATGAGGGGGAGAAAAAGAGACGCTTGGATGAGTCTGCAGCTGATCTTTCTAAAGAAAATAAAGCAGAAACTGCTCCAAGTGATACATGCTCTGCTGATAAAGAAAAGCCTAAAGAAGCAGAAACAGAAATGCAGTCTATGTTTGAAGACATGTTAAGCAAAGTAAATCTTCCAGAGACTGACATTTCTACAGAAAACAATTTACAGCTGGTACTTTATATTGATCCAGATTCTGAGCCAGTTTCTTCTGTTATACCAAAATCTGTGAATATGACTGAGGCTGAAGCGTTTGAGAATTTCAGAGCATCTTACGAAAATATTATTGATGTGGATTCTGAAAATGAAATTGATGCCAAGTTTGAAAGCTTTTGGAAAGTTAAAGAAGAAGAAGAAGAAGATGATGATGATAGTGATGCTGATGTATTGTATGCAGATCTTTCATCTCAAGAAGTTAGATTCCCTTTTCACGATGAACAGAATTCTCCACAAGATGATTCTTCTCAGATTCAGTCTGAAGCAGTTTCAAATCCTCTGTTTGTCTCTACAACTCTTATATCTTCTACATCAGTTGTCTCTGAGCCTCCAGCAATTGTTTCTAATGTGTCTATTCCAGTCGTGATTCCACCTACCAAGATTCCTCGTGCTCTAACAAGTAAATCTTATAAGTCAGTTGATCCTAATTATATGGCTCCTGATTTTATTCCAGAAAATCTTAGATCTTCAGGAATTCCTATTTCAAGGGAGCATAGACGACAAAGGTTTGAGGCTAGAGATATGAGACAAGTGTTTCGAAATGTATACCTTGAAGATACTCACCGAAGTATTTTTGTGAAACACAAGACTGCTTTGAGTTTTGAGTTTTTCTTGGGCATTGAAAAAGAGTCTGATCTTGTTAAACAGAACTATTTGATGGCCATGAGGTATTTGAGACAAGGGAAAGAAACAGTATATTCTAAGAAGGGATTGTACAAGTTAAATGTGTTTCCATGTTCAACATATTCAACATCTGGGTTTCTAATTTCACTGTTCAACGAAGAGACTGCAAAGACTATACCTTCACAGAAGCAGATTTTAATGAAGTTCATGTGGATGATATTGAGTTTCTATTCAATTTCTTCAGCTCTCTCAATGAACGATCAGATGATATGAATAGAGCCTTCAACACTGTCAGAAGACATATTATCAGAACAATTCGCTTTTATAGCTTATTTGACTTTCAGTTGGGTGTTGAAAATCATCAACCTACGGTCAACTTGCACAAGCCAAAACAGAAGCTCGACAACATTGAAAGTTTCTTATTATATACTGTTGTTGATGAACCGTATGGTGTGGTGTACAGAAACTTGAAGGGTCGTCATTGTTTTATGAGATTTGAAGAAGTCTGCAAGTATTCTGATGGAACTTTGAAGCTTATCAAGATGCATCTAATTCAGAAGTTGAATTATGAAAAGCAGAATGTGGCAAACAGACAGAGATTCAATTTTTATCCACAAAAGGAAGGAAACAAGGAGTTACTGAGATTGGAGAAGGCAATTGATGTAATTCAAGACCGAATCAACTTTCGAAATGCTTTACGTCGCCTTGAAGCTCAAGTGGATATCAGAAGATTTTCTTGATTTTAGAGCTCGGCGCCAAAGGTTACAAAGGGGGAGATTGTTAGATCATTTTTAGTTGTAACCTTTGTATTTATTTTACCTTGTGAGTATATAAGCCTTGTCTTAGTAGTTTTTAAAAAAAAAAGATTACATTTTTCATATCTTAAAATTCATAACTACTTTTGGCTCCACATTCACTCTCTCTCTCTAGCTTTCTCTCTCTAGAATCTTTAGATCTTGAGTTCACAAGTTTCTTTTCCAAAGAAGAATCATTTTCACATAGTTTATTATTTTCATCAAAAATAATGTCTAGCAAGATTAGAAATTTTATCAAAAGTTCTTTTAAGTTCATTGAAATCATTTTCATCAAACTTGTTATGTAAAGAATGGTTAGAAGATAACTCACAATTGCATTCTGCCATTATGCAAACCTTTTCTTTGATGTGATCTTTAGAGATAGAGCATTGAGATTTATCATCGACTTGAATATCATCCTCCATTTGGGATGATGAACTTTCTTTGACCTCATTCTTGCCATTTCTCATGTTACATGGTAACATTTCTATCTTTTCTTGCTCTTGAACATCCTCCCCATATTTTTGACATAAAACTCGCCACATAACACTAGCCGTTTTGCAAATAATAACAAGCTCAATATCATGGACATTCAAAACAGAAAATAAAAGATTTTTGGTTTCAAAATTTAAGCAATTTAAAGCATCGTCTTCTTCACTCCAAGAGAGATGGGCTTTGTTATGATAATTTTTCCATTTATTATAGTATCTCTTATTAGATGGTTTTGAGATTTAACAAAACTTTCAAAATGATTAATCCACAAATCAAACTTTTCAATTTCATCAAAATATATTTTAGGTTTAAAACTTCTTCCTTGAGGCATTTTTGTAAAAATATAAAAACTTGAATTTTCAAAAAAAAGTATGGGTTTTAGAAACTATAAATTACCACCTTTTTTTTTAAGTAAAATCCTTAATCCGGTCGGTCTGATACCAATTGTAAGTGCAACCTTGGGGGGAAAGGTTGCAAGGATCGAAAAAATAACGTTTTTTAAATTTTATATGATTCTAACAAACTTAAAAGAGGGAGAGTTTCTATGACTATAAAGATTGAAACACCAAGTTCCACAAACAAATAACCCATAAATAGCATACACACAAAAAAAATGCTAGAAAAGTAAAGAGATAAGGAAGAGGTACTTGACACTGAGTTTTTATTATAGTTCACCCGATTTGGCTACATCCACATGAGACACTTCTCGAGAAAATTCACTATTGTTTTTCTTTAAGTGGTAGAACAAAACTGTACAACTCGATCTTACAGAGAATATTTAAAACACTCAACCTTTTGTAAAAAGAACACTGAAACCTTTTACAAAACGGAGAATCACTCAAGTGTGATATGTGTACGAATATAACTTAAACCTCACACAAAGATGATAAACACACAAGAACTATTGTAGGGGGAAAGCTTTTCAAACCTAACACACTAGTTAAACACTTTTAAAAAATATGAACAACTCTAATACAAGGATTAGGAAATGTGAAGTATTTAACTCACACCACTTAGAATATCAAGAATTTACAATGATGATCAAGTGGTGGAAATGTTAACTCTCAAATGGATGAAATTGATGTATAAATCAAATATTAGAGTTGAAGAACGTTCAAGATGTTCTTGAAAGAGATTTGAGAGAAGTTTTCGTGTTTTATGTTCAAGAGAGTTGTGTCTTCAAATGAATAACAAAACTCCTGAATCTAATTATTTTGAAAAAAGTACTTGCGGATCTCCGCGAACCACTTTTTCTGACGCTCTGAATTATAGCCCTTGCAAAGTACTCATGTCAGAAAGTCAACCAAGATCCGTGAATGTCTTTTGCGAAAATCCACGACACAATTCATAGTCTATTTAATTTTCTGATTTCAAAAAAGATCGGACATTTTGTCTTTTGGTTTTTACAAATTTGAAGTCAAATAATTCAAATATAAGTTGTTAGAAAACTTTTATAAAATTTATGATGATTTTATAAAAACACAATTTATAAAATATCTCTTGATAGAACAACCATTTTTATTTTATAAAAACAAGTTTTATATAATCCCTTTCATATTTATTTTTAAAACCTCAATTTAAAAATAATTCATCCAAGCAAGATAAGTTATATACCACTCGATATCAAACAGAAATTGGATGACGACTTCACATTGCCTCATATTTGATCTTTGAATATTAGACAGCACATGTTCCAATGCAACCTTCCACTTTTTGTCTTTTGGCATGGATCTCGCGACAATGTGGCACATTTTCCAAGACGACGACTTTCATGGATTACTTGACCAAACATGGCTTTTTACTTGATTCTCTGTATATATGTGCAACAAGCACAATTGTTTATCACTTAAACATTTCTTTTGTTTGTGATCATCAAAACAAATACATATAAATATATAAAGATATGGCATACGAGCTCCAACAGAATCTATATCCGAGTGATTCAATGTGTTTGAGGAGAGCATACCCTAACGCTCTCTTTCTCCCTCTTCTTCTAGCAAACACCATCAACCCCATTTTTCTTCCTGATTGGGTCAATGCCAAAAATATTATTAATAGAAGGAAAGGAGAACTTGGATTCCCTTATTAGGAGTCACTACTAGAAAAATCCTTAATACCGACCAATGTTTACTGACGGACTTAAGCCATCGGTAATTTCCGACGGAACACCGACAGAAAAAGATATTTGCTACGGATACACAATCCGTCGGTAAATAAAAACATTTCCGACGGATTACCGACGGACATAAAATTATTTTATTTTTGATTTTTTTAAATATTACATTCCGTCGGTAAACTTAATAATTTATTTTTTTAACAAACATTCCGTCGGTAATCCGTCGCAAATTACCGACGGATATATATATTCAAAGGTCATTTGATGTATGTATGTATGTGTGTCATATGCATATTAGTGTGTGTATATCATGTACGTATGTATATATGTATATATAGTACATATATATATTGCTTGTATGTATATAGTATCATGTATATACGTGTATGTCGTATGCATATAAGTGTGTGTGTATAAGTGTGTACATATGTATTGTTTGTATGCATGTATATAGCACATATGTCTATATCATGCATGTCTAGCTATGTATGTATGTGTGTATGTATGTATATATGTCTATAGATCATGTCTATTGTAACACCCGCATTTTCGTGTAAGTCTGAATTCCTAACTTGTCGAATTTGCGACCTTTATCCGTATCGTTTTACCCCTAATCGTTGTATTTGTTCCCTTTTGTCGTCGCGTAAGTCACGGGTTCGAAATGTCAGGTTTTGAGTTTCGGTACAGGTGGCACGATTGTGCCCGCGATAGTGACAAGTGTCACTGTCGCCAGGGGCACTCTCGCGGGGATCATGCCACTCGCGGTACAATCGGCGCGATTGTGCCCGCGATAGTGACAAGTGTCACTATCGCATGGCACTATCGCTGGAAGCGTACCGAGGGCCCTTGGGCTGGGCGATAGTGCCTCGCGATTGTGACAATTGTCACTATCGCTGGCAAAGTCGCGGTCGGGGGTCTGAGGTATAAAAACGACCCAAACTGATTCATCTCTCATTTATTGAAAGTGTGGGGTTTTGGGGTGCGATTTTGGTGCCCTAGGTCAGTTTCCCCCATCTCTCTCTCTTCATTTATTTCTAGTTGTTGCTATCCTAAGATTCTATACTCCTTAATCTTGGTTATCAGGTGTTGTGAAGATCTCAAGTTTTCAAAGGCTAGAACTCCTCATCTAGAAATTTCTAGGGTTTGGTACTTAATCCATTGTGAGTTCATACTTCCTTTTACTAAACTTTATACACATCAAAATGCATATTTTGACTACTAAACATCTCCTTTTTTACATTATTAATGTTGATGAGTTTTGACCAAACTTGGTGATTTTAGGAGATTTTTAGGGTTTCTCACCCTTTTGTGAAATGATGGTTAAATCCATGTTTTGATATCACAAATATGTTGTTGTTATAATATGTTGAAATAAATGTTTAACTTTTGGTTTCTAGCCAAATTTATGATTAAATGTTTTATGAAGGTTGTTGGTGAAAAATGTTATTTTGTGGAAAGGAAACAAATGGTTACAATATAAAGAAAACCAAGTTTTTATAACATGGTGTATATTATGGAAAGGTTTATTTGGTAAAGAAACAATTTGGGATATAAGATGTTAGCCTTATGACTTTATATATGGGCTTGTGATTCTTATCAGCAGTTAACCATTAAATGGTGATTTGGAAACTAAATGGCTTTATGAACTATATGTTTGATTATAGTTGGTCACATGTGTGATTGTGACGAGTCTAGACTATTACTAATGGATCCATAGGTATTTAGTTGACTTATTATTTGGGGGTAACTCCCGTATGTAGCTAGTTGAGACATTGGACCCTAGAGGGCAACTTTGTACGGTTATGTGGGACCGGATATTAGCCGTGGGTTGTAAATGTAAATCCTAGTGAATGAGCATGACTTGGATCATCGGGTGCCACCCTCCCACATCGTTATTTGGACCGGCAGGTTCACGGCCTTGATCCTAGTATGGTGAGCTCAAAACTCGGAAAGTGGCTTACTGAGTGTTCTGCCACAATCCTTGGATTCGGGTTTACACCCGTCGTCGCAAGATGAGGTCTGGACCGGAAGGTCACTATGTGTTTACCAAACCTTTTACAAGGATGTTGAGGAAAACAATATTTACGTTGCAACTAGTTCTTTTCAATATTCATATAAATTGTATGTTTTCACTAGGCTTTAAGCCTAACGCTTTTTCTCAAATGATGTGTATAACAGGTTCCCTTAGCGGCGGGGCGTCAAGGGGTTGAGCGAAGAGCGTAGTCTCTTGAGGGCATTTTTGGATGATAGTTATTGTGGAAGCTGTAACATTTAAACAATTATTCTTTTGGTATTGGGTTGACAACCAATGTAATCTGGCTAGTTGTAGTTTAGATTAGTTTGTTGTCATTTCCCTATTTATTGTTACAGGTTTTGTAAACGCTCACACTTGCCCATTATGGGTGGTTTGCCCTATTTATAAACGTTATGTTGTCGAATTTTCGATTTTTAAAATTACCCCAAATTTTAGAGTGTTATAAGTTGGTATCAGAGCTCTAGTTTAAGTGACCTAGGCATGAATGTAAGATGTCTAGACTTAGACTGAGTATTATTAGGCAATGATCGTGAGTTAGGTAGAACTTCTAAGATGGGATAGACTTAGAGTCGACGGAAGTTATATTCACCAAGCGTTGTGATAATGGTAACGAGAACCCTTATGTGTTATATGTTCATAATCTCACTTAGCTAATGTTATTATGAGGATATTTTACGTAAGTGCACTTAGTTTGCTAATGTTATGACAATTGGTAGGATTAGTAGTACGTTTCTTCCGTATTTGTTTCAGTTAACCTCTTTCTTACTCTTTCTCGTGCTTGTGTGGCAGCCATTGTTCTAAGCATGGTGAACACTCGTAGTCGACCGTTAGTCGATGGGGATTTGCGTGATGACAGCTCGCCTGAACGGAATCCCGTGGTTCGGACAACGATTGTCGTTCCTCCGGGTATTCCACCCATATTCACGGGATAGGTGGAGCAACTGCCAAGAGTAGAGTTGGCATCCACGAATCTGGTGGTTCAGGAGGTAAACCCTCAAGCCGACATGATGGCCAACATCATGCAAATGGTGTCGACGGCAATGGAGAAGCAGCAAGAAGCGTTCATGAAGATGTTGGAGGATCGTGATGCCAACCTCAAGAGAAACGAGGCGGTTGCTGAGAACGTTGTGATTGGTTCTGGTGGCACCGATCCGGGTATCAGGACGGAAGAGCACAGAGTCGTAGGTGCTCAGAAAAATGAGAGAAGTTGCTCTTACAAATCCTTTCTGGGATGCGGACCGCCAGAGTTCTCTGGTTCTGACGACCCAATCTTATGCGTGAAGTGGATTAGAGCTGTTGAGCAAGCTTTTGGCTCCTCGGAATGTGGAGACGATCAGAGAGTGCGGTTTGGCACCCAACTGCTGAGAGACTCGGCGCTCACCTGGTGGAATGTTACACAATCCACTCTCTCTCCTACTGTATTGGCTCAGTTGTCTTGGGCCGAGTTTAAAAGGAAGCTGATGGAAGAGTTCTGTAGCGAGAGATCTATGGACCACATTGAAAAAGAGTTTCGATCTCTAGTAAAAGGAAACTTGACAGTGAGAGAGTACACTCGTCAATTCATGGAGAAACTCGATTTGGTGGGGCACGTAGCCCCAACAGAGAAAGAAAAGATCAAGGCCTACCTCAACGGCCTACCGGCGGACATGTTGTCCATGGTCCACAACTCCAAGGCTTCCAATCTTCACGAGACGATTGAAGAAGCTCAATTTATGGAAGAAATCTTTGCGAGAAACAAGGCGGAGAAACCGGTATTTGTTGGGGACAAGAGAAGATGGGAGGGCAACTCCGCACCTCCAAGGAGGAATCAACCTTTAGTCGGGAATAGGAGTTTCAACAACCGGCAAGAAGCACGATGGTGCCAAAGATATAAGAGCAAGCATTACGGCAACTGTAATTCTAGTTCCATTGCTTGTGCCAAATGTGGTAAGATCGGTCACCAGGTCAAAGACTGCCCGATCAAAGGAATTGTTTGCTTCGAGTGCAAGACGCCGGGACATTTTCGAAAGGATTGCCCAAAGTGGAGAACGGGGAGCGCCCTGGAGAAGAAAGAGAACCCTCCTAGAGTTCCCGGCCGAGCTTTCTAGATGACGGCCGATGAGGCCAAGGCATCCGCTGATGTGGTATCGGGTACGTTTCTTATAAACTCCGTACCTGCTCGTGTGCTATTTGATTCGGGTGCCAGCTTCTCTTTCATATCTGTTGTGTTTCGTGAAAAACTTTCCATGCCCACTAATAGTCTAGATAATGCTTTAGTGGTAGAGATCGCTAATGGGGAGCAAGTGTTAATCCGTGATGTCTTGAAGGATTGTACCCTTAGCATTGAAGGAAAGAAGTTCCTAATCAACTTGATGCCAATGGTCATTGGTGGTTTCGACGTGGTGGTCGGTATGGATTGGTTGGCGGACAATCATGCCGAAATCCTTTGCTCCAAAAAGCTAATCCGACTTCCTACGTCGGATGGTGACATGGTGGTAGTTTTTGGCGAAAGAAGGAAGGGTGATGTAGCGGTCATCACCATGGCTAAAGCGAGGAAGTGTTTGGTGAAAGGATGTCCGTCCTTTCTAGCTTATGTGATAAACGCTAAGCTCGAGAAGAAGAAACTCAAGGACGTGAAGGTGGTACGCGAATTTCCCGATGTCTTTCCGGACAATTTGCCCGGTTTCCCACCCGAACGTCAAGTGGAGTTCCGGATTGATCTTATACCGGGGGCGGCTCCAATTGCAAGAGCTCCCTACCGGTTAGCGCCATCGGAGATGCAAGAGATGATGGCTCAACTCCAAGAGCTCCTAGAAAAAGGATTCATAAGGTCGAGCTCGTCGCCTTGGGGAGCTCCGATCTTGTTCGTCAAGAAGAAGGATGGCACAATGAGAATGTGCATCGATTATCGCGAACTGAATAAGGCTACGGTGAAGAAGAAGTACCCACTCCCGAGAATCGACGATTTATTCGACCAACTCCAGGGAGCAGGTTGTTTCTCGAAGATCGATTTGCGCTCGGGATATCACCAAGTGAAGGTGAGAGAGGAAGACGTTCCGAAAACGGCTTTTAGAACACGTTACGGCCATTACGAGTTCCTTGTGATGCCGTTTGGTCTAACTAACGTACCAGCGGTGTTTATGGATTTGATGAATAGAGTGTGCCGACCGTTCCTCGACAAGTCGGTCATTGTATTCATTGATGACATACTCGTGTATTCCAAGAGCAAGACAGAACACGAGCAACACCTACGTGAAGTCCTAGAGGTATTGAGGAAAGAAAGTTTGTTTGCCAAGTTTTCTAAGTGCGACTTTTGGCTTGAAGAAGTTCAATTCTTGGGTCACGTTGTCACTCGAGACGGGGTGAAAGTAGATCCCTCCAAAATCGAAGCGATGATGAACTGGGAGCCTCCAAAGAGTCCTTCAGAAATTCAAAGTTTCTTGGGTTTGGCGGGCTACTATCGTAGATTCATACAAGACTTCTCCAAGATTGCTTCTTCTTTGACGGCTTTGACTAGGAAGAATGTGAAGTTTGTCTGGACCGAAACGCAAGATAAGGCGTTCCGGACTTTGCAAAAGAAGTTGTGCGAAGCTCCAATTTTGTCACTACCCGAAGGGTCGGAGGACTTCGTAGTATATAGTGACGCCTCAAAGATGGGTTTGGGTTGTGTGTTGATGCAAAGAGGCAAGGTAATCGCTTACGCATCGAGACAACTCAAGATTCACGAAAAGAATTACCCTACCCATGATCTGGAGTTAGCGGCGGTGGTGTTCGCTTTGAAGCTTTGGCGACACTACCTCTACGGCACGAAGTGTACTTTATACACAGATCATAAGAGTTTGAAGTATGTCTTTGATCAGAAAGAGTTGAATACGAGGCAAAGGCGGTGGCTTGAGTTACTTAAGGACTATGATTGTGAGTTGCTTTATCATCCCGGTAAGGCAAACGTAGTGGCCGACGCGTTGAGTCGGAAGGATTATAGCGGGAGCATTCGGGCCACCCTCTCAAGAATCGAACTCGTGTCGAGTCTCATTGAAAAGATCAAATCATCTCAAAGGGAAGCATTATTGGAAGAGAATCTCAAGGATGAAGTCATGACAAAACAACAGTTGCTCTTAACGGAGGATGGTCGTGGAGTGAAGTTGTTCAATGGTCGCGTGTGGGTACCCAAGGTTGGGGGCAATCGGTAAATCTCCTTGAAGATGCACACAAGTCCAAGTATTCCATTCACCCGGGATGTACAAAGATGTACCGAGACTTGAGGCTACATTATTGGTGGCCGGTGATGAAGCTTGACGTGGCACGTTACGTAGAGCGTTGTGTGACATGTTTGCAAGTAAAGGCCGAGCATCAACGTCCGCATGGGAGTCTTCAGTCATTGGAAATTCCCGAGTGGAAATGGGAAAATATTACCATGGACTTCGTGACTAAGTTGCCCAAGACTCTTCGAGGTCACGATACCATATGGGTAATAGTCGACCGGTTGACCAAGAGCGCTCATTTCTTGCCATGCGAGAGACGCTACCGATGGACAAGTTGGCGAAACTTTACATCGATGAAGTGGTATCGAGGCATGGAGTGCCATTGTCTATTGTTTCAGATTGCGACAGTCGGTTCACTACCAATTTTTGGGATGGCTTGCAGAAAGAGCTTGGTACACGCGTGAAGTTGAGTACGGCTTACCACCCTCAAACCGACGGACAGAGCGAGACAACAATCCAAACGCTAGAAGACATGTTAAGGGCTTGCGTCATAGACTTCGGGGGTAGTTGGGACTCTCACCTACCTTTGGTGGAGTTTGCGTATAACAATAGCTACCACTCGAGTATCGGTATGGCTCCGTTCGAAGCCTTGTACGGGCGGAATTGTAGAACTCCCGTATGTTGGCTTAAAGCGGGAGAGAAGCAGTTTGTCGGACCTGAAATCGTGCACGAGACGTCCGATAAGGTCAAAGGCATTCGGGAAAGGATGAAAGCGGCTCAAGATCGGCAAAAGAGTTATGCCGATAAGAAGAGGCGACCTTGTGATGTTGAAAGTGTCACCATGGAAAGGCATCATCCGGTTCGGAAAGCGCGGGAAGTTGAGTCCCCGTTTCCTTGGACCGTTTAAAGTGCTTAAGCGTGTGGGCTTGCAAGCATACCAGTTGGAACTTCCTTCAGAATTGAACGGGATCCACAACACTTTTCACATTTGCTACCTTCGGAAATGTTTGGCGAAAGAGGAGAGCGTTATCCCTCTTTCCGAGATTAGAGTGTACGAGGGTAACCGTTGTGTTGAAGAGCCTGAAGCTATTTTGGAGAAGAAGTCAAAGAAGCTTCGCCACAAAGAAGTCATGATGGTCAAAATTCAATGGAATCATCATCGAGGTGCCAATGTGACGTGGGAAGCCGAGGAGGATATGAAGCGAAGATATCCTCACCTGTTCGAGTAGTTAGGATTTCGGGGACGAAATCGATTCCAAGTTGGGGAGGATTGTAACACCCGCATTTTCGTGTAAGTCTGAATTCCTAACTTGTCGAATTTGCGACCTTTATCCGTATCGTTTTACCCCTAATCGTTGTATCTGTTCCCTTTTGTCGTCGCATAAGTCGCGGGTTCGAAATCTCGGGTTTTGAGTTTCGGTACTGGTGGCGCGATTGTGCCCGCGATAGTGACAAGTGTCACTGTCGCCAGGGGCACTCTCGCGGGGATCATGCCACTCGCGGTACAATCGGCGCGATTGTGCCCGCGATAGTGACAAGTGTCACTATCACATGGCACTATCGCTGGAAGCGTACCGAGGGCCCTTGGGCTGGGCGATAGTGCCTCGCGATTGTGACAATTGTCACTATCGCTGGCAAAGTCGCGGTCGGGGGTCTGAGGTATAAAAACGACCCAAACTGATTCATCTCTCATTTATTGAAAGTGTGGGGTTTTGGGGTGCGATTTTGGTGCCCTAGGTCAGTTTCCCCCATCTCTCTCTCTTCATTTATTTCTAGTTGTTGCTATCCTAAGATTCTATACTCCTTAATCTTGGTTATCAGGTGTTGTGAAGATCTCAAGTTTTCAAAGGCTAGAACTCCTCATCTAGAAATTTCTAGGGTTTGGTACTTAATCCATTGTGAGTTCATACTTCCTTTTACTAAACTTTATACACATCAAAATGCATATTTTGACTACTAAACATCTCCTTTTTTACATTATTAATGTTGATGAGTTTTGACCAAACTTGGTGATTTTAGGAGATTTTTAGGGTTTCTCACCCTTTTGTGAAATGATGGTTAAATCCATGTTTTGATATCACAAATATGTTGTTGTTATAATATGTTGAAATAAATGTTTAACTTTTGGTTTCTAGCCAAATTTATGATTAAATGTTTTATGAAGGTTGTTGGTGAAAAATGTTATTTTGTGGAAAGGAAACAAATGGTTACAATATAAAGAAAACCAAGTTTTTATAACATGGTGTATATTATGGAAAGGTTTATTTGGTAAAGAAACAATTTGGGATATAAGATGTTAGCCTTATGACTTTATATATGGGCTTGTGATTCTTATCAGCAGTTAACCATTAAATGGTGATTTGGAAACTAAATGGCTTTATGAACTATATGTTTGATTATAGTTGGTCACATGTGTGATTGCGACGAGTCTAGACTATTACTAATGGATCCATAGGTATTTAGTTGACTTATTATTTGGGGGCAACTCCCGTATGTAGCTAGTTGAGACATTGGACCCTAGAGGGCAACTTAGTACGGTTATGTGGGACCGGATACTAGCCGTGGGTTGTAAATGTAAATCCTAGTGAATGATCATGACTTGGATCATCGGGTGCCACCCTCCCACATCGTTATTTGGACCGGCAGGTTCACGGCCTTGATCCTAGTATGGTGAGCTCAAAACTCGGAAAGTGGCTTACTGAGTGTTCTGCCACAATCCTTGGATTCGGGTTTACACCCGTCGTCGCAAGATGAGGTCTGGACCGGAAGGTCACTATGTGTTTACCAAACCTTTTACAAGGATGTTGAGGAAAACAATATTTACGTTGCAACTAGTTCTTTTCAATATTCATATAAATTGTATGTTCTCACTAGGCTTTAAGTCTAACGCTTTTTCTCAAATGATGTGTATAACAGGTTCCCTTAGCGGCGGGGCGTCAAGGGGTTGAGCGAAGAGCGTAGTCTCTTGAGGGCATTTTTGGATGATAGTTATTGTGGAAGCTGTAACATTTAAACAATTATTCTTTTGGTATTGGGTTGACAACCAATGTAATCTGGCTAGTTGTAGTTTAGATTAGTTTGTTGTCGTTTCCCTATTTATTGTTACAGGTTTTGTAAACGCTCACACTTGCCCATTATGGGTGGTTTGCCCTATTTAATAACGTTATGTTGTCGAATTTTCGATTTTTAAAATTACCCCAAATTTTAGAGTGTTATATCTATATATGTATGTATGTATGTTTATAGATCATGTCTATGTATGTGTGTATGACTGTATGTATGTATGTCTATAGATGTATTGTATACATATGTATTTCTTGTATGTATATAGCACATACGTCTATATCATGTCTATGTATGTCTGTATGTATGTCTATACATGTATTGTATACATATGTATTGCTTGTATGTATATAGCACATACGTCTATATCATGTCTATGTATGTGTGTATGTATGTATGTCTATAGATGTATTGTATACATATGTATTGCTTGTATGTATATGTTTGTCGTATGTATATAAGTTTGTGTATGTCATGTACATGTCTATATATGTATGTATGTATATCTATAGATGCATGTATGTATGTATATGTATGTACGTATGTCTATAGATGTATTATGTGTGTATAACACTTTTGGTCCTGATCTAACTGGAATTAACGGAAAAAGATAACGATCGTTACTGTTTCTGTTAAGTCCAATTACTTCAGGGGCATATATATATGTACATACGTGTGTGTGTATGTATGTATGTATGTATGTATGTATGTATGTATGTATGTGTGTATGTATGTCATGTATGTATGTCTATAGATGTATGTATGTGTATATAACACTGTTGGTCCTGATCTAACTGAAATTAACGGGAAAAGATAACGGTCGTTAACTGTTTCCGTTAAGTCCAGTTAGTTTAGGGGTATTTTAGTCAATTTAAATATAATTTGATAAATTAATAATTTATTAATAACTTATTTAATAATTTATTAATAACTTATTTAATAATTTATTAACCGGTTTATTTAATAATTTATTAACTGATTTATTTAATAATTTATGTAATAATTTATTAGTAATTTAAGTGGTTTTTAATTTTAAAAAATAGATATCAGTCGGTAATCACCGACGGTTAAATTCCCTCGGTAATTACCGACGGAATTTCTGTCGGAAATCCGTCGGTGATCTTACTGAATTTTATAAAAAAAAACGGGCATAAAGCCCTAATTTCCATTTCAATTCCCTCCTCTCGATTTCTCTGGCCACTGAGTTCACCATCGCCGCCGATTCACCCTGCCCGAATGCCACCATCGCCGTCGATTCACCCTGCTCGAACGCCACCATCGCCACCGGCCACTAACTTCACGGTGACCTCTCCGTTGATTTCCCTCTCACTCGACCCTCTCCTCTTGATTTCTCTGGCGACCATCGCATCTCCTCACCACTGCTCGAACGCTACCATCGCCTCCGGCCACTGTATCCATCTCTTTCTCTCTGTAAGTTTATCATCCATCTCTCTCTGTATGCATCTCTCTCTATCTGTAAATCATTTTCTGAGTTTTTGTGAGTTCCCTTAGTGTGTGTGTGTGTGTTTGATTAATCTGTTTGTGTGTGTGTGATTAATCTGTTTGTGTGTGTGTGTGTGTGTGTGTGTGTGATTAATCTGTTTGTGTGTGTGTGTGATTAATCTGTTTGTGTTTGTGTGATTAATCTAACAGAGCACATATCACAGATCATTCCACTGGATTGACTCACTTTTAGCTAGTAGTTGCATTCTTATTATAGCTAATCTGCTTTAGGCTTAATTCCTAAGTTCAATAACTATTTTAAAGCAAGAGTATGAGTTCACAACAAACATGAAATTTCATATTACCAATACAGTAGCTTGATTCAACCTTTAGATCAAAGAGTTCATTATTCTCATAAATGACCGCTAATAAAGTGATGAACACCATTGTACCTCATGACACCAACTCCACAAAATCACACAAAGAAACTGTTGATTCAAGACCAGCCAACTTTCGCCTTTCGAGAGGATGGTACTCTCCCAAATCAACTATACTAGAGTTTACAAAAGAATATTTGCATAATTTCATTCCACTATAACCGCACTACCTTCTTATTTATCTATTTGTGTGTGTAGTAATGCAAATTATTTGTTATGCTTGTAAACTCAAACCTGTTCGTCATGTTTGTTGTTCATTATGTTTGTTTTTGGGATATATGACAGTTATGGATAAGTGTTGATTATGACAGTTTAGACTTGTAATGAGATACAAGTATATTGTAGATTGAAATTGATATGAGTATATTGTATATTGAAATTGATATGAGTTCTTTTAGCTTATGAAAACGCCGTTTTTTGTTTGATAAACTTGTGATAATGTTTTTGTATGATTTTTGCTTATGGTTTGGTTTTTGTGAAAATGTTTTGGTATGATAAACTTCTAATATTAATTAGTTGGGTTGTCAATTATTGGACAAACATTAGGTAGATAAATGGAAACATTAGGTTGCCAAGTGTTTATTTATTTTAACTGGGTTGCCAATTGTTGGACAAACATTAGGTTGATAAATGGAAATATTCATTTTATAGTCGTTATGTTGCCGAAATTTTAAGAAACATATGTTTGTGTTTTAAACTCTTTTCAAAGTCATCCAAAACTCCTGTACACCTACGGTTTGACTTTCAAGTAGGCAAACCATTACATGTAGTGTTTTCAAGTCATTCAATAGACTTCTAACTTCATTGACACCTACGGTTTGACTTTTAAATAGTCAAACCGTTACACGTAGGATTTTAAACTTTCCAAAACACCTTTCTTTGATTGTAACCTATGGTTTTGACTTTCCAATAGTCAAACCATTACACTTAGAGTTTTAAAGTCATCCAAAGCTCCTCTAAACCTATGGTTTGACTTTCAAGTAGGCAAACCATTACATGTAGTGTCAATAGCCTTCTAACTTCATTGACACCTACGGTTTGAATTTTAAATAGTCAAACCATTACAAGTAGGGTTTTAAAGTTTCCAAAACACCTTTTTTTATTGTAACTTACGGTTTTGACTTTCCAATAGTCAAACCATTACACTTAGAGTTTTAAAGTCATCCAAAGCTCCTCTAAACCTACGGTTTGACTTTCAAGTAGGCAAACCATTACATGGAGTGTTCAATAGCCTTCTAACTTCATTGACACCTTTGGTTTGACTTTTAAATAGTCAAACCATTACACGTAGGGTTTTAAACTTTCCAAAACAACTTTCTTTGATTGTAACCTACAGTTTTGACTTTCCAATAGTCAAAGTATTACAATTAGAGTTTTAAAGTCATCTAAAGCTCCTCTAAACCTACGGTTTGACTTTCAAGTAGGCAAACCATTACATGTAGTGTTCAATAGACTTCTAACTTCATTGACCCTACGGTTTGACTTTTAAATAGTCAAACCATTACACCACCTCTATCTTGATTATGTCGACTAACTACTTCTTTCTTTGTTGTAGTTGTTGAATATGTCGACAGATAGAGGATGAATGTATAGAAAGAACGACAGTCGGAGGTTTCTTAGCGTCGACTATATTGTTGCAATGGACAGTTTTTTGGACTATGCCTATGCCAATGAAGGGACTGTTGAAAGGAAACCTACACGTGATATGATAGTGCTTCGTATCAGATGCCCTAAAAAGTGTCAAAACTTACGCTATAAAGAAAGGGATGACGTGAGGCTGCATTTGATGAAGCACGGTTTCATGCCTGATTATACCACATGGTGGGCACATGATGAAACCTATTACCATGCACCGCATGAAGACGTGGGTCAATCTTCTACTCCGGTAGTAGATCATAATGAAGGGTATGTTGAAATGGTGAACGATCACATGATACATGATGGCATGACATGGGAAGAAGAATCCCCTAATCCTTCTGCCCAAGGATTTTATGACATGTTACAAGCTGCTGACGAGCTATTATGGGACAGGTGTCCAAATTACTCAAAATTAGGAGTTTGGGACGAGATTGTTGAATTGGAAGGCATAATGTAATGTACCCGAGACGACTTAAAATCAAGTTGTTCCTATAATTAAATAGATGCTACCCAAGGGTGACAAACTACCCGGTAACTTCTACGAGACGAAAAATAGTTTGAAAAAGCTTGCTCTACCGAAAGTAAAGATTGTCGCTTGCAAAAACCATTGCATACTATTTTACAAGCATGATTCTGAGTTGACCCATTTTCGGTATTGCAATGAAAGTCGTTACAGGACTAGTGGACGAAGCAAGGTCCTAAACTTGGTGTTGACATACTTGCCTATTGTTCCTAGTCTTCAAAGATTGTATATGTCAAAAAAGACGTTTAAAGAGATGACTTGGCACAAGGATCATCAGACAGAGCCGGGTGTGATGGTACATCTAAGTGATGGTGCGGCTTAGAAGCATTTCGACATGGTACATCCTGACTTCGCTTCTAAGGTCCAGAATGTGCGTCTTGGCTTATGTATCGACGGTTTCAACCTGAATAATTCAAATTTGAATCTGTATTTACTATAGACAGTGTTTCTTACCATCTACAATTTACCTCCTTGGTTGAGTTTGAAAGATTCATATGTTAAACTTGCATTGGTCATTCCTGGTAGAAAGAGCCCCGGTCAGAATTTGGATGTGTTTCTTAGGCCGCTAATAGATGATCTCAAGATGTTGTATACAGTGGGCACTCTTACGTATGATGATTATCGTAAGAATAATTTTAAGATGAGGGTTATACTTCTATGGACCGTCAGCGACTTCCCTGCCTATGCGATGTTATCGGGTTAGATCACGCACGGCAAGCTAGCTTGCCCGTACTGTATGGGTACAGTTGATTCGTTTCAGTTAAAAAAATGGAGGTAAATCTTGTTGGTTTGACTGTCATCGGAGATGGTTACCTAGTGCACACCCCTTCCAACGTGATCAAACAGGATTTTTGGACGGATCTAGGGTGTTAGGCGGTCCACCACCCGAGTTAACCGGTGAAGAAATATGAGAGCAATTATGTCATCTTCCAACTGTTTACGATGACTCCCCGTTTCGATCGACCAATAGAAAAATTACCGGCTTCGGAATCACTCATAATTGGGTGAAGAGAAGCATCTTTTGGGAGTTGCCATATTGGAAGACGTTGTTAATCCGACACAACCTGGATGTCATACACATTGAGAATAACGTCTTTGAGAATCTCTTTAACACTGTCATGGACACGTCAAAAACGAAAGACAATATAAAAGCAAGGATGGATGTAGAGATTTATTACAACTGATCGCAGTTGCACATTGCCACGTCAGGCAATAAAGTAGTGAAGTCGAAGTCGTCGTACACTTTGACCAAACAACAAGTAAAACAAGTATGTGAATGGTTGAAGAGACTGAAGTTTCCGGACGGGTATCCTTGGAATATTAGGGGATGTGTAAACATGGCAGACTACAACTTTTATAGCTTCAAGAGTCATGATTGTCATGTGTTTATGCAACGATTGCTCCCTATTGCCTTACGAGGGATGATACCGACTCCCATATGGGATGCGATAACGGAGTAATGCACATTCTTTCGTGCATTCTGATCAAGGATGTTACACTTAGAATACTTGATTCCATTGCAAACAAGTATCGTTCAAACAATTTATAAGTTGGAAAAAGTCTTCCTGCATGTTTTCTTTGATTCTATGGGTGATACATTTGACACGAGAAGCCATAAATGGTGGGTCGGTCCAATATAGGTCGATATATCTTTATGAGAGGTAAATGAACTTTTTCATTCAAATACTCACCCATTTATTTTCTAACACGTATTTCAATCGTTGTTTAGGAAACTTGGGTCGTTGAAGAGGACTGTTAGAAACAAAGCAAGGGTGGAGGGGTCTATCGTTGAGTCTTATCTAGTACGTAGACCGGGCCGATATGCTTGGTCGCATAAGGGATATTTTGTCAATGGTTACAAGTTTCATACGGTAACACATAATAGTGGCGTATGTGTGAGAGGATCTTGTTATGACGAATCCGAGTTTGACTATTACGGATTATTGGATGATGTGTTGGGGTGGAGTATTACGGTGTGGGCTATTGTGTTGTAGTTTTGTTCAAGTGTACATGGTTTGATAGTCCAGAGGGAGTTAGAGTCGACCCTAAACATGGGTTGGTTGATATCAAATACAAGTCCAGACTCAGAGGTGAGGACTATTACGTCCTAGCATCACAAGCGGAACAAGTGTATTACACACCCTATCCTTCAGGCAGTAAGGATTTAAAGGACTGGTGGGCAGTTGTGAAGACCAAAGCCCGTGGAATATATGAAGTTGTAGAAAGGTATATCGATGAGTTGGATGATGATAACGTGGATGGAGAATCGTTCTTTCAAAGTGACTCATAATATAAAGAATTGGGTAAATTAGGACCTCGATTTCGTCCCTCTTGTCACTGGGGAGCTAAACGTAGTCTCCACAAATGACGAATCTAGTGACGAGGAAGAAAAATTTGAAGATGTGGACGATGATGAAGATAACGAAGATAACGAAGACGAACTTATGTTATATGATCAGTCGTCTGATCACTAGTGTGCCTTTCTTATGTAGACATTATTCACAATAATTATATCCTTATTATATGTTCGTACACTCATATTTTTGTGTCTTATGATTTATGTACACTTATATCATTGTGTGCGAACCATTCTCTATTTTTAGATGGTGGGACGCGACACTAGGGGTACTAGGGGTAGTGATAGAGGCTCTAGCAAGGGCAGTAGCAGCTCCACCGGGTGTGGTGACCCCCGCGCCGACGAGCCTATGGACAAGTCCACCTTTGTTGCAGCTACCGACGAGGGACTAGATCAGATCCAGCCTGAGGACGGGCTTGAGACTCCATCACCTGGAGCGGGCTCGAGGGTTAGAGGCCCCAATATTGCATCACAGACGCCCCATCCGAGTCACCGACTGACGCTTGTGTTGTCTGCCGCCGGCGGGTAAGTAGATGTGATATATTAATAATTCTAGTACATAAAAAACCGATCCTAATGTTTTTTATCTTGTATATTTTGCAATTGTGAAGGTTTATGGACCAGTCAGTGGTCCGGAGGGCCACTGCCATCTTTCGGTCCATGTTCGTTGGTTCATGGGCTCATATTAGGGATGTCCCTGAGGAGCACTATCCACGGATGATGGATCATTTACGAGTATGTATTTTACTCTATTTAACTAATTGAGTGGATTTATTTTTACTTAATCCAAACAATGTGTATGCAGTTGTATTATAGCTGGCCTCCTGAGATGGACGTCGACGTATTATTTGAATTCCGGCATACCCTGACGAATAGGTACGCGGACATTATGATAGATGCCCGTAATTCGGCCAGGGATAGGGCTTTAGCCATTGATGGTGTCCGGTTCGACGGACATGACTACACGATTCTTAGCGCACACAATCTAGAGTGGATCCGACATGATTTTTGGGTCGAGATGATTAATCAGGTTTTTTTTTTTAATACTTGTATCTGGTTGTACTAGGATTTATATTGATTTATGTCTTGTTTTTAACAGGTATGGAACACCGATGCGTTCAAGCGTGTATCTGCGACCAATAGGACCAATCGGGATACCGAGTATGAGGGGATGACATCAAGACACATGTGCGGATCTATTAGTTCCGCTATGCATCGGGACCGCATGGTAATTTATCATCCACTAGACTAAATGTATATAATTTATGAATATATATATATAACCATGATTTTGTTACCTACTAACAATTTATATTGTCTATTGTAAAGAGATGCATGGGGTCGTGAGCCTACTAGCGACGAGGTTTGGGAGGCTACACAGTGCACCAACAGGAAGCTTGTTCCGGGTGAGACTGGTACGCCCACGGATCCTCCGATCTACGTTTACCCAAAGGCGGCTCGTATGGCGGTAAGTTCAATTATGTATGTCTAGATTTTTATTTGCTTTATAAGATAGATATAAATTATAGCAAACTTAGTTTGGGCTGCCATTCTTGGGCAGACGATAGGATTGTTTTGATAAAAGCATGTCTTGGATATATATGTTCAAATTACAGTTGAAATGTTGCCGAATTTTCTATAGGTTAGTTGACTTGACAATGTCTAATTTGGTAAATTGTAGGATAACTACCATTGGATTAGGGAGGAGGAGTACCCGGACTTAGCTCCCGGCACTATAATTCCCAATGACGCCGAGTTGTGGGAGCGCAGTGTCGGAGGACGGCGTAAAGGCCGTCTGTTTGGATGGGGGACAGTCAGGATCCCTATTATGCTATGACCGGTGATTCAGTGCTGGTACGAGCGGGAGCTCGCGCGACCGTTGCGATGAGAATGTATGCTTTTCAAATGTTATGTAATATTGTTAATTATATGTTTGTTTAATGTTGTCTAACATTGTTATATATTTGTCAAATGTTGAATTTCAGTTGGATGAGCTGAGACAGAGGGTAGAGATACAGGAAGCAGAGCAGATCCGGATGCAGCAGTGACTTGACCAGTTTGAGGCGTTCATGAAGAAGTTTCAAGATCACCCCGCTCCCCCCTCCCCCGTTGTAGGATAGTTTGTATTACGTTATACTTGTTTTAGATATTACGTTTTAATTTCTAGATATTAAATGAAAATGGGCAGGTTTTGAACAGTTTTAAACTGGATATTAAATGAAAAATTGGCAAGTTTTGTACAGGTTATAAACTGCATTTATTAATTTTTAATTATTTTTTTAATAAAAATTTAAATTACCGACGGATATTTTTTAATTTAATTTTTATTTATTAATTATCCGTAGGAAATCAGTCGCTAATTTCGTCGGTAATTGAAGACCATCGGTAATCCGTTGAAAATATCCTAGGTCGTCGGTAATCCTTCGGAAATACTAGTCGTCGGTGATCCGTCGGTAATATCCGTCGGTGATAGGCCTCTGTTTTGTAGTGAGTGTGTTGTTAATGGTGTTCATTCATAGCTAGGGTATGAGTGGTTTTGCCATCAGTACTCATAATCATTTCAATATAGAGGGTATTCACTGATCGTATGTACTTGAGTATAGCTCGAAGGTGCTTAGGTATTGGCTTGAGAATCCTTCATAGGTGTAAGCTTGCTCAAAGTCGTATTGGAATGTTGGGCATGTGTTAGTTGAACAAGAATTGTGAGCATACATCCCACACATTCCCACCGGCTATGCCTCTCTATAAACCATTTGTTTCACAATATTAGTTAAATTTGAGATTTGCGATTCAATGGAGGAGATACGTAACTCGCTTGGGGCGCATCTTGCCATGGTATATCATTACCGATAATGGTATGGGTAATTTGATATGATGAATGTAGAAACACTTAAAAGATCTTGGCGTTAGATTCAAGATTAGCTCACAGCAAAAATAAAAATACAGAGAAAGAGAAAAAGAAGGATAAAAGAAAACAAAGCGCAAGAGTTAGACAACCATTAACAAAACCAATCTCTCGGCACGGTGACAAAAAATTGATGGTTGCTGAGACCAACAAATAATAATAGTCTAATGCCTCTTATTACAAACTTAAATTGTAATAGTGATAAGGAGGGTCGAATCCATGAGAATTGATTGTGAAAGGTATTTGACTTCTACACTTGGATGAAGCAGTTCTTGAGGAAACTTTTGGTGTTTACAAGCATGTCGCTTAAACGAAAGTGATACGCCACAAGAACGATATTTGCAAAGGGGTTGGTCTCGTGTGTTTCTCAACTCCAAAAGAGCATAAATATCTTGTGCGTTACTCGATGGTGATCCATTCAATTAATTCCATCTTGTGGTCTGTGATTGAGCCCATTTTTAACTTTAAATTTTTGTTGTTTAGTTAATTTAGGATTCAGAGGATATGAAACCACATGATGAAGTGCCTGTCAAATGTACATTTTCAAAACTCAAATCCGCTCATGTTCGTTTTGTTTGCTGGGAATCTGATTGCTTAAATTTGGATGGGTTATATTAAATGACTAACATAGTTAATAATGATTCATAGATGCACATATCGTGAAAAGTTAAGCTCGTATACTTTTGCGGGTCTTAGAAGGTGAGTGGATCTACCAAATTTTGTTCAAAACGTACTTGTGCTCCCCTTTACACTTTTAAGTCTTGTGATCGGCCATCAAAAGTTCAACCTTAGGATTCATTTTGATGCGGCTCAGACTTATTTTTACCAAATTCAATTTACATGTACCAAGATTATGTACAGTATACCTTGATTTTGTGGGTGTAATTATTAATCTTTTCTACTTATTAGTCTTCATTTTTATAAAAGTTGTTGAGCTTATTTCCTCAAAGCATAGTTTAGGATTTGTTCATCTGTTTTTTTGACATTTCTATTCTTCCTTTTGACATCCAATTATGAAGCAAATTTTAGCCATTGGCATTTCTTTGGTTTCTGTATTGAACTTTGGATAAGGAATATGCATTTATACCATTACACATTGGCATATATGTTATTATTACTTAAACTAAGGGGGCGTTGGTTCGTTTTAAGGAATGAAAATGGGATTGGTAATGAAAATGGAGTAGAATGGGAATGGTTATTTTTATTTCATTGTATTATATTATCATGATTCCCTCATATTCCCAATGTCAAGAAAAAAAAAATTCAAAAGTTCATCTTCATCGAAATCTCCATCTTCATAAGCATCTCCAAGAAAATTCCAAACTTCATCTTCAAAATCATCTTCCTGTTGCTAGTGCACATTTCCATCTTCATCAACAAATCAATTTCCAACACCCAAGACAAGCAACGTCTCCATCATCATTTTTTTTATTTCATCTCCATTTTTTTTTTTTCTTTATTTTCATCTCCATTTTTTTCATCTTCTTGATTTTCATCTCCAAACATAAAATCGAAAACCATCAAAGATAAATATCTCTAGAGAAAGACGATGAGGGAACTCAGATCTGTCCCAGATCTCTATGTTTATCTTCTTGATTTGATCTCTGACCGCTAAATTGAAAAGCACAAACTGAAAAAACTCCATATCAAAATCAACTTACAAGGAAGACGAAGTGGCACTCAAGATCTCCATCTTCTTGATTTCTTTGTATTTAGAGGTGTTATGTTGTGGGTGGATCTAGGGTTCAAGGTTGAAGACCAGAAGAGACAAACATGAAAAAGGAAACGTGAAAAGTTTTTATTCCCTCCAATTAGGGGAGGAATGATTTTTACTTAAATCTATTATAATGATTGATTAACTATGTGAAACCAAACACCATTTTTCATTCCATTTTCATTTCTTATTTGAACCAAACATTGTCAAAGGGTATCATTTTCATTCCTTACCTCCTAATACCCCCAACCAAACACTCCCTAAATAATGGGTGCTTGTAAATTAAATAACCAAGTTAAATGAAGGTGGGAAACATAGTCAAGAAATGAAGGAATACGTTTATGCTCCTCAAAGTTCATAAAGCAGTCATGTAATCTCCATTCCACAAAGTTTATGTGAGAATGATTAGATTAAAGCCTGCATTTTTATAGTTGTAACTTAGGGGTCATTTACTAAATGCTTACCTGCTAAGTACTTATTGGGTCACTTGACCTTATCGGATGAATATGACAAATCCTTACCTGGTAAGTGACACCGGTAAGCGCTTACCGGATAAAAATGTTGCATACGTTGTCGTTTTAATAGATTTCGATAAGTTAATTCAACGTGTTGAATCTTACCGGTAAATGCTTACCGGGTAAGAGTTGGATAAAATGACTTAGTTATCTCTTTACAAGTACTTTGAAATCACTTTTTGGGAAGGAATCCAACAATGTTAATTATCTCTTCACAAGTATTTTAAAATCACTTTGTGGAAATTTTGGGAGGAAACGACCCTGTTTTGGGAGGAAATTTTAGGTAAAAGGCCTCGGAAAAAATTTTTGGAAGGAAACTTATCATTATTTTTCTTCTCTTTCTTTTTCTTTCTCCCCTAAAAAAGATTCAAGAACACTAGTAATTTTTACTTCTCTTTTCTTCCCTTTCCTTCATAAAAATGCTTTCAAGAACACAACCGTTATTAAATCACTCCAACTTTGTACTGCATAGTTATTATGATGAGATTGAGAGGGGTACAAGTGTATATGATAGTTATCTATTGTGTTTAAAGGCATTACAAGTAAACATTCCTACTATCGAATAAAAATGGTAACCAATTCAATTTTGTTTTAATAGAACTTTGAATTAAACAAGTTCAATAAAGAAAATGATAAATTCAACAAGTCATTCAACCACTATTTGTAATTTCTTTTTTGTTCAAACATAATTTTTTTATATTTTTGATGAGAAATTCTCGGTTCTTGCATCTCTTATCTGACGGTAAGGGCCTATCGATAAGCGATTGGTAAACAACTCATGAATTTTACTGATAACCGTGTATCTTAAGCCCAATGGCCCTTTGATAACTATAATACTTTGTTTATCGCATATATAATTAATGAATGTCATGGAAAAAGAAAAGATTGGGAATCTAATTTGTTGAAACATAAAACTTTTTTTTTAACAAATAGCCATCTAACATTTTTTTACTTGTTTAAGAGAAACTGTTTACATCTCGTCGCATTACACAACTAGTTTTCATAAATTCAAATGAGAATGAGTTGAACTTGTAAGGGTAGATGTGTGACAGTGATTTTTATACACCTAAAGACATGTGAAAATTAGACCCCAAAGCAAGTATACAATGTGGTCCAATATCGTCTTTCAAGTAATAAAATGATAAGAACCAAGTATTGTATTCCACGGGGATAGGTATTTTAAGTTGTAAGATCTCGAGATGAAAAACTAACTTCAGATGGCGAATTTGAGTTAACACTTGATAAAAATAACATAATATAAAGAAAAATGTGGGTGTAAGACTTGTGTTGAGACGTAAACACAAATTTCAGTAGACTAATGTTGTAGGGATGCTACAACATGTATCTGGTAATAATTTGTTCTACCATCTATTTTGAGGGTATTCCTCTCGGACTGCAATATTTGCACTAATGTTTAGATTCAACCAACATATCTCCATGTAGTACCCAACTAGTGGTAGTATAGAATAGAGTCCTCAAAATATATAGATTTACAAATCTCTTTGTATAAAATCACTCTCTCGAGCCAATCTCATATCATCCAAGTTGGTGTGTTCCAAATAGCTCATCTCTTAGTCCACTACACTTTAACACATTGAAAAGCGACCAATCCGTCGAGAATAAATCAATTTGGAAAATATAGACAACAAATTTTTTTGTTAGCAAGTTTCTCAAGTCTAATTCCGATATCATTCAAATTAACGTGCATATCAATGGCTTATCTCTAAGACCATGGTACTTTAACACTTTCAAAGTGGTCAAGTTGTCAAGAAGTGTCATGGGTTTTATAAATTTGAAATGAAATGGTAAAACATCATTATTGCCAAACAACGTCTACTTTTCTTCGATTTAAAATCTCATCCTTTATCTCACACCCAAACTATGAAAATTAGCTACTCATTAAGGAAAGTAAATGCAAGGAAAAATAAATTACTGAAAGTAAAGACATAAAAATAAATGACTTTAAGTAAATAACGAAAATTAAAGAGCGGAAAGTAAAGAACGAAAAGCATAATAAAGTAAAGGATTAAAGACAAAAACTAATATATTAAACTTAGAACTTGAAGAGAGCATACTTGCATTGTTACTTGAACCCAAATGTAATGGATTCAAGTATACCAAAATGTTCAACCTAAGGCCTCTATTTATACTAAGCTAGACGGGTAAAAGAGTATATAAAAAAGAAACTTATACTTCCTAAGCTTAAAATTACACAAAGGTTAATAAAGTCAAACTAGTTAATAACCTAAAGTTACTAAATTTCTAGTTTTTATTGTCCAAGGGGTTTTTTAGATTGAGAAAAGTCTACAAAATTTGTCTTTTAGCTCATCCCTTTGTTTTCTAAATATACAAAGTCAAATAAAGTACCAAATGACAACTAATACTTGATTTATTTAATTTCCAGCCTTTTTCAAATTTTAGAAGCTTCCCAAAAAAAAGTACATCAGCCCAAGTATCTTCACAAAATAAGCCTCACGTCTTAACCATTAAGCTCCTTCTGCCTGATGCTACTAGAATGCTGAGCATAAGGCTGCACTTTAAAATCTGCCCAAAAGTACCAAATCAGCGCTCCAAAGTATAAAAACACGTATATCACAACTTTTAGCTCCAAGAAAATAAATAAATGGAAAATAAGTAAATAAATTACTCAAGATTGAGATATAAAAAGTAAAATAACCTATCTATAAATGAAGAAATTAGTGTTTAAGCACTAAATAATTAGTGTGTATCAATATGCCAAGATGCAAGCAACAAATATGGTCCCAATACAAGTAGAAATCCAAGTGAATAAGCAAGCTCACAACAAATGTGGATAAACAATGATCTAGATGTTGCACAATAATGTTCCAAAGAAGTGAAACTACCCACAGTGTAAATAACAAATAACAAGTTCCACTATAACAAGTTCACAACCAAATAACACAATGATTTAACTTGGTTCCACTATCGATGTGATAGTATACATCCACCAGAAGAGAGAGAGAGAGAGGGAGAGAGAGAGAGAGAGAGAGCAATTTAATATTACGGCCATTACAAAGTGCTTCTACAAGATCCTTAGATCCAAGATCAACCAAAAGCTTCAAATATCAAGAACACCAACTTCTACACATATACCAAAAATGCTGAACAAGTTCTTGAGAGGAAAAGTAGAGAGAGAGGGTCTTTAGTGTTTTGAAAGCTAAGCAAAGTGGAAGATATGAAAAAAATAAGCCAAAAGTCTTGTTTTGT
Organism: Arctium minus; assembly: GCA_954870635.1. Classification (NCBI taxonomy): domain Eukaryota; kingdom Viridiplantae; phylum Streptophyta; class Magnoliopsida; order Asterales; family Asteraceae; genus Arctium; species Arctium minus. The sequence goes on along the minus strand of OX941092.1, from coordinate 75,341,792 downwards.
ACCCAAATCAATATAGCCAAAGTGCAAAGGATCGATGCCCAAAAGTTTGGGCTGAAAGCCCTTTTGTCAGCCGGTAGATTTGACACTATGCTACCCTGGTCGCATATTCCGTCACATATAAATTTATATGCTAGTTTAGTCGCATATCGGGTCGCATATTCGGTCGCATATATATTTATATGCTAGTTCAGTCACATATCGAGTGGCAAATCTGGTCGCATATAAATTTCAGAGAGTTACAACTACAGGTAAAGGGACACCAAAAACACCCGCATAAAACCAACAGAGAGTTAGACAAGTAAACATGCGACCGAAGTCGCATATGGAGTCACCAAAAACCCCTTGATTCGTCCCCTCTTCTCTTTTTCTTGTGCAACTTCCAAATGTGATAACCGAATCAACATTACAATAGAACTTGCTTGCTCACATATAGCGCATAGAGATCTTTGAGATTTTTTACCAGAAAGCGTCTTCGTTTGTTGTGTTATTTGCATGTTTCCTAAGGTTTTCAGTTGCCATAAGTTGTCAATGTTCCCGAATAATTCATGATTGATAAATAATATAATTCACAACAATAAATTAGTTCGTTATTAATAAAAGTATATTTATCAAATCATCAAAACGACGACGATACGATGAATTTACATGTGGTATAGGAACCAATGCACTAACAATCTCCCATTTGTTATGACACTAATGTACCACAAAATTGGGTTTATAAGACACTTAAAATATCTATGTGTTCTAATAGAATGTCTTATAGGACTTGAGTTTGTAAGGCCAAATAATAAAGTTTCTATCTAAAAGTTACAATACATTTATAGGACTTCTTTTTGGCGTTTTAAGAAGTTTTTAAAAAAATCAAAATAAATTATTGTATTAGCTATTTTATAGGGCATTGTTTGATATTGTTTGAAAAATGTCCTATAAAGATGGTACGACACTTTATTTTTAAAGTGTTCTAAAACACTTGTTAGAACTTCAAAAAAACATCAATAAAAACTATTGTAACATTTTTAGATATGACGTTTTGTTGTTTGGTCTATAAACTTAAGTTCTATAAATCATTGTACTCGGATACTTAAACATTTTAGGCGTCTTATATAAACGTAATTTTGTTGTAGTGTTATGATAAACCTAGCTAGGAAAATTTGGATGAACGATTAAAAAACAAGTGAGAGACGACTAGAACAATTTGTTAATTAATGATGTTACTTTTATAGCGAGCACAAAATCGTTTTCTAAAGAGTTAAAGCATAATATTAATAGATTTTATATATGCTAAACTAAGGTTTTTAAAATGACATTAATGGTTGAGCTTATAGAATCGCTCTAAATAAGCGGTAAATTAAAATTTTGAACGATATACAGCAAGATCAAGATTATGAGTGAATAGAATGATCCCTTGTGATCTACCATTAATTTGCTGACTATCATGGAACATGCACAACAATGGGGATCCTAACTTGATGCACTCCATCATCCCATGTCAAACCACCAGAAACAATTGAGTTGTCTTGCCTTTCTATGATTGCCTGAACAGACACCTTAAAAGACAGCTTCTGCCCATATTCTTGAAACTGTAGGACATTCGGCTCAACTTGTATTCTCAAACCGCTAACACGTGGTTGCGTTATCAAAGCTCTATAAGTCGATGTTGCTGAACCAACATTGGTGACAGTCCTGCTGAAGTTTAAATAAATGGCTTCGTTGCGCAGTGTTGGGATAACAAATGTAGGGTAGTTGAGATCCTTGATTTGCTCCATCAGCTGAGAGCAACTAGTACTATTAACCCCAGTAATGATTCTTATATGTTTGGTGCTATAATTTTGGTGGCACAAAAAGGTTACATAATCAACCTCACCAGCATCATATACCAATCCAGGTCTCATAGCTTTCATAGGATTAAGATAACCAGCTCCATATGCAAATTCAGCATCTGTGTTGATCTCAGCACTCATCATAGAAGCTGCAATCAATTTTATAATAACAAGAAATTACATAACTAATTAACAGTGGATGTATAAATGTTTTGCACTATACGATTTGTCTTTAGAAATGTGATATGTTACCGGTGGTCATGAGAGCCGACTTAATTGCTGCAGGAGACCATGTTGGGTTAAATGTTTTGATATAAGCAGCTATACCGCTTACGTGTGGGCAGGCCATTGATGTGCCTGATATCATATTGAAAGGCACTGCTCTGCGGTCTCCTTCTACTTGACTAATTCGAGCCACAGGTGGCCATGCTGCTAGAATTCTTACACCAGGAGCTGTGAGGTCGGGCTGCATCATCAAATGGAAAAATAGTTACAAGTGTTGCTAGATCTCTAACTCAGGTTTATTTCTAAATCATGCATGTCTTCAAAACGGCTACATGAATTACCTTTAGGATGTTTTTGTCTATAGGATTCGGACCTCTTGATGAGAAAGAGGCAACATATGGGGATGATGAGTTCGTGACATCTTCGCTCTTCATTATAATTGCTGTTGCATTTCTGAAACCAATTTTCATGTTGAATAATTTGTGAATATGTACATATGTTCATCAGAAATATAACAAGTAAAGAAGTGGTGTTATTTTGATTAGAATGGAAACTCATGTATGTTTAATTACCTTGTTGATCTTATGTATCTAATGATGTTGGTTGCTTGATCAGAATTCACAACACTAACAGGCAAAGGATATGAACCAACGGATTCGAAATACGGTCCACGATATCTCATGACACACCCGACAGCACCAGCCAACATTACAACTTCTTCGGTCGAAATCTGATCACATAGTATTATTTTACCTTTCACTAAATTCTTGTCCAATGAATTTCTGATGCAAAACCTGATGTATATTCCATGATATGCCCATCACAAAAACATGAAGATTCAGAAACCAACAAAATTCATGACATGATGAAATGGAAGCTATATAACTTTCATTTTGCATCACAAATTTATTCAATTGAAATCTTTCTTTACCTTGATATTGAGCCATTGAAACCAGCCGTGATATTCGGGACATCTCCAGCGTAAACTAAAGGATACATTCCGTCAAGTGTAAATGGATTTATTGAAACTCCCTGAGATAAAAATGAGCAAGTTAAAGTTGTTGATTTTTTGTTTTCCAACCAATGATGTTCTTAATGACCAAAAAATCAACAGGTTTTTTCTCCCCAAATGAAATATATAAAACCAACATGTTTAAAGATATTACTCACATCTATAACCATATTGTTTCCTAGTCTTATTGGGGTGATTAAATCTGGGTTTTTAGTGCCAGCGGCGACAGTAAGAACCCATGGAGCAATACTACCGAGGGTCTGGGCGCTTGGGCCTTCGTTCATAGCAGATTGTACAGTCAATATTCCTTTCCTCATGGCATGAAAGGATCCGATAGCAAAAACATCTAGAAAATGTTCCACGGCATATGTGAAGCCTACCGAAGCCGTGATTATGTCAACTCCATCAGCAATGGCAACATCAAAAGCAGAAAGAATGTCGGCATCAGAACACCCGTCTATCCAACACACTTTATACACCGCAATCCGGGCTCTGGGGACACCCCCTCGAGCTGTTCCTGGTTGGAGGCCAAGTAGGTTTGCATTTCTCACTATATTTCCGGCAGCAGTGCCTGCGGTGTGGGTTCCATGACCGTCAGAGTCTCTTGGTGATTGTAAATCTTTAGGGTCGTAGATTCCATCTGCCTTGAAGTGTCGAGCTCCGATTATTTTGCTGTTTATGTGATAATATAGGAAAAACAAAGATCTGTTAATCATATGAATATATTTTCAGACTCATACAATCATATTATTTTTGTTCAAATAAAATTATATTAATCATATTAATGTATAAATCATCAACACCAGAAGTTGAGGCAAAGAACCAGAAAAAGAACAACTTTACAAAAACAAACAATCTTTAAGTGTGTAATTTAGTTCAAGTTATAAGAAAGTAATGAAATTCATGATATGATTAAAGGATGTACATAAATCTTATTGTTGGAGTACATATAATAAAAAAATTGGAAAATATAGAGTTATGCTTTTAAGTATTTGCCCGTATGAAACTCAAAGAAACCAGAAAATAAGTCAGTGGTTTGAAACCCTAATTTCTTGAAGAAAATGTTTTGCTTTCAAATTTTGGAAAAGATTGAAATAAATATTGGGAAGGGATTTATTACTTGTTGCAAGAGAAATTGGCTTGGCAAATGCCTTTCCATTTAGCAGGAGGAGGACCATATCCTAGGTCAGAGAAACTAGCAGATTCCGGCCAAATTCCGGTGTCAAAAACACCTATGATGATGTCACTTTCAGTTGTTGATCTGTTGACTGTGAGTGGGAACCCTAAGAAGTCCCATGAACTTGTTGTTGCCACTTTGTTTTTTCTGCTGGGGAACACAGAAACAACCCCTTCCATCCCTACATATTAAATTAATTTCAATGCTTAGATATTAGATTCATGTTTTCTTGTTTATAATAATTTAAATTAAACGTTGCAACATATTATTCAACTCTACATATTATATACAGAGAGAGTGACAGGATCAAAAGAGAACATGGTAGCATAAGAAAACTGCCAAATTAAATCATATGTGAATCCAATGTGATTACGGAACGCGGTGATCAATGCAAGGGTGAGCGGGTCGCGTGAATCACATGTGAATAGGCTATTTCCGTATTCTATGAACCTCTCTCTCTCTCTCTCTCTCTCTCTCTCTCTATATATATATATATATATATATGCATACCTGACAGTTTTTGAGCTTCTTCTTGGGTAAGTCTTGCCGAAAATCCATGGAAGCTTTTAGTGTACCTTTGAAGCATATGTCTCCCTCCATCCCTGTCATAAAAAAGTGATATGCAAGCAACTAGTTGGTCTTGTTTTTTTATAAGAAAGACTGTCTTTATGACACTTTGAGGCTCAGGCATACCCATAGATAATTACAAACGAATCATTTTGACCAATATTGTTTACTTTATATTGTTATATTCTGTCATCGTTTCTTTGCAGTATTTCTTATGTTCACTACAAAACATAGAGGCTTTATCGACAGAAAAAAGCGTCTATCGGCGGATATCAATGCTGGAGCAGATGTGTGTGCCGGTATCATGATTATTGGTGGATTTTCAATCACCGATAGAAAAATCCTGTCTGTCCGTAATCCATATTAAATATATATTATATATCATTGCATGTGTATGCATCATATTAAGCCAGTTTAGCCGACATGGGACTCTAACTCGCCTCATCCAATGAGACTAGAAGGACTAATATCCCTGATGGTAGAACTTAGCTCTGTTACATACCAAATAAAAATATGTATAATCTCATTAGATTACTTTCCAAAATAGTCTTTGACGTGAGAAGTGAAATACCAACATATATTAAGAATAAAAGGTTTCAAGTCTAGCCGATGTGGGACAATGGTGGTTCTTTATATTAAGAATAAAAGGCTTTATCCCAAACACCCCCAAGAAGAAAATGGTGGTTCTTAAGAAGAAAAAGTCCAAATCTTGCCGATCTGACACACCAACCACACCCCTTCCAAGAGAGGCTAGATGAACACATATATATTATCTCAAAATGTCGAGTCCCTAAAATGGTTGACATTGTCTCTAATACCTTTTGACAATATGTAGTACATACTTCATTGGATTACTCTCACTACTAAACAAACAGTTCTTTCCGGCAGACGTTTTCGGCGGAAAATTCCGCTGGAAATATTCCGGCGGATTTCCGACGAAATCCATCCTGGTCAAACCTCGTTGACTTTCGCCGGAAATCCGCCGAAATATTTTTTTTATTTTTATTTTTTTAAAAAAACTACTATTTTCGGCGGATTTCCGACGATTTTTTTTTATTTTAATTTTTTTTATTAATTATAATTAATTAACCATTTTCGGCGGATTTCCGGCTGATTTATTTAATTAATTTAATTAATTATTTTTCGACGAAAATCCGCCGAAAAATATTAAATATTTATTTTTCTTAAAATAATTTGAAAAAATATATATATATAAAAAATCAAATCCGCCGAAAATCCTCCGGAAAACACTAAATACTTTTTTTTCTTAGAAAAATTTGAAAAAAATAATATAAAAAAAATCAAATCCGCCGAAAATCAGCCGAAAACACTAAATATTTAATTTTCTAAGAATAATTTGAAAAAAAAATATAAAAAAAAATCAAAACCGCCGAAAATCCGCCGAAAACACTAAATATTTAATTTTCTAAGAATAATTTGAAAAAAAAATATAAAAAAATCAAATTCGCCGAAAATCCGCCGAAAACACTAAATATTTATTTTTCTAAGAATAATTTGAAAAAAAAAATATAAAAAAAATCAAATCCGCCAAAAATCTACCGAAAACACTAAATATTTATTTTTCTAAGCATAATTTGAAAAAAATATATAAAAAAATCAAATCCGCCGAAAACACTAAATATTTATTTTTCTTAGAATAATCTGAAAAAAGATATAAAAAATCAAAACCGCCGAAAATTCGCCGAAAACACTAAATATTTATTTTTCTAAAATAATCTGGAAAAAAATAAAAAAAATATATATCCGTTGAAAATCCGCCGAAAACACTAAATATTTATTTTTCTTAGAATAATTTGAAAAAAAATAAAAAAAAATTAAAATCCACCGAAAACACGAAAATAATTAAATATTTATTTTTTTAAAAGAAATTGAAAATATATAAAATTAATAAATGGATGCAGCTGGGGCTTTAACGAATTCAGCTGGGCTTAAGATCTAGTTGGGCTTTAATGGATCCGGTGGAGCTTTAATGGATTCAATTGAACTTTAATGGATCTAGTTGGGTTTTAACGTACCCGGTTGGGTTTTAACGTACACAGTTGGGATTTAACATACACCATTGAGTTTTAACGGATCCAGTTAGTCTTTAATGGATACGGTCGGGCTTTAACAGATCCAGTTGGGCTTTAACGTACCCAGATGGGCTCTAACATACATAGTTGGGTTTTAACGGATCCAGTTGGGTTTCAACGTACCCAGTTGGGCTTTAAAGGATCCAGTTGGGCTTTAATGTACCCAGTTGGGCTTTAAAGGATCCAGTCGGGCTTTAATGGATCCGGTGGGGCTTTAATGGATGCAATTGGGCTTTAACGGATCCGGTTGGGCTTTAACGTACCCGGTTGGGCTTTAACGGATCCAGTTAGTATTTAAAGGACCCAGTGGGGCTTTACTGGATGCAGTTAGGGCTTTAATGGATGCAGTTAAGGCTTTAACGAATCCACATGGGCTTTAACATACATAGTTGAGTTTTAACGGATCTAGTTGGGCTTTAATGGATCCAGTCATGCTTTAATGGATCCGGTGGGGCTTTAACGGATCCAGTTGGGCTTTAATGGATCTAGTTGGTCTTTAACGTACACACTTGGCTTTAACGTACCTAGTTGGGCTTTAATGGATCCAGTTGGGTTTTAACGGATCCAATTGATCTTTAATGGATCCGGTTGGGCTTTAATGGATCTAGTTGGGCTTTAATGTACCCGGTTGGGTTTAATTGATCCAGTATGGCTTTAATGGATACGGTTGGGTTTTAACGTATCCACTTGGGATTTAACGTACCTAGTTGGGCTTTAACGGATCCAGTTGGTCTTTAATGGATCTGGTTCGGCTTTAATGAATTCTGTTGGGCTTTAACTGATGTAGTTGAGTTTTAACGTACCTAATGGGGCTTTAACAGATCCAGTTGGGCTTTAACGGATCTAGTTGGCTTTAATGGATCCGATGGAGCTTTAATTGATGCAATGAGCTTTAACGGATCCAATTGGGTTTTAACGTACCCGGTTGGGCTTTAACGTACACAGTTGGGCTTTAACATACACAATTGAGTTTTAACGGATCCAGTTGGTCTTTAATGGATACAGTCGGGCGTTAACAGATCCAGTTGGCTTTAACGTACCCAGTTGGGCTTTAATGGATACGATTGGACTTTAACGTATCCAGTTGGGCTTCAACAGATCCAGTTGGGCTTTAACGGATCTAGTTGGGCTTTAATGGATCCGGTGGGGCTTTAATGGATGCAATTGGGCTTTAACGGATCCAGTTGGGGCTTTGACGTACACAGTTGGGCTTTAACATATACAGTTGAGTTTAACAAATTTAGTTGGTCTTTAATGGATATGGTTGTGTTTTAATGGATCCAATCAGACTTTAACAGATCCAGTTGAGTTTTAACGTACCCAATTGGGCTTTAATGTACATAGTTGGGCTTTAACAGATCCAGTTGAGCTTTAATGGATCCAGTTGGTCTTTAACGTACCCACTTGGGCTTTGACGTACCTAGTTGGGCTCTAATGGATCCAGTTGGGCTTTAACTGATCCAGCTGGCCTTACTAGATCTAGTTGGGCTTTAATGGATCCAATTGGCTTTAATGGATCTAGTTGGGTTTTAACGCTTTAACGTACCAGTTAAGCTTTAATGGATCCAATTGGCTTTAATGGATCTAGTTGGGCTTTAACGTACCAGTTAAGTTTTAACGGATCCAGTTGGGCTTTAACGTACCAGTTGGGCTTTAACGGATCCGGTTGGGCTTTAAGGGATCCAGCCAGACTTTAATAATAATTTAGCTATATTATAATAATCTACACTATATTATAAAGCACGGATAAAAAACTCTTAAATACAAATTATTAGGCACAAGGTACCATCATTTTATGCAAGATTTTAAAAATCTTTTAATTTACAAGTATCAAAGCACAAGATACATATTACTACTGCAGACTTCTAACACCCACCAATTTGGTATGTGCAGACCTTCCTTTTATTCAGACCTTTCCATGTATCACTATTAATTAATATATTATATTATTATAATTTTGTTTTAATTATATTATTAAATATGTAATTGGTTATTTTTTCTAGATGTCATTAAAATATATAAGATAATCATTGAATTCTAACAAAATACTTAATTTTTTTATATAAAAAACATTATATTATTAAGCCTAAATTAAACAAATTTATAAAAAAAAATTATAACTTTCTCAAAACAATCCAAAATCGTACTGTAAATCGACAAAAAAATAAAATGAAACATTCACTTCTAAGTTGCAATACATTGGAGGACATTTGATTAAAGGTGATCAACAGTTCAGATTCACTTTCAAAAATGATCAAAAGATTAATGCTTACATTGAATTTAGAGTAAACTACGATTTTAGTCACTGTGGTTTGATGTTTATAACGATTTCCGTCCCTAGTCTTTCAAAACTGCTTTTTTAGTCCTTGTGGTTTCTATTTGCTTCGATTTTCATCCCTCCATCCAATTTTATTAATATTAAATGTTAATTCATTTAAAACTTAAATAAACAAATTACATATTTGGTCCTTGTGGTATATAAAATTTTACATTTTTATCTTAATTTACATTTTTTTACTTTTTCTTTATTTATTGTATTTCATCAAAGCATTTATTTTTCTATTAATAATTATTGTATATTTTCATAATTATTATTACTTTAATTATAAAAATAATCAAATAATTTCATTAAAAATACTAATAAATACATGAAATTTTTTTCAAAGCTTAGATTTAGATCTCTTAAAATTAATATTTTTTTTCTGTTGATTTATTAACGCTTTTTATTTATTTTAAATTACCATTGAAAAAAAGTTTAATAAATTTCGAGAAAAAAATCTTATTTTATAACAACCGGTTGTTTATTGGTAAATTCACTTTACTCCCATTATTTCATATTTTCATTTAAACTTTATTTTTATTAATTAATCAAATTTGTTAATATTTAAAATAAACACACACACACACACATATATATATATATATATGGAGAGAGAGAGAATCGGACTCAAACGAGAACGATATCTATTTAAAAGAACACGAGAACGACAAATCACATACAAAATCATAAGTGATTTTGCATTAGTGGGGAAGTCGTACAAAATCACAGTATGCGGACGACTTTTGTCGCAACTTAAGGTCGCGGAAATCACATGTAAAATCACTTATATTTTGTATGTGATTTGTCGTTGTCGTGTTCATTTTAAATAGGTACCGTTCTCGTTTGATCCTCCCTCTCTCTCTCTCTCTCTCTCTCTCTCTCTATATATATATATATATATATATATATCAAGGTTTTAAATAATGCTTGTGTTTGACGTCACGTTAATTTTGAGGCATGTCATGACCCATTGCATGATTTTTATAACAACATATTGAAATCTTTTTATCCTTTTATTTTCTTATTTTTTGTTTTTAATATATAACCTAATTTAAAATGGTGTGTGTGTGTGTATTTCTTATTTAAATATTAAACAAATTTGATTAATTAATTAAAAATAAATATTAAATGTGAATTTAGAATAGTGGAGTAAATAATAAATTGCATTTAACAAAAAACAACCGGTTGTTATAAAATAATACTATTTTTTTCTCGAATTTTATTAAACTTTTTTCAATTATAATTTAAAATAAGAAATAGCTTTAATAAATCAATAGATAAAAAATATTAGTTTTAGGAGATTTAAACCTAAAACTTTGAAAAAAATATAATGTATTTATTAATATTTTTAATGAAATTATTTGATTATTTTTATAATTAAAGGTATAATAATTAATAGAAAAATAAATGTCTTGATGAAATACAATAAATAAAGAAAAAGTAAAAAAAATATAAATTAGGATAAAAATGTAAAAGTTTATATACTACAAGGACCAAATATGTAATTTGTTTATTTAATTTTTAAATAAATTAACATTTAATATTAATAAAATTGGAGGGAGGGATAAAAATAGAAGCAAATAAAAATCACAAGGACTAAAAAAGCAGTTTTGAAAGACCAGGGACGAAAACCGTTTTAAGCATCAAACCACAGGGACTAAAATCGTAGTTTACTCTTGAATTTATTATATATAGAGTAAACTTCACTGTTGGTCCTTAAGGTTTCGTATTTTCTTTGAAAAGAGGACCTATACTACTGTATCTCAAATAGTGGTCCCTGAGGTTTGGTATTAGCTTTGAAAGGAGGACCTCCTCACTAACCCCGTTAAAAAACTCAGTTAGTGGGAGGGGTATTTTGGTCAAATCATATTTTTTTTCTTTTTTCAACTTTTTTTTAAACCTTAAAACATCAAGGACATAATTGTAATTTCATTTAATTTATATTAATACTATTATTCATATATGTGTATATATATATATATATATTTGTGTGTGTATATATATATATATAGTGAGCCTCCAGTGAGGTTGTCTTCTTCGGCGAGCCTCCGGCGATTTCTCTCTCTCTCTCTTCTCTCTTATCTCTCTCTCTCTCCAATGAATACAGGGACCCTTGTCATCACCGACGAACACAAGGCCGATTCTCCGGCGAACACCCCACCCCCGGTGAAACTCCGCATAAACCTCCCGCAATCTCTCTCTATATATCTCTCTCTATCTCGATTGGCAACTGTTTCTATAAGAAATCATCCGGCAGAAACCCCCCCCCCCCCCCGCGCTGAAACTCCGCAGAACACCCCCCCCCCCCCCGACAATCTCTCTCTCTCTCTATATATATATATATCTCGATTGGCAACTGTGATAAATTTCGACTGTGTGTGTATGTGTCTTTTCTGTATTTCTTTATATATATACATAATGAAGCCTCCATTGATATATGTATGTGGGTTTCTCACAGGGATGATGATATATATATATATATATGGGTTTTATTATGTGTGTGTATACATATATATGTATGTATGTGGGTTGCCTCTCATCCGAAATTACAATTTGAATTTTCATCCAAAAGTGAGATTTTCCGGTGAGGTTGCCGGAGAAGAACCGGAAGTCCACCGGAGAAGATAACCGGTGGGCTTGTTTGGTTGATTTAAGAGAAAAAAGTGATTGGACGAAAATGCCCCTAGATCTAACTGAGTTTTTTAACGGGGTTAGTGAGGAGGTCCTCCTTTCAGAGCAAGAATCAAACCTCAAGGACCACTATTTGAGATATTGAAGTATAGGTTCTCCTTTCAAAGAAAATACGAAACCTTAAAGACCAACAATGAAGTTTACTCTTATATATATATATATATATATATATATATATATATATATAAAAGATTAATGCTTATGTTGAATTTAAAAAATAATAGTTATTAACCATCAAATACTTGAATTCCCCCTAAAATTTTCCCCAGTCCTTTTCCCTCCCATTTTTCCCTCCCTCTTGCTTACACACATTACTTCCCTTTTCCCCCTAAGACCATCTCCAACCCATACATCAAAAATAACACCAAAAACATTAAAACTGGTGGGAGCTTTAACACTAAAAAAAATTCCAACTCCAACCATACTTCAAAAAAAAACACCAAATATCCTAAACCCAAATAAAAAAAAACATTTTTCATTATAATTAAACATTTTTATATACACTATCTATTATTTATAAATAATTATTATAGTAAATAAATAATTAATGTATTAGATGTTGTTATTTCAGTTGTATTTTTAATTTATGTTTTAGTTTACGTTATTTATTTTCAAGTATTTATGTATTTTTAATTTGTTATGAAATTAGATTTTGTCAATTTTATTTAATGCTATTTTTTTTAATTTAATTTAATATATAAAATAACATTTAATATAATTAAAATTACAAACTATATCAATTATATTTATAAAAAAATAAAAAAAAACATTTTAAGTGGACCATCTATCTTTGCAGTGTGAATAGTCAGAATCCCTATTATGCTATGACCGGTGATTCAGTGTCGGTACGAGCGGGAGCTCGTGCGACCGTCGCGATGAGAAGGTATGCTTTTCAAATGTTGTGTAATATTGTTAATTATATGTTTGTTTAATGTTGTCTAACATTGTTATATATTTGTCAAATGTTGAATTTCAGTTGGATGAGCTGAGACAGAGGGTAGAGATACAGGAAGCAGAGCAGATCCGGATGCAGCAGTGACTTGACCAGTTTGAGGTGTTCATGAAGAAGTTTCAAGATCACCCCGCTCCCCCCTCCCCCGTTGTAGGATAGTTTGTATTACGTTATACTTGTTTTAGATATTACGTTTTAATTTCTAGATATTAAATGAAAATGGGCAGGTTTTGAACAGTTTTAAACTGGATATTAAATGAAAAATTGGCAGGTTTTGTACAGGTTATAAACTGCATTTATTAATTTTTAATTATTTTTTTAATAAAAATTTAAATTACCGACGGATATTTTTTAATTTAATTTTTATTTATTAATTATCCGTAGGAAATCAGTCGCTAATTTCGTCGGTAATTGAAGACCATCGGTAATCCGTTGAAAATATCCTAGGTCGTCGGTAATCCTTCGGAAATACTAGTCGTCGGTGATCCGTCGGTAATATCCGTCGGTGATAGGCCTCTGTTTTGTAGTGAGTGTGTTGTTAATGGTGTTCATTCATAGCTAGGGTATGAGTGGTTTTGCCATCAGTAGTCATAATCATTTTCAATATAGAGGGTATTCACTGATCGTATGTACTTGAGTATAGCTCGAAGGTGCTTAGGTATTGGCTTGAGAATCCTTCATAGGTGTAAGCTTGCTCAAAGTCGTATTGGAATGTTGGGCATGTGTTAGTTGAACAAGAATTGTGAGCATACATCCCACACATTCCCACCGGCTATGCCTCTCTATAAACCATCTGTTTCACAATATTAGTTAAATTTGAGATTTGCGATTCAATGGAGGAGATACGTAACTCGCTTGGGGCGCATCTTGCCATGGTATATCATTACCGATAATGGTATGGGTAATTTGATATGATGAATGTAGAAACACTTAAAAGATCTTGGCGTTACATTCAAGATTAGCTCACAACAAAAATAAAAATACAGAGAAAGAGAAAGAGAAAAAGAAGGATAAAAGAAAACAAAGCGCAAGAGTTAGACAACCATTAACAAAACCAATCTCTCGGCACGGTGACAAAAAATTGATGGTTGCTGAGACCAACAAATAATAATAGTCTAATGCCTTTTATTACAAACTTAAATTGTAATAGTGATAAGGAGGGTCGAATCCATGAGAATTGATTGTGAAAGGTATTTGACTTCTACACTTGGATGAAGCAGTTCTTGAGGAAACTTTTGGTGTTTACAGGCATGTCGCTTAAACGAAAGTGATACGCCACAAGAACGATATTTGCAAAGGGGTTGGTCTCGTGTGTTTCTCAACTCCAAAAGAGCATAAATATCTTGTGCGTTACTCGATGTTGATCCATTCAATTAATTCCATCTTGTGGTCTGTGATTGAGCCCATTTTTAACTTTAAATTTCTGTTGTTTAGTTAATTTAGGATTCAGAGGATATGAAACCACATGATGAAGTGCCTGTCAAATGTACATTTTCAAAACTCAAATCCGCTCATGTTCGTTTTGTTTGTTGGGAATCTGATTGCTTAAATTTGGATGGGTTATATTAAATGACTAACATAGTTAATAATGATTCATAGATGCACATATCGTGAAAAGTTAAGCTCGTATACTTTTGCGGGTCTTAGAAGGTGAGTGGATCTACCAAATTTTGTTCAAAACGTACTTGTGCTCCCCTTTACACTTTTAAGTCTTGTGATCGGCCATCAAAAGTTCAACCTTAGGATTCATTTTGATGCGGCTCAGACTTATTTTTACCAAATTCAATTTACATGTACCAAGATTATGTACAGTATACCTTGATTTTGTGGGTGTAATTATTAATCTTTTCTACTTATTAGTCTTCGTTTTTATAAAAGTTGTTGAGCTTATTTCCTCAAAGCATAGTTTAGGATTTGTTCATCTGTTTTTTTTTTTGACATTTCTATTCTTCCTTTTGACATCCAATTATGAAGCAAATTTTAGCCATTGGCATTTCTTTGGTTTCTGTATTGAACTTTGGATAAGGAATATGCATTTATACCATTACACATTGGCATATATGTTATTATTACTTAAACTAAGGGGGCGTTGGTTCGTTTTAAGGAATGAAAATGGGATTGGTAATGAAAATGGAGTAGAATGGGAATGGTTATTTTTATTTCATTGTATTATATTATCATGATTCCCTCATATTCCCAATGTCAAGAAAAAAAAATTCAAAAGTTCATCTTCATCGAAATCTCCATCTTCATAAGTATCTCCAAGAAAATTCCAAACTTCATCTTCAAAATCATCTTCCTGTTGCTAGTGCACATTTCCATCTTCATCAACAAATCAATTTCCAACACCCAAGACAAGCAACGTCTCCATCATCATTTTTTTTATTCCATCTCCATTTTTTATTTTATTTTCATCTCCATTTTTTTTCATCTTCTTGATTTTCATCTCCAAACATAAAATCGAAAACCATCAAAGATAAATATCTCTAGAGAAAGACGATGAGGGAACTCAGATCTGACCCAGATCTCTATGTTTATCTTCTTGATTTGATCTCTGACCGCTAAATTGAAAAGCACAAACTGAAAAAACTCCATATCAAAATCAACTTACAAGGAAGACGAAGTGGCACTCAAGATCTCCATCTTCTTGATTTCTTTGTATTTAGAGGTGTTATGTTGTGGGTGGATCTAGGGTTCAAGGTTGAAGACCGGAAGAGACAAACATGAAAAAGGAAACGTGAAAAGTTTTTATTCCCCCCAATTAGGGGAGGAATGATTTTTACTTAAATCTATTATAATGATTGATTAACTATGTGAAACCAAACACCATTTTTCATTCCATTTTCATTTCTTATTTGAACCAAACATTGTCAAATGGTATCATTTTCATTCCTTACCTCCTAATACCCCCAACCAAACACTCCCTAAATAATGGGTGCTTGTAAATTAAATAACCAAGTTAAATGAAGGTGGGAAACATAGTCAAGAAATGAAGGAATACGTTTATGCTCCTCAAAGTTCATAAAGCAGTCATGTAATCTCCATTCCACAAAGTTTATGTGAGAATGATGAGATTAAAGCCTGCATTTTTATAGTTGTAACTTAGGGGTCATTTACTAAATGCTTACCTGGTAAGTACTTATTGGGTCACTTGACCTTATCGGATGAATATGACAAATCCTTACCTGGTAAGTGACACCGGTAAGCGCTTACCGGATAAAAATGTTGCATACGTTGTCGTTTTAATAGATTCCGATAAGTTAATTCAACGTGTTGAATCTTACCGGTAAATGCTTACCGGGTAAGAGTTGGATAAAATGACTTAGTTATCTCTTTACAAGTACTTTGAAATCACTTTTTGGGAAGGAATCCAACAATGTTAATTATCTCTTCACAAGTATTTTAAAATCACTTTGTGGAAATTTTGGGAGGAAACGACCCTGTTTTGGGAGGAAATTTTAGGTAAAAGGCCTCGGAAGAAAATTTTGGAAGGAAACTTATCATTATTTTTCTTCTCTTTCTTTTTCTTTCTCCCCTAAAAAAGATTCAAGAACACTAGTATTTTTTACTTCTCTTTTCTTCCCTTTCCTTCATAAAAATGCTTTCAAGAACACAACCGTTATTAAATCACTCCAACTTTGTACTGCATAGTTATTATGATGAGATTGAGAGGGGTACAAGTGTATATGATAGTTATCTATTGTGTTTAAAGGCATTACAAGTAAACATTCCTACTATCGAATAAAAATGGTAACCAATTCAATTTTGTTTTAATAGAACTTTGAATTAAACAAGTTCAATAAAGAAAATGATAAATTCAACAAGTCATTCAACCACTATTTGTAATTTCTTTTTTGTTCAAACATAATTTTTTTATATTTTTGATGAGAAATTCTCGGTTCTTGCATCTCTTATCTGACGGTAAGGGCCTATCGATAAGCGATTGGTAAACAACTCATGAATTTTACCGATAACCGTGTATCTTAAGCCCAATGGCCCTTTGATAACTATAATACTTTGTTTATCGCATATATAATTAATGAATGTCATGGAAAAAGAAAAGATTGGGAATCTAATTTGTTGAAACATAAAACTTTTTTTTTAACAAATAGCCATCTAACATTTTTTTACTTGTTTAAGAGAAACTGTTTACATCTCGTCGCATTACACAACTAGTTTTCATAAATTCAAATGAGAATGAGTTGAACTTGTAAGGGTAGATATGTGACAGTGATTTTTATACACCTAAAGACATGTGAAAATTAGACCCCAAAGCAAGTATACAATGTGGTCCAATATCGTCTTTCAAGTAATAAAATGATAAGAACCAAGTATTGTATTCCACGGGGATAGGTATTTTAAGTTGTAAGATCTCGAGATGAAAAACTAACTTCAGATGGCGAATTTGGGTTAACACTTGATGAAAATAACATAATATAAAGAAAAACGTGGGTGTAAGACTTGTGTTGAGACGTAAACACAAATTTCAGTAGACTAATGTTGTAGGGATGCTACAACATGTATCTGGTAATAATTTGTTCTACCATCTATTTTGAGGGTATTCCTCTCGGACTGCAATATTTGCACTAATGTTTAGATTCAACCAACATATCTCCATGTAGTACCCAACTAGTGGTAGTATAGAATAGAGTCCTCAAAATATATAGATTTACAAATCTCTTTGTATAAAATCACTCTCTCGAGCCAATCTCATATCATCCAAGTTGGTGTGTTCCAAATAGCTCATCTCTTAGTCCACTACACTTTAACACATTGAAAAGCGACCAATCCGTCGAGAATAAATCAATTTGGAAAATATAGACAACAAATTTTTTTGTTAGCAAGTTTCTCAAGTCTAATTCCGATATCATTCAAATTAACGTGCATATCAATGGCTTATCTCTAAGACCATGGTACTTTAACACTTTCAAAGTGGTCAAGTTGTCAAGAAGTGTCATGGATTTATAAATTTGAAATGAAATGGTAAAACATCATTATTGCCAAACAACGTCTACTTTTCTTCGGTTTAAAATCTCATCATTTATCTCACACCCAAACTATGAAAATTAGCTACTCATTAAGGAAAGTAAATGCAAGGAAAAATAAATTACTGAAAGTAAAGACATAAAAATAAATGACTTTAAGTAAATAACGAAAATTAAAGAGCGGAAAGTAAAGAACGAAAAGCATAATAAAGTAAAGGATTAAAGACAAAAACTAATATATTAAACTTAGAACTTGAAGAGAGCATACTTGCATTGTTACTTGAACCCAAATGTAATGGATTCAAGTATACCAAAATGTTCAACCTAAAGCCTCTATTTATACTAAGCTAGACGGGTAAAAGAGTATATAAAAAAGAAACTTATACTTCCTAAGCTTAAAATTACACAAAGGTTAATAAAGTCAAACTAGTTAATAACCTAAAGTTACTAAATTTCTAGTTTTTATTGTCCAAGGGGTTTTTTAGAACGAGAAAAGTCTCCAAAATTTGTCTTTTAGCTCATCCCTTTGTTTTCTAAATATACAAAGTCAAATAAAGTACCAAATGACAACTAATACTTGATTTATTTAATTTTCAGCCTTTTTCAAATTTTAGAAGCTTCCCAAAAAAAAGTACATCAGCCCAAGTATCTTCACAAAATAAGCCTTACGTCTTAACCATTAAGCTCCTTCTGCCTGATGCTACTAGAATGTTGAGCATAAGGCTGCACTTTAAAATCTGCCCAAAAGTACCAAATCAGCCCTCCAAAGTATAAAAACAGGTAAATCACAACTTTTATCTTCAAGAAAAAAAATGAATGGAAAATAAGTAAATAAATTACTCGAGATTGGGATATAAAAAGTAAAATAACCTATCTATAAATGAAGAAATTAGTGTTTAAGCACTAAATAATTAGTGTGTATCAATATGCCAAGATGCAAGCAACAAATATGGTCCCAATACAAGTAGAAATCCAAGTGAATAAGCAAGCTCACAACAAATGTGGATAAACAATGATCTAGATGTTGCACAATAATGTTCCAAAGAAGTGAAACTACCCACAGTGTAAATAACAAATAACAAGTTCCACTATAACAAGTTCACAACCAAATAACACAATGATTTAACTTGGTTCCACTATCGATGTGATAGTATACATCCACCAGAAGAGAGAGAGAGAGAGGGAGAGAGAGAGAGAGAGAGAGCAATTTAATATTACGGCCATTACAAAGTGCTTCTACAAGATCCTTAGATCCAAGATCAACCAAAAGCTTCAAATATCAAGAACACCAACTTCTACACATATACCAAAAATGCTGAACAAGTTCTTGAGAGGAAAAGTAGAGAGAGAGGGTCTTTAGTGTTTTGAAAGCTAAGCAAAGTGGAAGATATGAAAAAAATAAGCCAAAAGTCTTGTTTTGTACCCAAATCAATATAGCCAAAGTGCAAAGGATCGATGCCCAAAAGTTTGGGCTGAAAGCCCTTTTGTCAGCCGGTAGATTTGACACTATGCTACCCTGGTCGCATATTCCGTCACATATAAATTTATATGCTAGTTTAGTCGCATATCGGGTCGCATATTCGGTCGCATATATATTTATATGCTAGTTCAGTCACATATCGAGTGGCAAATCTGGTCGCATATAAATTTCAGAGAGTTACAACTACAGGTAAAGGGACACCAAAAACACCCGCATAAAACCAACAGAGAGTTAGACAAGTAAACATGCGACCGAAGTCGCATATGGAGTCACCAAAAACCCCTTGATTCGTCCCCTCTTCTCTTTTTCTTGTGCAACTTCCAAATGTGATAACCGAATCAACATTACAATAGAACTTGCTTGCTCACATATAGCGCATAGAGATCTTTGAGATTTTTTACCAGAAAGCGTCTTCGTTTGTTGTGTTATTTGCATGTTTCCTAAGGTTTTCAGTTGCCATAAGTTGTCAATGTTCCCGAATAATTCATGATTGATAAATAATATAATTCACAACAATAAATTAGTTCGTTATTAATAAAAGTATATTTATCAAATCATCAAAACGACGACGATACGATGAATTTACATGTGGTATAGGAACCAATGCACTAACAATCTCCCATTTGTTATGACACTAATGTACCACAAAATTGGGTTTATAAGACACTTAAAATATCTATGTGTTCTAATAGAATGTCTTATAGGACTTGAGTTTGTAAGGCCAAATAATAAAGTTTCTATCTAAAAGTTACAATACATTTATAGGACTTCTTTTTGGCGTTTTAAGAAGTTTTTAAAAAAATCAAAATAAATTATTGTATTAGCTATTTTATAGGGCATTGTTTGATATTGTTTGAAAAATGTCCTATAAAGATGGTACGACACTTTATTTTTAAAGTGTTCTAAAACACTTGTTAGAACTTCAAAAAAACATCAATAAAAACTATTGTAACATTTTTAGATATGACGTTTTGTTGTTTGGTCTATAAACTTAAGTTCTATAAATCATTGTACTCGGATACTTAAACATTTTAGGCGTCTTATATAAACGTAATTTTGTTGTAGTGTTATGATAAACCTAGCTAGGAAAATTTGGATGAACGATTAAAAAACAAGTGAGAGACGACTAGAACAATTTGTTAATTAATGATGTTACTTTTATAGCGAGCACAAAATCGTTTTCTAAAGAGTTAAAGCATAATATTAATAGATTTTATATATGCTAAACTAAGGTTTTTAAAATGACATTAATGGTTGAGCTTATAGAATCGCTCTAAATAAGCGGTAAATTAAAATTTTGAACGATATACAGCAAGATCAAGATTATGAGTGAATAGAATGATCCCTTGTGATCTACCATTAATTTGCTGACTATCATGGAACATGCACAACAATGGGGATCCTAACTTGATGCACTCCATCATCCCATGTCAAACCACCAGAAACAATTGAGTTGTCTTGCCTTTCTATGATTGCCTGAACAGACACCTTAAAAGACAGCTTCTGCCCATATTCTTGAAACTGTAGGACATTCGGCTCAACTTGTATTCTCAAACCGCTAACACGTGGTTGCGTTATCAAAGCTCTATAAGTCGATGTTGCTGAACCAACATTGGTGACAGTCCTGCTGAAGTTTAAATAAATGGCTTCGTTGCGCAGTGTTGGGATAACAAATGTAGGGTAGTTGAGATCCTTGATTTGCTCCATCAGCTGAGAGCAACTAGTACTATTAACCCCAGTAATGATTCTTATATGTTTGGTGCTATAATTTTGGTGGCACAAAAAGGTTACATAATCAACCTCACCAGCATCATATACCAATCCAGGTCTCATAGCTTTCATAGGATTAAGATAACCAGCTCCATATGCAAATTCAGCATCTGTGTTGATCTCAGCACTCATCATAGAAGCTGCAATCAATTTTATAATAACAAGAAATTACATAACTAATTAACAGTGGATGTATAAATGTTTTGCACTATACGATTTGTCTTTAGAAATGTGATATGTTACCGGTGGTCATGAGAGCCGACTTAATTGCTGCAGGAGACCATGTTGGGTTAAATGTTTTGATATAAGCAGCTATACCGCTTACGTGTGGGCAGGCCATTGATGTGCCTGATATCATATTGAAAGGCACTGCTCTGCGGTCTCCTTCTACTTGACTAATTCGAGCCACAGGTGGCCATGCTGCTAGAATTCTTACACCAGGAGCTGTGAGGTCGGGCTGCATCATCAAATGGAAAAATAGTTACAAGTGTTGCTAGATCTCTAACTCAGGTTTATTTCTAAATCATGCATGTCTTCAAAACGGCTACATGAATTACCTTTAGGATGTTTTTGTCTATAGGATTCGGACCTCTTGATGAGAAAGAGGCAACATATGGGGATGATGAGTTCGTGACATCTTCGCTCTTCATTATAATTGCTGTTGCATTTCTGAAACCAATTTTCATGTTGAATAATTTGTGAATATGTACATATGTTCATCAGAAATATAACAAGTAAAGAAGTGGTGTTATTTTGATTAGAATGGAAACTCATGTATGTTTAATTACCTTGTTGATCTTATGTATCTAATGATGTTGGTTGCTTGATCAGAATTCACAACACTAACAGGCAAAGGATATGAACCAACGGATTCGAAATACGGTCCACGATATCTCATGACACACCCGACAGCACCAGCCAACATTACAACTTCTTCGGTCGAAATCTGATCACATAGTATTATTTTACCTTTCACTAAATTCTTGTCCAATGAATTTCTGATGCAAAACCTGATGTATATTCCATGATATGCCCATCACAAAAACATGAAGATTCAGAAACCAACAAAATTCATGACATGATGAAATGGAAGCTATATAACTTTCATTTTGCATCACAAATTTATTCAATTGAAATCTTTCTTTACCTTGATATTGAGCCATTGAAACCAGCCGTGATATTCGGGACATCTCCAGCGTAAACTAAAGGATACATTCCGTCAAGTGTAAATGGATTTATTGAAACTCCCTGAGATAAAAATGAGCAAGTTAAAGTTGTTGATTTTTTGTTTTCCAACCAATGATGTTCTTAATGACCAAAAAATCAACAGGTTTTTTCTCCCCAAATGAAATATATAAAACCAACATGTTTAAAGATATTACTCACATCTATAACCATATTGTTTCCTAGTCTTATTGGGGTGATTAAATCTGGGTTTTTAGTGCCAGCGGCGACAGTAAGAACCCATGGAGCAATACTACCGAGGGTCTGGGCGCTTGGGCCTTCGTTCATAGCAGATTGTACAGTCAATATTCCTTTCCTCATGGCATGAAAGGATCCGATAGCAAAAACATCTAGAAAATGTTCCACGGCATATGTGAAGCCTACCGAAGCCGTGATTATGTCAACTCCATCAGCAATGGCAACATCAAAAGCAGAAAGAATGTCGGCATCAGAACACCCGTCTATCCAACACACTTTATACACCGCAATCCGGGCTCTGGGGACACCCCCTCGAGCTGTTCCTGGTTGGAGGCCAAGTAGGTTTGCATTTCTCACTATATTTCCGGCAGCAGTGCCTGCGGTGTGGGTTCCATGACCGTCAGAGTCTCTTGGTGATTGTAAATCTTTAGGGTCGTAGATTCCATCTGCCTTGAAGTGTCGAGCTCCGATTATTTTGCTGTTTATGTGATAATATAGGAAAAACAAAGATCTGTTAATCATATGAATATATTTTCAGACTCATACAATCATATTATTTTTGTTCAAATAAAATTATATTAATCATATTAATGTATAAATCATCAACACCAGAAGTTGAGGCAAAGAACCAGAAAAAGAACAACTTTACAAAAACAAACAATCTTTAAGTGTGTAATTTAGTTCAAGTTATAAGAAAGTAATGAAATTCATGATATGATTAAAGGATGTACATAAATCTTATTGTTGGAGTACATATAATAAAAAAATTGGAAAATATAGAGTTATGCTTTTAAGTATTTGCCCGTATGAAACTCAAAGAAACCAGAAAATAAGTCAGTGGTTTGAAACCCTAATTTCTTGAAGAAAATGTTTTGCTTTCAAATTTTGGAAAAGATTGAAATAAATATTGGGAAGGGATTTATTACTTGTTGCAAGAGAAATTGGCTTGGCAAATGCCTTTCCATTTAGCAGGAGGAGGACCATATCCTAGGTCAGAGAAACTAGCAGATTCCGGCCAAATTCCGGTGTCAAAAACACCTATGATGATGTCACTTTCAGTTGTTGATCTGTTGACTGTGAGTGGGAACCCTAAGAAGTCCCATGAACTTGTTGTTGCCACTTTGTTTTTTCTGCTGGGGAACACAGAAACAACCCCTTCCATCCCTACATATTAAATTAATTTCAATGCTTAGATATTAGATTCATGTTTTCTTGTTTATAATAATTTAAATTAAACGTTGCAACATATTATTCAACTCTACATATTATATACAGAGAGAGTGACAGGATCAAAAGAGAACATGGTAGCATAAGAAAACTGCCAAATTAAATCATATGTGAATCCAATGTGATTACGGAACGCGGTGATCAATGCAAGGGTGAGCGGGTCGCGTGAATCACATGTGAATAGGCTATTTCCGTATTCTATGAACCTCTCTCTCTCTCTCTCTCTCTCTCTCTATATATATATATATATATATATATATATATATATATGCATACCTGACAGTTTTTGAGCTTCTTCTTGGGTAAGTCTTGCCGAAAATCCATGGAAGCTTTTAGTGTACCTTTGAAGCATATGTCTCCCTCCATCCCTGTCATAAAAAAGTGATATGCAAGCAACTAGTTGGTCTTGTTTTTTTATAAGAAAGACTGTCTTTATGACACTTTGAGGCTCAGGCATACCCATAGATAATTACAAACGAATCATTTTGACCAATATTGTTTACTTTATATTGTTATATTCTGTCATCGTTTCTTTGCAGTATTTCTTATGTTCACTACAAAACATAGAGGCTTTATCGACAGAAAAAAGCGTCTATCGGCGGATATCAATGCTGGAGCAGATGTGTGTGCCGGTATCATGATTATTGGTGGATTTTCAATCACCGATAGAAAAATCCTGTCTGTCCGTAATCCATATTAAATATATATTATATATCATTGCATGTGTATGCATCATATTAAGCCAGTTTAGCCGACATGGGACTCTAACTCGCCTCATCCAATGAGACTAGAAGGACTAATATCCCTGATGGTAGAACTTAGCTCTGTTACATACCAAATAAAAATATGTATAATCTCATTAGATTACTTTCCAAAATAGTCTTTGACGTGAGAAGTGAAATACCAACATATATTAAGAATAAAAGGTTTCAAGTCTAGCCGATGTGGGACAATGGTGGTTCTTTATATTAAGAATAAAAGGCTTTATCCCAAACACCCCCAAGAAGAAAATGGTGGTTCTTAAGAAGAAAAAGTCCAAATCTTGCCGATCTGACACACCAACCACACCCCTTCCAAGAGAGGCTAGATGAACACATATATATTATCTCAAAATGTCGAGTCCCTAAAATGGTTGACATTGTCTCTAATACCTTTTGACAATATGTAGTACATACTTCATTGGATTACTCTCACTACTAAACAAACAGTTCTTTCCGGCAGACGTTTTCGGCGGAAAATTCCGCTGGAAATATTCCGGCGGATTTCCGACGAAATCCATCCTGGTCAAACCTCGTTGACTTTCGCCGGAAATCCGCCGAAATATTTTTTTTATTTTTATTTTTTTAAAAAAACTACTATTTTCGGCGGATTTCCGACGATTTTTTTTTATTTTAATTTTTTTTATTAATTATAATTAATTAACCATTTTCGGCGGATTTCCGGCTGATTTATTTAATTAATTTAATTAATTATTTTTCGACGAAAATCCGCCGAAAAATATTAAATATTTATTTTTCTTAAAATAATTTGAAAAAATATATATATATAAAAAATCAAATCCGCCGAAAATCCTCCGGAAAACACTAAATACTTTTTTTTCTTAGAAAAATTTGAAAAAAATAATATAAAAAAAATCAAATCCGCCGAAAATCAGCCGAAAACACTAAATATTTAATTTTCTAAGAATAATTTGAAAAAAAAATATAAAAAAAAATCAAAACCGCCGAAAATCCGCCGAAAACACTAAATATTTAATTTTCTAAGAATAATTTGAAAAAAAAATATAAAAAAATCAAATTCGCCGAAAATCCGCCGAAAACACTAAATATTTATTTTTCTAAGAATAATTTGAAAAAAAAAATATAAAAAAAATCAAATCCGCCAAAAATCTACCGAAAACACTAAATATTTATTTTTCTAAGCATAATTTGAAAAAAATATATAAAAAAATCAAATCCGCCGAAAACACTAAATATTTATTTTTCTTAGAATAATCTGAAAAAAGATATAAAAAATCAAAACCGCCGAAAATTCGCCGAAAACACTAAATATTTATTTTTCTAAAATAATCTGGAAAAAAATAAAAAAAATATATATCCGTTGAAAATCCGCCGAAAACACTAAATATTTATTTTTCTTAGAATAATTTGAAAAAAAATAAAAAAAAATTAAAATCCACCGAAAACACGAAAATAATTAAATATTTATTTTTTTAAAAGAAATTGAAAATATATAAAATTAATAAATGGATGCAGCTGGGGCTTTAACGAATTCAGCTGGGCTTAAGATCTAGTTGGGCTTTAATGGATCCGGTGGAGCTTTAATGGATTCAATTGAACTTTAATGGATCTAGTTGGGTTTTAACGTACCCGGTTGGGTTTTAACGTACACAGTTGGGATTTAACATACACCATTGAGTTTTAACGGATCCAGTTAGTCTTTAATGGATACGGTCGGGCTTTAACAGATCCAGTTGGGCTTTAACGTACCCAGATGGGCTCTAACATACATAGTTGGGTTTTAACGGATCCAGTTGGGTTTCAACGTACCCAGTTAGGCTTTAAAGGATCCAGTTGGGCTTTAATGTACCCAGTTGGGCTTTAAAGGATCCAGTCGGGCTTTAATGGATCCGGTGGGGCTTTAATGGATGCAATTGGGCTTTAACGGATCCGGTTGGGCTTTAACGTACCCGGTTGGGCTTTAACGGATCCAGTTAGTATTTAAAGGACCCAGTGGGGCTTTACTGGATGCAGTTAGGGCTTTAATGGATGCAGTTAAGGCTTTAACGAATCCACATGGGCTTTAACATACATAGTTGAGTTTTAACGGATCTAGTTGGGCTTTAATGGATCCAGTCATGCTTTAATGGATCCGGTGGGGCTTTAACGGATCCAGTTGGGCTTTAATGGATCTAGTTGGTCTTTAACGTACACACTTGGCTTTAACGTACCTAGTTGGGCTTTAATGGATCCAGTTGGGTTTTAACGGATCCAATTGATCTTTAATGGATCCGGTTGGGCTTTAATGGATCTAGTTGGGCTTTAATGTACCCGGTTGGGTTTAATTGATCCAGTATGGCTTTAATGGATACGGTTGGGTTTTAACGTATCCACTTGGGATTTAACGTACCTAGTTGGGCTTTAACGGATCCAGTTGGTCTTTAATGGATCTGGTTCGGCTTTAATGAATTCTGTTGGGCTTTAACTGATGTAGTTGAGTTTTAACGTACCTAATGGGGCTTTAACAGATCCAGTTGGGCTTTAACGGATCTAGTTGGCTTTAATGGATCCGATGGAGCTTTAATTGATGCAATGAGCTTTAACGGATCCAATTGGGTTTTAACGTACCCGGTTGGGCTTTAACGTACACAGTTGGGCTTTAACATACACAATTGAGTTTTAACGGATCCAGTTGGTCTTTAATGGATACAGTCGGGCGTTAACAGATCCAGTTGGCTTTAACGTACCCAGTTGGGCTTTAATGGATACGATTGGACTTTAACGTATCCAGTTGGGCTTCAACAGATCCAGTTGGGCTTTAACGGATCTAGTTGGGCTTTAATGGATCCGGTGGGGCTTTAATGGATGCAATTGGGCTTTAACGGATCCAGTTGGGGCTTTGACGTACACAGTTGGGCTTTAACATATACAGTTGAGTTTAACAAATTTAGTTGGTCTTTAATGGATATGGTTGTGTTTTAATGGATCCAATCAGACTTTAACAGATCCAGTTGAGTTTTAACGTACCCAATTGGGCTTTAATGTACATAGTTGGGCTTTAACAGATCCAGTTGAGCTTTAATGGATCCAGTTGGTCTTTAACGTACCCACTTGGGCTTTGACGTACCTAGTTGGGCTCTAATGGATCCAGTTGGGCTTTAACTGATCCAGCTGGCCTTACTAGATCTAGTTGGGCTTTAATGGATCCAATTGGCTTTAATGGATCTAGTTGGGTTTTAACGCTTTAACGTACCAGTTAAGCTTTAATGGATCCAATTGGCTTTAATGGATCTAGTTGGGCTTTAACGTACCAGTTAAGTTTTAACGGATCCAGTTGGGCTTTAACGTACCAGTTGGGCTTTAACGGATCCGGTTGGGCTTTAAGGGATCCAGCCAGACTTTAATAATAATTTAGCTATATTATAATAATCTACACTATATTATAAAGCACGGATAAAAAACTCTTAAATACAAATTATTAGGCACAAGGTACCATCATTTTATGCAAGATTTTAAAAATCTTTTAATTTACAAGTATCAAAGCACAAGATACATATTACTACTGCAGACTTCTAACACCCACCAATTTGGTATGTGCAGACCTTCCTTTTATTCAGACCTTTCCATGTATCACTATTAATTAATATATTATATTATTATAATTTTGTTTTAATTATATTATTAAATATGTAATTGGTTATTTTTTCTAGATGTCATTAAAATATATAAGATAATCATTGAATTCTAACAAAATACTTAATTTTTTTATATAAAAAACATTATATTATTAAGCCTAAATTAAACAAATTTATAAAAAAAAATTATAACTTTCTCAAAACAATCCAAAATCGTACTGTAAATCGACAAAAAAATAAAATGAAACATTCACTTCTAAGTTGCAATACATTGGAGGACATTTGATTAAAGGTGATCAACAGTTCAGATTCACTTTCAAAAATGATCAAAAGATTAATGCTTACATTGAATTTAGAGTAAACTACGATTTTAGTCACTGTGGTTTGATGTTTATAACGATTTCCGTCCCTAGTCTTTCAAAACTGCTTTTTTAGTCCTTGTGGTTTCTATTTGCTTCGATTTTCATCCCTCCATCCAATTTTATTAATATTAAATGTTAATTCATTTAAAACTTAAATAAACAAATTACATATTTGGTCCTTGTGGTATATAAAATTTTACATTTTTATCTTAATTTACATTTTTTTACTTTTTCTTTATTTATTGTATTTCATCAAAGCATTTATTTTTCTATTAATAATTATTGTATATTTTCATAATTATTATTACTTTAATTATAAAAATAATCAAATAATTTCATTAAAAATACTAATAAATACATGAAATTTTTTTCAAAGCTTAGATTTAGATCTCTTAAAATTAATATTTTTTTTCTGTTGATTTATTAACGCTTTTTATTTATTTTAAATTACCATTGAAAAAAAGTTTAATAAATTTCGAGAAAAAAATCTTATTTTATAACAACCGGTTGTTTATTGGTAAATTCACTTTACTCCCATTATTTCATATTTTCATTTAAACTTTATTTTTATTAATTAATCAAATTTGTTAATATTTAAAATAAACACACACACACACACATATATATATATATATGGAGAGAGAGAGAATCGGACTCAAACGAGAACGATATCTATTTAAAAGAACACGAGAACGACAAATCACATACAAAATCATAAGTGATTTTGCATTAGTGGGGAAGTCGTACAAAATCACAGTATGCGGACGACTTTTGTCGCAACTTAAGGTCGCGGAAATCACATGTAAAATCACTTATATTTTGTATGTGATTTGTCGTTGTCGTGTTCATTTTAAATAGGTACCGTTCTCGTTTGATCCTCCCTCTCTCTCTCT
The DNA here is from genome assembly GCA_954870635.1 of Arctium minus. Taxonomy (NCBI): domain Eukaryota; kingdom Viridiplantae; phylum Streptophyta; class Magnoliopsida; order Asterales; family Asteraceae; genus Arctium; species Arctium minus. The sequence goes on along the minus strand of OX941092.1, from coordinate 75,312,442 downwards.
CTCTCTCTCTCTATATATATATATATATATATATATATATATATATATATATCAAGGTTTTAAATAATGCTTGTGTTTGACGTCACGTTAATTTTGAGGCATGTCATGACCCATTGCATGATTTTTATAACAACATATTGAAATCTTTTTATCCTTTTATTTTCTTATTTTTTGTTTTTAATATATAACCTAATTTAAAATGGTGTGTGTGTGTGTGTATTTCTTATTTAAATATTAAACAAATTTGATTAATTAATTAAAAATAAATATTAAATGTGAATTTAGAATAGTGGAGTAAATAATAAATTGCATTTAACAAAAAACAACCGGTTGTTATAAAATAATACTATTTTTTTCTCGAATTTTATTAAACTTTTTTCAATTATAATTTAAAATAAGAAATAGCTTTAATAAATCAATAGATAAAAAATATTAGTTTTAGGAGATTTAAACCTAAAACTTTGAAAAAAATATAATGTATTTATTAATATTTTTAATGAAATTATTTGATTATTTTTATAATTAAAGGTATAATAATTAATAGAAAAATAAATGTCTTGATGAAATACAATAAATAAAGAAAAAGTAAAAAAAATATAAATTAGGATAAAAATGTAAAAGTTTATATACTACAAGGACCAAATATGTAATTTGTTTATTTAATTTTTAAATAAATTAACATTTAATATTAATAAAATTGGAGGGAGGGATAAAAATAGAAGCAAATAAAAATCACAAGGACTAAAAAAGCAGTTTTGAAAGACCAGGGACGAAAACCGTTTTAAGCATCAAACCACAGGGACTAAAATCGTAGTTTACTCTTGAATTTATTATATATAGAGTAAACTTCACTGTTGGTCCTTAAGGTTTCGTATTTTCTTTGAAAAGAGGACCTATACTACTGTATCTCAAATAGTGGTCCCTGAGGTTTGGTATTAGCTTTGAAAGGAGGACCTCCTCACTAACCCCGTTAAAAAACTCAGTTAGTGGGAGGGGTATTTTGGTCAAATCATATTTTTTTTCTTTTTTCAACTTTTTTTTAAACCTTAAAACATCAAGGACATAATTGTAATTTCATTTAATTTATATTAATACTATTATTCATATATGTGTATATATATATATATATATTTGTGTGTGTATATATATATATATATATAGTGAGCCTCCAGTGAGGTTGTCTTCTTCGGCGAGCCTCCGGCGATTTCTCTCTCTCTTCTCTCTTATCTCTCTCTCTCTCCAATGAATACAGGGACCCTTGTCATCACCGACGAACACAAGGCCGATTCTCCGGCGAACACCCCACCCCCGGTGAAACTCCGCATAAACCTCCCGCAATCTCTCTCTATATATCTCTCTCTATCTCGATTGGCAACTGTTTCTATAAGAAATCATCCGGCAGAAACCCCCCCCCCCCCCCCGCGCTGAAACTCCGCAGAACACCCCCCCCCCCTGACAATCTCTCTCTCTATATATATATATATATCTCGATTGGCAACTGTGATAAATTTCGACTGTGTGTGTATGTGTCTTTTCTGTATTTCTTTATATATATACATAATGAAGCCTCCATTGATATATGTATGTGGGTTTCTCACAGGGATGATGATATATATATATATATATATATGGGTTTTATTATGTGTGTGTATACATATATATGTATGTATGTGGGTTGCCTCTCATCCGAAATTACAATTTGAATTTTCATCCAAAAGTGAGATTTTCCGGTGAGGTTGCCGGAGAAGAACCGGAAGTCCACCGGAGAAGATAACCGGTGGGCTTGTTTGGTTGATTTAAGAGAAAAAAGTGATTGGACGAAAATGCCCCTAGATCTAACTGAGTTTTTTAACGGGGTTAGTGAGGAGGTCCTCCTTTCAGAGCAAGAATCAAACCTCAAGGACCACTATTTGAGATATTGAAGTATAGGTTCTCCTTTCAAAGAAAATACGAAACCTTAAAGACCAACAATGAAGTTTACTCTTATATATATATATATATATATATATATATATATATATATATATAAAAGATTAATGCTTATGTTGAATTTAAAAAATAATAGTTATTAACCATCAAATACTTGAATTCCCCCTAAAATTTTCCCCAGTCCTTTTCCCTCCCATTTTTCCCTCCCTCTTGCTTACACACATTACTTCCCTTTTCCCCCTAAGACCATCTCCAACCCATACATCAAAAATAACACCAAAAACATTAAAACTGGTGGGAGCTTTAACACTAAAAAAAATTCCAACTCCAACCATACTTCAAAAAAAACACCAAATATCCTAAACCCAAATAAAAAAAAACATTTTTCATTATAATTAAACATTTTTATATACACTATCTATTATTTATAAATAATTATTATAGTAAATAAATAATTAATGTATTAGATGTTGTTATTTCAGTTGTATTTTTAATTTATGTTTTAGTTTACGTTATTTATTTTCAAGTATTTATGTATTTTTAATTTGTTATGAAATTAGATTTTGTCAATTTTATTTAATGCTATTTTTTTTAATTTAATTTAATATATAAAATAACATTTAATATAATTAAAATTACAAACTATATCAATTATATTTATAAAAAAATAAAAAAAAACATTTTAAGTGGACCATCTATCTTTGCAGTGTGAATAGTCAGAATCCCTATTATGCTATGACCGGTGATTCAGTGTCGGTACGAGCGGGAGCTCGTGCGACCGTCGCGATGAGAAGGTATGCTTTTCAAATGTTGTGTAATATTGTTAATTATATGTTTGTTTAATGTTGTCTAACATTGTTATATATTTGTCAAATGTTGAATTTCAGTTGGATGAGCTGAGACAGAGGGTAGAGATACAGGAAGCAGAGCAGATCCGGATGCAGCAGTGACTTGACCAGTTTGAGGCGTTCATGAAGAAGTTTCAAGATCACCCCGCTCCCCCCTCCCCCGTTGTAGGATAGTTTGTATTACGTTATACTTGTTTTAGATATTACGTTTTAATTTCTAGATATTAAATGAAAATGGGCAGGTTTTGAACAGTTTTAAACTGGATATTAAATGAAAAATTGGCAGGTTTTGTACAGGTTATAAACTGCATTTATTAATTTTTAATTATTTTTTTAATAAAAATTTAAATTACCGACGGATATTTTTTAATTTAATTTTTATTTATTAATTATCCGTAGGAAATCAGTCGCTAATTTCGTCGGTAATTGAAGACCATCGGTAATCCGTTGAAAATATCCTAGGTCGTCGGTAATCCTTCGGAAATACTAGTCGTCGGTGATCCGTCGGTAATATCCGTCGGTGATAGGCCTCTGTTTTGTAGTGAGTGTGTTGTTAATGGTGTTCATTCATAGCTAGGGTATGAGTGGTTTTGCCATCAGTAGTCATAATCATTTTCAATATAGAGGGTATTCACTGATCGTATGTACTTGAGTATAGCTCGAAGGTGCTTAGGTATTGGCTTGAGAATCCTTCATAGGTGTAAGCTTGCTCAAAGTCGTATTGGAATGTTGGGCATGTGTTAGTTGAACAAGAATTGTGAGCATACATCCCACACATTCCCACCGGCTATGCCTCTCTATAAACCATCTGTTTCACAATATTAGTTAAATTTGAGATTTGCGATTCAATGGAGGAGATACGTAACTCGCTTGGGGCGCATCTTGCCATGGTATATCATTACCGATAATGGTATGGGTAATTTGATATGATGAATGTAGAAACACTTAAAAGATCTTGGCGTTACATTCAAGATTAGCTCACAACAAAAATAAAAATACAGAGAAAGAGAAAGAGAAAAAGAAGGATAAAAGAAAACAAAGCGCAAGAGTTAGACAACCATTAACAAAACCAATCTCTCGGCACGGTGACAAAAAATTGATGGTTGCTGAGACCAACAAATAATAATAGTCTAATGCCTTTTATTACAAACTTAAATTGTAATAGTGATAAGGAGGGTCGAATCCATGAGAATTGATTGTGAAAGGTATTTGACTTCTACACTTGGATGAAGCAGTTCTTGAGGAAACTTTTGGTGTTTACAGGCATGTCGCTTAAACGAAAGTGATACGCCACAAGAACGATATTTGCAAAGGGGTTGGTCTCGTGTGTTTCTCAACTCCAAAAGAGCATAAATATCTTGTGCGTTACTCGATGTTGATCCATTCAATTAATTCCATCTTGTGGTCTGTGATTGAGCCCATTTTTAACTTTAAATTTCTGTTGTTTAGTTAATTTAGGATTCAGAGGATATGAAACCACATGATGAAGTGCCTGTCAAATGTACATTTTCAAAACTCAAATCCGCTCATGTTCGTTTTGTTTGTTGGGAATCTGATTGCTTAAATTTGGATGGGTTATATTAAATGACTAACATAGTTAATAATGATTCATAGATGCACATATCGTGAAAAGTTAAGCTCGTATACTTTTGCGGGTCTTAGAAGGTGAGTGGATCTACCAAATTTTGTTCAAAACGTACTTGTGCTCCCCTTTACACTTTTAAGTCTTGTGATCGGCCATCAAAAGTTCAACCTTAGGATTCATTTTGATGCGGCTCAGACTTATTTTTACCAAATTCAATTTACATGTACCAAGATTATGTACAGTATACCTTGATTTTGTGGGTGTAATTATTAATCTTTTCTACTTATTAGTCTTCGTTTTTATAAAAGTTGTTGAGCTTATTTCCTCAAAGCATAGTTTAGGATTTGTTCATCTGTTTTTTTTTTTGACATTTCTATTCTTCCTTTTGACATCCAATTATGAAGCAAATTTTAGCCATTGGCATTTCTTTGGTTTCTGTATTGAACTTTGGATAAGGAATATGCATTTATACCATTACACATTGGCATATATGTTATTATTACTTAAACTAAGGGGGCGTTGGTTCGTTTTAAGGAATGAAAATGGGATTGGTAATGAAAATGGAGTAGAATGGGAATGGTTATTTTTATTTCATTGTATTATATTATCATGATTCCCTCATATTCCCAATGTCAAGAAAAAAAAATTCAAAAGTTCATCTTCATCGAAATCTCCATCTTCATAAGTATCTCCAAGAAAATTCCAAACTTCATCTTCAAAATCATCTTCCTGTTGCTAGTGCACATTTCCATCTTCATCAACAAATCAATTTCCAACACCCAAGACAAGCAACGTCTCCATCATCATTTTTTTTATTCCATCTCCATTTTTTATTTTATTTTCATCTCCATTTTTTTTCATCTTCTTGATTTTCATCTCCAAACATAAAATCGAAAACCATCAAAGATAAATATCTCTAGAGAAAGACGATGAGGGAACTCAGATCTGACCCAGATCTCTATGTTTATCTTCTTGATTTGATCTCTGACCGCTAAATTGAAAAGCACAAACTGAAAAAACTCCATATCAAAATCAACTTACAAGGAAGACGAAGTGGCACTCAAGATCTCCATCTTCTTGATTTCTTTGTATTTAGAGGTGTTATGTTGTGGGTGGATCTAGGGTTCAAGGTTGAAGACCGGAAGAGACAAACATGAAAAAGGAAACGTGAAAAGTTTTTATTCCCCCCAATTAGGGGAGGAATGATTTTTACTTAAATCTATTATAATGATTGATTAACTATGTGAAACCAAACACCATTTTTCATTCCATTTTCATTTCTTATTTGAACCAAACATTGTCAAATGGTATCATTTTCATTCCTTACCTCCTAATACCCCCAACCAAACACTCCCTAAATAATGGGTGCTTGTAAATTAAATAACCAAGTTAAATGAAGGTGGGAAACATAGTCAAGAAATGAAGGAATACGTTTATGCTCCTCAAAGTTCATAAAGCAGTCATGTAATCTCCATTCCACAAAGTTTATGTGAGAATGATGAGATTAAAGCCTGCATTTTTATAGTTGTAACTTAGGGGTCATTTACTAAATGCTTACCTGGTAAGTACTTATTGGGTCACTTGACCTTATCGGATGAATATGACAAATCCTTACCTGGTAAGTGACACCGGTAAGCGCTTACCGGATAAAAATGTTGCATACGTTGTCGTTTTAATAGATTCCGATAAGTTAATTCAACGTGTTGAATCTTACCGGTAAATGCTTACCGGGTAAGAGTTGGATAAAATGACTTAGTTATCTCTTTACAAGTACTTTGAAATCACTTTTTGGGAAGGAATCCAACAATGTTAATTATCTCTTCACAAGTATTTTAAAATCACTTTGTGGAAATTTTGGGAGGAAACGACCCTGTTTTGGGAGGAAATTTTAGGTAAAAGGCCTCGGAAGAAAATTTTGGAAGGAAACTTATCATTATTTTTCTTCTCTTTCTTTTTCTTTCTCCCCTAAAAAAGATTCAAGAACACTAGTATTTTTTACTTCTCTTTTCTTCCCTTTCCTTCATAAAAATGCTTTCAAGAACACAACCGTTATTAAATCACTCCAACTTTGTACTGCATAGTTATTATGATGAGATTGAGAGGGGTACAAGTGTATATGATAGTTATCTATTGTGTTTAAAGGCATTACAAGTAAACATTCCTACTATCGAATAAAAATGGTAACCAATTCAATTTTGTTTTAATAGAACTTTGAATTAAACAAGTTCAATAAAGAAAATGATAAATTCAACAAGTCATTCAACCACTATTTGTAATTTCTTTTTTGTTCAAACATAATTTTTTTATATTTTTGATGAGAAATTCTCGGTTCTTGCATCTCTTATCTGACGGTAAGGGCCTATCGATAAGCGATTGGTAAACAACTCATGAATTTTACCGATAACCGTGTATCTTAAGCCCAATGGCCCTTTGATAACTATAATACTTTGTTTATCGCATATATAATTAATGAATGTCATGGAAAAAGAAAAGATTGGGAATCTAATTTGTTGAAACATAAAACTTTTTTTTTAACAAATAGCCATCTAACATTTTTTTACTTGTTTAAGAGAAACTGTTTACATCTCGTCGCATTACACAACTAGTTTTCATAAATTCAAATGAGAATGAGTTGAACTTGTAAGGGTAGATATGTGACAGTGATTTTTATACACCTAAAGACATGTGAAAATTAGACCCCAAAGCAAGTATACAATGTGGTCCAATATCGTCTTTCAAGTAATAAAATGATAAGAACCAAGTATTGTATTCCACGGGGATAGGTATTTTAAGTTGTAAGATCTCGAGATGAAAAACTAACTTCAGATGGCGAATTTGGGTTAACACTTGATGAAAATAACATAATATAAAGAAAAACGTGGGTGTAAGACTTGTGTTGAGACGTAAACACAAATTTCAGTAGACTAATGTTGTAGGGATGCTACAACATGTATCTGGTAATAATTTGTTCTACCATCTATTTTGAGGGTATTCCTCTCGGACTGCAATATTTGCACTAATGTTTAGATTCAACCAACATATCTCCATGTAGTACCCAACTAGTGGTAGTATAGAATAGAGTCCTCAAAATATATAGATTTACAAATCTCTTTGTATAAAATCACTCTCTCGAGCCAATCTCATATCATCCAAGTTGGTGTGTTCCAAATAGCTCATCTCTTAGTCCACTACACTTTAACACATTGAAAAGCGACCAATCCGTCGAGAATAAATCAATTTGGAAAATATAGACAACAAATTTTTTTGTTAGCAAGTTTCTCAAGTCTAATTCCGATATCATTCAAATTAACGTGCATATCAATGGCTTATCTCTAAGACCATGGTACTTTAACACTTTCAAAGTGGTCAAGTTGTCAAGAAGTGTCATGGATTTATAAATTTGAAATGAAATGGTAAAACATCATTATTGCCAAACAACGTCTACTTTTCTTCGGTTTAAAATCTCATCATTTATCTCACACCCAAACTATGAAAATTAGCTACTCATTAAGGAAAGTAAATGCAAGGAAAAATAAATTACTGAAAGTAAAGACATAAAAATAAATGACTTTAAGTAAATAACGAAAATTAAAGAGCGGAAAGTAAAGAACGAAAAGCATAATAAAGTAAAGGATTAAAGACAAAAACTAATATATTAAACTTAGAACTTGAAGAGAGCATACTTGCATTGTTACTTGAACCCAAATGTAATGGATTCAAGTATACCAAAATGTTCAACCTAAAGCCTCTATTTATACTAAGCTAGACGGGTAAAAGAGTATATAAAAAAGAAACTTATACTTCCTAAGCTTAAAATTACACAAAGGTTAATAAAGTCAAACTAGTTAATAACCTAAAGTTACTAAATTTCTAGTTTTTATTGTCCAAGGGGTTTTTTAGAACGAGAAAAGTCTCCAAAATTTGTCTTTTAGCTCATCCCTTTGTTTTCTAAATATACAAAGTCAAATAAAGTACCAAATGACAACTAATACTTGATTTATTTAATTTTCAGCCTTTTTCAAATTTTAGAAGCTTCCCAAAAAAAAGTACATCAGCCCAAGTATCTTCACAAAATAAGCCTTACGTCTTAACCATTAAGCTCCTTCTGCCTGATGCTACTAGAATGTTGAGCATAAGGCTGCACTTTAAAATCTGCCCAAAAGTACCAAATCAGCCCTCCAAAGTATAAAAACAGGTAAATCACAACTTTTATCTTCAAGAAAAAAAATGAATGGAAAATAAGTAAATAAATTACTCGAGATTGGGATATAAAAAGTAAAATAACCTATCTATAAATGAAGAAATTAGTGTTTAAGCACTAAATAATTAGTGTGTATCAATATGCCAAGATGCAAGCAACAAATATGGTCCCAATACAAGTAGAAATCCAAGTGAATAAGCAAGCTCACAACAAATGTGGATAAACAATGATCTAGATGTTGCACAATAATGTTCCAAAGAAGTGAAACTACCCACAGTGTAAATAACAAATAACAAGTTCCACTATAACAAGTTCACAACCAAATAACACAATGATTTAACTTGGTTCCACTATCGATGTGATAGTATACATCCACCAGAAGAGAGAGAGAGAGAGGGAGAGAGAGAGAGAGAGAGAGCAATTTAATATTACGGCCATTACAAAGTGCTTCTACAAGATCCTTAGATCCAAGATCAACCAAAAGCTTCAAATATCAAGAACACCAACTTCTACACATATACCAAAAATGCTGAACAAGTTCTTGAGAGGAAAAGTAGAGAGAGAGGGTCTTTAGTGTTTTGAAAGCTAAGCAAAGTGGAAGATATGAAAAAAATAAGCCAAAAGTCTTGTTTTGTACCCAAATCAATATAGCCAAAGTGCAAAGGATCGATGCCCAAAAGTTTGGGCTGAAAGCCCTTTTGTCAGCCGGTAGATTTGACACTATGCTACCCTGGTCGCATATTCCGTCACATATAAATTTATATGCTAGTTTAGTCGCATATCGGGTCGCATATTCGGTCGCATATATATTTATATGCTAGTTCAGTCACATATCGAGTGGCAAATCTGGTCGCATATAAATTTCAGAGAGTTACAACTACAGGTAAAGGGACACCAAAAACACCCGCATAAAACCAACAGAGAGTTAGACAAGTAAACATGCGACCGAAGTCGCATATGGAGTCACCAAAAACCCCTTGATTCGTCCCCTCTTCTCTTTTTCTTGTGCAACTTCCAAATGTGATAACCGAATCAACATTACAATAGAACTTGCTTGCTCACATATAGCGCATAGAGATCTTTGAGATTTTTTACCAGAAAGCGTCTTCGTTTGTTGTGTTATTTGCATGTTTCCTAAGGTTTTCAGTTGCCATAAGTTGTCAATGTTCCCGAATAATTCATGATTGATAAATAATATAATTCACAACAATAAATTAGTTCGTTATTAATAAAAGTATATTTATCAAATCATCAAAACGACGACGATACGATGAATTTACATGTGGTATAGGAACCAATGCACTAACAATCTCCCATTTGTTATGACACTAATGTACCACAAAATTGGGTTTATAAGACACTTAAAATATCTATGTGTTCTAATAGAATGTCTTATAGGACTTGAGTTTGTAAGGCCAAATAATAAAGTTTCTATCTAAAAGTTACAATACATTTATAGGACTTCTTTTTGGCGTTTTAAGAAGTTTTTAAAAAAATCAAAATAAATTATTGTATTAGCTATTTTATAGGGCATTGTTTGATATTGTTTGAAAAATGTCCTATAAAGATGGTACGACACTTTATTTTTAAAGTGTTCTAAAACACTTGTTAGAACTTCAAAAAAACATCAATAAAAACTATTGTAACATTTTTAGATATGACGTTTTGTTGTTTGGTCTATAAACTTAAGTTCTATAAATCATTGTACTCGGATACTTAAACATTTTAGGCGTCTTATATAAACGTAATTTTGTTGTAGTGTTATGATAAACCTAGCTAGGAAAATTTGGATGAACGATTAAAAAACAAGTGAGAGACGACTAGAACAATTTGTTAATTAATGATGTTACTTTTATAGCGAGCACAAAATCGTTTTCTAAAGAGTTAAAGCATAATATTAATAGATTTTATATATGCTAAACTAAGGTTTTTAAAATGACATTAATGGTTGAGCTTATAGAATCGCTCTAAATAAGCGGTAAATTAAAATTTTGAACGATATACAGCAAGATCAAGATTATGAGTGAATAGAATGATCCCTTGTGATCTACCATTAATTTGCTGACTATCATGGAACATGCACAACAATGGGGATCCTAACTTGATGCACTCCATCATCCCATGTCAAACCACCAGAAACAATTGAGTTGTCTTGCCTTTCTATGATTGCCTGAACAGACACCTTAAAAGACAGCTTCTGCCCATATTCTTGAAACTGTAGGACATTCGGCTCAACTTGTATTCTCAAACCGCTAACACGTGGTTGCGTTATCAAAGCTCTATAAGTCGATGTTGCTGAACCAACATTGGTGACAGTCCTGCTGAAGTTTAAATAAATGGCTTCGTTGCGCAGTGTTGGGATAACAAATGTAGGGTAGTTGAGATCCTTGATTTGCTCCATCAGCTGAGAGCAACTAGTACTATTAACCCCAGTAATGATTCTTATATGTTTGGTGCTATAATTTTGGTGGCACAAAAAGGTTACATAATCAACCTCACCAGCATCATATACCAATCCAGGTCTCATAGCTTTCATAGGATTAAGATAACCAGCTCCATATGCAAATTCAGCATCTGTGTTGATCTCAGCACTCATCATAGAAGCTGCAATCAATTTTATAATAACAAGAAATTACATAACTAATTAACAGTGGATGTATAAATGTTTTGCACTATACGATTTGTCTTTAGAAATGTGATATGTTACCGGTGGTCATGAGAGCCGACTTAATTGCTGCAGGAGACCATGTTGGGTTAAATGTTTTGATATAAGCAGCTATACCGCTTACGTGTGGGCAGGCCATTGATGTGCCTGATATCATATTGAAAGGCACTGCTCTGCGGTCTCCTTCTACTTGACTAATTCGAGCCACAGGTGGCCATGCTGCTAGAATTCTTACACCAGGAGCTGTGAGGTCGGGCTGCATCATCAAATGGAAAAATAGTTACAAGTGTTGCTAGATCTCTAACTCAGGTTTATTTCTAAATCATGCATGTCTTCAAAACGGCTACATGAATTACCTTTAGGATGTTTTTGTCTATAGGATTCGGACCTCTTGATGAGAAAGAGGCAACATATGGGGATGATGAGTTCGTGACATCTTCGCTCTTCATTATAATTGCTGTTGCATTTCTGAACCCAATTTTCATGTTGAATAATTTGTGAATATGTACATATGTTCATCAGAAATATAACAAGTAAAGAAGTGGTGTTATTTTGATTAGAATGGAAACTCATGTATGTTTAATTACCTTGTTGATCTTATGTATCTAATGATGTTGGTTGCTTGATCAGAATTCACAACACTAACAGGCAAAGGATATGAACCAACGGATTCGAAATACGGTCCACGATATCTCATGACACACCCGACAGCACCAGCCAACATTACAACTTCTTCGGTCGAAATCTGATCACATAGTATTATTTTACCTTTCACTAAATTCTTGTCCAATGAATTTCTGATGCAAAACCTGATGTATATTCCATGATATGCCCATCACAAAAACATGAAGATTCAGAAACCAACAAAATTCATGACATGATGAAATGGAAGCTATATAACTTTCATTTTGCATCACAAATTTATTCAATTGAAATCTTTCTTTACCTTGATATTGAGCCATTGAAACCAGCCGTGATATTCGGGACATCTCCAGCGTAAACTAAAGGATACATTCCGTCAAGTGTAAATGGATTTATTGAAACTCCCTGAGATAAAAATGAGCAAGTTAAAGTTGTTGATTTTTTGTTTTCCAACCAATGATGTTCTTAATGACCAAAAAATCAACAGGTTTTTTCTCCCCAAATGAAATATATAAAACCAACATGTTTAAAGATATTACTCACATCTATAACCATATTGTTTCCTAGTCTTATTGGGGTGATTAAATCTGGGTTTTTAGTGCCCGCGGCGACAGTAAGAACCCATGGAGCAATACTACCGAGGGTCTGGGCGCTTGGGCCTTCGTTCATAGCAGATTGTACAGTCAATATTCCTTTCCTCATGGCATGAAAGGATCCGATAGCAAAAACATCTAGAAAATGTTCCACGGCATATGTGAAGCCAACCGAAGCCGTGATTATGTCAACTCCATCAGCAATGGCAACATCAAAAGCAGAAAGAATGTCGGCATCAGAACACCCGTCTATCCAACACACTTTATACACCGCAATCCGGGCTCTGGGGACACCCCCTCGAGCTGTTCCTGGTTGGAGGCCAAGTAGGTTTGCATTTCTCACTATATTTCCGGCAGCAGTGCCTGCGGTGTGGGTTCCATGACCGTCAGAGTCTCTTGGTGATTGTAAATCTTTAGGGTCGTAGATTCCATCTGCCTTGAAGTGTCGAGCTCCGATTATTTTGCTGTTTATGTGATAATATAGGAAAAACAAAGATCTGTTAATCATATGAATATATTTTCAGACTCATACAATCATATTATTTTTGTTCAAATAAAATTATATTAATCATATTAATGTATAAATCATCAACACCAGAAGTTGAGGCAAAGAACCAGAAAAAGAACAACTTTACAAAAACAAACAATCTTTAAGTGTGTAATTTAGTTCAAGTTATAAGAAAGTATTGAAATTCATGATATGATTAAAGGATGTACATAAATCTTATTGTTGGAGTACATATAATAAAAAAATTGGAAAATATAGAGTTATGCTTTTAACTATTTGCCCGTATGAAACTCAAAGAAACCAGAAAATAAGTCATTGGTTTGAAACCCTAATTTCTTGAAGAAAATGTTTTGCTTTCAAATTTTGTAAAAGATTGAAATAAATATTGGGAAGGGATTTATTACTTGTTGCAAGAGAAATTGGCTTGGCAAATGCCTTTCCATTTAGCAGGAGGAGGACCATATCCTAGGTCAGAGAAACTAGCAGATTCCGGCCAAATTCCGGTGTCAAAAACACCTATGATGATGTCACTTTCAGTTGTTGATCTGTTGACTGTGAGTGGGAACCCTAAGAAGTCCCATGAACTTGTTGTTGCCACTTTGTTTTTTCTGCTGGGGAACACAGAAACAACCCCTTCCATCCCTACATATTAAATTAATTTCAATGCTTAGATATTAGATTCATGTTTTCTTGTTTATAATAATTTAAATTAAACGTTGCAACATATTATTCAACTCTACATATTATATACAGAGATAGTGACAGGATCAAAAGAGAACATGGTAGCATAAGAAAACTGCCAAATTAAATCATATGTGAATCCAATGTGATTACGGAACGCGGTGATCAATGCAAGGGTGAGCGGGTCGCGTGAATCACATGTGAATAGGCTATTTCCGTATTCTATGAACCTCTCTCTCTCTCTCTCTCTCTCTATATATATATATATATATATATATATGCATACCTGACAGTTTTTGAGCTTCCTCTTGGGTAAGTCTTGCCGAAAATCCATGGAAGCTTTTAGTGTACCTTTGAAGCATATGTCTCCCTCCATCCCTGTCATAAAAAAGTGATATGCAAGCAACTAGTTGGTCTAGTTTTTTTATAAGAAAGACTGTCTTTATGACACTTTGAGGCTCAGGCATACCCATAGATAATTACAAACGAATCATTTTGACCAATATTGTTTACTTTATATTGTTATATTCTGTCATCGTTTCTTTGCAGTATTTCTTATGTTGACTACACAACACAGAGGCTTTATCGACAGAAAAAAGCGTCTATCGGCGGATATCAATGCTGGAGCAGATGTGTGTGCCGGTATCATGATTATTGGCGGATTTTCAATCACCGATAGAAAAATCCTGTCTGTCCGTAATCCATATTAAATATATATTATATATCATTGCATGTGTATGCATCATATTAAGCCAGTTTAGCCGACATGGGACTCTAACTCGCCTCATCCAATGAGACTAGAAGGACTAATATCCCTGATGGTAGAACTTAGCTCTGTTACATACCAAATAAAAATATGTATAATCTCATTAGATTACTTTCCAAAATAGTCTTTGACGTGAGAAGGGAAATACCAACATATATTAAGAATAAAAGGTTTCAAGTCTAGCCGATGTGGGACAATGGTGGTTCTTTATATTAAGAATAAAAGGCTTTTAAGAATAAAAGGCTTTATCCCAAACACCCCCAAGAAGAAAATGGTGGTTCTTAAGAAGAAAAAGTCCAAATCTTGCCGATCTGACACACCAACCACACCCCTTCCAAGAGAGGCTAGATGAACACATATATATTATCTCAAAATGTCGAGTCCCTAAAATGGTTGACATTGTCTCTAATACCTTTTGATAATATGTAGTACATACTTCATTGGATTACTCTCACTACTAAACAAACAGTTCTTTCCGGCAGACGTTTTCGGCGGATAATTCCGCCGGAAATATTCCGGCGGATTTCCAACGAAATCCATCCTGGTCAAACCTCGTTGACTTTCGCCGGAAATCCGCCGAAATATTTTTTTTATTTTTATTTTTTTAAAAAAAACTACTATTTTCGGCGGATTTCCGACGATTTTTTTTAATTTTAATTTTTTTTATTAATTATAATTAATTAATCATTTTCGGCGGATTTCCGGCGGATTTTAATTAATTAATTTAATTAATTATTTTTCGCCGAAAATCCGCCGAAAAATATTAAATATTTATTTTTCTTAAAATAATTTGAAAAAATATATATATATATATATATAAAATCAAATCCGCCGAAAATCCGCCGGAAAACACTAAATATTTTTTTTTCTTAGAATAATTTGAAAAAAAAAATATAAAAAAAAATCAAATCCGCCGAAAATTCGCCAAAAACACTAAATATTTAATTTTCTAAGAATAATGAGAAAAAAAATATAAAAAAATCAAATCCGCCGAAAACACTAAATATTTAATTTTCTAAGAATAATTTGAAAAAGAAATATTTAAAAAAATCAAATCTGCCGAAAACACTAAATATTTATTTTTCTAAAAATAATTTGAAAAAGAATATAAAAAAAAATCAAATCCGCCGAAAATCTACCGAAAACACTAAATATTTATTTTTCTAAGCATAATTTGAAAAAAATATATAAAAAAATCAAATCCGTCGAAAACACTAAATATTTATTTTTCTTAGAATAATCTGAAAAAAGATATAAAAAATCAAAACCGCCGAAAATTCGCCGAAAACACTAAATATTTATTTTTCTAAAATAATCTGGAAAAAATAAAAAAAAATATATCCGTTGAAAATCCGCCGAAAACACTAAATATTTATTTTTCTTAGAATAATTTGAAAAAAAATTAAAATCCACCGAAAACACGAAAATAAGTAAATATTTATTTTTTTAAAAGAAATTGAAAATATATAAAATTAATAAATGGATGCAGCTTGGGATTTAACGAATTCAGCTGGGCTTTAATGGATCCGGTGGAGCTTTAATGGATTCAATTGAACTTTAATGGATCTAGTTGGGTTTTAACGTACCCGGTTGGGTTTTAACGTACACGGTTGGGCTTTAACATACACCATTGAGTTTTAACGGATCCAGTTAGTCTTTAATGGATACGGTCGGGCTTTAACAGATCCAGTTGGGCTTTAACGTACACAGTTGGGCTTTAACGTACATAGTTGAGCTTTAACGGATCCAGTTGGGTTTCAACGTACCCAGTTGGGCTTTAAAGGATCCAGTTGGGCTTTAATGTACCCAGTTGGGCTTTAAAGGATCCAGTTGGGCTTTATTGGATCCGGTGGGGCTTTAATGGATGCAATTGGGCTTTAACGGATCCGGTTGGGGCTTTAACGTACCCGGTTGGGCTTTAACGGATCCAGTTAGTATTTAAAGGACCCAGTGGGTCTTTAATGGATGCAGTTAGGGCTTTAATGGATGCAGTTAGGGCTTTAACGAATCCACATGGGGTTTAACATACACAGTTGAGTTTTAACGAATCCAATTGGGCTTTAATGGATCCAGTCATGCTTTAATGGATCCGGTGGGGCTTTAACGGATCCAGTTGGGCTTTAATGGATCTAGTTGGTCTTTAACGTATACACTTGGCTTTAACGTACCTAGTTGGGCTTTAATGGATCCAGTTGGGTTTTAACGGATCCAATTGATCTTTAATGGATCGGGTTGGGCTTTAATGGATCTAGTTGGGCTTTAATGTACCCGGTTGGGTTTAATTGATCCAGTATGGCTTTAATGGATACGGTTGGGTTTTAACGTATCCACTTGGGATTTAACGTACCTAGTTGGGCTTTAACGGATCCAGTTGGTCTTTAATGGATCTGGTTCGGCTTTAATGAATCCTGTTGGGCTTTAACGGATATAGTTGAGTTTTAACGTACCTAGTGGGGATTTAACGGATCCAGTTGGGCTTTAACGGATCTAGTTGGCTTTAATGGATCCGATGGAGCTTTAATTGATGCAATGAGCTTTAACGGATCCAGTTGGGTTTTAACGTACCCGGTTGGGCTTTAACGTACACAGTTGGGCTTTAACATATACAATTGAGTTTTAACGGATCCAGTTGGTCTTTAATGGATACAGTCGGGCTTTAACAGATCCAGTTGGCTTTAACGTACCCAGTTGGGCTTTAATGGATACGATTGGACTTTAACGTATCCAGTTGGGATTCAACAGATCCAGTTGGGCTTTAACGGATCTAGTTGGGCTTTAATGGATCCGGTGGGGCTTTAATGGATGCAATTGGGCTTTAACGGATCCAGTTGGGGCTTTGACGTACACAGTTGGGCTTTAACATACACAGTTGAGTTTAACAAATTCAGTTGGTCTTTAATGGATACGGTTGGGTTTTAATGGATCCAATCAGACTTTAACAGATCCAGTTGGGTTTTAACGTACCCAATTGGGCTTTAACGTACATAGTTGGGCTTTAACAGATCCAGTTGAGCTTTAATGGATCCAGTTGGTCTTTAACGTACCTACTTGGGCTTTAACGTACCTAGTTGGGCTCTAATGGATCCAGTTGGGCTTTAACTGATCCAGCTGGCCTTACTGGATCTAGTTGGGGTTTAATGGATCCAATTGGCTTTAATGGATCTAGTTGGGTTTTAACGCTTTAACGTACCGGTTAAGCTTTAATGGATCCAATTGGCTTTAATGGATCTAGTTGGGCTTTAACGTACCAGTTAAGTTTTAACGGATCCAGTTGGGCTTTAACGTACCAGTTGAGCTTTAATGGATCCCGTTGGGCTTTAACGGATCCAACCAGGCTTTAATAATAATTTAGTTATATTATAATAATCTATACTATATTATAAAGCACGGATAAAAAACTCTTAAATACAAATTATTAGGCACAAGGTACCATCATTTTATGCAAGATTTTAAAAATCTTTTAATTTACAAGTATCAAAGCACAAGATACATATTACTACTGCAGACTTCTAACACCCACCAATTTGGTATGTGCAGACCTTCCTTTTATGCAGACCTTTCCATGTATCACTATTAGTTAATATATTATATTATTATAATTTTGTTTTAATTATATTATTAAATATGTAATTGGTTATTTTTTCTAGATGTCATTAAAATATATAAGATAATCATTGAATTCTAACAAAATACTTAATTTTTTTATATAAAAAACATTATATTATTAAGCCTAAATTAAACAAATTTATAAAAAAAAATTATAACTTTCTCAAAACAATCCAAAATCGTACTGTAAATCGACAAAAAAATAAAATGAAACATTCACTTCTAAGTTGCAATACATTGGAGGACATTTGACTAAAGGTGATCAACAGTTTAGATTCACTTTCAAAAATGATCAAAAGATTAATGCTTACATTGAATTTAGAGTAAACTACGATTTTAGTCACTATGGTTTGACGTTTATAACGATTTTCGTCCCTAGTCTTTCAAAACTGCTTTTTTAGTACTTGTGGTCTCTATTTGCTTCGATTTTCATCCCTCCATCCAATTTTATTAATATTAAATGTTAATTCATTTAAAACTTAAATAAACAAATTACATATTTGGTCCTTGTGGTATATAAAATTTTACATTTTTATCTTAATTTACATTTTTTTACTTTTTCTTTATTTATTGTATTTCATCAAAGCATTTATTTTTCTATTAATAATTATTGTATATTTTCATAATTATTATTACTTTAATTATAAAAATAATCAAATAATTTCATTAAAAATACTAATAAATACATGAAATTTTTTTCAAAGCTTAGATTTAGATCTCTTAAAATTAATATTTTTTCTGTTGATTTATTAACGCTTTTTATTTATTTTAAATTACCATTGAAAAAAAGTTTAATAAATTTCGAGAAAAAAATCTTATTTTATAACAACCGGTTGTTTATTGGTAAATTCACTTTACTCCCATTATTTCATATTTTCATTTAAACTTTATTTTTATTAATTAATCAAATTTGTTAATATTTAAAATAAACACACACACACACATATATATATATGGAGAGAGAGAGAGAGAGAGAGAATCGGACTCAAACGAGAACGATATCTATTTAAAAGAACACGAGAACGACAAATCACATACAAAATCATAAGTGATTTTGCATTAGTGGGGAAGTCGTACAAAATCACAGTATGCGGACGACTTTTGTCGCAACTTAAGGTCGCGGAAATCACATGTAAAATCACTTATATTTTGTATGTGATTTGTCGTTGCCGTGTTCATTTTAAATAGGTACCGTTCTCGTTTGATCCTCCCCCTCTCTCTCTCTCTATATATATATATCAAGGTTTTAAATAATGCTTGTGTTTGACGTCACGTTAATTTTGAGGCATGTCATGACCCATTGCATGATTTTTATAACAACATATTGAAATCTTTTTATCCTTTTATTTTCTTATTTTTTGTTTTTAATATATAACCTAATTTAAAATGGTGTGTGTGTGTATTTCTTATTTAAATATTAAAAACAAATTTGATTAATTAATTAAAAATAAATATTAAATGTGAATTTAGAATAGTGGAGTAAATAATAAATTGCATTTAACAAAAAACAACCGGTTGTTATAAAATAAAACTATTTTTTTCTCGAATTTTATTAAACTTTTTTCAATTATAATTTAAAATAAGAAATAACTTTAATAAATCAATAGATAAAAAATATTAATTTTAGAAGATTTAATCCTAAAACTTTGAAAAAAATATAATGTATTTATTAATATTTTTAATGAAATTATTTGATTATTTTTATAATTAAAGGTATAATAAATAAATAAAAAGTAAAAAAAATATAAATTAGGATAAAAATGTAAAAGTTTATATACTACAAGGCCCAAATATGTAATTTGTTTATTTAATTTTTAAATAAATTAACATTTAATATTAATAAAATTGGAGGGAGGGATAAAAATAGAAGCAAATAAAACCACAAGTACTAAAAAAGCAGTTTTGAAATACCAGGGACGAAAACCATTTTAAGCATCAAACCACAGGGACTAAAATCGTAGTTTACTCTTGAATTTATTATATATAGAGTAAACTTCACTGTTGGTCCTTAAGGTTTCGTATTTTCTTTGAAAAGAGGACCTATACTGTATCTCAAATAGTGGTCCCTGAGGTTTGGTATTTGCTTTGAAAGGAGGACCTCCTCACTAACCCTGTTAAAAAACTCAGTTAGTGGGAGGGGTATTTTGGTCAAATCATATTTTTTTTTTCTTTTTTCAACTTTTTTTTAAACCTTAAAACATCAAGGACATAATTGTAATTGTAATTTCATTTAATTTATATTAATACTATTATTCATATATGTGTATATATATATATATATATTTGTGTGTGTGAGTATATATATATATATATATATATATATATAGTGAGCCTCCAGTGAGGTTGTCTTCTCCGGCGAGCCTCCGGCGATTTCTCCCGATCTCTCTCTCTTCTCTCTTATCTCTCTCTCTCTCTCCAATGAATACAGGGACCATTGTCATCACCCCCTTGTCATCACCGACGAACACAAGGCCGATTCTCCGGCGAACACCCCACCCCCGGTGAAACTCCGCATAAACCTCCCGCAATCTCTCTCTATCTCGATTGGCAACTGTTTCTATAAGAAATCATCCGGCAGACCCCCCCCCCCCCCCCCGACAATATCTCTCTCTCTCTCTCTCTATATATATATATATATATATCTCGATTGGCAACTGTGATAAATTTCGACTGTGTGTGTATGTGTCTTTTCTGTATTTCTTTATATATATACAAAGTGAAGCCTCCATTGATATTGATATATGTATGTGGGTTTCTCACAAGGATGATGATATATATATATATATATATATATATATATGGGTTTTATTATGTGTGTGTATACATATATATGTATGTATGTGGGTTGCCTCTCATCCGAAATTACAATTTGAATTTTCATCCAAAGGTGAGATTTTCCGGTGAGGTTGACGGAGAAGAACCGGAAGTCCACCGGAGAAGATAACCGGTGGGCTTGTTTGGTTGATTTAAGAGAAAAAAGTGATTGGACGAAAATGCACCTAGATCTAACTGAGTTTTTTAACGGGGTTAGTGAGGAGGTCCACCTTTCAGAGCAAAAATCAAACCTCGGGGACCACTATTTGAGATATTGAAGTATAGGTCCTCCTTTCAAAGAAAATACGAAACCTTAAGGACTAACAGTGAAGTTTACTCTTATATATATATATATATATATATATATATATATATATATATATATATAAAAGATTAATGCTTATGTTGAATTTAAAAAATAATAGTTATTAACCATCAAATACTTGAATTCCCCCTAAAATTTTCCCCAGTCCTTTTCCCTCCCTCTTGCTTACACACATTACTTCCCTTTTCCCCCCTAAGACCATCTCCAACCCATACATCAAAAATAACACCAAAAATATTAAAACTGGTGGGACCTTTAACACTAAAAAAAATTCCAACTCCAACCATACTTCAAAAAAAACACCAAATATCCTAAACCCAAATAAAAAAAAACATTTTTCATTATAATTAAACATTTTTATATACACTATCTATTATTTATAAATAATTATTATAGTAAATAAATAATTAATGTATTAGTTGTTGTTATTTCAGTTGTATTTTTAATTTATGTTTTAGTTTACGTTATTTATTTTCAAGTATTTATGTATTTTTAATTTGTTATGAAATTAGATTTTGTCAATTTTATTTAATGCTATTTTTTTAATTTAATTTAATATATAAAATAACATTTATTATAATTAAAATTACAAACTATATCAATTATATTTATAAAAAAAAAACATTTTAAGTAGGCCATCTATCTTTGCAGTGTGAATAGTCACACACCAAATTTGGTGTGTTTTCAATTGAGAATACCGTGGCCTGCATTTCCATTTGCAAAATGGAGTATGGTTGGAGATGACCATACTGCAAATCACTAGTGATTTGCAGTATGGTTGGAGATGCTCTAAACTCATACGCCTCCCCAAATATTTCATCTCCCTCTCAAATCGGATGGAACCCTAACCAGTGGCACCACTCTCCCACCGTCGTCTACCGCCACGGTTTCAGCTTCACACATAGAAATTATCTACTGAGCAACGTGATGCGCCCTAACCCTAACCTGCGGCGGTGATTTTCAGATTGAGCCACGACAGAGATGAGCCATGGCGAAAATTTGGATTCAACTATCAAGGAGCTCGATAATCTTGGTATACACATGTAAATGTTGATATGCATTAATCTTTAAGCCCTATATTGCTCTCTTCTATTTCAAAATAAGAATACAAATCGTTCTTAAGTTTATCATTGGTTTCAATTTTATACATTTTATCAACAGATTTGGCTATAATTAAATGGGTGTATTGTTATAAAGATTTTGTTTGATGATTTAAAATTTGAGATATTTTTAGTTTCATTTTTCTTCCGGATGGTATATATAAGTATGTATGTAAGCTATCTATTGCACAAGAAAACTAGATATTGTGTAGTGGTCTGTTTTCTTTCTACCTTTTTAGGCTAGGGCAAAGTGTTGATAAAATCATGAAGAATAATTTAAGTGGTTGGACGATTATAAGTGGTTTTTATGTGGTGTAGAATTACCTCCCAGTTTTATGGAGGAAAGACATTGATTTCATTCACAGCAAGAGGAAGAAGAATCAAGGACAACTATAAGAAGTTTCCACTGAAGCATAGGTATAAGTACAAAATAAAAAAAATTTGGTTTTCTATTTATAAAAAAAGTTAGATATGTTTGTACAAAATAGTTTTGAGTAATATTTATATGTTTTTGAATATTTAATTTTCATCTTGTTATTTTTGTTGCAGATTAGCATGTGTGTGAGAAAACTGGATCTACAAACCTTGAAGATGTATATTATTACTTGTAAAAATATGTAGATATGCAAATCTTGTTAATGTACATTATTATTGGCTTGAATGTAATTGTAAAAAAATATTTATTTTTATTCAATAAGTATTATTAATAGAAAAATGTGTATTTGTATCGAAAAAATTGATTATTTATATTTTAAAATTTGATTATGTGAATTTTTGGACAATTTTTTTATGAAACCAATTTTTATTGATAATTTATTGATAAAAACCAATTATAAAAAATTCTAGAAATAATAAAACCGGCGAAATTTCAAACTTTATTTAATTTATTAATTTTATTTTAAGAAAATACCTTTTTGGAAATTTATTTGATTTTTCGACGGAAATATCCTCCGGAAATAATTTATTAATTTTATTGTAATTAAGTCAACTATTAAATTAATAAATTCAATTTTTTTGAAAAAAAAATTCCAGCGGATTTTCGCAGCCGGAAAAGTTTAGTCCGCCGGAAAATTGAGTTTGCGGCGCCCTGGTTTTCGGCCGGCCAAATCCGTCGAAAATCCGCTGAAAATGCAAATTTCCGGCGGATTTGGCCGTCGGAAAAAGTCGAAAATTTTGTAGTGACTTGAAAGAAGCTCTTTAAAAAGAAAATCTGGGTTTTCGATATATATATATATATATATATATATATATATATATATATATATATAGGACGGTAATCAAATAAGAACCACAAAAATGTTGAGAACTTTAAGAACCAATCTCAACTATCTAATCACTCCAATCTATCAACTTTAATTAATGTTTCATTTATAATTAATGAACGACATGATGGTAATTTTCCATTTTCTTGATTATTTTCCACTTCCTTTTTTTATAGATATCAAAATTTAGAATCAATTATTATTTTATTTTTATTCAATTTTATGCGATGTAATTTATAGAGTAAACTACGATTTTCGTCCCTGTGGTTTGATGTTTATAACGATTTTCGTCTCTGGTCTTTCAAAACTGCTTTTTTAGTCCCTGTGGTTTCTATTTGCTTCCATTTTCATCCCTCCATCCAACTTTATTAAAATTCAGTATTAATTCATTTAAAAATTGAATAGGAAAATTACATATTTGGTCCTTGTGGTATATAATTTTTTACATTTTTATTCTAGTTTACATTTTATTATTTTTTCTTTGCCCATCCTGTATTGTTCTCTTGCCATAGCAAAAATACAATGATTTCTCTTCGTCCAGGGACTGCTAGAGGCACCTGAGGAACTTAGACTATTACTCTCTAAATCAATTGACCGTCTCAAGGATTTTCTTTTTTTGGACAATGCCATGGATTCTATTGTAAGGACTAAGGACAACCATGGAAAGGAGCTATGAGGGAAACTGTTTTTTTTATCAGTTTTCTTATCAGGTTGTGATCTTTTTAATGTTCTCTCTGTTATAGAAACAGAATGTGAACATCCAAAATTTATTGTTAAATTAGACTTGAGAGATTCTTTACATTATCTAATTCACTTTTACAGCAAGTGAACACGGTTCCAATAAAGCTTTTAGCCAAAAAACAACTTCTATTGGTGTTGACATT
Source organism: Arctium minus (assembly GCA_954870635.1). Classification (NCBI taxonomy): domain Eukaryota; kingdom Viridiplantae; phylum Streptophyta; class Magnoliopsida; order Asterales; family Asteraceae; genus Arctium; species Arctium minus. The sequence continues at coordinate 75,288,033 of OX941092.1, read as the reverse complement.
GTGTTTGTTTTGTTGCAGTGGTTTGTATCTTCATGATGACAACATTGTCTCGAAGAGGTGGTTTGGAGTAAGGAAGACAATTTAAGCGCTCCTTCAGTTTACGATTTTCGGGTTATTGAGAAATATCTATATAGATAATGTTTAGATGTCTCTTGTGAAGTTTTTTCTATTAGTTTTACAAAGGAGCACAAACTTAGCAAGATCACATCCATATATGCAACGATTATGCACATTTAAAAGTGGGAGCTTTATGTAGTGGAAGCTTTAAGCTAATGTTAGGCACTTAACTTCATGGATGACTTGTATGTTCCACTTAGTTTCATTGGGGAAACTTATTTATGTTTCTAGATGGTATTACTTCTTGTCTCAGTTTTAAAGCATATCTTGTGTAGTTCTTGAGAATGATGATGTACAGAAAAGACATTGATTTCTGTGATCTTAGATTTTGCTTTCCATATAATCAAGAGTGACCCTTAACTATTTTTGACAACTAATTGCATCTTAGGTTATTGTCAACATTGCAATAAGCGAACTCTTTTTGCAATTATGATTATCATATGCTAAATACGATATCTAAGAATACTTTCTTTGCAATAATGTAGAAAACATCCTGAGATCGAAAAATTGGACTTCATACCACAAATTGAAGGACTATAGTACTCATTTGCATCCCGCCGCATTGTGCGGGTACACTACTAGTATATATATATATATATATATATATATATATATATATATATATATATATATATATATATATATATAAGACGCTAATCAAATAAGAACCACAAAAATGTTGAGAACTTTAAGAACCAATCTCAACCATCTCTAATCACTCCAATCTAACAACCTTAATTAATGTTCCATTTATAATTAATGAAGGACATGATGGTAATTTTCCCTTTTCTTGATTATTTTTCACTTCCCTTTTTTATAGATATCAAAATTTAGAATCAATTAATATTTTATTTTTATTCAATTTTATGCGATGTAATTTATAGAGTAAACTATGATTTTCGTCCCTGTGGTTTGATGTTTATAACGATATTCGTCCCTAGTCTTTTAAAACTGCTTTTTTAGTCCCTGTGGTTTCTATTTGCTTCCATTTTCATCCTTCCGTCCAACTTTATTAAAATTAAGTGTTAATTCATTTAAAAATTGAATAAGAAAATTACATATTTGGTCCTTGTGGTATATAATTTTTACATTTTTATTCTAGTTTACATTTTATTACTTTTTCTTTATTTATTGTATTTCATCAAGACATTTATTTTTCCTATTAACTATATTGTATATAGTTTCATAATTATTATAACTTTAATTATAAAAATAATCAAATAATTTCATTAAAAATATTGATAAATACATGATATTTTTTTCAAAGATTTAGGTTTAAATCTCCTAAAATTAATATTTTTTATCTATTGATTTATTAAATCTTTTTATTTATTTTAAATTACCATTGGAAAAGGTTTAATAAAATTCGAGAAAAAAGTAGTATTATTTAATAACAACCCAGTTGTTTTTTGTTAAATGCACTTTACTCCCATTATTCTAAATTTTTATTTAATCTTTATTTTTTATTAGTTAATCAAACTACAGGTGATACAATATAGTGTTGTCACACAATTTTGAAAACAAAGTTAATGTGAAATGTGATGTGAAAAACTAAAATGTTGTTTCATATTGTGAAACAACACAATGTTGTTAATGTGGAACAACATAGTGTTTTTTCACATGGTAAAACAATGTAGTGTAGTTTCAAATGGTGAAACAATGTAGTGTTCTTTCGTATTGTGAAATAATACAATGTCGTTAAAGTGAAACAATAAATTATTGTGTCACAAGGTGAAACAATGTGGTGATGTTTCACAATTTGAAAACAAAACAAAAGTTGACGTGAAATGTGATGTAAAACACTAAAGTGTTGTTTAATATTGTGAAACAACACAATGTTGTTAATATGAAACAATATAATGTTGTTTCACATGGTGAAACAATGTACTACTGTTTTACAATGTGAAAAGAAACCAAAATGATGTGAAATGTGATGTGGAATACTAAAATGTCGGTGAAACAACATATGAGTTAAATCACTTTTATTGTTCATGTAAAAATTGCAATTATTAAAGAAAATGTAAAAAAAAAAATATAATGATACTCTAGAGAAAATAAAATGTTCGCTTTTTATATAAATTTTTTGATTTAAAATCTTATTACTTTTTATTTAAATAGAAGGTGGTGTTTAATTTAAATTATATAATTTAAATAAGAGATAGAAAGTAAAGAGATTTACTTTTATGCCCTTTTAAGAGTTATGTTTGTATGTAAATGACACCATATATGTAAAATGTTACCTCTTAACTCTCATCATTGATTAATCTTAATTGTGGTTGAGATTGGTTCTTATAGTTCTCAACTTTTTTGTGATTCTCACTTCATTTAACCCCATATATATATATATATATATATATATATATATATATATATATATATTTTGAAGAGAGCAGTGGCAGGACCCATAGGGGCTTTCGGGGCCTGTCTCCCCACTTTTTGACTCAAATATAATACTTGACATTTTAGAATACATGCAATAAAGTAGGTCAGTTGGATATCATTTGGTGTTTGACCTTTAGGTCATGGATTTAAACCCCATTCCTTGCACTTACTTATTTCATGCATAGGTTTCAAAAATCTTTAATTACAATCCACAATGCATAATGTATAAATGGTAAATACATACTTTTCATATATAGAAAATTTTAACTTTATCGGTCAAGATTTATTAATAAAAAAGATGATTTATGTTTCCAAACTTAAGTTCAACCAAATTCAAATTTCAAATAAGCCAATTCGAGATTTAAATCACTAACCCTAAAACTTCTCATCCCAATCTCTCACGCTCTCTTTGAAGCGGCGACTCACAATACAAACTCGATTCAAAAATTTCTCTTTGCAGAAGACGATTACTTCACCGTTTAGGTGGTTATGGATTTCTCCAAAATTTCTCTTTGCAGAAGACGATTACTTCACATTTTCGAGTTTCTCCTCAGTTCATCAATGTCAATCGAAGCTGAGTTTTGAAGAGTGTGAGAGAATGTTTGTTTGTGTAGGCATCAATTTTTTTTATTTTTGTTGGGTCTGTTGTGTGTAGGTTCTGATTGTGTTTGATTTCTTCAATATGTTTCATTCTTCTATTTCCTTGTGTTAAATTTCTTTGATTCCATTAATGTGTTTCTTGTGGTAATTTTTTTAAACATCAAGTGTTTGATAAAAGTCTTAAATGAGAAACAAGTCAAGTTAGAAAGTATTTTTCAACATTTGATCTCTGTTTGTACATGTGATTACAGGTTTAATTTGTTCAAAATTTGATTAGTATTTTGTTACTCTTTTTGCAAAATTTCTTCCCCACCATGACCGAAGTTGTTGGAACTTCGTTGGAACTCTGTTGGTCATATGTTGTCGATGTGCAGAATTGTTGTCGACAGGCAGAAAGTTCGAGGGGAGCCTTCTTGGTCATATGTTATCGATGTGCAAAATTTTGAGGTGTTATGTATTGTTATGCACATTTGGGAATCCATGAACGTAAGTTCTGCTGTTTTGAATAGGTTGTAATTAGATCAATAATTGGTTAAGGCACTTATGATACTTTTGTTTCTGTCTTTTTAGTCCAACTAATACTTGAACCAATATCCCTTGTCTTGCCTCTTTTCTGGGTTTGTTGTCCATATCCATAAATTTCTTTATTTCATATGGACTTTTAAGAGCATCTCTTCTACCATTGGCAACTAGAGAGAATTTTGAGATGAGCAGCAAGAGATGAGGAATGAGAAGCAAAGAAGAAGGATATGCTCAAGTCAACCAAACCCTTAAATAAATAAGGTTAGATTGTAACTTTAACCTTTATATTTGATCTATGTTTATGTATTTTATAATGTTAGGAGTGGTTAACATGAAATAGGAAAGAAGTCTATCCTTCGTTGCAGGTCCATATCCGCAAATATTCTTCAAGTTTGTGTTCGAGTTATTACTTATTACCATCTTTCTTTTCTAAGTTTTTGTTCTAACTTTATATCAATATTGCCTTCCAAATCTACTACGTTTACTTAAATAAACTAACTGTTTAAACAATTGTCTTTGTTTCAGCCAAATGAAAGATTTGAAACTCATATTAAGATAAGGTTGAGCATATCAAATCATCATCGTGAACATTGACAACCATCTTGGAGTGGTAAGTATCTGATTTTAATCATACAAGTCGTTCCCCAAACCCATATTTTAACATGACTTTTGGTTTCATTTGTTTAGCACATGAGCTTTACAACGTAGGTGGAACTTGAATGAAACTAAACTAACAAGGTTGAAGCATCATTTTTTTAGATAGATTAGATGATACCTAATTGGCATTATTAAAGAGCTTATACAAATCATTTATTGCGAAGTTCTTTTATTTTGGATTTAGGCTGATTAAACAGGTTGCACTTTCTTCCTGGATAGCTCGGTCTGTCATCAATACCTTTGAACTTACTCATGGAGGTAACTTCAATGGCTACTCTTTTTACTGGCAACAATTTTAGTTTATGCTTCTTGTAGCATGGTTGATAAGCTTTATCCGTGATTTGTATGGGTTTTCTTTGCTATGTTGTAGTGTATTCAGGGTCAAACCTACATGTTACCCAAGGTGTCCTTTTTTCAAAAAGAATTATGATTTTCTCACAGTGCTAGAAGAGCTAAAAGTATGCAAAGCAGATCATTTTCTGGCCTCCATGGCTTGTCTTTTCAGAAAAGGTAAGGTGGGTGGAAGGAAAATCCTTCAATGATAATACTACAAACACATATTATGTTGCCTTCCTTTTTTTTTATCACCCTTAATAGTTTTTTGCATCTCTTGGTTACATAGACTCGCTGGCTTTTTGTCTGATCTTTGATAGTTGGTGAGTTAAATCATGCATATTGCAATTTTAGGCAACAACTGGTTGTGATTTCTTAATCTATTCCACCTATATGATATATTTAGAGTGTCTGTTGGATACCATATGACGTGCAAGACATTGGAAACATGGTGTCATCCAATATTGAAAAGATATATTGATGCATTCATGGGGGCTAAAAGATGATTATCAAAAATCAATTGGGTTCATCTCTGCATGATGTTGTTCTTGTTCACATCTAGGTTGCAAAGGAAGGTGGTGAGGAGTGGAAGGCTATGACAAATAAGGTGAGTTGATTTTTTTTTTTTTTTTTTTTGTGTTTGATTTGATCTCTTCTTTCATGTTTTATCTAAAATATTATTTATTTTTCAAATTCTTCATACTTTGGATGTTGGAAGTCGGGTTTGGAGAAGTGTAGATTAGGGGCAGTGGTCTTCACCTTTGTGATATTTGGGAACTTTTTCTGACTCGTAGAGTGATTTATTTTGGCAGGATATTGCATAAATGTTTTCTCCCGTCACTACTAAATTAGCATTTGATGGTTTTAAAGATTCAAATAAAACACAAGAGATCCCGTTGTTGGTGATGTTGGCCAATTCAGATCACGTGTGACTTAAGGGGTCGTTTACCAAGCGCTTACCAAGTCAAATTATCTTACCCGATTAATATGGCAAGGACCAAGAATCTTACCCGATAAAAGTGAAGCCAATGACTGAGAGTCTTACCCGATAAGTGAGGACGATGACTCTTACCACAATTAACACTTACCGGTAAATTGTTCTAAACATTTTAGTTTTTTTTAATAAAGAGCAATATTTATGTTGTTTTGTTTTACTTTTTGTGATTGTAAATTTGACTTCTAAATGAAGTGGTACTGTCAACACTTGAGTCAAAGAATTATCATGCCCTTCTCTTATTTATGTTCTTTATTTGTTGCATAATTAATAAATATCATGAGTAAAAATTGTAACTTCATTTTCCTTTAACATAAATTTTTGTTTCTTTAACGAATAGTTGCATTAATATTCTATTATTAGTTTGAAAGAAAAATTTATATCCCGTAGCATTGTGCGGCTACACAACTAGTTAGTTCATAATAGTCCAAAATCATAATAAATTTGTAATATTTTTCGGTTAACAATTTAGATGTTCTGAGTTTTAGTCTTCCATTAACCATTTTTTTCCTTCTAAAATTTAGTATTAAATCATAGGGAAAAAAAAAACTAGTTATAATATTATATTTCGGTCCCCACGACATCAATGATCGTATTCCCCATGAAAGAGAGAGTATCTAAGCTTGTATAGCAGGCATGGGTCTCAAACATTTTTTAATAATAAAAAAAATCATAATTTAAATAAGTTCACTAGTATTTAAAAAGAGATAGGTGACCTGCCAGTAACTTGCTGAAGCATGCTCAATTGAAGGGATGATGCAGAGATATCATCTCGAGTGTTGTGGCCCATATACACCACATATACCTGCATATATATAAAACCAGTTAATTATTTCGACTTCGATCAATTAATAAAAACTGGAAACATAAAGCGTAAGATCGCCCGTTTCCAGGGGATGACAGCTTTTGGCCATCGGAATGTTATAACGTACCTTTCGATTGTCATCGGAATCGGCCTGAATTGAGTTGGACAGAAGCAGCACAACGCAGCAGAGGTTTGAAAGGAAGGAGACTGTGTTTGCCATTAAAGATCATGTAAATTGGTTTGATAAGTTCTCATTCAACATCCATTTATATATATAGTATCTATACACAAATTTGTCTTGTGTTAATTTGTTTGATAATATGTATGGTGGAAATGGTCCATGAGTTTGAAATGGCAATATATATCATGGTCAAGTATGTCCTTTTCTTTGAATAATTTCTCATATCCTTCGTGTTTAATTAATTTCTTCTTAGACTAAAAATAAAGCATACGCGTAAATATATATATCTTACATTTTTATTGAACCAAAAGTCCTATTAGATAAAGATTAGCATGGACGGAACGGGCAAAAATATGTTGTTCCAAATTTTCCACGTTCACCAATCACATAATGTGAGCTTGAATTAAACAAACTTTAAAATATATAAAAAAAATTAGCGTTTAGTTTTATTTGTAGGACAAGAATGAAACGTGGAATTTTGAAACATCATATTTTTATCCGGACAGAATTACTTATGAAGTATGGTTGTAGGGGCTAGAACTGTAATTTTTTTAGTTATTTAAATATGAAATCATAAGTATTTTTTGAGTGAATCCATAAATTTTTTTTTGAATAAAGCCATAAACATTAAAACTTTAGAATAATTTATATGAAAAATTAAGAAATAAAAACTCATTAACTTTTGAGGACGGTGATTAGAGATGAGTTAATTATGCTTTAAACCTTCAAAGATTTTAGTGTTTTCAAAAATGTGCGAAGTAAATTTTTTTCGGGTGGAGAGGGTCTTGGGGGAAAAGGAGAGTGAAAGAAAAAGTCGAGCCTGGGTTAAGTGGGATTCGGTTGTGGGTTCCTTTGAGAGGGGGGGCTTGAATATCGGGGGCCTTCGTGACATGAACCGGGGCTTACTTGGGAAGTGGTGGTGGTTCTTTAACGAGAGGGAATCGTTATGGGTTAAAGTCATAAAAAGCCTTTATGGGTGGGACGGTTGGCTAGTGGAGAAACATAATAGGGGAGGATCGCGGGGAGGGGCTTCGGTGTGGGAAAATGTTATTAAAGTAGGAAAAGAAATTGATGGGGAGGGGCTGGAGTTCTCGGCATCTTTTGGTAAAGTGGTAGGGAATGGGGATAATACTAGGTTTCGGGATGAGAGGTGGACAAGTAGAGACAGACTTAAAGATGTATTTAAGAGGCTATATAATCTCGAGACAGACAAAGAGGTATCGGTTGCGGGGAGAAGAGGTAGTTGTGGGGAAGCTGGGGCATGGGAGTGGGGGTGGAGGAGGGAGCCGAGGGGAAGAGAGATAGGTGAATTAGAAGAGTTAAGAAGGGTGTTGGATGAATACACACCAAAAAAAGAGGTGGCTGATAAGTGCTCATGGGCGTTGGACATCCAAGAAGGGTTTTCGGTAAGGAAGCTGAGAACGCTACTAGAAGAAAGGAGAATATCGAGGGGAGTAACGGAAGTGGTCAAGCGGTGGAGGAAAGCGATCCCGAAAAAAGTAAGCATCTTCGTGTGGAGAGCCATGAGAGGGAGAATTCCATTAAGATCGATTTTGGATAGTATGGGCATTGATCTTGATTCAATAAATATGTTGGGAGATATCTTGACGAATTGGGATACATCAAGAGGGGTTCGGAGATGGCAAGGGGTGGTGGATTGTTTTTTATACTTGATCTGGGGAAATCGCAACAGAATTGTGTTCGATAAGGTACGAGGTGTGGTGGCCGACAAATTCTTTGACTTTCAGATGAAGACGTTCGAATGGGTGCCGAAAAGAGATAAAGAACTTGCGATGGACTGGGGGTCGTGGCTGTCGTGCCCAACAGTGGGATGAAGAGAGGTTCCGGTCTGCAGAAAGTTTTGTGGGAGAAAGATTGTATGGACAGAGGGTGGTGGTGGCAAATCTCGGCAGCTGCTACTTCAGTCTATGATCGATGTTCAAGGGACGAAATCTCTGCAGTTAATAGGTTTGATCATAGCTGGTGGTCCTGTTTTGATTTGAAGATGTGTTTCGGGACAAGGGTGTAGGTTTGTGGTCGATGGAATTAGCGCTTTGATATGTGGTTGCAAACTTCGGGTAATAGCCTACTTGTGGAGTTCGATGGCACCAGCTATGTGTGCTTCGGTGTTACGTTGTGGGCTGGTTGGTGCAGCGATTGGGTATAGTTTGTCTCGGTTTGGCTCTCGCAAACCCGATTTCCTTTTTGCCCAATCTGTGGCTGTTTGATTTCTCTCTTTTTGTTGTTTGTTTTGGTGCTCGATCCTTGTGTATCCGATTTGTTGAACATGTTGTTTGGTTTGGTTTTAATAATATTTCCTTCTGCCGTTCAAAAAAAAATTTAGGTCATGTCATTTCATTTTTTTTCTTTTATTCCTTATCATATATTAATTAAGTAATTAATTATTAGTTAAAATACATTAAAAATAAATATTTGTTTTTACAAAGTATATCATTAGGAAAGTCTCATTAATACATTCGAAATAAGGCCAATATTAAAAAAAAATTAATTATTTATTTTTTTAAGGTTAACACAAATAAAAAATAACATGTTTTTAACGTAGATGGTATAGGCATATGATAAATGCAATATTTAACCTTCATTAACGTCATAATTGTCTTGATGGTTGTCGTTGATCCTTCTTGAATTTTTCGAATAAAATTTAGCATAAATAATAAGATGAATTTTTTATTACTAAAATTTAACGTAAATACAAATTTCTTTTTAGGGTTTATTTGTTTATATTGATACTAGGCACATACCCGCCCGATGCAGCGGAATGTAACTAAATAACGAACAATTAATTTTGTTTTCTTATAGACATGTCATCAACAATCAACCATGACCTAAGAATCACAACTTATGAAATCATAAACCCATAAAAATATTCAATAATTAATTTATATTACAATTATTGACGAAAAAAATTATAATGATATATTTTATAATAAGAATGAAACGTATTTTACGATTATGTATTTTTAATGTGCTAACGGTGGAAAAAAGTAAAACGTATGGATAGAAAACAAATTAGTTCGTAGATATTCATGATATTTAATAGTAAGGTTAAATTAAAAAAATATTCAATATTGTGCTCGTTTTAAAGATATTGATGAGACGATTATAATGATATATTTTGTAAAAAGAAGAAACGTATTGTTTATTCCATTCTTGTTCGTATATGATTATTTATGTTAACATGATAGGTATATAAAATAGAAAATAAGAAAACAAGAGATATAAAATAAATTAAATAACTAATTGTAAAGGTGATAAACGTAACATTTAATTGAATTAGGAAGTGAAACATTGGGAAAAAAATTTTGGCTTTCAAAGATTTGTAAAAAACTGTATTAGAATTTTTATAATATAGTAGAGATTACCGTGATTTATTTATAATAAGAATGAAACGTATTTTTAATATATTTTACGATTATGTATTTTTAATGTGCTAACGCTGAAAAAAAATAAAATGTATGGATATAAAACAATTTAATTCGTAGATATTCACGATATTTAATAGTACGGTTAAATTAAAAAATATTCAATATTGGGCTCGTTTTGAAGGTATTGACGAAACGATTATAATGGTATAATTTGTAAAAAAAGAAACGTATTTTTTCATTGTATTTTTGTTCATATACAATTATGTGTGTTAATATGATAAGGGTGTAAAATGAAAAATGAAAAAATAAGGGATATAAAGTAAATTAAATAATTAATTATAAGGGTGGTAAATGTAATATTTTTCCAAAAACCGTTTTTTCCAAAAACTAACTTTTTCAATAACCGTAATATGTTAACATATATAACTACATGTTAGCCAACTTTTTAGGGTTACTTTGTGTATATTTGACCCTAACTCTATACACGTTCAGGTTATTGTTTACAGTTAATTTTTAGATTTTAGGGTTAGTTTGTTAATTTAGGGCTAACTGCATAGGTTAATTCATTTATATTTGGAGATAACTCTTTAAAGTTTAAGGTTAATTGCTTTATATATAATTGAGGTTAATATGTTAAATCACGATTTTATCATACAGAATTATCAAGTGGAAAACTAAAAATACACCAATTATCGAGTAGTTTTAAAGTTTTAATTAAATTATATTTTTTAAAACAAAATTAATAAATCAATTTTTAATGACTTAAATATTTAAATCCAAATAATCAAAGGCATAGTCCAAGTAATTATTTTATAATCAATTATTATTTTATTTTATATTATATTATATTATGATACCATTTCTGAATAAAACGTGGGTCCCCGATACGCGTTATGCCATTATTAGCTTCTCTTCTTTTGTTAAGATGATTGTTATAATAAGCATAAATAGGTGTGGAATGTAAAATATTTTTCGTACCTCTTTGCATGAATCAATACAATACAAACACTTTCTCAAGTGATATGGTATTGGTAGGCTTTTCTTAATATAATATATATATATATATATATATATATATATATATATTTAGATATCTCATCTATCCATTTAATTAATCAAGGGCTTAAAATAACTAATAGAAATATTACTCAAAAAAAGGATTTTATGCCACTAAATTATGAAAAAGGGGTAAAATTGTCAAAAAAACATTGAAATTTAGTGTTATCTCATTTAGGCGCCAACCGATAATTTAGGCACTGAGTCAGATGTGATAACCTCCAAACATTGAAACATATCAATCCATTTGCGATGTGCTACATTATGATCTGCTTGCAAAAACGTGTGTTATATTATGATCATATTGCAAAAAACGTGTTACATTATGATCGTCGTGCACCAAAGTGTGTTACATTATGATCATCTTAAAAAAAGTATTACGGTATGATCGTCTTTCAAAAATACTTGTTACGTTAGTGATTATGAATCGTTGAACCCTTAACTTATTTGTTTGCGATGTGGTACATTATGATCTGCTTGCAAAAACGTGTGTTACATTATGATCATATTGCAAAAAACGTGTTACATTATGATTGTCGTGCACCAAAGTGTGTTACATTATGATCATCTTGAAAAAAAAGTGTTACAGTATGATCGTCTTTCAAAAAGTGTGTTGCAGACTTTGTAAAAAAAGACAATGTAGAACCAGAAAAGATGCAGACTTCGGCTACAAGATTGAATATTTCATACGATCAAAGTTCAAACCCATAATATCTCAGAATCAGTTTGTTGAGATATTCAAGGAAACAGTATATTTAATTGATAAATTATTGATATTTTCAGTTACAAATTTGTTTTTAATATTATTTAATTTATCAAATGACTAAAATAGCCTTCCTTATTAATTAATAAGATTAGATGGATGGATGAGATTGGATCTCATAGTTACCACAAAATACTAGGGTCTCATATGAAAACCAAGCAATTCGTGTAAATTTTACAAATCAATCATATTCGTTCATCAAGTCTAATAAATATCTGATTTTGTTATGTTTTCTAATTTAAAGTCATGATCATAATAAATGAACATTATCATCTTCCATATATATCACAATCGTTATTAATGAATCATAATAATTATCCATAAATATATAATTGTTTCCTAAAATAGTGGTTTGCAAAGTTTACACGAGTTGCTTGGTTTTCAAATGAAACGCACCCGATATATATAATATTTAAATATTGTAAATATCATTCACATATGTACGCCTCGTCTTTAGTGAACCATTGACCTTTATAAATGTTAGGTTACCGGATATCATTGGGGCCAAAAGATTTCGAACCCGAAAAACGTCGTTTTGGCATGTTTTTTGACATTGTCATGTTTTGGCCTATCACTTTTTATGGTATTCGTAGAATCAACAGTTGAATATAGTCTTCAATATAGTCCCACATAGGAAGGAGAGTGAAATTTTGGATGCCTTGTAAGTCCTCGCTTACTTGATTTTCAAATAAGCAATAATGGGTTTATGGGGTTTGGGCTTGATTTTCTACTTGATTTGGGCTAACATATAATAGATTTAATGGGTCAAGAGATAGCACTAGCACGTTGTGCGTGTGCGATTCTGATAAATTCGATTTTTTATTTTCGGAAACAGTGTTTCCCGTGGTGTGGGTCGCGGCATAACTCGCGCTATCAAATAAGCAATAATGGGTTTATGGGGTTTGGGCTTGATTTTCTACTTGGTTTGAGATAACATATAATAGATTTAATGGGTCAAAAGATAATACTAGCACGTTAAACGTGTGCGATTCTGATAAATTCGATTTTTTATTTTCGGAAACGGTGTTTCACGTGGTTTGGGTCGCAGTACAACCCGCGTTATCAAATAAGAAATAATGGGTTTGTGGGGTTTGGGCTTGATTTTCTACTTTGTTTGGGCTAGCATATAATAGATTTAATGGGTCAAAAGATAGTACTAGCACGTTGCACGTGTGTGATTCTGATAAATTCGATTTTTTAATTTCGGAAACAATGTTTCCTGCGGTTTTATTCGCGGAATTTTCAAATATTTTGACAGTTTTTATGGTTAAAAACTATCAACTACCAGTACCTATATATACCAACCAAGTCTGTTGAAAATGACTAACTTTTTCCTTTTCATTTTTTCTTTAATTTCTCTACAAAAAATGATGGTTTCATTGAGATGAGAGGATTTGTTGTATCCTCCATCTAGATTAGGTTAGTCCTGGGTTAGCCTTAACCCACCAGCAATTAGTGGGGGCTAATATTATCCTAAGGATAGTGATTACAAAATCACATCCTAATCTATATTCAAGTGTTGTTTCGTGCAGTAAAATTTCTAACATCAACATGACTAGTATTTACCACCAGTTGTTCTACATATCATAATTGAATGCAATGGAGGCTAACAACACTTCGAGTTGTCCTCTTCCACTTCGCAAAAATTTAGTGGGGGGTCGATGGATTTATTAGGTGAAACATCATGCAGATAGAAGTGTAGAACGATAAAAAGCATAGGTGGTCGCTAAAGGGTTCATACAACACGAAGGGGCTGATTTTGTTTGTTTGTTGCAAAACTTGTTATAGTCAACATTTTATTCACTTTGGCAACATTAGTTCAATTCAAATAGATGTTAGTAATGTCTTCTTGAATGAAGAGTTAAATGAAGAAGTTTATATGGACATCCCTATGGTTTATCAGCTTAAGGGGTGTCTATTTATGGGCTCAAACATGTTTCTAGGTGTATGCCAATTTTAGACTTTTATGATTAGTGAAGGCTATGGGGCTGTTTGTTTACCTCTTAATGGTTTCATTAAGAGGCAACCTCTGAATCGTTAAGAGGTAAATCTTGTTTGGCAAAAAAAAGGTCTGCCTCTTAATGGTTCCAAAACCCTCTGAATGATTTTGTATCTTGATCTTGTCTTAACCATTCAGAGCCCTGATTTCATTCTTAACAATTAGTAAACAACCATATTTCATTTCACACTATATCATAAGAGTCTCTTAATCATTCTGACCACTTAATCATTCTGCACCAAACCATTCATCAACTGCCAAACAACCCCTATGTCTAATACAAAGTTGATTATTCTCTTTTTTTTAGGGGTATAGATTCTTCATATGTTGCTTTGATGGTTTACATCAATGACATAGTAAATTCAACATACTAATTAAAGCATGTATTTGTAGTAAATTCAAGCTTAAAGATCTTGGTCATCTTAACCATTTTATGAACCTTTAAGTTTTGAGATCCCAGTACGATATTTTTCTATCCCAATGCCATTATACTCTTCAATTGTTTGAAGATTCGAAATTGCTAGTCACTAAACCACATATATATCCAATGATCCTAGAATTCATTTTTGTTATCAATGAAGGGGATCTTTTTATAGGGTCCTTGCAATAGTGTGGATTGATTGGCAGACTATTTCATGTTACAATCACACGACCAAATATTTCATTTATAGTACACCGTTTGAGTCACTTCAAGAGTGGTTATTTGCTTAATTATCATAAAAAGAATCCCATACAAGGTATTTTTCTTTCTACTAAAACTCCTTACAACTTTGTGCATATGATATTGATTCTTAGACACGGTTGAGGGCATTTTCGGACTCATATTAGGAAGCATGACAGATATATAAGATATATAAGGAGGTCTGTTACAATATATTGTATATATATTTTTTGGATTCACTATTTTATTGGCATTCCAAGCAACAAATTAGGTTGCTAGGTCATCTACAGAGGATAAATATCGAGCTCTGACAATCACTGGTTGTGAGTTTGTGTTGCTGTAGCAGCTATTACAAGATTTTGGCGTTTGTATTTCTTCTACATCGTTAGATGTTTTGTGATAACACATTTGCTATCCAATTAGCAAATTAATCTCATTTTTGTGAGAGGAGGAAACACATATCAGTGGACTGTCATTTTATTCGAAAAAAAAAGTATCACTGTTAAACTAATGCCTATTTTTAACTCACTCTTAGTTGATAGAGATGTTGAATAAAAATCTGTTGTGCCAAAATTCCATGTTTCATTCCTATCCCACCAATGAAATTAAGACACGTCTGATTTTATATATTTTTAATTTTATTTAATTCAAGTTCATATTCTCTCTTCAATGACGTATATTCATGTGATTAGTGGACATGAATGAGACATGATTATTTCAAACATGAGATTTTTATTCGTTCATTGAACCTCTTCCTCATCAAAACTAGTTCAATTAATGTCCAACATAACTCTTCATGATATTTATTCAAGCTCATCTTGATGGGAAATATTAGATAAAGATTAGCATAAATAGATTTGTATCCGAAAAGGGAATTATTGTACTTTCACTCAATGGTTAAGATGATTGTAAGATTATATAAATAGGGGGTTGTTTACCAAATTTTCTGTTAAGTCCTGTATGGATAAATGTGTCTGTCTGGATAAATTTGTTTGTCTGAATAAATTGATGTTGTTGTTTACTTTTTTATCTGAATTAACAGAAATGACCAATTTACCACTGAATATGAATTTTAAGTTGTTTTATAAATTGTTGTTTATTTTTTAAGCCATATATTCATAAATTCATTGATATAATCCAAAAATCAAACAAAAATTCATTAAGTACTTAAACTTCCAAGTTCAAACACAATGTAGCCAAGTTCAAACAAAAAGTAACAAGTATGAAACAAGTATGAAATCGACATTGTAGAAATCATGGTTACAAAAATCTACATTGCAGAAATGTCGAGCAGCTATGGAGAAGAAACAAGTATGGAACAAAAATCAACTGAAAAAACAAGTAAGGAACAATAATCGACTGAAGAAAACAAGTATGGAACAACAATCGACTTAAGAAATAAGTATGGAATAACAATCGACTGAAGAAACAAGTATGGAACAAAAATTGAGTATGGAGAAGAAACAAGTATCGAACAATCAGTAAAATCATTACCTTTGGAGAAATCGACCAAAGGAAATTATTGTCTAGGGTTGAAATTGAACCAGCAGTGAATTGAAATAGTGTAATCGAACAAGTAATGAACTCGAAGCAGTAAAATTGAACGAGCGGTGAAGGTGAAATCGAAATCGAACAGTGAAATCGAGCAGCTAGGTTTTTATTGCGTGATTATTGAGTAGGAGGGTAGGCATGTCTTTATTTTTAAAGTGTAGAAATGTCAAAGATGTGTCTTAATGGGGACAACACATCTTTCCCCTACTTAGTGAATAAGCCGGAAATGTCTGCGCGAATAAGTCGGTTTTGTCATTAAGCCCCAAGTAAACACTCCAAACGTCTGCACGAATAAGCCGGTTTTGTCATTAAGCTCTAAGCCCCAAGTAAACACCCCTAAGTGTGGTATGTAAATTCTTTCTATGTATCTTTTTGCACAAGTCAATACAAAATTACAAACACCTTTCTCCATTGATAAGACCAAGACAACAAAATATTACTTAATTACTTTTAATAAAACATAATATATAATTTAACATATATAATTAATATTCTTTTTCCTAAAATGATTTTAAAAAGGACTAAAGAAAGAAATTTTCTGAGTTACCAAAAGCCAATATCACATAATAGACTAACTAAAAATATAAATTGTTTTGTTTTTCTAAATCCCCAAAAAAAAATACTTGAAAATCGATAGAACCCGGTCTTTGTACACCTTTAGGTCATTCATCTATTCACACATTCTAGAGTACAATACATGAACAAACGTAGGGTCCAACTCCAACTAACAACGATTTTTCTAAAGAAGCAAAGGGAAAATTAGTTTTAAACCATAACCACTCATGTATGTTAAATATTTGATAGGAGCCGCAGTTGAATATTTGATAGTGATTTGAATTAAAGGGAGAAATTTGGGAAAAAAACGTAATAAATTTTCATATTTTAAGTGATTATTCTTAAATTTATTATTGAAATTAAACAAATAAATATTGAATTTATTGAAATCAAACACATAAATCTTTGAACTTATTAAATTTGAAATTAAAAAAAACTAACTTTCATATTTTGAATTTAAGTTTCTGAATAGTTTTTGAATGAATAAATCCTTACATGTATAAAGCGAAAGTAATATGCCATTTTCCTCTTGGTGTATCAACAAATCAATAGCAAGGTGTTTGTTATGATCCTGGGATTTTCATTTGAATATATGAAATTAAATAATCATTAGCTTCTTCTAGGATTGTCATTTGAATATATATGAAAAATAAATAATGACTAATGGAAATGGTATATGTATATAATCACTTCGTTTTATTAGTTTATTGTACTTTCACTTTGTCACCGATCTATTGTTTGTTAGGAATTGTGTAACTTAGAGATGGTATCGAGATCGGATAAACTTAAGAATCGTGTTGGAAAAGCACTTTCCAAATACAACAATTCGACTCTATAAGCCTTAAGTTCACGAACTTTGTATTGGGATAATTCTTAAGGTTTTTCTCCTCTTTCAAAGGCTGTGAAAAAGAGAGATATTTATACCCAGATTCTCAAATTACATAATTAAAAGAGAGATCGACGGTTGTAGGTGGTTAGACGGTTATACAATGGTTATAACCATTAATGGATAAGGTTAAAAAGCAGTTACAACCGAATTCAAGTTCTGGGCAGCAGCTTTTTCGCGACAGCTGACAGCTTTCAGCTATAAGCTTTCAGTGACAGCTATCAGCTATCAGCGACCAACTATCAGCTTTCAGCGACAACAATCAACCATCAGCAACACCTATCAGCGATAGTTTTTAGATTTTCAGTGATAGCCTTTCGATTTTCAGCGATATCCTTTATAATTTCTAAAAACACGACTTAAATAAATTTTTAAGTCCTTTAAAACTTCAACCCCTCTTTAAGATAATAAAGGTAACATTTGTAAGTGTGCACTCCACACCTTCTAACTTACATATGTTTACCTTATCGTCTTAATCGTTCTCAAGTAAATCACAATTACACTAAAATGTTTGATGACATTAAAATCACCAACATTCCTCCCCTATTTTAGTGTAATCCTTTGATTCACTATTCAAACATAAATATGTAAAATTCAAACAAATGCATAAATGAAAATGTCACGAAGATTTAATTTTCATTTTAGTATATTACACATTCCAAATATTCGAGAATCGGGGTGTTCTAAGAATTGAACCCATCAATCCATTTGAATACATGAAGATAATATACACATATGTTCGTACAAATCTAGATAACACACTTGACATATTTGTAGAGGCCTTGCGTCCTTATCCATTCATGAACGTATAGAAAGCCAAGTCAAAAACTTTCTTGAAGCGGCCACACTTCACGTCCACTTAGGTGATTCTTTTATGTCTTGCACCTGCATATGCAATTTTTCAAAAGAATCATTAAGAAATAATTTTTCAACCTTACAGCACTTGCAGGTCTAAGCACATACCTTGGGATGATATTATCATGTGCTTCAATTTTATTAATAAGTTTTCCACATTGAATTCAACCTTTAACGTTGTATTAGAGGGGATTTGGGTATCTTATTAATAAATATTTATATGGTTTAAACCCATCCCGATCACGGACTTGTGCACTAAGTCCCTAGCCAACCCCTTTGTTAAATGGTCGGATAAATTATTATGAGTTCTAACGAATTCTACGGATATCACCCCATGCATGATTCATTCTCTAACCATGCTATGTCTTACAACCAAGTGCCTTGACTTTCCATTATATATTTGGCTATATGCCTTAGCCAAGGTTGTAGCACTATCACAATGAATACAAATCGGTGATATTGGTTTCGGCCACAAAGGAAACTCGTATATTAAATTCCTTAGCCACTCCGCCTCTTTACCCGCGGCCGCTAAGGCCACAAATTCAGATTCCATGGTGGAATTTGTGATGCAAGTTTGTTTCTTTGAGGCCCAAGAAATGGCACCTCCATCTAGCAAAATTGCCCATCCACTAGTAGAAGAATGATCCTCTACATTGGATATCCAACTCGCATCTGTGTAGCCTTCGATTACCAAAGGAAACCCGATATAAGTAATACCATAATTCATGGTTCCTTCAAATACTTGAATACTCTTCTTACCGCTTGCCAATGATGAGCACTCGGTCTACTAGTAAACCGACTCAACCTACCAACGGCGTAGGCAATATTCGAGTGTGTACTTGTCATGGCATACATCAAGCACCCAATTATTTTAAAGTATTCTAATTGTGAAACCGCTTCACCCTCGTTGGGCATAAGCTTCTCACTTGGATCCATCGGAGTACTTACGGGGGAACAATTCAACATGTTAAACTTCTTTAACACTTTCTCTACATAGTGAGATTGTGTTATGGCCAAACCTTTGTTCTCCCGTTTAATCCTTATCCCAAGGATCACTTCGGCCTCCCCCAAATCCTTCATCGAGAATTGGGATGAAAAAAATTATTTTGTCAAGTCGACTTGTCTTTGGTCCATGCCAAAGATTAACATGTCATCTATATATAAACAAATTATGACGCCTCTATCGGAATCGTCAAATTTGCTATACACACACTTGTCCGATTGATTTAAACAAAAACCATAAGACAAAACAACTTCATCAAACTTTTGATGCCACTGTTTTGGGGCTTGTTTTAAACCATAAAGTGATTTAATTAATTTACACACTTTATGTTCATTCCCCGGCATCACAAAGCCTACCGGTTGCTTCATGTAAACCTCCTCCTTTAAATCACCGTTAAGGAATGCCGTCTTGACATCCATTTGGTGAATTACCAAATTATTAATAGCCACCAATGCTATTAATAATCGAATGGTGGAGATTCGAGCAACCGGTGCGTAGGTATCGAAATAATCGATGCCTTCTTTTTGCCGAAAACCTTGTATTACCAACCGAGCTTTAAACTTATCGATAGAACCATCAACTTTCATTTTCTTCTTGAAAATCCATTTGCAACCCAATGGTTTGCAACCCCGTGGTAAGTCGGCCAACACCCACGTGTTATTACCCATGATAGACTCCATCTCATCATTTATTGCCTCCTTCCAAAAGGCAACATCTTGAGACTTCATAGCCTCATCATAGGTTCTTGGATCTTCCTCTATGCTATAACAATAAGCATATTGAGACCCAATTTCATCTCGTGAACCTTCAACTAAGTATACTTGAAAGTCGGGACCAAAAGATTTCTCAATCCTTCCTCGTTTACTTCTTCGAAGCTCGAGAAATTCCAAAGGAAATTCCTTTTCTTTTCCACTATCTTTGATTCCACTCGTACTTGGAATCATGTCTTTTGGTCTTGACATCGAAGTAAATCGATTCTCATCGAAAATGGCATCTCTCGATTCTATTACGATATTAACCGAAACAAAATCGTTGGGTTCGATGACATAGAACCGATATGCCTTAGAATGATCGGCATATCCGATAAATATACAATCGATTCCTCTTTCCCCCAATGTCTTCCTTTTGGGATCCGGTAATCTTACCATGGCTCGGCATCGCCAAACTCGTAAATAATTCAAGTTTGGTTTCTTCTTGAACCAAAGTTCATAAGGAGTCACCTTACTCCTTTTGTTTGGTACCCGGTTCAAAACGTAACAAGCCGTCAACATGGCTTCACCCCAAAATCCGTCACTAAGACCGGAGTAGGATAACATCGAGTTAACCATTTCTTTTAAAACACGATTTTTCCGTTCCCCAACACCGTTTTGTTGAGGTGTGTATGGTACCGTGGTTTCGTAAATAATTCCAACAGACTGGAAAAATAGAGGATCGAAATATTCACTGCCTCTATCGGTTCTTAACTTTTTAATTAAAATATTTTGCTGCAATTCCACTTCGGTTTTATAAATTTTAAATTTTTCTAAAACTTCATCTTTCGAGTGAAGTAGAAAAACGTAACAAAATCTCGAAGCGTCGTCTATAAATGTAGCAAAATATTTTTTATTTCCAAGTGAAGGAGTCGCATGCAAATCACACAAATCACTATGAATTAAATCCAAAACCATAGATGATCTTTTAATTTTAGGAAAAGGTTGACATGTGATTTTTGTAAGCATGCAAGTCTTACACTTTTCAATATTTAAATCAAAGGATGGAATCATGCCATCCTTGGACATTTCATGCATTCTTTTATAATGCACATGTCCAAGTCTGGCATGCCACAAAAAAGAATTTTCATTCTCAACCAAACATACCGAATTATCACAAACAAATTTATTAACTAGATTCAACATATACATACCAGAATTCAAATATCAAAATCCAATAAACACACCACGTCGCGATAAGGTATACTTATCGCTTCCGAATACTTGTTTGTAACCCAACTTGTTCAACATACTACCGGAGACTAGATTCTTCCGGATATTCGGTACAAATAAAACATTATTAAGAGTTAATAAATTCCCATAGCTAAAAGTAAGATCCACACGACCACGACCTAAGATTGGAGCACTAGACTCGTTGCCCATATGCAAGACCGATCCATCTTCCACCGGTTCGAAGTTCTTGAACCATTTTTTATCCTTGCACACGTGACTTGTGGCACCCGAGTCTATCCACAATGTGATATCATCATCCTGTACATAAAATGCATAGAAAATTAGTGATACATAATTCTCACTTGAATTATAAGAAAAGATCGAATTTTGACCTTGATTTGGGGGTTGGTCGTTCGACCCTTGTCCCGCCCCACTCGTACTCGCTCCATTCTTGTTACCTTTACCAACTCGACAATCTCGTTTGAAATGTCCTGTTCGACCACAAATCCAACAAGTCATTTTCGACTTTTTGTTGGGTCTGTGTTTGGGGTTGTCGAACATCTGCTTTTTACCTTTGTCGAACTTCCTTTTGGTCGTGTTCTTACACTCCTCAACCATGTTGACATTGGATGAACTTGGGACATCCTTATCCTTGGTCTTACCACTTTCTTGTACACGTAATGATTTCTCAATACGTAAGTGGCTGCCAAGTTGCACCAAAGAAAGTTCTTCTGTTAAGACACAGTCTCATTGGATTCAAGATCATCCAAAACGAAGATCGCAATCTGAAGTTAATGCTGAAAGTTACTCTCAACAATAGTCTAGGGTCTATTCTGTAATAATAGTCAAAGTTATAATATCTAGATATTTTATTATTTAGATATTATGTTTTAGATATTATTTAGTTATTATATTAGTTTAATTATAATATCTAGATATTATATGTTATTGTTATGTTTGATAAGCTAACTCTCAATCTCAACAATCAGATCACAATTCCATGAACACACACACATCACACATATTGAAGGTGTAAACAGAGAGAGCTTATCGATCAAGAATACCATTATCAACCCTCTGTAATCCGCGTTTATAATCTAAACAGGTTGGTAATCGTTATTGTTTTGTTGTTTGATTTATCTGGTAACGATCACGGACTTCACTTCCAGATCATTCTACTTTTCTTATAAAAGGAAAGGATTTACCAAGTGTTTCTAAACATCAGCGTTCAAAGAAACAGAAAACCTCTGGTAATAGCAAGAAAAGCCAATCTCAGAAATCTGATTTTTTTGATAAATCTAAATCTTCAAATCAGATTCATACTACTAACCTTCCTGTTCACAGAAAGTTAGATGGTTCAGGTTCACTTCAAAGAAGAGGGAGCTACAAGGAAGAAAATATTTTCTGGAGAAACCAGTTAAAGATGAAAGCTCATGTGTACCTACGCATACTGAAACGAAGAACAATGCACTGAAAAGTAAACCTGCTCATGTTTACACGAGAGATCAAATGATCAGGTTATCAGGTAAGGAAAATTCTTGTTCTTACTGTCGTACACAGTATCCTGTTCACAGAACCAAAGATCATTACTGGTATGGTTCTTATTCCATAACCCCCACACGAACTGCAACTAACACATATGGACCCAAATACCGGTGGGTGCCAAAGAAGATAATTGATTCTGTGTTGCAGGCACCTACTGTCAAGGGGGAGTAGGACAACAAAGGTTCTTGAATAACACAGTTCAAGACCCGCACTTCAAAGAAGAATGGTTCTTGAGTAAATCAGCTCAAGACCCGGACATCAATGTCAACGACTTCTGATTATGTACAGATCAGGACTCGTTCTTCAAAGATCAAAAGAACTTACTCCAATGCTGAAAAAGAGATTGTACTCTGATACTCGAATGAGGAAATCAACCATCAAGGGGGAGTACATACATACTTTTCTGAAATTTTATGCATAATATTTCTGATAATTTTTCAAATGCATAATTTCAGGGGGAGTAAAAAGGTGATGACTTCTGATTATTTCTGATCAGAACTCGTACTTTAAAAGTTTTACCGCTTTTTGTCTTTTCAATTTAAGTGAATAAATTTGCTTTGACTTGACTTAAGACTTTTGCAGAATTTTTGAGAAGGGCTTACACGATCATATGTTTATGACTTTAAGCTAAGCTTCATGAGATGTAAGATCGCACTTAAAGGTATATTCCTTTATCTTAATCTCATATGTGATTGAAAGAAGGACAACTTTCAATCATTGAAAACATATTCTTAAACGTTCAAACCACTTCCCGATTTTTTCATAAGATTTTATATTTTGGGAGTGTACTTTAAATGGTCTACATGAGCTTACATGACTATAAATCATTTTGAGCAACATATTCTTTATAGGATATACGGGATCAGTGTGCTAGGACTTAACACAACTTCTATGGAATCACGTTAACCAGTGATTTCTACCCATGGAGTTAATCCATAGTGATTGGGTGTGAGGAGTCAAAAGAAATGAGTGTGGAAGAGTAATGAGATATCATGAAAAAGAGAGTTCGGTTAGCAGTGAGCTAAATGTTTAAAAGAAAGAGCGTGTGAGAACAGAGTTAAAAGAATATCACAACTCTGCACCAACTTTTTCTGAGCTGGGCAACCACATTTCTAATGTTTCACAACTCTTTTGTGATCATTATTGAAACAGGCAACTAGCCCATGCCAACTCTTGAAATTACCCCACCAGCTACTCATTTACTTCTTAACAGGAAAATGTTTCATTTTCAAAGGGGAAGCAGCACATATGCTATCTGATTTTCATTTGGAAAATCTAGATATTGAAAAGAAGGAAGTCTGCCCCACCTTCGCACTTCACTCATACACATTGAGTCTGTGTTTAACTTACTGTTGTCTCAGTGGTTTACACAAATTTTGAGCCTATAAGCAATCATCCGTGCTTAATTCTTTCAACACAAGCACGAACACACAAGGAATTTGTTTCTTTGTCATAACGTTTATAGAAATAACCGTTGTGGTGTTTCGATGATTAAATGGAAGCCCTGGGGGAGTCAACATCAAAACATCTCCTTTCCATTGTGTATTCGTTACACACAGTGACTTAGTGTTACTGACAGGCGTTTCTAACTGATTTGTTTATTGCTACAGGTGTTACATGACTATTTTGTCTAGATTTGCAAAGATCTGGATAAATATCTATTGCATTGACGAATCAGAGGCTTCTAATGATCAACATTTCTTGTCATCAACTTTTGATGAAATCGTTACACTTCTCATCAAAAAGGGGGAGAATGACTACACAAGAAATGGCAAAGATCACATGTTTCAAGAATCGTCCAAGATTGAATTCTTCAAAGAGCAAGTATTCTGAAGATATGCTGATTCGAGAGAAATTTTCTTTTGAAGATACTTTGATGAAGAATTTCGAGCTGACAAGAGATAATTTCTTCCCATGAACTGAAAGAAAGATAAACTACATCTTTTGGGGAGTTTACTAAATCTTGAAGACTAAGAGAGAGATTGCATCTTCTTCTGTGCTGAAAGAGAAGATCGCATTGCTAAATCATTTTCGTAATGATCTTGATCCAAAGGGGGAGATTGTTAATACACAGCTCATTGGATTCAAGATCATCCAAAACGAAGATCGCAATCCGAAGTTAATGCTGAAAGTTACTCTCAACAATAGTCTAGGGCCTATTCTGTAATAATAGTCAAAGTTATAATATCTAGATATTTTATTATTTAGTTATTATGTTTTAGATATTATTTAGTTATTATATTAGTTTAATTATAATATCTAGATATTAGATATCTAGATATTATATGTTATTGTTATGTTTGATAAGCTAGCTCTCAATCTCAACAATCAGATCACAATTCCAAGAACACACACACATCACACATATTGAAGGTGTAAACAGAGAGAGCTTATCAATCAAGAATACCATTATCAACCCTCTGTAATCCGCGTTTATAATCTAAACAGGTTGGTAATCGTTATTGTTTTGTTGTTTGATTTATCTGGTAACGATCACGGACTCACATCTTCTTTTTTGTGTTTAAGTATGTGTTTGAAATCTTTCCATGACGGTGGAAACTTGTCAATTATACTCGAAACTGATATGAATTCATCCATATTCATATGGTGTTGAGTAAATTGACCAAGGATCCGGAGCAATTCGTTGTATTGCTCCATAACGGGCCTGGAATCGATCATCTTGTAATTGTTAAAATTACTTACGAGGAACTTCTTACTCGAAGCATCCTCGGCCATGTATTTTGATTCCAAAACATCCCATAATTCCTTGGATGTTTCTACATTATAGTAAACATCAAATAAAGCATCAGACATACTGTTAAGAATATGCCCACGACATATGTAGTCATCGTTATCCCACTTGTTTCTACGTCGGACAGCCTCCAGAGTTGAGTCTTCAAGAATCTCGGGCATCGGGGTGCTAAGAACATACACGACCTTCAAAGTGGTGAGAATGAAGTGCATCTTCTTTTGCCATCAACGAAAGTCGTTTCCTTGAAATTTCTCTAGTTAGCCAAATTTTGAAGTCATATCACGAACAGACTCCTCTCGATTCGTCATCGTTAATTAATCAGAAAATTGTTGTATTTGAATGTTAGGAATTGTGTAACCTAGATATGGTATCGAGACCGGATAAACTTAAGAATCGTGTTGGAAAAGAACTTTCCAAATACAACAATTCGACTCTATAAGCCTTGAGTTCACGAACTTTGTATTGGGATAATTCATAAGGTTTTTCTCCTCTTTCAAAGGTTGTGAAAAAGAGAGATATTTATACCCACATTCTCAAATTACATAATTAAATGAGAGATCGAAGGTTATAGGCGGTTAGACGGTTATACAATGGTTATAACCATTAATGGATAAGGTTAAAAAGCAGTTACAACTGAATTTAAGTTCTGGGCAGCAGCTTTTTCGTGACAGCTGACAGCTTTCGGTGACAACTTTCAGCTATCAGCTTTCAGTGACAGCTATCAGCGACAGCAATCAGCTATCAACGACCAACTATCAGCTTTTAGCGACAGCAATCAACCATCAGCAACATCTATCAGCGATAGTTTTTAGATTTTCAGCGATAGCCTTTCGATTTTCAGCGACAGCTTTTTGATTTTTAGCGATAGCCTTTATAATTTCTAAAAACACGACTTAAATAAATTTCTAAGTTCTTTAGAACTTCAACCCCTCTTTAAGATAATAAAGGTAACATTTGTAAGTGTGCACTCCACACCTTCTAACTTACGTATGTTTACCTTATCGTCTTAATCGATCTCAAGTAAATCACAATTACACCAAAATGTTTGATGACCCTAAAATCACCAACATTGTTGATATATCAAGAGATGAATTATATATAGTCATTTCGTTTTACTAGTTTACATATTGATCTATTGATACATCAAGAGATAAATTATATATTTCTTTCGTTTTATAAGTGTAAGAAAATTTTCATTGAAAATTGTACAAGGACTTAATTGACCGCTCAAAATGTGAACATTTGTTGGGATTCTTTTTCCGGTTTTAGTAAGTTCGAAGATTTATTTGTTCGTTCCAATAAGTTCGAAGATTTATTTGTTCAAAAAAAAGTGTGGTAACTTAATCATTCCAAACATTTAATAGTTTTGGACTTTTCCTTTAAATTAAACAAGTTATCCGATCTCAAATTGATCAAACAAGGCAAAATAGGAATCATACAAAGATTTGAGTATCATCAAACGACCGTCCAAAATAAATGATGGAACAATTATCAAATACTCGAGTTCTTATGGTTTGTTAAAAGTTATGACTTTCGTCCATGTGTTTTTAAAATTATGATTTTTGTCTCTATGGTTTGTAGTCATTGTTGTTTTCGTCTTTGAGACAATTTCCTACTTTTAGGCCCTACGACCATAGTTACCAAAAAAAGCACAAAGAGCATCTCCAACAGCTATGTTAAAATAGAAAAAATAGGGATTTTAGCAATTTTTTGCTCCAACAACTATGTTATCTTGTATGCTAAAATTGAGAAAAGAGGAGAGAGAAGATAAAAATCTCCAAATTTGAATAAATCTCTAAAACTCACTTTTTAAGAAAGATAAAATAATATTTTAATCTTTCCACCAATAAAAGGCATAGGAGTAAAATTTTTAGAAGAGAGAAATAATATTTTATTAATGTATTGATTATTTTAATAATATAATCAATGCTAAAATCTCTAAAATAGAATAGCTATTGGAGTTGGAAGTGATTTTGTTTAGAGATTTGTCTTTTGATACTCTATTTTAGAACCTAATGAAATTTTAATTAAATTCATTATCTTCTCATGAGTATAAAACTATTTATTCTTTAATAGGCTAGGAGATCACGAGTTTAATTAAAAACTTATTTAAGGTCATATCCTTAAGGGAATTATCTCCAACCCACCATGAGTTTAAGGTTTTCTCCAACACTATAACACTAAAAAGATAGGGAGGTCATCATAATTGACATCTATATTTGGAGGTCAAATGTTAGCCTCTACATTTCAAATATTCATATTAAATTGACTAATATTTAATATATTAATTAATATTTTGTATTAATATTTTGTATTAATCTTAGTAATTTATTTATTTTGTGTTCTTAAATTATAAATTGTTGTAGGAAATCAAGCTTGCGATATCACATAATCAGTATTAGCTGATTCTGAGGGATCATTTTCATAATTGTTGATTCTCTCTTTATTAGATAGATTTTGTATTATCTTTTAGAGGCTTACTTATAGGGGTCGTTACAGATTTATTTGTATATAAATATGTACATTATATTCAAGTTAAAATAGAAGCTTTTCTCACACATCTCAACCAACTTCATGGTATCAGAGCTATAGGTTATAAATCCTACTTTTTCTCTCAAGCCATCATCTTCTTTAATTTGCTCATCCCTATCTCTCAAAATGTCTCCTCATGGGGGAATCAGATCTCTTATCCAAGGATTTTCCCACTTCCATTTCCAAGACTCCTTCAACATCTCGTCTTGGCTCAACTACCTCAAAAAACAACCTTGTTCAAAGCTCTAACATCATTGCACTTCATACCACAAAGTTACCCTCCTCGCCTTGGATTGTTGACTCAGGTGCATCCGACCACATGACAGAGAAGCAATCATTTTTCTCAACTTATTCTTCTTGTACCATCCTTCAAACCGTATGTAATTGCCAATGGTACATGCACCAAAGTGGTTGGAACAGGAAACGTTAAATTTTCAGCAACCCTTACACTCAAATTAGTGTTATTTGTGCCAGAACTTGAGTGTAATCTCATATCAGTTAGCAAACTAACTCGTCACTTAATGTGCAACTAAACTCCTTCCTAATTCTTGAATATTTCAAGATTTGAGCTTAGGGAAGAAGATTGGCAATGTTGATGTGCATGCAGGTCTTGATGTTCTGGATGTCAACACTCCTTCAACTCATTTTAGTCAGTAATCATAATTTATTGAGTCATAGTGTTAAGTCTTCTAGTCAGTCTAATAAAGAAAGTGAACTCATGATGTGGCACTTTCGTCTAGGTCATCCCAATTTTTCATATTTGAAACATTTGTTCCGACTCTCTTCATCAAAAAAATCTCAAGTTATTTTAATGTGGGGTTTGTCAAATGGACAAGCATACTCGTTATACATACTCACCACGATCATCCATACCAAGACACCCTTTCTCCCTTGTCAATGGTGACATTTGGGGGGTCGGTCTGTAATCCAAGCATAAACCGGTGCTAGACATTTTTGTTATTAGTTGATGACCATACTAGATTGTGTTGGAATTTCTTATGAAAGACAAGTATGAAACAAAACCATATTTCAGCACTTCCATATCATGGTTCAAAATCAATTCAATTCTCAAATTCAAATTCTAAAAACTGATAATGCCAAAGATTTATTCAATTCCAGTCTTGGTTTCTATCTCCAATTTCATGGTGTTGTCCATCAAAGTTCGTGCGTCCAAACACCACAACAAAATGGTGTGGTAGAACGTAAACCTTCCCATCCTTGAGGTTGCCCGATCTTTACTTTTCCAAGGAAATGTTTCTATGAGATTCTAGGGTGAATCCATTCTCACCGCAACATACCTAATCAATCGCATGCCCTCTCGAGTCCTAGACTTCAACTCACTATTGCAAAAATTCCAAGGTCTATTTGTTGCCTCTTATCTCGTGTCACAAGTTCGTTTCAAGTTGTTTGGTTGTACTGCATACATGCATATATATCCTCAATATCGTGGTAAACTTGATGCATGTACATTTAAATGTATCCTTCTTGGATATTCAACCAATCAAAAGGGCTACAAGTGTTTCTCTCCTACCACTCGTAAGTTCTACAACAATATGGATGTTACCTTTTTGAAAAATATTATGTTCTACCCCAATTTTGTAATTCAGGGGGAGAATAACATACATGAATTTCAGAATTGGGACTAAACACACCTCATGGACTCAGATTCACCAACTCAAGTTCACTCCACCTTATCTCCTCCATCAAATACTTAAGTTCAGTCAACCTTATTTCCTCCATCAAATAATTCTAGTACTCCAACTTGTCGCATATTCCGACTTGACCCACATTGTGTCTCAATCCTCTATCTCTCGGTTAAATTCTATAGCGGATCATTCATCCAATGTCTATCCTAAGCACCTTCTTCTTCCCGGTGATGTTGTCAAAGTTTATGAAAGAAGGAAAATTCTAGACATGCTTGTAACAAATCAACGAAGTCAAGAAATTTCCCAGGGCCAAGTTGAACAAGAAGACATACAAGATGAAGAAATTTCTGATTCACGGGCAAGATCTACTTGTGATCCTACATCGGATCTCCCTATTTCCCAAAGAAAAGGGGAAAATCATCCACCCATCATCCCCTTTGCAACTACATCTTTTACAAAAATTTATCTCCAAAATTACGGGCATTCGTGACATCCCTAGACAAGGTCACAGTACCCAACTCGGTTTATGAGGCTCTAAGGATTTAGAAATGGCGTGAAGCAACCTTAGAAGAGTATAATTCTATTCAAAGGAATGGCACCTAGGTGTTAATCGATGTACCACCTGGGGAAGAAAACAGTGGGTTGCAAATGGATTTTCTCGGTTAAACAAAAAGCAGATGGGTATAGACAGATACAAAGCCCGTCTAGTGGCTAAGGGTTTTACTCAATCATATGGAATTGATTAGCAGGAAACCTTTGCTCCTGTCGCAAAGCTTAACATAATTCGTGCTTTATTGTCTCTTGTAGTTAATCAAGATCGGCCATTATTCCAGTTTGATGTCAAGAACGCCTTCTTGAACGTAGATATAATCACGAAGCCTATATGGACATCCCTTCTAGATTTGAGAGCAAGGAGAACCATGGGAAGGTTTGCAAGTTGAAGAAA
Organism: Arctium minus; assembly: GCA_954870635.1. Classification (NCBI taxonomy): domain Eukaryota; kingdom Viridiplantae; phylum Streptophyta; class Magnoliopsida; order Asterales; family Asteraceae; genus Arctium; species Arctium minus. Next base: position 75,257,384 of record OX941092.1, on the reverse strand, counting down.
GCATTATATGGACTTTAACAGTCCCCTAAAGCATGGTTTGACAGATTCACTAATGTCCTTAAAAATGACGGATCTCTCAAACTCAAGGAGATCAACACTTCCCAGATGGGAAAGTCACAACCCTACTAGTATATGTTGATGACATAGTCTTACAGGGAACCATCAAGAAGAAATGAGGAGACTTAAAAGGCTATTATCCAAAGAGTTCGATATTGAAGACCTTGGGCTTTCTAAAATATTTTTTGGGATGGAAGTAGCAAGGAGCTGTCAAGGCATCTCAATCTCCCAATGCAAGTAGGTATTCAACCTCTTACAAGAGACTAGCATGATCGGGTACAATAACAATCTAAGGCCTCAGGCAGATGAATCGGCAACTGATAAAGGGCAATATCAGCGCCTGGTCGGTAAGCTAATATATCTAACTCACGCATGTCCTGATATATGTTTTGTTGTCAGCATTGTGAGTCAATTTCTTAGCAACCCATAAATAGATCATTTGAATGATTTAAACCGCATTCTAAGATATTTGAAAAAAGATCCGGGGAAGGGACTTATGTTCAAATAATATGTCAAGACACTAGATGTCTATAGTCTATAGTCTATACCGATACAAGACACAGCTAATTCGTTTTGGGGAAATCTCGTGACATGGCACAATAAGAAACAACCAGTGGTAGCACGAAGCATTGTCGAGGCAGAGTTCCGGTCTTTAGCCTTAGGCATATGTGAAGGAATTTGGTTAGAACGATTACTAAAAGAACTTAAGCTTGAAGGAAGTGTAGGGAATCAAGCTAGCAATATCATATAATCAGTATAAGCTGATTCTTAAGGATCTTTTTCACAATTGTTGATTCTCTATTTATTAGATAGATTTTGTATTATCTTTTAGAGGCTAATTTATTGGGGTTGTTACAGATTTATTTTTATATAAATATGTACATTGTATTCAATTGAAAACATAATCTTTTCTTACACATCTCAACCAGCTTCATATTTAAGTCAACTTAAATTCTTATTACAAAAAAAAAACATAAACAAATATGTGAATATTGTTGTTATATATTGATTTATTGAAATTTAAAGACACATATATGTAACACCCTCCCTAGACCACTACAAAACAAATGACTTTCACCGATAAAAAAATATGTCGGTAATCCGTCGTTGAAACTCGGATCCATCGGTAACCTCTATCGGATTAAACATCGTTGGCGATGGTATCATCGTTGGATTACCGACATATCCGTCGGTAATCCGTTGGTAAAATCCATACCCGTCGATAATTTCCGACGGATTTCGACCGTCGGTAATATTTCGTGGGATTTGCTCATTTTTCTAGTAGTTGATCGCATAAGGTATTACGGAAGATAATCTACAAAAATGCTAAAATAGAATAAACTCGAATGCTCATCCTTAAATGCGATAAAAGTCTAAACCATTCGTCAAATACATCAAACTCAAGCTAAGAGCGAAAGTCTAACAACTAAATAGCAAGAGTCAATCAACTAGTCCGTCCCATGCCAGACTGTTATTACACCATAAATAATAATAAAAGCAACCTAGTAAGCAAGCCAACGAACTATGCCGATTATTTCTCTTTACAAGTTCCCCCATTGGTGCCTCCTACGATATACATTATGGGTTAGCTTAACAAAGCTAAGTGAGTTCATAAAGTACTAAGACAACATAACATTAAGCATTGCATAATAACATAGCTGAATTAAAACTAATTACCAATCATATAACTGATAACCAATCAATCATCAACCAATTATGTTCAATATACTACATGTGCCTAACGGCACACACACCTAACTAAGCAATGCAACTATTCCCAACCAGGTAACCAGTTCTCACTACAAAATGGAAGGGAATCGAAGACGGAAAAATCCGTCGAAAATCCCCATTTTCGACGGATTTTTCGTCGGTTAACATTTAGTCGAAAATGGGGGTTTTTGAGATATTTTCGACGAAATTTTCGACAAACATCTTCCATCGAAAAACCCATGAAAATTTCAAGGATTTTCGATAACTCTTTCGTATATTTTCCAATGGAATTTTGATGGAAATCTTCGAGGGATTTATTAATGGATTTATTTTACGACAATTTTTCGACGATTTTTTTTGTGACATATTTTGGACGGAATGTACTGTCCGAGGGGTTTTCCACGAAAACTGGGTCAACAACATATGGAATTTTTCGACGGATCTTCATGGGCTTTTCATGGATTTGTGACAGATATTCCGCCTAAAATCTGTTGAAAATGTCAATAATTTTTTTAAAAACAATAAATTTAAAATTTTGTGTTTCACTATATAGATTAATCTTAATGTAACTATTGCCCAAATACGAATAATATAAAACTACAAACACTGCCCAAGCACATATAATATAAAACTACAAATAGAGTAATCTAATATCCACGCATAACTACAAATATTAGTGTATAGAGTAATATGTATTCATATTTCAGGAGGGGGTGGGGTGGGATAGATCCGATTGGGGCACCGGTGAATCTAGCGACATGCTCCATCACATTTTTCATTTGTTCTTAAATCTGTCGATGTACCTGCTCCTCTACCCGTTGCTCTATCCACTTCTCTACGAGTGCTCAAACGTCTGTTGTTGCACTGCAATCTGCTCATATATCTTCTTAAGCTCCTCCTTTAGGCGTCGTACCTTCATTTATTCAACATAAACAATTAGTATCAGTTAAACATAATGTAAGTTAGTAAAAGAACAAATGTATCAATATTTACCTCATCAAAAGTCCCCTGCTCAGAGGACTATATGTTGGAGTTGGAACTGGGGGTATTGGTCATCACGTGTGGATAGTGTGGCCCACCGAACCCGCAAATTCTCCCTTATTCACTCCTTTGACAGCCTTCATCCACGTATCAACGTCCTTTAACTGTGGTTGAGAAGTTGTGTCTATCTGGGTCTAATTGAGGTATAAGTTGTCAGGATGGTCCTTAACATGTTTCATGGGTCTTTTTTTGTCTAAGTGGGTATAATGAACCTTATTATCCTTAACGATTCTATGAAGTGGGTCATAAATGGGTCAAATATAAACTGAACATACCTTACTGGATCGTTTTGGTGTAAATGCGTATAATGAGACTTATTCTCATCAACGAGTCTAAGTGGGTCATGATGGGTCTAAAGGGTCATAAGTAATTTGAATAGATCTCTTAATTGGTCTAATTGAGGTATAACGGGTCAAGGTGATACTTAAATACGTTTAATGGGTCGTTTTTGTCTGAGTGGATATAATGGACCTTATTATCCTTAACGAGTCTAAGTGGTTATAAATGGGTGCATCATGTGCTATTTCACATGATTTTATTTTGTAACACCCGTAAAATTATGGTACTTTATAGGTCTTGCTTACGAACCTATTTGTTAACTTCGGGAACCCCTCTTCTATAGATTCACTAGGAGTATTTAGGGTGTAGTTGATGTCTTGGCTTTGGAGTGAGGGTTTTAATTGCTAAGACAACAAGTTTCGTGGGTTGAGGCACGTCCTCAAGTCGCGGCCAGAACCGCGTAACCTGCTGTATGTTTGGTTCTCTGGAACGCACGCGCGCTAGGGCGCGACCCACAAGCCGCTGCCAAAGTCACGGTAAACCCCCTGCAGCTCTTATAGACAGGATTTTACCCTTTTTTCCTCATTTACTCCTCACCAACATCCCCCCTCTTCATAAATTCGAATTTAGGGAACCCTAGATTGTTACCTTCAAGTTTGGTAGAGCATTAATTTCGTCTAGAGCCTCAAGATTCAAGGAGCTTAGCTTGGATAGTGAAGATCTTCATCCTCTTCCCACCATTCATGGTTTTCTAGGTTTTTACCAAAACCTAACTTGTGAGTTCATTCTCTTTTATAAACTTTATACATGTTTAAAATATGGATTTTCACCTTCTAAACATCTCCATTTTGATTTACTTGATTTAGGTGAGTTTTCACCAAAACCTAACTTTGGAGATTTTAGGATTTATGTGGATGAGTATAATTTTAAGGTTAAGAAACTTATATCGTGAACTACTTGGGGACTTGCACATGAGAAATGCTTTCCTCTAATATCATGTTTAATTGCTTGAAATCAAAATTAGGGTTTTGAGATATTGATGTGTATTTATTGAATGAGGACTTGGGTATTTGGATTTAAAGTATGAAAATACTATCCCAAGTATTATTTTGGAACCTCTTAGAAATTACGTGAATAATTATATGGATTCTTGATTTTTAGCACATTTGTTGGCATTTTAACTATTGTTGTATTTGGTTGGCCTTTATTGGCATTGGTTTGGCATATTTGGTTGCATTTGCGTCTGGGCGTCAGGACCCCATAATTGTTTGAATCATTACGCCCGATGTTGGAACGCTAGTTTTCCACATCGAGGCACAATTAGGCATCGGATGTGGTATAAGTCCTACGTGCTAGTATACGATATTGGATAAGGATCTCAACGTAAAGACCCTATGTAGTTGAAGTTGACTTTCCGTGGGTGTACGTTTAAAGCTACCGAGCCTAACATCCCCTGCGTGTATTTTATTATGTGTTTGGTTTTACTAACATGTCAAGTGGATTACTTTTGTGTTCCGTTACTTATGTTAGTAAGCGGGTCTCCCCCGTCAGCCCAAGAGGTATTTGTATCCATGTAGAGTTTTACCTATAAATATTTTACCGGCTTCCTTTAATTACCGCATTTACAATTTTACTGAGTTCTTAATATATATATATATATATATATATGTTTGTTCTCACTAGGCTTTAGCCTAACACTGTTTCTTAAAATGACATGTATAACATGTCATTCTAGCGGTGGGACTCCTCGGGTTTGAGTGGAGAGTCAAAAGGAGAATTAGCATTTTTGGTGACACATAGAGGCGTACATTGGGTAAAGTAACAGTACATTTTTGGAAGTGAAAGGGCAACACCCGTTCTTAATCTTGACATAGGCGATCTAGATTAGTAGGTTGTTGGGTTCCTTTTCCTTGATTATTGTAATGAAAACGTCATATAGTTATTCCCCTTTTTGGGTGATTTGATTATAAAAGTCTTGTTTATTCCGCATTAAGAGAGGTTTAAATTAACCCCATTTTTAGGGTGTTACAAGTTGGTATCAGAGCTCTAGTTTAAATGAACTAGGTATGCAGGTAGGTTGCCTAGACTTAAGCTGAGATTATTAAGTTATGACTTGTGAGATTTGGGTAGAACTCCTAAGGTGGGAAGGTCTTAGAGTCGTCGGAAATTACACTAATTGAGAGTTGTGATAATGGTAACGAGAATTCTTACGTATCATATGTTCATAATTTCACTTAGCTAACGTTATTATGAAGATGTTTTACGTTAGTATACTTGATTTCCTGTTGTTATGACAATTGATGAATGTAGTAGTACGTTTCTTTATGTTTAAATCTTATAGCCCATTTCTCACCCCTATTCTCGCATATGTGTGGCAGACTACAATGGTAAACACTCGTAATAGGTCGGATGGTCATGATGCGACGATAACAACGGCCGACTAACCAAGGGTGACAGCGGCTGAATTGTCCCCACCCCAACATAATGTTTTGGGCGAAGGGGTTGAGCATATACCCCGACGCAACATAGCCACATCTGAGCCGATAATGGAAGAGGTAACTCCATAGTCGAGAATGATGGACCGAATGATGCAAGTCATGAACGTAGCTATGGCCCAACAACAAGAGGTGTTCTTGAAGTTACTCGAAGACAAAGACACTAACAACCGCATGCATGAGACAGTTGGGGAGAATGTGATTGTAGTAGGATCCAGGGGAACCGGGAATGAAATCCCCACGGCTGGAGTAGCAACATTGGAGGCAAGACAACCTACAAATCTTGCTCTTTCAAAACATTCTTGAGTTGCAGGCCACCCGAGTTCAAGGGAAATGATGATCCAATAATCTGCGTGAATTGGATCCGAGAGATGGAGCAAGCCTTCTGGACAAGTGGATGTGGATAGGTCCATAAAGCAACCTTCGACTCTCAAATGTTGAGAGGGGCGGCCCTCACATAGTGGAACATCTACTCTATGTCCCTAGAGGCGTCTGTGCTAGACAAGTTGGATTGAGAAACTTTCAAGAGGAAGATGCTCGAAGAGTATTTCAATGAGAGATCTATGGATCGGATCATAAAATAGTTTCGGGGTTTGAAAAAAGGGAATTTGACTGTGAAAGAGTACAACAAATTGTTCATAGACAAACTGGGTTTGGTGGGACATTTGGTCCAGAATAAGAAAGATAATATCAAAGCCTACATCAAGGGGGTTACCGACCGAGACGATGAACATGGTGCGGGTGTCCAAGGCCTCTACCCTTCGGGAGGAGATCAAAGAGGCACAATTAGTGGAAGATTCCTACGATCAACATAAGGTGGAAAGAAGTGGAGGAACCGAGAAAAGAAGATGGGTAGGAAATTCCATACCCTCCAAGAGGCCGAGGAAATTCAACAACAATCAATGAGGAACTGGTCCTAGATGTGAGGTCCCATGGTGCTCCAAGTGCCGAAGCAAACACTTTGGTCCGTGTAATTCGGGGTCCAAAATCTGCTTCAAGTGTGGCAAGCCTGGCCACAATTTCAGGGACTGTCCGATTAGGGGACATATTTGTTTTGAATGCAAGGCACCAGGGCATGTCAGAAGCGAGTGTCCAAAATTGAAGACCGGGGGTAGCGGGGGAAAGAAGATGGATCCTCCGAGGGCGACGGGAAGAGCTTTTCAAATGACCACCGAGGAGACAAAGGCTTCGACAGATGTAGTGTCGGGTACGTTTCTTCTAAACTCCGTACCTACGTGTATATTGTTTGATTACGGCACAAGTTTTTCGTTTGTATCGAGTTCCTTCTGTCAAAAGTTATCCGTACCCACTAGTAGCTTAGAGGATGCCTTAGTGGTAGAGCTAGCGGATGGTGACCAAGTAGTGGTTCGGGATATTCTTAGAGGTTGCAAGTTGGAAATCGAAGGAAAGGAATTCCCGGTTGACTTAATGCCAATGGTTATTGGAGGATTAATTGGTTAGTGAATAGCCATGCCGAGATTCTTTGTGCAAAAGAAATTGTTCGAATTCCGATTTCGGATGATGAGACGGTGACCGTGTACGGTGAAAGATGGAAGGTCGAGGTAGCAATTATCAGCATGGTGAATGCACAGAAATGTTTATCGAAAGGATGCTCATCCTTTTTGGCGTATGTTATAGATGCCAAGTTCGAAAAGCAAAGGCTTGAAGATGTGAAGGTGGTAGATGAATTCCCTGATGTATTCCCGGATGATTTACCTGGATTACCACCCGATCGCCAAGTGGAATTCAAGATTTTGACTTAGCACCGGGATCGGCTCCAATAGCTAGGGCTCCTTATCGCTTGGCTCTGTCGAAAATGAAAGAAATTATGGGGCAACTACAAGACCTTCTTGAGAAAGGATTCGTGAGACCGTATTCATCGCCTTGGGGAGCACCGGTCTTATTTGTGAATAAGAAAGATGGCACAATGAGGATGTGCATTGACTATAGGGAGTTGAACAAGGTGATCGTGAAGAATAAGTACCCACTCCCTAGGATCGACGATTTGTTCGACCAACTCCAAGGAGCGGGATGTTTCTCAAAGATCAGCTTACGTTCGGGTTACCATCAAGTGAAAGTCAAGGAGGAAGACATCCCAAAGATGGCATTTAGGACGCGCTACGAGCATTACGAGTTCTTGGTGATGCCTTTCGGTCTAACGAATGCCCCGACGGTGTTCATGGACTTAATGAACCGCGTATGTCGACCGTTTCTTGATAAGTCGGTTATCGTGTTTATCAACGATATTCTTATATATTCCAAGGACGAATTCGAGCATGTGCAACACCTTTGCGAGGTCTTAGAAGTTTTAAGGAAGGAGAAGTTATATGCTAAATTCTCCAAATGTGAATTTTGGTGAAAGAGGTGCAGTTCTTGGGGCATGTACTCACGAAAGACGGTGTGAAGGTGGATCCCGCTAAGATAGAAGCCATGATGAATTGGGAACCTCCTAAGAGTCCCTCCGAGATCCGAAGCTTTTTGGGATTGGTGGGTTACTACCGAAGATTCATTCAAGACTTCTCCAAGATTGCTTCTTCATTGACAGCTTTGACCAAGAAGAATGTGAAGTTCATGTGGACTGAATCTCAAGAGAAGGCTTTTCGGACATTGCAAAAGAAGCTATGTGAAGCTCCGATCTTATCCTTGCCGGAAGGATCGAAGAACTTTGTGGTTTATACTGATTCATCTAAGATGGGTCTAAGGTGCGTGCTCATGCAAAGAGGAAAGGTGATCGCCTACGCGTCGAGACAACTTAAGGTGCATGGAAAGAACTACCCCATTCATGATTTGGAGCTAGCGGCGGTGGTGTTCGTGTTGAAGTAGTGGCGACACTATCTTTATGGCACAAAGTGTATCTTGTATACGGATCACAAGAGTTTGAAGTATGTCTTCGATCAAAAGGAACTTAACATGAGGCAAAGAAGATGGTTGTAACTACTCAAGAACTATGATTGTGAGTTGCTCTACCATCCGGGTAAAGCAAATGTTGTGGCCGATGCCTTGAGCCAGAAAAAATATAGTGGGAGGATTCGAGCCAAACTCTCACGAATCGAATTGGTGTCAAGCCTTATGGATTGAGTTAAAGAGGCTCAAGCCAATGCCTTATTGGAAGAAAACCTCAAGGAAGAAATAATGACCAAACAATGACTACTCTTGACGGATGATAGTCGTGGGATCAAATGTTTTAACAGGCGTGTGTGGGTGCCAAAGATTGGAGGGAATCGAGAGATACTTTTGGAGGACGCTCACAAATCCAAATACTCTATCCACCCGGGAAGCACTAAGATGTATAGAGACTTGAAGTTGCATTATTGGTGGCTGATTATGAAGTTAGACGTGACGCACTATGTAGAGTTGTGTGTCACATGTTCGCAAGTGAAGGCTGAGCATCAACGACCTTACGGGAGCCTACAATCTTTGGAGATACCCGAGTGGAAATGGGACAAGATCACCATGGACTTTGTGACTAAATTACCGAAGACGTTAAGAGGTAATGACACTATTTGGGTGATTGTGGATATTTTGATTAAGAGTGCTCACTTTCTTGCGATGCGGGAAACATTGCCAATGGATAAGTTGGCAAAACTCTATATTGATGAAATGGTCTCTAGACATGGTATACCCTTGTCTATCATTTCCGATCGTGATAGCCGGTTTACATCAAGATTTTGGGGAGCTTTGAATCAAGAGTTGGGTATATGGGTGAATCTGAGTACGACATACCACCCACAGACGAACGGACAAAGTGAAGGTTCAGACGTTGGAAGACATGTTAAGGTCTTGCGTGATCGATTTCGACGGAAATTGGGATACCCATTTACCTTTGGTGAAGTTTGCATACAACAACAGTTACCACTATAGCCTTGAAGCGACACCATTTGAAGCCTTGTACAAGAGAACGTGTAAAACCCCCGTATGTTTTTTAGAGGCGGGCGAAAAGTAATTTGTCGGACCGGAAATCGTGCAAGAAACGGCCGATAAAGTCAAAGTCATTTGGGAACGTTTGAAGGCGGCGCAAGATCGACAAAAGAGTTATGCCGACAAGAAGAGACGACCGGTGGAATTTCAAGTAGGAGATCGTGTGATGTTGAAGGTGTCCCCATGGAAATGCTTAATACGGTTTGGAAAGCGCGAGAAGTTGAGTCCCCGTTTTCTTGGATCGTTCACTGTTATTGAGCGCATTGTACTATAAGCCTACAAGTTAGATTTGCCACTGAAGATGGACGAAATCCACCCTACGTTTCATGTGTGTTATCTACGGAAGTGTTTGGCAGAGGAAGAAAGCGTCATACTGCTATCGGAGATTCGGGTGGATGACAACCGTTGCGTCGAAGAACCCGAAGCCATTTTGGAGAGAGAGACCAAAAAACTCCAACACAAAGAGGTCACAAAGGTCAAGGTTCAATGGAAGCACCATCGTGGTGCCAATGTGACTTGGGAGGCGGAAGAGGACATGAAGCGTCGATATCCCCAATTGTTCGCTTAGTTAGGATTTCGGGGACGAAATTCATTCCAAGGTGGGGAGGATTGTAACACCCATAAAATTATGGTACTTTATAGGTCTTGCTTACGAACCTATTTGTTAACTTCGAGAACCCCAATTGTTCAGTAGATTTTAGATGGATCATTTTCCACGAAAAGTCTGTCTAAAATATGTCTAAAATTTTCGAGGGAATATCGACGGAACACTTTCCGTCTAAAATCTCTCAAAAATCCATCGATAATTTTAGAAAATTTATTTGTTCATATTTCGTTGAAAATCCACTGGAAATTTTCGACGACATTTTCCGTCGAAGATGCCCAATTTTCTAGTAGTGTATATGTACCACTGAGCAGAGAGCTTAACTGATTCATACATATTAATAACGATTACATGTGAGTAATATGAAGCAGTAACGATGATAATAACTACACTGGCTAAGCGATTTAAATAATTAAACTGCGTAAATTGTAACACATATCTAATTGTGTATCCTCCCTTTAGGAAAATGAGTCATGATAACTCACCTCGATTGCTGAATATTTGAGATAGGGTAGATTTCTTTGAGTTTCCAAACACCTAAACAATAAATTTAGGGTTCCAAACACTACAAGAAAATTCCTAATTAGTGACAAAATATTTTTGGTCACTAACAATCTAAATTTGGTCACTAAGGTCATTTAGTGACCAAAATTTTGGTGGTCACTTTTTGTCACTATAGGTCCATCACTAATTTACGACAATGACCAACTAAAAAAATGGTCACTAACTAGTGACAAAATTAAAATGGTCACTATGTTTGTAATGATTAATTTAGTCACCAAATATCATCATTAAATGGCTAAAAGTCGTCACTAATTAGGTTCAAGATAACGGCTCCGTTAACTTCCATTAGTGAAAAAAAAAGTGGTCATTAATTAAGGAAAATATGAAGAAAGAAAATTATTGTATCTTTATAATAAAATATCAAATACCAACAAAATGTTAGTTTACACCAAGTTCAAGGTAAGAAACAAAGTTATTGTACAATAAATAACTTAAAGAACCTCTTATTAGAGACGCTCAAAATAAGATAAATTTACCAAAATAGTCAATCTCCCCAACCAACTTCATTTTTTAGCCACCTTTTCAATTGAATCCCATATTAGCTAGAGTATACACAAATGTCTTATGCATTTGCGTAAACTCGATTTTCAAATTAAAAAGAAAAAATAAAAGGTTTTTTTTGCGTAAGAAATTCAAAATTTTACGTAAATATACATGAGATTTTTTTTTCTTTATTTAGCCTTTACGCAAATACATAAAACATCTACATAAAAATTGATTGTTTTGAAAAGAGACTTTGAAAAGTAGCTAAAAAAATGAATTTAGTTGATGAGATTGACTATTTCAGTGAATTTCTCTTTAACACTGCGTTTGGTATCCAGACAGGAGATGGCAGAACAGAACAAAACATATAAAATAATCAATATACCCCTCATGAGTTGTTTATATATTTTGATTAATTATGTAATTTGCAAATTATGATAAATTAATATTTTTATAACAAAATATATCAATAAAAAGTTTTCGTCAAGATGATTAAAATGACATCAAAATAAAAGGTTTATGTAGTTTTCAAAATTTATTTTACACCTTTTCTATATTATTTTCTATTATTATTTTTTAATAAATTACATAAATTAATCAAAATATAGAAACCGTATAAAAAGAATATTTTGAGGAAGTAAAATGAAAGTTTAAAAAACATAAAATACGATAAAATAAAATTTAAAGAATTGAATGAATAAAATGTAAAGAGGCAAGAGTATTTAATATATTTTAGAAAACAATTAAATTTTATTTGAGGTTATATTGGTAAAACATAAGTCTGTTCCACCTAGTTCCATGGGATGCGGGTGAAACACGTCTAGGGGTGTTCATGGTTCAGTTCAGCTAGGGTAGTAGGAAAAATGTGAATCAAACTGCATAATGTAACACCCTAAAAATTAGAGTAAATTTAAAAATTGAAAAATCGACAATATAACGTTTGTATTTGGAGTAGACCACCCAAAATGGGTAAAGGTATGATAGCGTTTACAAAACCTGTGAACGAATATGAAATCAACAACACACTAATCTAAATAAATTCTGTCTAGATTACATCGGTTGTCAACCCAAATTCCCAAAATAAAGTAATTGTTTATACGCCAAGACTCCAAGGATCTATCATTCCAAAAATGCCTCAAAAGCCCACGCTCGTCACTCAAACCTTCGACATCCCACCGCTAAGGGAACCTGTTATACACGTCATTTGAGAAAAAGTGTTAGGCTTAACGTCTAGTGAGAACATACAATTTATATAAATGATTTGGTAATAATTAAAGGTCAACAATAAGTAACTTTTCAAAGACAATGGGTTTAGATAAGTAATGATATCCACATAGTGACCTTGCGGTCCAAAATACATCTTGCGATGACGGGGGAGACCCGATTTTCCAAGGATTGGCGGAACACAAAAGTAGGACACTTTCCAAGTTATTGAGCTCACCATACTAGGATCAACGCCACGAGCTCGCCGGCTCGTACTCAGATGTGGGGGAGGGCACCCAATGATCCTAATCATGCTCATTCGGTAAGATTTACATTTACGACCCACGACTAGTATCCGGTCCCACATAACCGTACCAAGTTGTCACTCTAGGGTCCAATGTCGCAACTAGCTACAAATGGGGTTTAACCCAAAATAACCCGACTCTATAACTATGGATCCATTTGTAATAGTCTAGACTTGTCACAATTACATTTGTGATCAACTATAATCACACATATAGTTCTCAAATTACCAACATTCCCTTAGGATGCTTTCATCGTTTAAATAACACCATGTGGAGGTAAATCCAAACCAAGGTCTAACAAATGACCATCCCCATTTCCAACATGAAATGTTCACAAAAAAGGGTTTATAAAACTTTTGAGTTAACCTTAGCTCATCCAAGCAATAATCCATTCATTTCCTTCCAAAACTCACTTTCACCAAATAAATTTCCCAACATAATGACAATCATAAAAATGACTAAAATGGATTATTCAAGTGTTTAACCATAAATATGCATCTAAACTTCATTTCATAGCATTTAACATAAAACCCTCCATTTTTCCATAAAATGGTGAAACCCTAAAACTTCTTAAAATAATAAAGTTAGGTCAAAATTCATCAAGTGAAAAAATGTGTTTAGGAGAAGCTCAAAAGATCAAAATACAGAGTTTTGACATGTATAAAGTTTTAAAAATGTAAAATGAACTCACAATTCTTGGTTTGGGTAAACCCTATAAACCAAGGAATCTTCAATATGGAGGAAACCTTGACCTTGAACTCTAGATGATCAACTATGGTGAAGATGATGAAGTAGTCCCTTGAAATCCAAGTGTTTTAATGCCTTAGATGAAGCTAGGGTATGAATATTTATGAGAGAAAACGAGAGAGAATGAGAGGTATTTTGGTAGGTGAGAGTGATAAATGAAAATAGCTAGACAAAACAGGCATTTAAGCCTCTGGCCTCCGCTCGCGATAGTGCCTCGCGATTGTGCCAGGGGCACTCTCGCTTTGCACAATCGCCCGAACGGTACCGAGAGTCGTCCCCTCCCCGCGATTGTGACATGGCGATTGTGCCACTGTCACTCTCGCCAACTCTGTACCGGGAGCATCAAGGCCCTCGCGATTATGCCTTGGGTCACTGTCGCCTGACAAGGTCGCCTACTCCATAAAACACTCCGAAAAATGGTTCTCTAAGGTAACGAGAGATGACATTAACCACACTAACTCAAAATGGAAGGTTCAAGAGATTATGATTAGATAGGTTATACAAGAGATAATAGAAATCCGACATACCAAGATACGGGTGTTACACATAAGGTGGATACTTGGTTACCCGAACTAAACTATAGGATGAACCGAACTGAACCAAACCGAAGTAAGTCGGTTACCCACAGTTTGGTTCACGGTTACTCGAATTTAAAGAAAAATATTATTTGCAATATAAAAATAATACCAAAACAGAATATTTAAACCAATTACATATAAATACATAAAAATAATCCAAGAACAACAAATTAAAATAAGTTTTATTATTTAAAAATATTCACTATTCTATTGATAACTATTTTAAAATTAAATAGTTAATATTAAATGTAATATTACTAATTATACTATATATATTGGTTCAGATCAGTTACTCGCATATACCAATAATTTAAAATCGAAACCGACCCGTGAATTTCCAGTTTCGGATCAAATGGTTCGACTCGGTTTTTCGATTTTCTGGTTTTTATAACACCCCTAAACACACCACTTTATTCCACATAAAAGTTCCGCCATACATGAAACAATAATCCATATTCTGTTTTGTAGTCTCCAATATAAAAAAAACACCCTAAAATAACCCCAAAAGACCTACTAATTTATAACCTAGATAAGATAGCCAATAAGCCTTGAACACCTTTGCTTCTTTATTTTGATTAAAGAAAAAGATAAGGTATAAAAAAAAGTGTTAAAGTTACAACAAAAACACTTTGAACCAATAATACACCCGCCACATCATCGATCCACACCACGCTTCCTCCCATAAATCACCACCGTCCATCTCTTCAATCAACCCATAAATACCACCCTTCCCCACAAACCCACCTGCAACTGTTCTCTTTGAAGCTGACAATTTGTGGGGTCTTCTTCTTCTTCTTCAATTCCTTTCAATGGCAGCTTCACTTCCCCCATACCCACAGGTAACAATCAATCACTCAATTTCCTACTCAAAACTTGTAAGAGCTATCAACCACCAAGGTTGTGGCGTAGTGATATGGTGGAATATCCTATCTGTCCATGGTTCAATTCCAGGCGTACACAACAATTGTAGCTACTGAGTCTATCAGGACTGATTTTTTACGGTCAAAAGTTAAGTTGTCGGGATTAGCCTAGGCATATAGCCTGGGACACTCTTTAAAAAAAATCCTGTAAGAACTATCTCCAAGGTTCTTACAAGCAAAAAGTGTAATGGCCTGTAAAAATTATCATTATGAAGAAATTTTATAAGAACCCAAACTCCTTTCGGTTCTTGAATAAGAACCTTGGTTCTTTCTATAAAATCTGTTAGGAGTGACATTTTTCATTATCTTTTATTTTATTTTCTTGACATTATAATTATTAATATATATATTAATATAACTTATTTAATTATTACTGACGATGAAAAAATCAATGAGATCTGATAAAAAGGAGGTTCTTACAAGAACTACTATCGTAGATTTTTAAAAGAGTTCTTAATTTAATGAGTTGACAATAAAAAGTGTAAAAATGAGATTCTTATAAGAACCTTGGTTGGAGATGCTCTAATCGTTTTCCAATTGGGATCTGAAATTTGAATCCAATTTTTTTCAAACCAGATGATTTTGGAAGCCATTGATGGTCTAAAGCAGAAAGAAGGATCAAACAAGTCATCGATATCGAACTTCATCGAATCAACGTACGGTGATTTACCGGCTGGACACGTAAACGAGTTGACGGATCATTTGAACAAATTAAAGGACAGCGGCGAACTTGTGTTTGTGAAGAACAACTATATGCGACCTGACCCGAATGGGCCTTTGAAACGTGGACGTGGACGTCCGGCGAAGGCTAAGGATCCGTTGGGTGTTGTTGAAACGCGAGATCCGGTAGTGGTACATGGTGAGGGTGGGTCGGAGATGAAGAGGGGAAGGGGGCGGCCGAGGAAGGATCCAAACGTGCCGCCGGCGGTAAAGAAGGTGAAGGTGGTGGCGGCGGTGAGTGGTGGTAGGCCGAGAGGTAGGCCGCGGAAAGTGCAGCCGGAGTTGGTGGGTGTTGTAGCCAACTGAGGTTGGTTTTTAACTTTGTTTGTAGTGTCAATCACCAATGTCTTGTTTGTGTTGTAGTTTGTTGTGTAGAGGTAGAATTTGGTGTAAATTATGAAAAGCCACATGAGGGTGGATTTTTAGTTTTTGGAATCTTTAGTTTCTGTTTCTTGTTAAAGATTCCAAGCTAATTATAGATGGTGTGGTTAGGGGTGTAAACGAGTCGAGCTTTTAACGAGCTATTCGAGCTCGAGCTTAATTATTTTCGAGCTCGAGTTGATCTCGAACACAAAATAGAACTCGTTTAACTCGACTCGTTTACACCCTAGGTGTGGTTTGTTGGTTTTGTAAAAATTGTGGTTAAAATGAGGATTTTAAACAAATTTTTATTTCTAATAGATTTTTTAAAAACTTTCTTCAAAATAAAGATAGGAGAGAGAATAAATATCTCTAAATTTGAAGAATTCTCAAAACTGGTTAGGAGAAAGTTTAATATTTTATTAAATATATGAAATATTTTAATAATATAAATAATGATATAATCTTTACAGTGAAGAATTTATTAGAATTGAATGCAATTTATTTTAGAATTTTAAACTTTGATTCTCTATTTTAAAAAACTTTCGAGGAAACTCTATTTTGAAAAACTTTTAAGGAATCCCTTAGAGATGCTCTTACCACCTTGGAGCTTACGCTGTGTTCTCGAAACTCATTTAACGAAGGAAAGGAAAGGAAAGTGAGGGAAAGGGTAGGAAAGTAAAAAAAACTTGTGTTATCGAAACTTTTCTTTTTTAGGAGAGAAAGGAAAGGAAACGGAAGGAAAGAATTGTTAATTTTCCTCCCAAACCTTTCCTCCCAAATGTGGAAGGAAAGGGAGGGAAATGAAAGGAAAGAAATTAAAACCATTTAAAAAAATTACTGAAATTATTAAAATTACAAAACTACCAAATCTTTCATTATAAAGAATATATGTTTATAAAAGTATATTTGTAAAATTGACATCTTTCATTTCCTTTCTCGGAACATGAAAAACTATTTCTTTTCCTTCGTTTTCCTTCCGTTTCGAAAACACAAATGAAAATTTTTTTTTTTTTTTTTTTTTTTATCCCTTTCTTTTCTTTTCTCTCCAGATTAGAGAACAAAGGGTTAATGAGCATCTCCAATACATTCTTGATACTTCTTTCAGGAAAGGAAAATCAAAAGCTAAAATCTTTTTAAAAGAAGGTGACATTCAACTCTTAGAATTCTTAATTTTTGAGATTTTAAAATTAATAATATTGTTAAAATATTCAACAAATTTAATATCCCAATAAAATTTTAAATAAATATATATGAAATGAAAATATGTTCAACTTGTAAAAACAATAAAAATAAAGCTTTTTCCTCACCATGGCAGAGATTTTTCCTTTATTTTAGAGAATTTGTTAAAACAAAAATATCTTCAAAATCTTTATTTTCTCTATTTTAAAGAATCAGCCAAAGATGCTCTAATAACCATGGTAAACCTGGAATCCGACCTTTGGTCGTTAAACCAAATAACCATGGTTCAGGTAATCGTTATTCGGTTTTCCTGCCATAATGATTTGGCAGGAAACAGGTACATTTGATTCCTGTAAGCACAAACCATAAATATACCACAGTTTCCTTCCAGAATAAAAGCACAGCAAACCACCTTATGTCTATGTTTTAGTTTCGGGTATACCTTAAACTTTCGACTATATATATATATATATATATATCTATGACTTAACGATATCCATCCGCATACGAGCTCCTAAAACGGACTCATTTTATCTCCCTCTACCCATTATTTATTATGGGTTACCTATTTACTTACCTCTATGCCTTTCTGTGCTTGCTTCAATGATGAGAGAGAGAAGTAAAAGCCCGAACCAAGTCGAAATCTACCATTTCCTTCAAGTTCCAGAATCGAGGGTCGTTGATGATAAAACCAACACCAACCGCCATTGTAATTGCTAGAAGCGCTGTAGCCTTCAAGCAACGATGACCCCGAGAAAACTTTGCTAGTAGAATCTTGCACTGCTTCTCTGCCTCTTTCAACAATGCTTCATGGGCACCATCTCCATTGGTCAATGCCGCCTCATTCTATAGTGCAACAATTACACACCGGAGTTAGTGAAGAAAATCACTTCGAATTGGATCATATAAATAAAAACATATGAGTCTAGTATATCCCATTCGGAGGAAGGGGCGGACCCACATTAGTGGATACGGTGGCACGGGCCACCACTTCGTTCCTCATCGTAGTGAAAAAAAAAAATTAAGATCGTGAAAGGTGCCACTGTAATCATTTTGTTGTACGCAACCATACATATTTTGAAACTACAATGAGAACACAAGTTTCCCTTGGTAGAGTTGGTTAGCAAGGCTTTTCCCCTATCTGAGGTGCAGGTTTGAATCCGGTTTGTGTTTTTACTCTGTTTTTAGCTTTGAATTTCAGATTTATTGTGTTTTTGAAAAAAAATTGCGATAAAAGACTCGAACACAATACCTCACATACGAAAAGCAAGGAACTAATCAACTGACAAATGATGATTTTGTGAAAAATATCCATATTTTTGTTTCTTATAGTCGAACTGTGCGGCATTTGCCACCACTTAAAAAAATTGCTAGGTCCACCTCTGTTCGGAGGTGGGGTCTAGGAGAGTAGAGTGGTTGTTCCCATAAAGTGTGTGAAAGAGAGGAATGCAGATATGATAAATATTGAAAAACTAGACATGAGTAAGTAAAAACAATAACAATGCTTCTCATTGGTTCATGTAGATGTTGCAATGCGACAAGTTTCAAGATCTGTTTTTGTGAAAAGCTAGAGCAAATCAAAATGAATTCCATAGTTGTCGGCCAACTCTTGTCGGTGAGCTTGTATATTAAGACATTGTCTTTTGAAACTATGTACCCATTTTGACTGTAACTTGTTGATCTTGTATCATTTAATAACGTGGATACCCGTTTATGAAAGGTTACAGCAAAGTGAACAATAAAATCGACATCCACATCATCAAAATTCAAATGTTACAAGATGAGCAGGCCATAGGTTATTGATTAAAATGGGTAAAAATTAGGAAGTTTTGAAACGTTGTTACATTAAATAAGAAATATTGAAACTTTGCTATTAAGCCCTATATAAACCAGGGAAAAGCACACACTATGTTTGGCAGGAAAGAGATTTTTGGCAAAAAGTGCCAAGTAAATTGGCTATTTTTGCATTAACATTCCCCCGCTCATCCAAAATCGTTCATTCTTCTAAAGTATAATCGTTCTATGTTCTCTTTTTGCAAGAACAAACAAGTATGTGGTGAGAGAAGTTGATCATTTGGTGTATATAAACTTATACTTGTTCCATTTCCTTTTTGCATGTTTCATGAAAGTTCCACCACTTCTTCTTCGGAAGGAGTCTAAGGGCTTGTTTGTTAGCAGCTTAATGGGCTTAATGGGATTCACCTTATTCAATCAGCTATATATGACTGTTTGGTAGTAGCTTAATGATGTAGAAGTGACTTATTCAGTAAGGTTCTAGGGGGGAGCTTTATGTAAAAGGTAGTAAGATGTACACAGACCTTACCTCTGTCCCACGAGACAAAGAGGTTGTTTCCAAGAAGTAAGGATTATCATATCCCTCAACTAAATCAAACAATTATTAAGAAAACATTACCTTATCCCGAAAACTCTTAAACGCTGCTTTTAGAGGCTCAAGACTTGAATGCTTAACCGAGTGAATCATCCACTCATCAGACAGCTTTCTCAGAACAACAACACTAGCTTCAAGATTATCCAGATAAATGTCGTCCTGTTTTTAATGTTACAGTGAGAACCATATAAAGCCACGCAACAACAAACAAGTAACGAGAAACATCTAAAATGACATTCAACATAGTTTTACCCATTGCTTATAACAGTCGGGACTTTGACTCAAACACCATAAGAATATGTTGCTTCCTTCACTTGCCAGAGCAGTGTTGCCTGTAAACAGCGTTTAATATTAGGAATCAATGATACTATGTAGGTATCCCAGGATACCACAACGGCCATGTTTGGCAACCATAAGCTAGATTATTTTATGAGTTTATCAAAACCCATTTGGTAAGCCATAAACTCACTTTTAAAAAAAAGCTAGTTCAGGTAGCGTTTCAAGAAGTTCCATGGCCCATTTGGTAAGCCATAAACTCGCTTTTTTAAAAAGCTAGTTCAGGTAGCGTTTCAAGAAGTTCCATGGGCTTTTCACTTTATTCTTTCCATTATGCCCCTTATATTTACATAATGACCAAAAACTCTATCCTTTTTAGTAATTTTACATTGTCAACCGGCTTCTCAGCTAACTTTTACCAAACGTGACTAGTTTATCAACTAGCTTATAAGCAAATAGCTAGTTTGCCTAACATAGCCAAAGAGAGAATAGACAAGCAAAAAAAAAGAGAAGTTTTTCTAGCCTTGTCCAGCAGCTTTTGCAGCAATGGGTAGCAGCTGCTGTGTAAGTTGCTTCATAGCCTTACTGCCAGGGGCAACAGCAAGAGCAACCTCCTTTAGGAGGGGATAAGCGGCTTCAAATCTCTCAGTTGCCTGGTAGGAAAAATACCAAATCCGATTTCGTTGATTTTAATTTACCAATTTATCAAGTTAACTTGGAAAAGTTTAAAAAATAAAACTATGTTATGCCAAAGAGCAGTCACCTTGACACGAGCTGTAGGAGCAGGGAAGGTAGCTCCCATCAGAAGCTCGAGCGCTGGCGGTGGCACCAGGCGCTCCCCCTTTCTCACAGCACCATTGACTAAAATTGTACGAGCTTTTGGGGAAGATACAATCCTACAGATGTGAGTCAATTAGCGTCTTAGCAATAACCACACCAAACAAAATGAGCCCAATAACCTACCTGGAGGTGGGGTGTATATGCAGACTTGTCCTCTATCCCAAGGAGTAGAGTGGATGTCTTAGCAATAAAGGAATTACAAGAGAGACAATTGCCAAACTAGCCAATTTTGCCTAAAATATTCACCAAAAATAGCCGTTTTTAAACATTATCACGAAATAGCCGGTAAATCCGCAGATTGGCTAAGCAAATCTCAGCAAATCTACACAAAATATGGCCCCGAAAGCAAATCTTCTGCTTTTCGGCAGGCACTATCTGAAAAAAATGTCTGAAAATAAAATCCGCAAATTTGCTAAGCCAATTTGCGGATTTACTAGCTATTATGTGATAATTTGTAAAAAAACTGCTAGTTGGTGAATTTTTGAGCCATAACTAGCTAGTTTGGTTATTTTCCCAATTATAGATATATTTAAAGATAAGGTTCTAAGTAAATGTTTCTTACCTCTCAACCAATTGCAAAATAAGGTCTCTGGATTGAGGATTACAACCTGATTTACTGCTCACTATTGGCAAGAGCAAGTGCACCCACATGAACAGCCCCACAATCAAGTCTCCTTGACAAGCCTATAAAAAATCCACTCTTTGTTAAAGTTGATTCTATCCTCCAAAAGATAGTACTTGTTTTAATTGGTTACCTGCGTGATAGTCCACAATAGGACAGGAAGCTTTTCTGGCCCTTGATATTTAGAACTCTCTTTTATTATCGACAGAAGACTGATCAAAACATCAGGTTTACATCGTAGTACCATCGCTAGAACCACAAATATGGCAACCTGCAAAAGTCACAATAAATACATGATGCTCGATCAATAAAAGCTCAGTCAACTTGTTCAGATGCTCATGTTCGACGTTAGAGATGTTCAAAGGCGAGGGTGCCACTTCAGTGAAGATGTATGTATTAGATGTTCGAAGACGTTAGAGATGTTCAGTCAACTAGCCGAATGAATTGATTTTGCTTCATGAACATGGATAAACGAAGATGTATGTAGAGTGAAATGTGTCACCAAAGGGGTAGGCTGCCACTTGAGATACAATTTCTTCTTTGATCCTAGATTCAATGCACAAAGTCATCTATTGCAAGTATATCTGAATGACTCAAAAAGGGTAACAAAGTTTGCAGTAATAAGGTCAAGCTTCAATTCATTCTGTTCCATAATAACATTGTTGTTACGATAAACATTTTGCAAATGTTAGAGGGAGGGTTCCTAATATATGAGGTGTACTTAAAAATAATATCTATAGACACCTCTGTCAGAGATCTCAAGGTCCTAAAAGACACCCAAAGACAAACTCTCATCGTTCAACATTACGGAATAGTCCCTATTCTTTTGATCTATGCATAAGCCGGAGGCAAGACGAGCCCCTAACAAGAACGAAGCCCATAGAAAGAATATATCAAAAGTTCACAAAATTACAAGAGAAAAATAAATGACTGCTTGAATCTCTTTGTTTCTACTTATATGCATGTTCATGTTCAGGAGCTACCAACTCTATGGTTGTTAAACATGCTACAGGGAAAGAATGAGAAACTTCCCTGGTATAATTAATTACCCAACAAGAAGCAGTCCCGTGTTATAGGAAAACCCGTCATTAATGAACGGTGACACCATTGTTATTACAATTGAATGAATCAAGGGAGTTATGAAATGAGGGTAAAACCTACAACTTAATAATGACCCTAAAGAACATTACTAAACAAGTCAACAACTCATGAAAATTCAGGAT
The DNA here is from genome assembly GCA_954870635.1 of Arctium minus. Lineage (NCBI taxonomy): Eukaryota > Viridiplantae > Streptophyta > Magnoliopsida > Asterales > Asteraceae > Arctium > Arctium minus. The sequence goes on along the minus strand of OX941092.1, from coordinate 75,234,868 downwards.
CGTTTTTTGTAGTTAGAGATAAATGGGAGATTGGATTCTAGTTGCGAATGATGTACCACTGTATAGGGTCTAGGACAGTGTAGGTTGGGTGATAATAAATGAGGAGAAGCTTGTATAGGGTCTAGGACAGTGTAGGTTGGGTGATAATAAATGAGGAGAAGCTTAGGTGGTTCAATCATCCGAACGTCAACTTAATGCACTGATATCAAATGGAGAGGTGTATGTCATTAAGAGAGGTAGAAATTGGCCAAGATTGACATGAGGAGAAGTAGTGAAGAGAGTTGCATGGATGGTGCATAGAAAGAGTTCACCTAAGGTAGGGGTGCATGGATGGATCATGTCCAGGAACCCTAAGGTCCTTTTGGTTTGCAGGAATGGAAAGGATTTGGAATTCGAATCCATTCCAATCTCGTGTTTGGTTTGTAGGATTGCTCGGATTTGAAATCCTAGGATTTCTTCGAAATCCCTCAAACACAGGATTTTGAAATCCCATGGGGGTGGATGGGATTTCAAGGGATTTCGAAATATTTGTATATAATAATGTTTTAAAATATGTTAAAAACGTTTGTTTTCCAATTAGCAATTAATAATAAAGTAATTTAATTATTTTTGTAGTTATTTGTAATTTGTTTTTACAAATTATTTATAAAGAATGGAATTCAATTCCATTCCAAATCCTAAAAACCAAACACACCAAACATTCCAAATCCAAATCCTTCCACGAAATTTCTCTTATGTCAGTCTTTGAAGTTTCCTTTCTTTGAAAACCAAGGATAAAGCTAGAATGTGGAGTACGAATTTATCATGCTTCCCAATTCCACTAGCATAAAAGAGTTTATTCAACTCCTGAGAGATTCTATAGTTCCTGATCCAAATCCCTCCAAACCATTCCATCAAACCAAACGCCCCCTAAGGGTTCGCCTCTTCACATTTACTTTTGGGTTGTATCCCTTTAAAGTAGCCAAAAAGTCAACTCATATGAAATTTCAGGATTGCTATTGTAGTTGCAGATAAATGAGAGATTGGATTCAAATTGATATGCATGTACCAAGGGATAGGACGGTTAGGAGAGAGGGTTTAAGTGACGTAGGTTGAGGAGAAGCTGAGGTGGTTGAGTTATATCTACCGTAGACTCTGAAGGCACGCTTAAAAGGAGTATTGTACCAAGAGCACGTTGTTAAGACTTAAGAGAGGTAGTGGTCAGCCTAGATTGACATGAGATGTGAAGATATTTTGCACGTATGGTTTTACCAAAGGAGCGCCTACGATAGAAGTGCATGGAAATCATGTCCTAGAACCACAAGGGTTCACCTATTCATATTAGTTTTGGGGTTGCATCAGTTTTAATTTGCTTTCATTTCTTTTTTAGCTTAAACCAATTAGTTTGGGACAATAGCGGTTGCTGTCATTATTTCTGTTTTCTAGGATTGAAGCTGACATTTAATTTCAGGCCATTGGACATCAAGAAATTTAAAATATTTTGCTCTTTTAATAATTCAATCCTATTTAACCTCACATCATGCATTCAACAGTTTCCTGCCTTCCATTTTAGTCATTTATTTGCATATGACGTCTAAAAGGCAACCATTCTTTCAAGGCCCATAAGAACAGTTGGCTGATAAGAGTATACCAAACAGACATTCTTTAACCTCTCATTTTACAAGTTTCCGAAAAAAATTAAAAATTAGCCATCATAGTTATAAGCAATGAAAAACTATCAAGAGCCAAAGAAATAGCATAAATCCCCTAATATAAAAAAGGTATTTCCTCGTATTCCTCTAACGATGATATAGATTCAAACCTAAATTTTCAAGGAAATATTTACCTACCGTTTTGAGCAGCTATGGTATATACTTGTTTCATTTTTATGCCAAACATAGTAAGAACAAGTTTATATAAAAAAAATGTTAAAGATCCTCATCCAAAGGCTTTTAAAGGGCTTTCGAACATTTAAGATAGAGACAAATGCGCAAAAAAAGAAAAGTGAAGTTTCTGCAGGCACGGAACAATATTTTTCGAAGACCTACGTCTTGTCCATTTTTCAGGAAAAGTGAAGTTTCTGCAGGCACGCACTTGAACCACTATCACCAATATCTTTAATAAATGCAATGCAGACTAAGTGACAAACCCGTATAAATCATCTGTAATCACCTATGGAGCAGAATGCATAGGTTCCATAACCACACAGGCCTAGCATCAAGAAATACATGAAAGGGGCTTATTTATGGAGCCTTTCAATCTAATATAGCACTTTATGGATGTGATCTACCTTATGTGGTGGTAAAATAGACAAATGAAAACCATCTGAATAAAGTCAAAACAAGCAGAAATATTTTGGTAGAGGGGTGGATGAAATGAGGATAGCATTTGACAAGTACACAAATGTAAGCAAATATCTGGTCCAAAAGCACCAGGAAAGCAATTGATGTATATCAATTAAAACACTTCCACTTCAGGAACTCTTTAGAGGAATACTTAATTCTAAACACCATAATGAAGGTATTTTGTAGATGCAAGGAAAAGGAGGACCAGGAGTCAACTTTCGCTTTGACAGGTCCTCACAGTCAACCCCTTGGACTACAAAAGGAAGATATGTACAATTATGTTTGCATACCAAATATAACGAAGTAGTCTTTCCTCCAACTTTCAAGTAATGTTTTCAATATTTCCTGTAGGAAGATAAACAACTCCTCCTATCTCAAGAGAGTAGTTGCATATCTTCAAGAAAATGCGCCGAGACATTCAGGCAAACCACTTAACTCCTTTAGGTCCCTACTCATCTACCTTTTGGCACGCAATGAGAGAATCAGAAACCGCTAGCATATTATTTTCAGACAATTGAAATTTAAGCCAAAATCAAGACTAGAAGTGAAACTCCCTCCAGGACACTTGTGCAATAAGATAGATGGACGACTTATACACTCCCGAGGATGGTAGTTATTCCTATATTTTATTGCTGAAAAATGCCCAAATCCAACTCTCTGTCTACATCAAGCTCACAAAGTCTTTTCTAAATCATTGTTAACATAAGAAATCCGTCCTACATTGGTTATAAATAAAATGAGCTTTGTTATATTTGTTCCCATATATCACAACAGAAAAAGACATACAAGTTACCGAAGCTTTATATTCTATGTTGTGCGTGAACTCCCATTAGCATCCACTAATTCAAGCTCCTGTTGTTCCATTAATTTTTGTAATATTAAAAACAACCTAGCGAGTCTTTGACTTGTGAAAAGAGTAAATAAATAAGTATTCATATTCCACTAAGTAGTGCTATTCCTTGTAAAGCACCATTGACTGTTTCCCTAAATTGTTGACCACATATATAAAGTGTACCAGATTGGGGGGGACATAGGATGCCAATGGTGATCTTTTTTCACAAATTATCACTAAACAATTTTCTAGTTTGGGATCATCACACTGAAATCAATCCATTCATCATCATCATCATCCTCCTCCTCAACCGCATATCGAACATGGCACGGTACATACCGTTGTACAGAAGAAATAAGCACAAACTTCCAACCAACTCTACAAGCTTGAAGAAAAGAAGAGCTCAAGTATACGGTTATCATTACCTGGGATTTTGAAGGTGCCTGCTGAACCACCTTCTTTGAACCCTTAATAGCTCCTTGATGGAGAGCCATGTCAGCAATTATGCTATCCAAGGACCACACCACAAAGGACCCAAGTGCATCTACAGGTTGGTGGTTAAGCCAGTCTACAGATGTCCTGTAAACATCTTCAGATATATTCGATAGAGGGATCTGCATAAAAACCAACTAAATCAGTCCTCTTCAGATATATGTGATAAAGGGATCTGCATAAAAGGCAACCAAATCGGTCTTAAAAAGGAATTTCATAATCATGAACAACATATTCCCTCTGGAAAGTAATGTTTTGGATACAGTGTAACAAATTCTATATGGATTTCCCATAATTATCCAAATGCTAAGTGGTGATGCAGCCGAAAGAAGGTAAATACATCAAAATAGAAATACAATGAATATTTTAGAGAATCTTCTAAATCATTACAAAAGTAACTAGCCTGTCATAACCATTAACCATGAAAAGTGATATTTAAAATTGTCAAAAAGAGGGGAAAACACTTACATCAACCATCTTCTCGACAGAAGCCTCCTTGAGTGATTTCATCCATGGGAACTGAGATGCATTCACAGAAGCAAATGCACGACCAAAATAGTCCGCGAACCTCATGAGCCGTATATCTGGTTGTGATTCATACGATTCCTAGATAAAATAACAGCAAAATAAAATTCAGACACTTTTTCCCAATTCACCTAACAATCCAATTCAAAATAAATTACTTGGATCAGATCAAAATTGAATACTCGATTACCGTTATGTCAGCAAGAAAAACAGCCAGATCAGAGTCATTAATCTTCGCTGCAGCCTCAGCAACGGTAACTTTAGGTTTTTTCAACTTCTTCGGTTTACTCTTCTTCGCCTCAACTCCGGCCAAGTTCTCCACATCACTCCCATCTTCCTCGCCGTCGTTGCCAGAGACACGAACAATACCATCGTCTGCTGCTGCAGCATCAATGGCAGCGGCGGCAGCCTTTTGAGATTCAATCACTCTTCGTCGACGTCCCTCCGATTGCTGTTCGATCGACCGGAAAACGTCATCGGCACCGGAGCCGTGATCGGCGTGATTTTCGGGAGCCTTATTAGTAGGTTTACGTCTCGATTTCTTATACGACACCGTTTTCCAGCCTTGATCGTCGTTGTTGGTGTTGCTGGTACCACTGCTATTAGCACGCTCTATGTCCTTCAAAATCGCTTCAAATTCTGCTGAATTTGCGTCCATTCCGGCGATAATGGTGGTACGACGGCCGTTGATGATGGTCCTCCACCTCTCTCTGCTAGTCGCCGGTGATGAGAGATCGTAGGTGTGTGTAAAGAGAGGAGCAGCGGAGGGAAACGTAGATATAGGCGGAGAGATGCGTGGGTTCGGTCGAGGATTAAGATGCGAAATTACGCTTTTACCCTTTCAAAAAATGTCAAATTCGGGTTGTTAGTGATAGAGTAGGATGGGGCATGTGGACAATTTGAACAGAAATTTTTAATTAAAAAATATAGAGTAAATTACGTTTTTAGTCCCTATGATTTGTTAAAAATTATGAATTTCGTCCCTATGGTTTTGAAATTTCGGGTTTTGTCTCTATGGTTTGCAATTTATTTCTATTTTGGTCTCTTAGGCTAATTACTATTTTTAAGTATGATGGATTAAAATAGAAATGAATTTTAAACCATAAGAATGAATAAATAAATTAAATTTAAATCATAAAAACGAAAATAATAAGAAATTATAAACCATTAAGACATAAACCGAAAATTTTAAACCATAAGGATGAAAATAGAAATTTTCAACGAACTATAGGGACGAAAACCATAATTTACACTAAAAAGATATAAAGTAAATTACGTTTTTAGTCTCTATGGTTTGTTAAATATTGTTATTTTCGTCTATGTGTTTTTAAAATTACAATTTTCATCTATGTGTTTTTAAAATTACAATTTTCATTTTTAATGAGTTATAGTTTAAAATTTATTTGTTGTTTTTAAGGATGCGAAAAAAGCTGACTAACCCGACCCGAATGTGGCATAACCAAAATAACATCACAATTTATGATTTTTAAGGCATTTTTTGGCAAAAATAAGTTAGCTTATAAGATAACTTATTTTCTGGGTACATGTTTGTAGGACCATAAGCTAGCTTTTTGATAAGCTACTTGGAGTAGCTTATAAGAAGCTTTTTATAAATATTCCAATTATGCCCCTCATTAATATTCATTATTATACATTAACTTTTAATTATAAATAAATAATTAATGTCTTTTTTGGTAATTTAAATGATTGTAAGCTAGTTTTTGTCAAACATGACTTTTTCATCAGCTACCAGCTAGCTTATCAGTCACCAGCTAACTTATCAGCTACCAGCTAGCTTATCAGTCATAAGCTAGCTTATCAGTCAGTTTGCCAAACATAGCCTAAATACTTAAATCTTAGAGTAAATTACATGTTTCATCCTTGTGGTTATATGTTTTTAACAGTCATTGTCTTTTTTTTAGTGAATTACATATTTGGTCCTTGGGGTTTGGTTTTTAACACTCTAGGTTCCTAAATGAAATATCTATGGCTTGCATCCTTGTGGTTTACATTTTATAACGTCTTTGGTCCGTAAAACTAACTCCGTTAAAAATACCTCTGTTAAAGTGGTTATTTGCAAAGCACATGATAGATAGTTTGGTCATTTTAATTGTAGGAACCAAACATGTAATAAAAACCACAAGGACCAAACATGTAATTTACTCTATATGTATTGTATATTGATATATATATATATATATATATATATATATATATAATTAATATACATGTTTAATAATATTATATATATATATATATATTTATAATATACATTTAATAATTACTGATATATATATTTAATAATTAATAATATTGTATATATATATATATATTATATTTGGGCGAAAGGCATGAAATATCAACTTAATTTCACAAATTTTTTTATTATAAATTACACTTTCATTTTTTTATTACAACAACATACTTTTAAATTATTATTTTTATCAAGATATTGTACGTTAAAAATTATATTAATATATAATTTTAATATATATTTATAATATATATTGATTTATATTAATATATATGTTTAATTAATTATTAATTTATTTATATTATTTAATATTATATATATATATATTTATTAGTAATGAATAATTTAGATTTTTAATTAATTTAATATACTTTTTAAAGAATCTGTAAAGTTAAAACTTTTGTAAGTATAACGTTGTAATAAAAAATGTCATGTCAGCATTATATTACATGTGAACGATGATATGGTATGAAAACCTGATAACATGTGTCATGTTATCGTAATTTAAATTAAGATGTTACTTATTACTATGATGTGTAAATTTTTTAACACACAATGTCTTGATAAAAAATAATTTAAAAGTATCTTGGCGTAATAAAAAAAATGAAAGTGTAATTTATAATAAAAAAAAAGTTTGTGAAATTAAGTTGATATTTCATGCATTTCATCCGAATATAAAAAATATATATATATATACAATATTACATATACATATATAATATTATTAAACATGTATATTATATATATATATATATATAGGGTTGGGTTCACGTGAGACCAACCTGTTTTCGTGAGACCGGTGAGACCAGAAAATAACACTAAAACTTCACAGTGATTTATTGTGAAGGAACGAAAAACAGCAAACCTTCACAACAAAAACACTGTGAAGGTTTACCTTTACAATACCTTCACAGTCTTTTACTGTGAAGGTTTAGTGTTATTTTTGTAGTCTCACGGGTCTCACGGAAATAGTCTGGTCTCATATGATCTTAAGTATATATATATATATATATATATATATATATATATATCAATATACAATATACAATACATAGAGAGTAAATTACATGTTTGGTCCTTGTGGTTTTTATTACATGTTTGGTCCCTACAATTAAAATGACCAAACTACCCATTATGTGCTTTGCACATGACCACTTTAACAGAGGTATTTTTAACGGGGTTAGTTTTAGGGACCCAAGACGTTATAATATGCAAACCACGAGGATGCAAGTCATAGATATTTCAGCATCCGTTGTTCAATCATCTGTTGCTGATGGTCTTGTACTGCTTTTTTTCTTTGAAAAAGAAAAAAGGGGGACCCAGAGTGTTAAAACCACCAAACCCCAGGGACCAAATATGTAATTCACTCTTTTTTTTAAATTCAACGAATCATGTCCCTATGAGTGTACTTTTACAACGACCTGAGTCCTTATTACTAACATCCATTAGAATTAAAAGGCATTTTAGTCTTTTGACCTTTTTCTTTAATTTATCTTTTTAAAATATATTAATATATATATATAGGTGATGATTCAAATGAGAAAACTCATGTTTTGCGAAAAATGCGTGAATAGTTTTGGACCTCCAAATTACTTTACACATTATTAAAAATAAAAATAAATAAAGTAAATAATTAATGATAATCATGTGATTTCGTATTTATCTGTATAATAAAATAAAGTATACTAATTAAGGATAATCATTTGATTTCGTATTTATAGCGTCTCCAATAGCTTCTCCAAACTAGAGAAAGTATGAGAGATATGATGAAAATCTCCAAATTTGGAAATATATCAAAAAATGAGTACTTATGAGAGAGAAATAGTTTTATATTTTTTCTACCAATTAAATTGCTTTAAATTAAATGTTTACGATTTAGAAAAAATATTCTATTAGTTGTATTAAATATTTTAATAATATAACTAATTGTGCAATATTTTTTTACAGTCATTGTCTTTTTTTTAAATTCAATAAATCGTGTCCCTATGGGTGTATTTTTACAACGACCTGGGTCCCTATTACTAACATTCGTTAGAATCAATGTTCTAAAAAACTCGCCGCACAGCCGCCATGGCGCGCCATGGCACCAAGGCTTGTGTCTCACACCACGTTAAGCCCGTGGTACGCCATGGCCTAATACACAATTTCGTAATGCAATATTTGATTTTTCTTTACTTTTTTAATGTCTTATTTGCAAGTTTTTTAATATATACCATACTTTAACTTATTTATTACTATTGACTCATTGAGTAACACTACAAAACATATGTTTTTATATATAATGATATATATGAATTAGAAAAATGACGTCATAAGTCACGCCTTGAAAACGTTGTGGCTCCTAAGGCTTGAGGCTTGGTCTCGCCGCCACGCCACGCCTCACGCCATTTAGAACTTTGGTTAGAATAAAAGGGCATTTAGTCTTTTGACCTTTTTCTTTAATTTTTCTTTTAAATATATATAGGTGAGAGTTCAAACGAGAACACCTCTGTTTTGCGAAAATGCGAGAATGGTTTTGGACCTCCAAATTACTTAACACATTATTAAAATTAAAAATAAAATAAAGTAAATAATTAAGGATAATCATGTGATTTCGTATTTATTTTGTAAAATAAAATAAAATAACTAATTAAGGATAGTCATTTGATTTCGTATTTATCTGTAAGAGCATCTCCAACAGCTTCTCCTAAAATTGGGATTTTGGGGATTTTTTGTTCCAACAGATTCTCCAGAACCTTCTCCAAAATAGAGAAAGTATGAGAGATGATGAAATCACCAAATTTGAAGATATCTCTAAAAATGAGTACTTATGAGAGAGAATTAGTTTTTTATTTTTTCTACTAATAAAATTGCTTTAAATTAAATATTTACGAGAGAGAAAATATTTAGGAGTTGTATTGAATATTTTAGTAATATAATTAATTGTGTAATCTCCAACATAAAGAATATGTTGGAGATGAAAGTGATTCTTTTGGAGATTTTGACTTTTATTTCTCCATTTTGGAGAAGTTATTGGAGATGCTCTAATCTTGGTGACTTTCTTATACCTAAAATCACGTATAGATAAAATAATCACTAATTACAATGTATCAAATCATTAGCACATTATTATCATAACAAATCACATGATGAATAGACAGAGCGATGATTGTGGACGTGCTTATTTCTAGTTTTCGATTATCACAACATTATCACGTCGTTATCATAGCAAAATCACATACTTACCAGATCATTATCACAACAAAATCAATCATAAGAAGTCTTCGATTTATCAAACATTATATCACAACATTATCATATCTTATCACAACATTATCACATCATTATCGACGATGGAGGCATCGGCATAATAAGTCTCCATTCTCCAATGATAATAACAACATATAACTGATAAGGACAAATCTAAAATAACATAAATTTAATGAATTAAATTTTAATTTATATTCTGTTAATTAATTTGGAGGTTCAGAAATGTTCTCGCATTTTCGTAAAATATGGGCGTTGTCGTTTGAACCCATCCAGTCGAAGGATCGTGTGAGAAGTTGAGAAGGTAAGAAGGGATGTTTACCTTTGATCACTTTTAATCATAAATTCATCCATGAATTGCGCTTTATCACTACTACAGAAAGATAGATTGTATCCCCTTAATATAATCAGGTTACTTAAAGAACCAGATTAAAATGTAGGTTTCGCGTTGCCACATTTAACGGTACCCGGTTTTTATGTTGCAACCGAGTTACATTTGTGGTTTTTTTAACAAATTACAATAGTATCCGGTGGTTTACATAAAACCTGGTACCATGAGGGTAGTAATCGAGCGCCCAAGACTTGGTCCCACGTGAAGCGCCGGGTTTTATGCCGATATATAGATAGTACTCGGTTATAAAATATAACCGGGTACCATTAGTGGGGTTTTATTTTGAAAAAGTTAGGTTATTATCCTGCCACAAACCGTCTTTTCATTGTGCAGCCTTTTTTTTCCTTCTGTTTTTGCTTTTCTTTTGAGATCTTCAACATCACCATATTTAAAAGGTACTTCTATTACCCTTTATACAAACAAAATATACATCCACATATATATGATTGATTTTGTTAATTTTACGTTTTTTATATGTTATAGGATTGTGAATAATCGAATTACAAGGATAATATTTGTCTGGTTTGATAGATTTGAATCCGAGTATCAAGGTAATTATCTATCCCTTCAAATTTTAGTTTATTTTTTATTATCAAAATATATAATTTATATATTTTGATAACATTCATTTAGTATAATCATATTGCATGTATATGCCTTTAGATCTATACCCGTCCGAAAATAATCTGATAGAGATTAATTTCGGATAGTCCCCGTTTTGGGACTACTTTTTGAATACTTCGTCTCATTTAGGATGTGAATATGTATTAACATGTTGAGTATTTAGGAAAATTCTGTAGACATTTTCCATTGCTCCAACGAGTATGTGTTTCACACGCATACTTGTGGAGTTGATGGGAAATGTTGCCGAATTTTTCTAAAATACTTAATCCGTTAATACATATTCACATATGAGACGAAGTGTTCAAAAAGTGGGTTAGGTTGACCACCAACTATTTGTTTTATTCATGCATTCCATATATTCTATTAATAATTTAGTTTAACTATTTGTTCTATTCATGCATTCCATATATTCTATTAATAATTTAATTTATACATTACAGATGGACCGTAGTACTTGGATGTACAAAATACCACGTGCTACTGTTGAATATTTGACGTATTTGGAGGAGTTTATAAAAGTCGCTGAGAGTAATCGGGTGAATAATGGAGAAAGTCACATTTGGTGTCCTTGTATAGATTGTCAAAATTTTCATAAGTTTACTGAATATCATGTAATTCAAGGACATCTAATATGTCGAGGGTTTATAGAAGGTTATACTATTTGGTCAAGACATGGTGAGAATTTTGATGATTGTAACACAATTGTTCATGATTGTAATGACAATGAGAACGATGATTCAGACAATGACAATCATGATAATTTAAATGACATGTTACACGATATGGAGGATAATGTTGATGATAAGGATTATGAAAATTTTCAATAATTGTTTGTCGACTCTGAAAAACCGTTGTATTGTGGTTGCACAAAATTTACCAAACTCTCTGCTGTATTGAAGTTATTTAATTTAAAAGCAAGCAATGGATGAAGCGATAAAAGTTTCACAAGCTTATTAGAGATTTTGCATGAAATGCTTCCGGAAGATAATGAGTTACCTGTTTCTTTATACCAAGCGAAAAAATTGATATGCCCAATGGGATTAGAAATTGAAAGGATACATGCATGTCCAAACGATTGTATATTGTACAGAAATGAGTATGCAAACCTACATGAATGTGTTAGGTGTGGTACATCGCGGTATAAACGGAAAAAACATATGGAAGAAAACAGTAATGAAATGAAGAATGCCCCCCCTGCTAAGTTATTGTGGTATTTGCCTATTGTGCCAAGATTGAAACGATTGTTTGCAAATGCCAAAGATGCCAAATTGTTGCGTTGGCATGCCGAGGAGAGAAAAATAGATGGGAAAATAAGACATGTGGCTGATTCTCCTCAATGGAGGAATATTGATTCAAATTTTGAAGAATTTGGTGAGGAGATTAGAAATATCCGGTTCGGGCTTAGTTCAGATGGAATTAATCCATTTGGAAATATGAGTAGTCGTCATAGTACTTGGCCTGTTCTTCTATGCATCTACAATCTTCCACCCTGGTTATGCATGAAACGAAAATACATTATGATGTCATTGTTGATTCAAGGTCCCAAACAACCTGGGAACGACATTGATGTGTATTTGGCTCCGTTGATCGATGACTTAAAAGAATTGTGGAGTTCAGGCGTCCAAGTGTATGATGCATATGGTAAGGAGAATTTTCAACTAAGAGCCATGATCTTTTGTACCATAAATGACTTTCCAGCACATGGCAATTTGTCAGGATATACTACAAAAGGAGCGAAAGCATGCCCTATTTGTGAAGATGACACACATTCGTTGAGGTTGAGAAATTGCAAGAAAAATGTGTTCATGGGACATCGAAGATCGCTTCCAAAAAGTCATCCATACCGTAAATTGAAGAAAGTGTTTGACGGGAAAACAGAACATGGGTCTGCTCTTGTTGCTGTCGTAGATCAGTCTTTATGACCGAGTACAACTATAGCCCTTGACAAAGTCAAACTAATCCTTTATCGTGGATTGTTAGGTATATATACTTGGCTTTTAATCTCTCTTTTTTTTATATATATTATTATGTAGACATGTCAGACCAAGAAGCATCTTCTGAAGAGAGCCATGACTTTGACCTGCCATCATCTTCCGATGATAGCCATGGTTTTGACCAGCCATCACAACCAAGACGTAAGAGAAGTGTGACATTGCTGAAGAAACAAACTAAAAATCCAGCTTTGATGCATATTCAATTCGATGAGTTCGATAAACCTACGGGGGTTAACTACACCAAATTCATTAATTGGGTAGGAGTGACAGCTAGATCGATGATTTCCATAAACGAACCTGCTTGGGATAAAGTAGAGAAAAAGAACATGGATTTGCTATGGATGACTATTAAGGTATGATCTCTAATAACTTTTGAATCATTACATTATATATGTAAGTGACAACCCCTTTATGGGGCTTGTAGCGAATGTATATCTTCAACTATCTATAAAAGATTTAATTTGAAAAATAATAGACAAAATGGCATATTGAAGACGACAAGGGCAGATCCGAAGTACTAAAAATTGCCAACACGGCTTGGAAGAACTTCAAAAAGAATCTTAATTCCAAGTTTCGAAAGAAAGGTCGCAATCCATGTGAGCTTTACCCATATTTGGATCCGAAAACGTGGGAAAAGTTTGTGAAAATCAAATCGACTAAGGAATCTGAGGTTTGTTCGAACTTAGTTTATATTTATGTTATTATGATGTTGAATTGTTTTTGATTGCTACTATTCTTATGTACAGGAGAAAAGTGAACGAGGGAGGGTGAATGCAATGTTAAACACGAATCCACCACGGTTAGGTGCACGTGGGTATCATGGTATGGAAGAGACATGGGCAAAGAGATGACTGAATCAGGTGAATCGTCGGAGATATGGAAGATAAAAGACAAACGAGCAAGAGATTTTTTATTAGCTAGGAGAGTCAAAGCAGCAGATGGAACGTACATACTACCGACAGACATGTGGGCACTATCAGAAGCAATTGTAAGAGAAAATTTAATATTTTTATTTAGGGAAAAGTCTAAAAAAACCCAATGGACTTTAGTGTTTGGAGTGATTAAGTCCTTGGACAATTTTTTGGAACAAATAAGTCCTTAGACAATTCAAAACACAATAAATAAATCACTGGACTTTTGAAAACCTGTTAAATACATCATTATTACTTAAAAATGTAACTTGCAACCTATATAACAGGTAAAACTACAAATTGAAAAAATAAAACAAAAAAAATGTAACTACTTTATCCCCCTACAAATAAAAAAAATAGGAAAATTAATTAAAATAGTCAATCTTATCAATCAAATTCATTTTTAAGTCATTTTCAAAGTGTTTTTTTAAAGTAGTCAAAGTTTTGACATAAATTTTTTTTCCCTTAATATTTTTTCTAGCAAAAAAGAGAAAAAAAAATAGAAAACATCTTTATAATTTGTTATTTAATTTACTTTATTGTCTTCTACCTTTTTTTTTCTTCATTTTAACCCTTTATTATATTAACATACATAATCGTATATCAACTTAAATACATAAAAACTATTTTTTTTTACAAATTACACCATTATAAGTTTCTCATCAATACGTTTAAAATGAGCCTAATATTGATTTTTTTTATTTAATCTCATATTATTAAATAGGGGTGTTCATCCAAACCGTCAAACCGCACAAACCGCCCACACCGCACCGCAAAATGCGGTTTAGAACTTTCGCGGTGCGGTTTGCGGTTTGTACTTTTACCAAACCGCACTATGCGGTGCGGTTTGCGGTTTTGAGTTTTCAAACCGCGGTTCAAACCGCACCGCACCGCATCTTTATATTATTTTTTAATTTTTAATTTTAAACATATATATATATATATATATATATAATAGTTTAATTTAATATTTATATAATTAGGCTTTGTGTTTTTAATTATGGACTTTAAGAGTTTAAGTTTTGGAGTTTGCTAAATAAACCTTTAATTTGTAAGCCTCTTAAAAGTTTATGTCTCAACAAATGAAAAAATGTCCTAGGTTAGGACGTTCATGACCGGAGACGTCACTTAATCCATTTATCGTATTGAAACAATTTATTTCTTTAGACTATTTTTAGTTATGCATTTTGGAGTTGGATGTATTCAAACTCTTTATTTTTTGGACTATGGTCACTTAATCGTTGATTTTCTAATGTATTTTAAACTTATAGTTTTTTGGATTGTACGCATAAAGTGCGATAGGGACAAACCGCACCGCATTTCGCGGTGCAGTTTGGTGCGGTTTGAGGTATATGAGGTGCGGTTTACGGTTTGGAAAAATGCTCAAACCGCACATGCGGTGCGGTTTGCGGTTTTGCCCTAAACCGCACCAAACCGCACCGCGAACACCCCTATTATTAAATATCATTAATACGTACGAATTATATTTAATACTTACACTTTATATCCTTTAGAGTTATTTATTTAATAGTATAAGATTAATCTGTAACTTTAAAGGTATAAATTGAAAGTATTAAAAATAATTCGTATATATTTATGATATTGAATAATACAAGATTAAATTCAAAAACAATCTTGAGTTCATTTTGAACGTATTGACGAAACGATTATAATGGTGTAATTTGTAAAAAAAAATGATATATGTTAGTTAATATATGATTATGCGTGTTAATATAATAAAATGAAAAATGAAAAAGTAATGGATATAAAATAAATTAAATAACTAATTTTAATTTTATAAGGATGCAAAGTGTAAACTTTCTCCAAAACTATAAGCAGAAAATGAATTTTTACACATAAATTTTTTACGTAAAGATTTTTTTTATCTTTTTGGGGAAAAACACCTTGCGCAGGAAAAAAATATTTTGCGCAAACTTTGGTTATTTTAGGAAAATGCTTTGAAAAGTGGTTAAAATTAAATTGGGTGATGAGATTGACTATTATTGTTAATTTCCCCATTTTTAATTTATAGAAGGATAAAGTAGGTGACCTTTTTTTTAATTTGTAGTTTTACCTTCTATGTAGGTTGCAAGTTATATTTTTAAGTAATAAGGATGTATTCAACAGGTTATCTAAAGTTTAAGAATTTATTTAACAGGTTTCGAAATGTCCAAGGATTTATTTGTTCGAAAAAATTGTCCAGGGACTTAATCACTCCAAACACTAAAGTCCATTGGGTGAATCGTCGGAGATATGGAAGATAAAAGACAAACGAGCAAGAGATTTTTTATTGGCTAGGAGAGTCAAAGCAGCAGATGGAACGTACATACTACCGACAGACATGTGGGCACTAGTAGAAGTGATTGTAAGAGAAAATTTAATATTTTTATTTATTTATACGCTCTACTAAAAAATGTCTAAAAAATATTTTTCTCTCACATTTGTCATATTATTTGCATTAATAGATTGAAAAAGATAAACAAGTTTCACAAGGAGTTTGGGTCCCTGGCCAGGAGAGGATGTCCTTATAGCGGTCATAGGACCCGAACACCCTGGTCGCACCAGGGCAGTCGGGCATAATGTTGGCTTGAAAAAGGGCATCCCTGGGGTTTTAGGAAAAAAAAGAAAAAGTCAAACCCTAGTGGATACTGATTGGGAGCAAAAGAAAATGCAATTTGATGCCGAGTGTATGGAGAAACAAAGGTTACTTGATGTTGAGTATAAGGAGAAACAAATGTTATTTGATGCTGAGTGCGAGGAGAAGAAAAGGCAATTTGATGCCCATTTTGATGAGAAGAGAAAGGTATTCCTTGCCGATATGGCGGAGCAGAATAAGTTACTCGATGCTAAGTATGAAATGCTCAAGAAAATGGCGTCCAAGAATGATTGCATACATGATGGAAGCCCGACACTAGGGATGAAGAAGAGTAGTTTTGGCTCAGTCGTTTGTTTAGAAGAAGTTGGTAGCGTACAGGTTATTAATACATACACACTTACACACACACACACACACACACACACATATATATATATATATACTTGCATACTTAAATGTATTTATTTGCACTATACACATATATATACACACTTACATACATATTTATTTGCAGTTACCCGCCCCTTGTCATTTGGTAGTAGTAGAGGGTGAAAATAAGTTACCTTGTGCAAAAGGTACATTCTATGGGGGAGGGATTTTGTCATTATGTTCCTGTGAAGGCAGATTTCGTAAAGGTGCATGTCGACCAAGTCGTAAAGGATTTTGAGATGTATCCCCTACCGGTGCCAAATGAAGAATTGCGACCCTCGGTCAAGCACGAACCAACTTTATCCAATGGCCACGTCATGCGATTGTCTTCATTCAGGTATATTTTACATTAGTATTCACTTTCTCAAGTATATATTTTAGTGAGATTTAGTTGATTACTTACATCTTTTTCTTAAAGAGTACGAGGAAAAAATCGACTCCTAAAAATCAAACTTTATCGATGAAGAGTGCGATCCCGGTGCAAGTTTTGAGCAAAAGGCCGAAAGAGTTGCAATCGCTTTACAAGCGTTGGGAGTCCCTCCCGGATCCAAGAGGGTTTCAAGTTCATGTTGATCCCGGGGTTTTCGGATCAAAATCAGTTGACTTTATGATTTTCCGCGATGACATTCATTGTTTAGTGAACAATGGTTGGCTTGATCACACCCTTATAACTTGGTTCCAAATGTAAGCCAATGATTACTACATTCTCAATGTTCAATTATACATATATATATATATATATATATATATATTATACATTGCTTTATCATATTGTTATGTTTTTAGGTTTTTACATGGCATTATGCAATCAAAAGCGAAGAACAAATGTGGTTTCATTTGCCCCAACTCGATTTATGCCAAAGAATGCGAATCAAACGGTGATTTGGTTATAAGTAATATGGCTAGTGCAATGTTTCACAATAGAGAAATGTGGTTTTTTCTTGCACCGTACCTACAGAGGTATCATATGTATACCACCATCTTTATTGTTATAGGGCTTATAATTTATACGTTCATTGATTATACTAATAGTTTTAAACATTACTAGCAACCATTGGTCTCTACTTTTGATTTTTCCTCGTCGTCGCATTGTGTACATTTTGGATTCGGCGATGAGCGAAGGAAAGACCGCAGACACCTACATGATCAAACAACACGTAGAAGCGTAAGCAATTCTTAAATTGTTATTATTGACCTATCTTTTTATTATTTTTAACACTAGTATTGCTTATATTTTCTTGTAGGGCTGTTACTAGATATCATGAAGAGGGAGGGCCATGCGATACTGATAAATCGAGGCCATTTAGATGGGAAATCACACGCGTAATTCTTCTATCTATACATCCATCACTTTGTTCGTTTTTTGACTTGTCTAATGCATAATTTCTTTCTCTAATTTAGTGCAATCAACAAAAAGCTGGTTGAGAATGCGGATACTATGTTTTGTACTTTATCTTCAACTTTGTGATGTATCAACAATCACAATTCCCAGATAAAGTATGTCTTTGTTAAAGTTTTTTCGTTGTGTTTGTTGCATTCTTCTTTGTGGTCAAATAACAATTTTGGTTTTAATTTGCGTCTAGATACCATGGAATGACATAACTCCTCTTACCGAAAAGATGTTGAACGGGATTGCTATTACATGGGCTACAAGATTTTCAAGTACTTATATGAAGCATTTGAAGAACTAATATTGGTTAGTTGCTCATAATATTTTCACTCATTTATTTAAGATGGACATTTTTCTCATAGGTTCACATTGTTTCTCATGGTCGATGATACCAATAGTCACACTTTGACATGGTATATGGAATAACGATACGTATACTTTTACACTTACATGGGTTTAATATTTTTTTAGTATTGTCCAATTTTGTTTTCTACATGAGTTGACTTATATTTTTGGGTCTACTAAGACTATGATCTCCTTAATTTTTTTGTTGGGATACAACATAAAACATATTTTTGTATTCATATAAATCGTAGGAACTTATTTAGACAGCTTCACAATGAAATTGATTGTTATACTTGTCATGTTCCAGGGATGTGATGCATCAGTTTGATGGATTTTTGGAGTGCAGAAATTTGATCCTACAGTTACTACTCGAGATTTCTGTATTGTTCTACCAAGCACTCAAACTTCATTTTTAGGCATTTGATACCAACCATTTTGTAAACACTCAAATTAGCATTATATACATGATTGTAATGCATGTGTATTTGGATTTGGTTTTGGACATGGAGCTACTACTTTTGGGTTATTGATCGACTTGTGTTCTCTACCTTTAGATATATGCTATTGTTTTTTGTCTATTTATCATATGTTCTCCGGATATGGATTTCGTTTTATGTTTGTATGTTGAAATATACAGGATGAGTAAGATTATTATAAGCAGATTTTTTTGTATTAAAAACATCAATATTACCCGGTTCTTCAAAGAAAGTGGGTACTATGATGGGTGGTAGTATTGGCTCTTACTACCTTATTGTACCCGGTTTGTTAATAACAGCCGGGTAGCATTATTTAAATGGTACCCGGTCAAACAACCGGGTACCATTAAACATGAGAATAAACCCCCCATCTAATAGTACCAGGTTTGTCTACCGGGTACCATCCGATTATTTAACCGGGTAGTATTAATAATTCTGTAGTAGTGTATGCGGGGATTGATCTGGTGCATCTCATCTCGGTGCATTTCTTCCTAATGTGCATCCAAGGGTGGCAATCCTTTCTTACCCTTCTCACCGGACCCATATATATATATATATATATAGGCGAATGATCGTGTGAGAATATATATAATTAAGATTACTTAAAAAATGATGTTAATGCATATAAAAGTAGTAATTAATGAACTATATGTTTAAGATTATTATAATACCTTAATTTTTGTGAAGAATGATGCCAAAAACCATCAAAAAACGCTCAAAAATCGTCAAAAAAGTGCTTTTTTTTCTAGCATGAGTAATATTGTGTCAAAAAACAGCGCCTCCTTATGTTATTTATAGGTAAACCCTAGTAGGGCCTTTTATACGCGGTTTTTAATAAACAACCGCATATAAAAGGGTTACTTTTATACGCGGTTGTTTGTACTTTTATACGCGGTTGTGTATTAAAAACCGCGAATAAAGGTTACCTTTTATATGCGGTTGTTTATTAAAAACCGCGTACTAAAGGGTTACTTTTATATGCGGTTTGTCGCTAAAAACCGCGTGTAAATGTAACTTTTACACACGGTTTTATTAGCAATAACCGCGTACAAAAGTGACCATTTTGTACGGCGTTTTTAATAAACAACCGCGTATAAAAGGTAACTTTTATACGCGGTTTTATCGATGCAACCGTTTGTAATTGTCGAGTACCATTTTTACACGGTTTTTAATCTAGAACCGTGTATGAAACCATATTTTTAGCAACGGTTCAAATTGAACCGTGTAAAAAGGTTACAGATTCGTCCTATATATGCGGTTTTTGTAAAAACAACAAAAACCGTGTATAATTAGGCGCGTATAAAGGTCATATTTGTTGAGGTTAACATGAGAAGCGTGAGAAGTAGATATGAACCGTTGATCACTTTTAATCTCATGCCCTCCCATGAATTACGCCTTAGAAGGGAATTAATCCGGTGCATCTTATCTCGATGCATCTCGTCCTAATGTGCATTCATTTCTCATCCAACGGATAATAATCATTTCTCATGTTTCTCACGTTAACCTCAACTTCTCACCGGAACCCAATCCTATATATATATATATATAGAGAGAGAGAGAGAGAAGAGTCATAGTGTCCTTTTAATTTGAAACTCACACAAAGGTTAAAAACTTTGCAACCTCAATCATCTCCATTGGTTTTCCATCCTACGGTCTATAACCATTAAACAAATTAGATATTAAACTTTAATTATAAATCTAATTATGAATTAACAAAATAGACGTTGAAGCGTAAATAGGTATAACAATAAAAAAAGGTGGTCTGGTTAATCATGTCAAGCGAGATTCATCAAAATCACTTCCTAAAAAATCTGCACGATTCAAATACGGTTGCTGATTTATCTCAATTAGAAGATTGAATCCGATTTGCAGGATATTCTTCAATGGAAGACGAAATTCCATGTTTCTTTCTTTCATCCATATTTCAGCCCCTTTTCGTCTGATGATTTCTATCTAACTACGGTTTTATTTCATTCAGTCTGAAAGAGAAGTGCAAGAATTATGTTGAAGTATTCGTTTTCCAGATTCAAGAACACCGCTTCTACGCCAATACTAATCAGCTTCGACGATGAAGATGTAGAAGCGACGACAGCAAGCACATACATTGACATCGACGATGCATAGACGAATACCGTTGGGAATGCGGGGATGAAGGAGAACAAAACGCCTCAGATAAAGCGACTGCACAGGTCAATGAACATATTCAGGGATAAGAACCAACGGATGAAGGTCAATATTCTTTAACCTTTTTTTACAAAACTTGAAAGATTTTTGATGGACCAATTTTTTGAGAATTGATACGCTCTGGGAAGACCAAAAAAAATAGGGCACATATTTTGAACCACCGATTTCTCAATATAGTGCTTGAAGTTTTTAATATACTAAAAAGTGTAAAGAAACATCACCGATTTCGAATACCCATTTCACCCACAAACGATTGATAACAAAAACTTTTATCACTTATCAATGTTCTATGTGATTCATATATCACAGAAGGAAAAATGATATATTAATTGAAGGGTATTCACCATGCGTGAATTTACCCAACTGCTACAAAGATGATTACTTTATCACATCCTAAAATTTGAGGTGAATTTAAAAATTAAAAATTCGGCAATATGACGTCTAAAAGTGGAGGAAACCAGTCCACCCTAAATGGGGGCCAAACAACCTGTATATTACGGATATGACGATCTAAACCAAGTGTAAGTCAACCCAACACGGGGAACATAGCATGACAATTACAATCCCAAATCAAATAAAGAATAAAATTCGACAACCTAATAATATAACTTGGTCGGGTGTCGCTATTCTTCCAAAATGTGTAATCTCTATACTTCAATGTATTGGTCCCTATATTTTCAAAAAGACCGCTCTCGACCCTAAGGCCATCCTCTCAATCCCGACGAGCCCCACCGCTAGAATGACCTGCCATACATGACCACCAAAGAACAAGCGTTAGGCTAAGGCCTAGTGAGAACAATTAAGCTGAATAATAAATATGTGATAAACTCGTTTGAATTCATACAGTCGGTCTAGTCGTGAGCTTAATCAAGACAATTCAAATAAACCATTAGTGATCATTATATAATACAAGTAACTCTAATCACATAGCGAGCTCAACTACTCCACGTCTATTGCTCGAAAACATCAAGTCAACCACTCCAGGTCTATTCTTGAGAGTTCCAAAACAGAGGAACTAATGCACAATGGAATTACACCTTACTGTCCATGGGACGTTGCCCGACCGTATAGGCCCACACCTTACTTACCATGGAGCCCGATGCCTATTCCGTACCAAAGTGGTGAACCTAATGTCTGGACGAGACATATGAACACCGTGCCTATGGATCCATTGCACTAATACTAAAATCAAACAAAACCAATCATGATAATAAACAAATGTACACTTTAGACTCAATGTCCAATTTCATTCTTAACAATTATTGCTTCAAAGACTTGACTCCCATTATTTGGTGGAAGACATTTAATATACAACCTACCGAATATTAACAAATGAGTGTTTATACAATAGTAATCACTATTCGTGAACTTTGACCCAAAAATGAGTAATTCAAGATGAAACCCTAATTTAGTTGAGGGAATATTAATCACTTAAGAAACAAGGGTAACTCAAATAATGCATTGTGAGTACATGAGAGAACATCTCACCATAGCAATCCATAATAGATATCATGTGTCTAATTACCAAACCCTAAAACGCCAAATGTTAGGTTTTAGGTTGAGATTTATCAAACCAACCATCACTTAGGTTAGAAAAATGTAGAACAACTAAGTACAAGGATGTAATCACAACAAAGTTAACTAAGAGTACAAACTCACCTTGTAAGGGTTATACAAAAACCTTAGATGATGATACTTGAGAGGGAAGGAAAAATGGCACTTGAACTTGGAGCACAAAACTCTTAATCACAACCACCAACCTAAATCAAACCCATAAATCATAAATGAGGTTCCCTTCTAGTAGCATTCAACGAGGAAAGATGAAAACCCTACCTTTTTTATCTTCAAAATCGCATTCAAAGAGCTCCCAAAAACACCAAATGACTAAAAAATGTTTTGGTGAGCATTTAAGGGCCTGGAGGCCGTCGGTGACATTGCCTCGCGATTATGACACTGTCATAATCGCCCGCTCCTAAGAACCCACGGTACATCTTCGTCGATAATGACATGCGAAAGTGACAAAATTTCACAATCGCTGGTCATAGTCGCCAAAACCACCACCCTTGCGGTACAATCCTCGCAAGACAGTCTCCTACTTGGAACTCTATCGGTCGCCTTCCAAGGAGACACCTTCAACATAACACAGTCTCCTACTTGGAACTCTATCGGTCGCCTCTTCTTGTCGGCATAACTTTTCTGCCGATCTTGAGCCGCCTTCAAATGCTCGCAAATACCTTTCCCTTTGTCCGCCCTCTCTTGCACAATCTCGGGTCCGACAAACTGCTTCTCTCCCACTTCAAGCCAACATACGAGAGTTCGGCATTTGCGACTATACAACGCCTCAAACGGTGCCATCCTAATACTCGAGTGGTAGCTATTGTTGTATGCGAACTCCACCAAGGGTAGGTGCGAGTCCCAACTACCCCCGAAGTCGATCACACAAGATCTCAACATGTCTTCAAGTGTCTGAATCGTCCTCTTGCTTTGGCCATCAGTTTAGGGATGGTAGGTCGTGCTCAACTTCATACGCGTACCCAATTCTTTTTGCAATAAGTCCCAAAAGTGTGAAATAAACCAACTATCGTGATCCGAGACAATAGATAGCGGTACTCCATGGCGAGATATCACTTCATCAATATACAACTTTGCTAGCTTGTCTATAGGTAAAGTCTCCCGCATGGCCAGGAAATGAGCACTCTTGGTCAAGCGGTCCACTATCACCCAAATGGTGTCGTGACCTCTCAAGCTTATGGCAATTTCGTCACGAAGTCCATAGTGATATGCTCCCATTTCCATTCCGGGATTTCCAAAGAATGTAAACTTCCATAAGGTCGTTGGTGCTTGGCATCCACTTGCAAGCAAGTCACACATCGCTCCACATAGCGCGCCACGTCAAGCTTCATAACTGGCCACCAATAGTGCAATTTCAAATCTCGATACATTTTCATGCTTCCCGGATGGATAGAATACTTTGACTTGTGGGAATCCTCAAGGAGTTCTCGATTGCCTCCGGTCTTAGGCACCCTCACTCGCCCGTTGAAAAGCTTTACTCCCCGACTATCTTCCGTCAAAAGTAAATGTTGCTTCATCATGACCTCTTCCTTGAGGTTCTCTTTTAGTAAGGCTTCGGTTTGTGACGCTTTGATTCGATCAATGAGTGTTGACGACAACTCGATTCGTGTGAAAGTAGCTTTTGAATTTCCCCCGTAGTCCTTTTGACTGAGAGCATTGGCGACGACGTTTGCCTTACCCGGATGGTAAAACAACTCGCAATCGTAATCCTTTAATAACTTCAACGACCTCCGTTGCCTCATATTTAGCCCATTTTGATCAAAGATATGCCTCAAACTCTTGTGGTATGTGTAGAGAGTACACTTCGTGCCGTAGAGGTAGTGTCGCCATAATTTTAAGGCAAACACTACCGCCACCAATTCCAAATCGTGGGTTGGGTAGTTGACTTCATGACCTTTGAGTTTCCTTGACGCATAAGCAATTACTTTACCCCTTTGCATTAGGACACAACCCAAAACCATCTTCGATGCATCGCTGTAAACTACAAAGTCTTCCGTCCCTTCAAGTAGAGATAAGATTGGAGCTTCGCAAAGCTTCTTTTGTAAAGTTCGGAACGCTTTTTCTTGATTCTCGGTCCAAATAAACTTCACGTTCTTTCGGGTTAGGGCCATCAATGAAGAAGCTATTTTGGAAAAGTCTTAGATGAATCTTCGGTAGTATCCCGCCAATCCTATAAAACTTCGTTTCTGACGGATTCTTGGGAGGTTCCTAATTCATCATCGCCTCAATCTTCGTGGGATCCACTTTCACTCCTTCCTTTGTCACCACATGGCCCAAAAACTGCACTTCTTAGTGCCAAAAGTCGCACTTAGAAAACTTTGTGTAAAGCTTTTCTCGCCTTAGCACTTCTAACATTTCTCGAAGATGAAGCTCATGATCCGCCTCGTCTTTGGAGTACACTAGGATGTCGTCGATGAACATAATTACCGACTTGTCAAGGAATGGTCGGCACACTCGGTTCATCAAGTCCATGAATATAGCCGGTGCGTTGGTTAGACCGAACGACATTACTAGGAACTCGTAATGACCGTAACGCGTCCTAAACGCCGTCTTCGGAATGTCGCCCTTCGTCACCTTCACTTAATGATATCGCGATCGGAGGTCGATCTTCGAGAAGCAACCCGCACCTTGTAGTTGATCAAATAAATAGTCGATTCTCGGAAGCGGATACTTGTTCTTCACAGTCACCTTGTTCAGTTCTCTGTAGTCGATACACATTCTCATTGAGCCATCTTTCTTCTTGACGAACAAGACTGGAGCTCCCCAAGGCGACGAGCTTCGTCGTATGAAACCCTTATCAAGAAGGTCTTGGAGTTGAGTCATCATTTCTTGCATCTCGGTGGGAGCCAACCGGTAGGGAGCTCGGGAAATCGGAGCCGCTCCCGGAATGAGATCAATCCGGAATTCCACTAGGTGATCGGGTGGCAAACCGGGTAAGTCTTTCGGGAACACATCGAAAAACTCTCGCACCACCCTAACATCTTCTAGCTTCCTCTTCTCGAGTTTGGTGTCGATTGCATATGCCAAGAAGGATGATCATCCTTTCGTCAAACATTTCTGTGCTTTGATCATAGAGATAATCGCCAACTCACCCTTCCTTCTTTCACCATAGATTATGGTCTCCTCTCCATCCGCAACGGGTAGTCGGATTATCTTCTTGGAACATACAATCTCAACTTGGTTCTCCGATAACCAATCCATCCCCACTACCACATCAAATCCACCAATTTGCGTAGGCATCAAGTTTATGGGGAATTTCTTCCCTTCAAACTCAAGAGTGCAATCCCTCAAGATATCCCAAATCATTACTTGACCACCATTAGCTATTTCTACCACTATGGCGTCCTCTAAACTACTCATAGGCAAGGCAAACTTTTGGCAAAACACATCGGATATGAATGAGAAACTAGCACCCGAATCGAATAATACACGTGTAGGCACGTAGTTTAGGAGAAATGTACCTGACATTACATCAGTAGAGGCCTTGGCTTCCTCCGCAGTCATTTGAAAAGCTCTTCCAGCCGCTCTCGGAGGATCTATCTTCTTTCCGCCGGTTCCGCCGGGCTTCAACTTCGGGCATTCTTCTCTAACAGGCCACAACTCTTTGCAATCGAAACACATTCGCCCCTTGATGGGACAATCTTTATAGGCATGACCGGGCTTCCTGCATTTGAAACAAGCTCTGGGGACAAAGTTGCACGGGTCGAAATGCTTGCTTCAGCATTTGGAACACCACCTAGCATCGCGCCTGGAATTGGTTCTCCTTTGGTAGTTGTTGTTGAACGGTCTTGGTTTCTTGGAGGCCATGGAATTCCCCTCCCATTTCCTCTTCTCGACCAGACGAGAACCTTCTTCTTTGCCCCGGTTGTAGGCGTCTTCCATCAACTGTGCTTTCTCAATCGCCTCTCGAAAAGTAGAGGCTTTCGACACTATGACCATCGACATCATGTCGGATGGAAGGCCCTTTATGTAGGCTTTGATCTTCTCTTTCTCTGTCGGGACCAAGTGTCCCACCAATCCCAGTTTGTCCATGAAAAGTCGATTGTACTCTTTCATGGTCAGATTCCCCTTCTTTAAGTTCTGGAACTCTTTCGTAATCCAGTCCATCGATCTCTCGTTACAATATTCCTCTAGCAATTTCTCTTTGAACGTTGCCCAAGTCAGCTTGTCCAAGACAGTCGCCTCGATGGAAGCGGAATATACATTCCACCAAGTGAGGGTCGCGCCTCTCAACATTTGTGAGCCAAAGATTGCCTTTTATCCTTCTCCACACTCACTCGATTGGAAAGCATGTTCCATATCCCAAATCCAACTCACACAAACTATCGGATCATCCGTACCCTTAAATTCTAGCGGTCGGCAACCAAGAAAGACTTTGAATGTGCAAGTCTTCGTTGCTTACCTTGCTCCCGGGGTTGCGGTCTCATCAGTGGGAATTTCATGCCCGGTACCCCCGGATCCCGCCACGATTATGTTCTCGTCAACCGTTTCAGTTCTACGGTTGTTGGTGTCTCGGTCCTCCAAGAGTTTTAAGAACATTTCTTGCTGTTGCGCCATGGCTTTGTTCATTACCAGCATCATGCGGTCCATCATCATTGTCTCTGTTGACACTTCTTCCATAATAGGCTCTTTCGTTTCCATATTGCATCAGGAAATGTACTTGGGTCCCCCGCCCAACACGTTCACCAGACGAGAGGGTTCATCCGCCACAGTCACCCGCTGATGGTCAGCTGTGGATGTCGTGGCCTCTTGACCTTCCGGCCAATTTCTAGTATTAACAATGAGCCTGTCACACACATACATGAAATAGAATAAGAGATAGGCTACAAGAATAACACAAGGAAACGTACTACTACACTTATCAATTATTATAACAACACTAGATCAATTATGCTCACGTAAAACATCTTCATAATAACGTTAGCTAAGTGAAATTATGAACACATGGTACGTAAGAGTTCTCGTTACCATCACTACAACTTTTAATTTGTGTAAGTTCCGTTGACTCTTAGACCATCCTATCTTAAGAGTTTTACCCCATCTCACAAGTCATAGCTTAATAATCTCATATTAAGTCTAGGCATCTTACATTCATACCTAGTTCACTTAAACTAACGCTCTGATACCAACTTGTAACATCCTAAAATTTGAGGTGAATTTAGAAATTGAAAATTCGGCAATATGACATCTAAAAGTGGAGGAAACCAATCCACCCTAAATGGGGGCCAAACAACCTATATATTACGGATATGAAGATCTAAACCAAGTGTAAGTCAACCCAACACGGGGAACAAAGTATTACAATTACAATCCCAACTCAAATAAAGAATAAAATTCGACAACCTAATAATCTAACTTGGTCAAGTAAGATTAAGGTCGGGTGTCACTATTCTTCCAAAATGTGTAATCTCTATACTTCAATGTATTGGTCACTATATCTTCAAAAAGACCGCTCTCGACCCCAAGGCTGTCCTCTCAATCCCGACGAGCCCCACCGCTAGAATGACCTGCCATACATGACTACCAAAGAACAAGCGTTAGGCTAAGGCCTAGTGAGAACAATTAAGCTGAATAATAAATAAGTGATAAACCCATTTGAAGTCATACAACCGGTCTAGTCGTGAGCTGAATCAAGATAATTCAAATAAACCATTAGTGATCATTATATAATACAAGTAACTCTAATCACATAGCGAGCTCAACTACTCCAAGTCTATTACTCAAAAATATCAAGTCAACCACTCCAGGTCTATTCTTGAGACTTCCAAAACAGGGGAACTCATGCACAA
The DNA here is from genome assembly GCA_954870635.1 of Arctium minus. Lineage (NCBI taxonomy): Eukaryota > Viridiplantae > Streptophyta > Magnoliopsida > Asterales > Asteraceae > Arctium > Arctium minus. The sequence goes on along the minus strand of OX941092.1, from coordinate 75,206,494 downwards.
TGAAATTACACCTTACTGTCCATGGGACGCTGCCCAACCGTATAGGCCCACACCTTACTTACCATGGAGCCCGATGCCTATTCTGTGCCAAAGTGGTGAACCTAATGTCCAGATGAGACATAGGAACATCGTGCCTATGGATCCATTGCACTAAATACTAAAATCAAACAAAACCAATCATGATAATAAACAAACGTACACTTTAAACTCAATGACCAATTTCATTCTTAACAATTCTTGCTTCAAAGACTTGACTCCCATTATTTGGTGGAAGACAGTTAATATCCAACCTACCAAATATTAACAAATGAGTGTTTATACAATAGTAATCACTATTCATGAACTTTGACCCAAAAATGAGTAATTCAAGATGAAACCCTAATTTAGTTGAGGGAATATTAATCACTTAAGAAACAAGGGTAACTCAAATAATGCATTGTGAGTACATGAGGGAACATCTCACCATAGCAATCCATAATAGATATCATGTTTCTAATTACCAAACCCTAAAACCCCAAATGTTAGGTTTTGGGTTGAGATTTATCAAACCAACCATCACTTAGGTTAGAAAATTGTTAAACAACTAAGTATAAGGTTGTAAACACAAAAAAGTTAACTAAGAGTACAAACTCACCTTGTAAGGGTTATACACAAACCCTAGATGATGATACTTGAGAGGGAAGGAGAAATGACACTTGAACTTGGAGCACAAAACTCTTAATCACAACCACCAACCTAAATCAAACCTATAAATCACAAATGAGGATCCCTTCTAGTAGCATTCAATGAGGAAAGATGAAAACCCTACCTTTTTTATCTTCAAAATCGCATTCAAAGAGCTCCCAAAAACACCAAATGACTAAAAAATGTGTCGGTGAGCATTTAAGGGCCTGGAGGCCGTCGGCGACATTGCCTCGCGATTATGACACTGTCATAATCGCTTGGTCACAATCGCCCGCTCCTAAGAACCCACGGTACATCTTCGGCGATAATGACATGCGAAAGTGACAAAATTTCACAATCGCTGGTCATAGTCGCCAAAACCACCACCCTTGCGGTACAATCCTCGCAAGAGTGACCCCTGTCACAATCGTGGGCACTGTCGCCCCATGCATGTTGTGGCCCGTTTTCACCCTATTTCGACCCGAAGAACACACGCTTCTAAAACTAGGTTCGATAACGAGATTTATGATCAGATTTAAGACATACCGAAATCACGAGTGTTACAAAAAATAACCACATCCATCATAACAGGAGTTGAGTTAATGATGTAGGATCTCACAATGGAAGAAAAGCATACAGTGATAGCTGAAGTTACAGGTAAGGACAAAACTTTAAATTCCTGTACATAATTGTTTGCTATTAATTCATGTCATATTATATTACTGCAAATCCGAGGAGGAACAAACAATTGAGGGTACACTTTCATGCTGAACAAGAAATTGAAGGAAATGACCACTGTGATGGTTGAAATGACAAAATAAATATATACGATTTTATATTCTAACCCAACCCGTTCTTGGGTTGAACCATGATTACAAGGGGAAAAAAGATAAACAAAAGAATGTCAAAGTAGAATTTGATGAAAAAAAGAAAAGGAGCAGGTAGGCCCATATTAAATTAATATTAAAAATACAACTGTTATGCATGTACAATATCTGATAATAAAGATTTTTGTGTGAAGCACTCTTGCAAGATGATGAAGACTTCATAAAACAACCTACCATCAATATTGGAAGTTCATCACAGTGCACTATGAGTGTCACACGATCTAGGCAAGTGCAAGAGGATGCATTTAATCAAAGTGGAGTTCGATAAAGGAAAGGTAAAGCTATTGCATTAGAAAGCAAAGAAGATACAAAGAATCAAGGCACACACACCAATATAAAAACATTTCATCATTTTATTGACATTAAAGTGTACTAATATATGGACATACGTCCATACAGCTGATATGGAAGGAAAGAACATAAAGAGAAAGGAGCATGTGAATAAGATAAAGGAAGAGACTGAGGAAAAAAAGGAAAACCAACATTAGTCAATCCGGTGGATCCAACAACAAGCATCCCAAGTCTTCCAACCTTCAAACCTGCACCTCTCCTAGAACTCTTTATGAAACAATAATAGGTTTAACTGATAACCAAAAGAAGGCTGTGAAAGATATTGGATTGAGTTTACTAGTTGAAATGACAAGTGACGGTGTACCATCAAAATTAGGGTTCTTTGTTTTACACAGACTAGAAACGAGGAAGATGATTCTAGAATTACCCAGTGGTAGTGTAGCGATAGGTGTTGAATCAATTCATGATCTTTTAGGACTTCCAACTGGAGGTATTAACTTGATAGAATCTGACGATGTGGCTTATGGGAAAAACTTGGCAAAAGAGTGGAGAAAACAGTTCCACAAGTCTCACATTAGGCCATTGGACGTCATGAGACTGATCTTGCAGACAGATGACTCGGGGTTTATGTTCAAAATTAATTTCATGGTACTTTGTTAACTTGATGGCAGATTGTAATAGCATGGGCAGTTGCAACCTTGGTTTCCTTTCGAAACTCAAAGGTGATGATATGTTGTTCAAGATCGACTCGTGCATATACATTTACGAGAAACTAAGGATTAACAAACAAAGATGGAGGAGAGACAATGATTTATGCTTCTACACGAGCCCACTGACCTATCTCACTATAAGTTGCTTCACTGTTACCAAATTAGAATTTGATTTTGATTAATTACAGGTTGATGATTTGGGTTTCTTTACATGCATGGAAATTTCCAACTGTTTTATATAAGTTACCATACATATTCATTAAGTAAATTGGTAAAGAAAATAAATAAATTATCAATGGCATGTTGATTTTGGTTTTTGGGATTGGACTCTTAGTAAATTATTAGCATATTAGCATATAATCTGGTTTGTGGGTATGATTCTGAATTAGATGCATTACATGCATCCCATAATGGACTACCACCTGATTAACCATTCATTAAAGGACTAAAATGTGAATGTGTTGATGAACGTTATTTCATGTCATGCATGGCAGATTTTAATTGCAATCTAAATTACCATACATTACATGAAAAAAAATGCATATGTATGAAATTATAAAATGAATAGAAAAATACAACTAGTGTCATTACTATTGTAATTCCAATATCGATCTAATATATGTGAGAGAAAGTAGAGAGAGAAAGTGTATATTCAAGAATGCGCTTCTGTACATTACAAGACAAGGCACAAGGGACTTAAATACCCTTAGCCAATACAAGATAGAATAGCGCTAAGTACACAGTATTAGCTACAAGGTTATAAATACAATGATTACTATAAAATCTGACTTAACAATCTCCCCCTTAGTAATCATTGGCGCTCCGGTCTTCAATGTAGGCTGTTACACCCATCTTCGAACTCAAAACATACCTTCTAAGCGTCTTAGCGTAGCTTCTTGACTAAATTTTTTTTCTTCTCAACATCTTTCAGTCTATGTTGTCTTTGCTGCCTTGACAAGACTGGACCAATTTGTAATAAACTTGGAGGAACAATCGGTTCAGGAACAGGAACATCAGCTTGTGCTCTAGACGACGCACCTCTTTCAAATGTACTCGAAGGAGCTGTGGTGGTCGGAGCTGGAATAGCAGAAGGACTAGTATAGCTGAAGAAATAGAATCTTGAGCAGATAAACTTTGAACTCTTTGTCTCTTTAACTTCTCCCCCTCATGACCTTGATGATCTGAATCATCTTGGTCATGTCTACGCTGGAGAAGAGACAACTTCAGATCTGCAAGACTGAGTCGAAGAAGCTAGCAAGAAATCTATAGGAGGCGCAAATCTGACTTGAGACTTGAAATGATTCACCTATTGAGCTCTTTTACCCCCCTACACAAATGCACTGTCCACTGTATTCACTTTATGTACTCCCCCTCGAAATGAGATATGATCAGATGTTCTTTCAAAATTTTCTCCTTATTCACTCCCCCTCGAAATATGTACAGACCCACTTACACAAATATGAGAACACAAGAATCGAAACATCAATCGTAGAAAGAAAAATATACTGAATATGTATTTTGAAACAACTAAATATATAAAATTTTTAAACACTATACAAATTAAATTCTATTCATTAAAATATCACAGATTAATCAATCAATTGAAATCAAGTGTGTGTTTTTGGATACAAATACAAGTTTTATTGCATATCAAGTTAATACATGTTCAGTTTCAAAAACTTTCATTAATCTATTCAGTGTGCTAGCATGCGAACTTTGATTAGCTTCAAGTAAATGTAATTCTAAAAATATAATAGAGAACTTTGCCTTTACTCACACTAAGCTGTCAAGAATTAAGACTTTCACAAATTTATAGGTTTATCTCAACTTAAAAAATATCACCAAGTATCATGAGATGTGTGCTCATTGGCATCTTTCTATAATATGTGCACATTGGCATCTTCACATTATTGTGCGTTTTGGAATCTTTTAATTTTGTGCACATTGGCATCTTTTAATCAAGAAGTTTTGTAAGTAAAAAATATATCGTAAACGTAACTTTCTATCTGATCCTATTGCAGGATTTGGGTCAGCCGCTCCCAGACCAGTTGGCCTTAGGGGACTAGGTGTCAAGCACCCCTTGGAACTTACTCTCCCATATCAGCAAGGCTACATCGACACATCTTAAACCCATTTATACCAGTAGAACATGACTTTCGATCTGATTCTATAGAAGGATTTGGGTTCGATCACTCCCAGACCAATTGACCTTAGGGGACCAGATGACTAGCATCCCACGAAACTTAATTTCCCAAACCAGAAAGGTCAAGGTACAAACTATTAAACTTAACAATTTCTGTATTTTATATATTTAAATTTCATCTCAATCACTTGGTTTTACATGTAAGTGCTTAGCCTATATTTTCATTACGATCCATAATTCTGACTTTTTAGGTTTTCTAAGCATTGTAAACTATACATATTCCGAATGACACAACTTTAAAGCATTCTCAAAAATTTCAAACATGTTTTGCTAACCTTTCGATTTTTGTAAGACTTGAAATTTGAACATATAAAACTTAGATATAAACAAAGCAACTTGAAAATTTATCCTAGACACACATTTTATTCAAAAGAAAGAAAAATTGTAAAAATTTTACTTTATAGAATAAAATTTGTGTAGGTTTAAACTTTTAAATTCAACATGCCGAGTTTTGAAAGCAGAAAATTAAATCGTTTTTCATCTAAGGCTTTTGTAAAAATATCGGCAAGTTGATATTCAGTTGGAACAAAATAGAATTCAATAGTACCTTCTTCCACATGATGTTTAATGAAGTGGTACCTCATATCAATGTGTTTGGTTTGCACTTATTCAGGTTCTGATCGAACTAGCTCAGATTCTTGAATAACTGGATGTAACTGGAACAACATCACTGTCAGAGATAGGTGCAACGGAATTTGAAGTAGATGCGCTCACAGTTTCTCATATGTCCAGAAGCTAAACACATTGAAGGGCGAGTCCTGAGCTGCTTTACTCAGAAGTCATTAACATTTGAAGGACGAGTCCTAAACAAATATGTTTAGAAGTCGAAGTTCTGATTTCCCTTTAAGTTTTGGATGCCTGCAACACATATTTAGCTTTTGGAATCTACTGAAATTTGGATCCAGGTTTGTTAGTTGCATTTCTAAAACGAGAAAATTTGTTAGATTTGACAAACAAAGCATGAGTAAAATTATCAGAGGAATGAACATAATCATCAGTAGAGGACGAAGCATAATCATCTGAACTAAAACCAGAGGAAGAATATGAGACATCTTTTGCAATTTGAATCATTTGCTTTATTGAATATTTTGTGATTTTATTACAAACAACAAATGAATCACTACTACAAATTTTGTCTACATATCGATCCTCAACAGTCGCAGATTCATCAGATTTCTGCTTGACCCTCCATATCTGCCTTGTAGAAGTCCTCAAACCTATCTGAAACATTAGAATCAAAAGAATTAGAATTTTCAGAAATGACATTAGCTTGCTTCTTTGACTTCCTTGACCTTCTTTTTTTACGTTTTGGTTTATAATACACATCATTTAGCGTAAAAGAGTCATCACTAATTTTCGATTCAATATTTGAATTTGAAGAAGAGATTTTATCTAAGAAACCAAACTGATCATTCATCGTTTTTGAACTATCCTCGGAGTCATAATTTTCAGAAAAACACAAGTCTGGAGAAGATTTGCGCGACTCATTAGTGGCGCAAAACTGGTTTTGCGCTACCAAAGAGGATGGCGCAAACAGTCAGTTTGCGCTACCAATGGGTGGCGCAATTCTGCAAAATTTGGAACTTCTTGCGTATTTTCCTTAGAATCAGTAGAAAATCCAGAATTAATTTTGTCATCAAAATCTTGTTTTTGAGAAATTAAATTTTCTTCAAAACTTGATTTCATAATAAAAAGAAGTAAATCGTTTTCAAATTTGTTTTGAAGACTTTGTTCTTCCATTTTAACTTCAAGATCAACGATTTTGCCCTCTAACACTAATGGGGGAATATATCTCTTAGTATCATAAGAAACCGAAGATATATTTTCCTTATTAGCGTTAATGGCATATATATCGAAATAATCGTTTGGTAATGAAGATTTAATGGAAGACTTGACATTTAAAACATTTTTAGATCTTCTAGACTTCTTTGATTTTTCAGGAAAATATTTTGCATTTTCGCGAGTATAAACAAACGGAAGTTCCATTTTAGTGTTATTCATTCTTTTCTCATTTTCAATTTCTAAAACTTGCTTTTCATTCTGAATTGAGGAGCATATTTTGCAAGATTTAGATAATCAAATTCATATAAAGTGGGGGCTTTCGTTTTAGCATTGTTTAAACACTGAGGATTTTCAAATCCAAGTCCCCATCTTTTCCTTTATAGACTTATAACTCCGTGGTTTGTTCAAATAAATGGTTTGTTCAGTTTGATCCCGTAGATATAATTTTTCTTCCAACTCATTTATTTTATCCGAAAAATTATCTTTTAATTTGGTCATTTTCGTCAAAGAATCAAGATAAGTCATATTTGAAATTTCTAAGTCATCCAATTTCTTTTGAAATTTCTCTTTTGTATCTGTCAAAATAAATTTTTTATCTTTCAAAGAAATTTGCAATTTTTCAATCAAGATAGATTTTTCTTGATTAATATTGTTAATCAATATTACATTACAAGATCAAGATCATTACATTACAAGATCAAAAAAGGGGGAGAATCTAAAGCTTGAAGAAATGTTCAGTCCATTACATTACAAGATCAAGAACTGCAAGATCAAAGTATTCTGAAGACATGTTGATTTCAGATAAATTTTCTTTGAAGATACTTTGCTAAAGCATTCTGAGCTAGAGAAAGAGATTGCATCTTCTGTGCTGAAAGAGAAGATCGAATTGCCAAATCATTTTCGAAATGATCTTGATCCAAAGGGGGAGATTGTTAAGACACAGTCTCATTAGATTCAAGATCATCCAAAACGAAGATCGCAATCTGAAGTTAATGCTGAAAGTTACTCTCAACCATAGTCTAGGGTCTATTCTGTAATAAAGTCAAAGTTGTTTTTAATATCTAGATATTTATTATTTAGATATTATGTTTTTAGTTATAATATTAGTTTATATTAGTTTTGATAATATCTTTATCAGATATTATCTCTCTCTGTATTATCGATCACAGATCACAAACAATACACACACACAAAGGTGTAAAGAGAGAAAAACAAACAGAGAACTCAATCTCAAGAAATCAACCGTGTAATCATCGTTTGTTATCGAAACAGGTTGGTTTATTATCTATTGTTTGTTGTTTTGATTATCTGGTAACGATCACGGACTCACAATTGGTATCAGAGCTGATCCAGATCAAATCAAAATTTTTAACTCTCTGTGTTCTTCATTTTTTGAAGAACACTGATCAATCATCAAAATCTTGATTTTGCGGTTATTTTCGAAATCAAAAGGTTGTGTATTGTTGTTGTTGGTAAGGAGAACATTCTGTCAAAGTTTGGTGTGGTAAATCGATCTCTAGTTGGGTTAATTTTAGAGTTGCAGGTTGTTTAATCGGAGAAGACGACGTATCGGTCTTAAGCGTACCGGTCTAACCTTAGTTTTTACATTCCACCGGTCGAAGATTATTTTTTTATCGGTCGAATCTCACAAACTTTTGGTATCGGTCAAACACTCTCCGGTCAAATCCCACTTTGTACCGGTCGAATTTTTTTTATCCGGTCGAATATAACTTTTCCAAATCACTTCCCCGGTCGAATAAAACTTTTCCACCTCACTTCCCCGGTCCAACCACAATTTTTGACATCATCCGGTCAAACCACAACTTTTCTAAAACACACATCCGGTCTTCCACTTCTTTCGGTCTTCACTCCTCCGGTCAAACCATTTAAAAATCATTTGGTATTGGTCAAACATTTCTCTCGGTCAACTACTATTTGTTGACTTCCAAATCTCACTTTCACGTGACCACCTTTTCTTACATTTAAACTCTCAATTTTTGTTTCGGTCCACTTGGTCAATATCACTTTAATTAATTGTTGAAATCTATTAATTGTTGAAATCCATCCAATTTCTTTTATTGGTCCAAGAAAAAGACTTCCAATCTTTGTACCGGTCAAGCATAAATCCAATCTTTTTACCGGTCAATCAGTTTAATCGGTCGAAAATTTTATCATTTACGTCTTACCGGTCGAACCTCACTTTGCGCAATCAACCTCTCGCGCAAACCTTCTCAAATCGCAAACTTTTTCCGGACTTCGAACTTTATTCAAAATGACATCCAGAGAAGCTCTTGCAATCGGAACTGACACCAAGCCACCAGTTCTATTTAGAGGAGAATACGAACAGTGGAAGGATCGGTTCCTGAACTTCATCGAAAGACAGGAATTGGGTGATTTCATCAAACAATCCTTAGAAGAAGGCCTAATGGAAACAAAATATAGGGAACCAGCAGCAGGTACTCAAGAAGTACGACATGCACTTTCTTATGGAGATCTAACAGGTGATGATAAGCTAAGAGCAAAAGGCGACATGTTAGCCAAGTCATACATACTACAAGGGATTACGAATGAAATCTATGTAAAGATTGACAGCTACAAGGCCTCAGGAAAACAAATGTGGGATCAACTAGAGAAAATGATGCTGGGTTCAAAGATTGGGAACCAACTGAAAATCTCTAACTGCCTGCACAGTTTTGAAGAATTCAAAGGCAGAACTGGAGAAACTCTAGAGGGAACATATGATAGGTTTGTGACTTTGCTAAACGAATTAAGCAAGAATAAGGTTAACAAATCTCAAATCGAGCTGAATATCAAATTCCTGAGTATTCTACAACCAGAATGGAAAAGTTTTGCCAGGCAGATGAGGCAGATAAAAGACCTGAATGAGATTCCACTTCACGAGGTGTATGAAACCCTCCGACAAAATGAAGATGAGGTGGATGAAATTCTAGCAGAAAAGAGAAAAGGAAAGACAGTTGAAGGCACAGTCGCTCTTGTTGTAAAGAAGAAAAAGAACAAGACGATTGTGTATGAATCAGAAGAAGCTGAAGCTGAGACCGTCTCTGACTCGGATGAAAATGAACAAATGCAGCAAGCAATGCAGTTTCTGACAAATGCATTTCAGAAAAAGTTCTACAGGAATCCAACGTCTAATAGTCAGAGGTACTCTTCTGGACCAAACAACTATGCTCACAAGGAAAGAATTGAAGGAAGCAGATATGAAGGAAATAAGTATGAAGGGAAGAGATTTGAGGGAAAGAGAACAGAGGAGAAGAAACCTGAAGATAGAAGATATCAGACTGAAGGAAAAAGGTTAGTGGAGAGGAATCCTGAAGAAAGGAAATTTAAAGCTGAAGGATCAAGTCAGCCAGGACCACCGATGTGCTACAACTGTGGCAAAATAGGTCACTTTGCCAAGGATTGCCGCAGATCAAAAGTCAGAAACTCCGATTACTACAAGAACAAGATGCTTCTTGCAAAGCAACAGGAGGCAGGCAAGGCACTGATGGCTGAAGATGAATACTGGCTGGATCAATCAGATGAAGAAGAAGAAGATGAAGAAAAGGATGAAGCCGTCAATATGTGCTTGATGGACAAAATCGAATCAGATGCTGAAGCTGATTCAGAAAATGAAGAAGAGGAGGTATGTGTTTTATCGTATAAAGATTTAATGAATAAAATGCATGTTATGGTTTTAAAACAAGAAGAGTTAGAATCTAATCTTAAGCGAGAAAATGGTGTTATAATTAACAAAAACCAATTGATACAGAAACTTAGCGATGAAATTGCTGAGAAGAAAGTATTAGTTGAGGTTTTACATACAAATGGTGACACCAACGCAAAAGAACAGACTATAATTCTAAAAGAGAATACTGAGCTCAAGTCTAAATTGACAAAAAGTGAGATTGATTTTTATAAGCTTTCTGATATGCATTCTTTATGTACTAAAGAAAACAAGACCTTAATTGCTAAATTAGACGCTTTGGAAAAGAAGCTATACTCATTAGGTCAAAGTGAGCAAACCATTCATCTTAACAAACCGAAAAAGAACAAAGAAAATTGGGGAATCGGTTATGTGAAACCTCAACGTCTTCAAAAGGGTATAAGAGAAGTGCCTGCACTCTATGACTATACCTCTATGCTAGTTTCTCACCGAATCTCCTCACTTAAAGTTTTTAATACTAAACTATCAGAAGAGGATGAAGCTAATGAATTTGAAAAACGGATGAAGTCAACTAAAGTTCACGCTCCATTTTATTATGCGAAGTTGAATAATAGTTATGACTATCCCAATGATGAAAAGAAATCTCTTTCAACTGACTACTTTCAAAGTTATTCTGAAAAAGAGATGGAGGCGAAGCCTGTCATAGGTAAAATTTATGTCCCTTCTCTCGTGTTAGAAAGTAAAATTTCTGAACTCGAGAACTCTTTATCAGATGAAAGACTTATGATTGAGATTCAACAAAAGGTTTTTTCAACTGTTATGAAAAATGTTGTTCTTTCAAAGGCTTCTACTTCTGATGACATGTTTGGTTCATCAAACGAAGAGTTTAATTTTCTTAATTCTGACGGTGGTTTAGATGGTTGTTTTGAACAAGTTGATTTTAATGTGAAACTTCCTAACCATGCATCTTTTGTTAAGAAAACTTCAAGAAAAACCAGTATGTCTGTGAACAGTGCAAAATCAACGAAAGTTGATTACTCAGTCTCTGTGAAAGCTAACAATGCTAAAGGTAAGAAAATATCTCAGCATTCACAGAAACCGAACACTACTGGTAATTCTGAGAAGAAGCACTCAGTTGTTGCTCAAAGGTCTAACTCACTAGTTTTACATGTTTCAGATATGAGCAAGCCAAGGCCTGAAGCCAATTCTCAATGGCAACCAAAAAGGAAGCTTGACAAGGCCATTTTATCGTTTAGTAGTGTTAATTGTAATAAGACTTCGCTTACTAAAGATGTTGTGATTGCTGATATTGCTGTTTTGCATCCAAAACTTGTTGTTTCTCGTAAACAATATACAATGAAGCAATTATTTCAGTTATCTTTATTTGCTGGAAAGTCCTCTATCTATAATAAACATGTTTCTATTACTTGTCAAGATTCTGGTGATTGGTTTGGAAATTACCATGTGCATACATCTCATATTAATTCTTCTCATGCATTTCAAAAGAAAAGAGGAACCAATTTGAAATGGTTACCAAAATCTTGTGCTAACACAACAGGACCCAAATTCCAGTGGGTACCTAAGGCTAAATCTGTGTTGCAGGCACACAAAGCTTAGAGAGAAAGCGACTTCTGATTATGTACAGATCAGGACTCGTTCTTCAATGACAAAATAGGTTTTTGGATAATGCAGTTCAAAACCCGGACATCAAAGAACATATGGTTCTTGAGTAAATCAGCTCAAGACCTGGAGTTCAATGTCAAAGAGGCTTCTAAGTAAATCAGCTTAGAACCCGTACTTCAACGAAGTTTGACTTCTAAACACAACAGTTTAGAACTCGCACTTCAACGATCAAAAGACCTTACTCCGTGCTGAACATGAAGATTGTACTCCGATACTCGAATGAGGAAATCAACCATCAAGGGGGAGTACATACTTTTCTGAAATTTTATGCATATCTTTTACAACTGATAAAGTTTCAAATGCATAATTTCAGGGGGAGTTAAAAAGGTGATGACTTCTGATCAATTCAGATCAGAACTCGTACTTTAAAAAAGTTTTACTGCTTTTTGTCTTTTCAATTTAAGTGAATAAATTTGCTTTGACTTTGACTTAAGACTTTTGCAGAAGTTTGAGAGAAGCTTAAAAGATCATATCTTTATGACTTTAAGCTTAGCTTCATGAGATGTAAGATCATACGTTCAGGTATTATCCTTTATCTTAATCTCATATATGTTTGAAAGAGGACAACTTTCAATCATAGAAAACATTGTTTTTAATGTTCAAACCACTTCCCGATTTTTTCAACAGATTTTATATTATGGAAGTGTGATTTTAAATGTTTTCAAAATCAATTTTGTGCTTTAACTGAAATAGTTAAACCAATCTGAGCATCACATGCATCATAGGAAAACAAAGAATCATTGTGCTAGGTATTAACACAACTTCTATGGAATCACCTTAACCAGTGATTTCTACCCAAGAAGTTAATCCTTAGTGATTGAGTGTGCAAATCGAAAAGAAATGAATGTGATTAGAGAAAGCAAAAAGTTTAAAAGAAAGAGCGTGTGAGAACATAGTTAAAAGAATATCACAACTCTGCACCAACTTTTTCTGAGCCGGGTAGCCACATTACTAGTGTTTCACAAATCTTTGGTGAACATTATTGAAACAGGCAACTAACCCATGCCAACTCTTGATCAAACCTCCCTATCTACTCATTTTCTACTCAATTAGAAAGTGTTTCACTTTCTAAGGGGACGCAACACATATGCTATCTGATTTTCACTTGGAAAATCTGGATATAGAAAAGAAGGAAGTCTGCCCCACCTTCGCACTTCACTCATGCACATTGAGTCTGTGTTTAACTTACTGTTGTCTCAGTAGTTTACACAAATTTTGAGCCAAATAAGCAATCATCAAGTGCTTAATTATTTCTAACACAAGCACGAACACACAAGGGATTAGTTTCTTTGTCATAACGTTTATAGAAATAACCTTTGTGGTGTTTCGATGATTAAATGGAAGCCCTGGGGGAGTCAACATCAAACAGCTCCTTTCCAATGTGTATTCGTTACACATAGTGACTTAGTGTTACTGACAGGCCTTCTAACTGATTCATTAGTTGATTCAGGTGTTACATGATTATTTTGTCTAGATTTGCAAAGATCAGGATGAATAACTATTGAATTGACGGATCAGAGACTCCAAGTGGTTGACATTTCTTACTCAAAGTTTTGATGAAGTCTTTGCACTTTTCATCAAAAAGGGGGAGAATATAAAGCTTGAAGAAATGTTCATTACAAGAAAGGCTAATCAAGAACTGCGAGATCAAAGTATTCTGAAGACATGATGATTTCAGATAAATTTTCTTTGAAGATACTTTGCTAAAGCATTCTGAGCTAGAGAAAGAGATTGCATCTTCTGTGCTGAAAGAGAAGATCGTATTGACAAATCATTTTCGTAATGATCTTGATCCAAAGGGGGAGATTGTTAAGACACAGTCTCATTGGATTCAAGATCATCCAATACGAAGATCGCAATCTGAAGTTAATGCTGAAAGTTACTCTCAACAATAGTCTAGGGTCTATTCTGTAATAAAGTCAAAGTTGTTTTTAATATCTAGATATTTATTATTTAGATATTATGTTTAGTTTAATATTAGTTTATATTAGTTTTTGATAATATCTTATACTGATATTATCTTTCTCTCTGTACATCGATCAAAGATCACACACAAAACACATAGTATAAGGTGTAATAAGAGAGAAAAACAAACAGAGAAACCATCTCAAGAAATCAACCGTGTAATCATCGTTTGTTATCGAAACAGGTTGGTTTATTATCTATTGTTTGTTGTTTTGATTATCTGGTAACGATCACGGACTCACAAATATGCTTTTCAGATAAATACTTTGATCGTAAGTCATGTAAGGCAGTGATAATGACGTTCATTTGTGATGAAATGAATTTGTAATCAAATTCTGAAGGTACCTCAGATTCATCAGTTGAAGAATCTTCATCATCATCATCATCGCTTTGATCAGCTCCTATGAAGCACATAGCAACAGTTTCCTCATTTTCAGCTTCGTTCTCGGAATGATGTAGCCAGTGCTCTTCTTCAGCTAGCAGAACGATTCCGTTCCCTCTCTTTTCGGCTAATTCCATCTTCTTCCGGTAATACGCCGAATCCCGAACCACCTTTACTCGACACTCCTTTGCGATGTGACCCGACTTTCCATAGTTGAAGCACGCAGTAGCTTTCTTAGGCTCGAGCACTTTGGCATGCTCGTACTTTTTAGACCCCAAAGTGAAGCGAAGGTTGTTGGAACCGAACGATGCTGGAACTTCTTGTTATAGTGCTGGGAGAGAAGAATCATCGCTTTCTCTAACGCCTCGCCATCGTCATCAGTGGCCCCGTCATAAGCATTCTCAGACAATGCTTGTTCAGCCAATTGGCTCGCAAGGAGTGCAATCGGGTCCACTGTCTTCGGCTTGTTCTTCTTATCAAGCTTGGCTTTCTTCTCCTTGACGATGCTCTCATCTGTCATCAAAATCTCATAAATCTCTTGGATTTGCATGGTAGAGACCCGGACATCATTCCTCAATCGGTGGCATGATTTGTTCCATTCCGGTTGAAAAGCGTTGAGGAACTTCAGATTAGCCTCTAACTCAGTCTTGGTCACTTTGATCTTGTGCAGATCGTTCAACACTTCCCAGAACCTGTCGAAGACAGTCTTCAGAGATTCACCATCCTTGGCTTTGAACTCCTCAAAGTTGTTCATGTAGCGCGTTTGCCGGAGTTGTGTTGCAACCGCTGATCCAAGCATAATCTTCTCTAACTATGTCCACATCAGCATTGGATTGTTCTTGTAACAATCAATCCGGTTGTAGATAGAATTTGGCAAGGCTAGGATCAGATTAGACTTTATATCACGATCGGCTTTATATCGCGAAGTCTCTTCGGCTGTGTACTCGTCGGTAGGCTTCAAAATCATAGCAACCGGTGTAGTTGCAGTCGCGGGAATCTCTTTCAAGGGCTTTTCGAAAGGTCCTTGAGTGAGTGACTTCATCATGTTTTCTCCGTTTGCTTGATGCTCGATGAAGTTAATGAACCGATTTTGCCATTGAGGGAACTCATTCTCATTGACCAAAACCGGAGGACGAGTGTCTGTTCCCAACGACATCATGATATCGTTCTTGTAAATCTGAGCTTGAAGAGAAAATTTTGAAATATCCATAAAATCAGTAAACTCAGAAAATGCTAAGTCTGGAAGCAGAGAAAGGCTGGCGCAAACTGGTTTTGCGCGAGAAGTATGTGGCGCAAACTAGAGATTTGCGCAAAGAACTAATGGCGTAAAATATACTTTTCGCGATAAGACTGAAGGCGAGAACTATCCTGAACTTGGTGAAAAACTGAAGAAGAATCCGGTGCAAAGAGAGATTTTCGCTAATAGTTGAGGCGCAAAAAGAACTTTGCGCAGAACACTGAATCTGAAAAGAACTACGATCCGATGAGACTGGCGCAAATCAAGATGAGATTGGCGCAAAATCGAGATCTGGCGAAAAACAATCAATTCGATCACAAAAACTTCTAATTCGATAACAAAATCGAATTTGATGAATTATGCCTACACAGATATGATCGAAAACTGATTTCTAACCACAATTAACAACCAATTCGAACAATTTTCCGCATAATTAAAATTTGACGAATCGAACAGTACGCTTTTCACAGAACGGTCCAAAATCACGAAATTCCTCAAATTAATCTTCAAACTCAGAAATTCTTGCAATTTGGTGTGAAACAAAGATGATCTAACAATGATTGCAAATCCAACAAACCAAACTACAAGAAAATTCGATCAAATTTCAGTAAAAATTTGTAAAAAATTCAGAAAATGAGATTTTCTTGATCAAGATCAAGAAAATCGACCAAAATTTCTGAATTAATAACAAATTCAGATTGAAAATTTGTTTCTCTCAAATCTCTCAGAAAAGATTAGGCTCTGATACCAATTGATAAACCAAGATCAATCTAATCTTTGTGAGAGAAAGTAGAGAGAGAAAGTGTATATTCAAGAATGCGCTTCTGTACATTACAAGACAAGGCACAAGGGACTTAAATACCCTTAGCCAATACAAGATAGAATAGCGCTAAGTACATAGTATTAGCTACAAGGTTATAAATAGAATGATTACTATAAAATATGACTTAACAACTATACTTTATTTTCATCTATCAAACTCTAATAAATTCCATATGCTATTGATTACTTAGAAACTTATTCACCATTCAACTTTAATTGCTTAACATTCACTTACCATTGGAATATGACTCTTAATATAATATGTGAAACTTTCAACGCAACTACTTTATGTGGAAGCCACCATAAGCAAGAAAGTTCATGTTGCCGAGAAGAAGCCATCATTGTCAGTATGGAATATTGGCCTCCTATATATGTAAACGAGAAACAACTGAGTTAGAGGATGACGATTTTGGTTTGTTGCCCGTAAAGGAAGAATAAAAGGTGAAAGCCACATATTGGAAAAGAGAAAGCGGTAAGGGACCAACTACACCACCAAATGACCTTAGAAAGAAAGTGAGTTGGTTTGTTAATGTGATTACTAAACATACATTTATGTAGATATTGATCAATTTTACAACTGCGTGAATACATGGACCTAATGGATCGTAAGATGAAGAACCTGATTGTCGCAAAAGACGAAGCAGAAAGGGTATTAGACACAACCATCACCAAGTTTCTAGGAGATGAATCGTTTGATATGTACAAAAGGGATTTAAATATGCTGTTCGCATCAAGCAAGTGTAAAACATCACACAAAAAAGAAGAAACTGATGGAAGAAATGATGATGTCCAATCATTGTCAATAGTTGTGGTAGATACAGAAGATGAAGCTTACCCACTCGATAAATGTTGGCATAGCCCTAGGTTTGTAGCTGAAGTGTTTCAGTCAATGAGTTCAGAAGTAGAGAAATCGTAACGAAAGAAGTCATTGTCAAAGCTACTATATAAGGAATCAACTGTGGACCACCCACTTTTGACTTGGGGATCAGCCCAGAAAAAACACCAAATCATTCACCGTTTTTAAAGCGAGAGGAGATAAGGATTGCATCAACCTTGAAGTCAAACAACGACCAGCGATCAAATGACAAAGGTAAGAAGGTAGTCTCATTCTCACCAACACCAATCACTTCCTATGATCCTGAACCTGAGAAAAAATTGATATGGGAGCACCGTCAAGAAATGAAATACGAGAACCCCGAAGAACGGTTAAGATGGGCGATCACCTACGCTCCCCATATGTTCATAAATGTGTAGATTTCCATGTAACGAATGAGGAAAAGCGAATACACGAATGGATGATGTCGGCATCCGGAGGCGATTAGTAAGTTAGACAAAACATACTATTCTATATTAATACAGTGTTAGGTTAAAAAAGTTATATTTGTCAATATAATATCAACAAAATTTTTAATTTTTGCAGTGATTACATATTCTGGAGCTTTAATGACTCAACGGTAACACGAGTTGGTATGGAAAGCTTAGCATCAAACACATTTGTTGATAGGACAGTAATAGATGCATAGGCATCTTTATTGAATTATAATGAAAGGTATAGGAATAGGGATTTGCCATGGAGATATTTCTTCAACACAACAATTGTGGTATGTTCCTAAATTACTTACTTCATACACATTATGCCTTATTATAAAAAAGCCTATTAACTTCGAAATTATAAATGTAGGGTGACATGCAATTAACCAAGCGGCCGTCCAACATAAACAAGATGTACGATTGGTTCAGACGGAACCTAGCAGCTTCAGCTATGCACAAAATGGAGGTCGTCCGCCTGAAGGATATAGAACAACTTAAACCCATTAAACAATTGCATAATATACTTGAACAATTATATAATACTTGACTCCAAATATTAACAACTGCATGATTTTATAGGCATTCTTTCCAATGATAAAGGATGGTCGTTATTATATGGTCGTATTCAACTTCAAAACCCCAGAAGTCGTTATAATTGACAACATGTACGACAAGCCAAGAGACGATGAATCAATGATGAAACGATCAAGGCCGTTCCTAGGGGTGTTCGAAGTGGTGCATTGCACGGGGCCTTCGAATCGTCGGGGGCCTCCAAATTATTTTATTTTTTTATAATAATTTAATACTATATAAGAAAGGAAATCCATTTCCCAACATAAGTTAGTAATGGCTCAGTTGGATAGCACTTCATGTTGTTTTGTAGTTGCCCAGGGTTCAATTCTTCCAATTTATTACCTATATTTTACTTATTTTTACTATTTCTTAGTTCTATTAAAGTCTCATGATTTAGTAATATTTTATAGGATAACTTAATTATAAATTAAATTTATTTGTATATTTCATAAACTTATAAGATAACCTAGTTATGTAAAATTTTTATTATCTTATTATTTCTTATTGATGGATTTATTTTTCATGATTTTTTCTTTAAATTAACTTTTAACAAGAAAAAATCATAAATTGCTTCTTTAGTTTTCTTTTTGTCGCGTCATCATAAAATTGTGATACTCATTAGGTTCTTTCATCTCTAAGGTACAAATTCCAGTCTCTATTTTTAATATATAAATTTCAATCTGTAAATAAAGTTTGATTATTTAATGATATTTAGCATTTTTTATGAGTGTTATCAACTATTTTTATATTATTCTTAAGCATGTTCAAAACTTTTGAAAGTTTATTTGCGATCGATTATGTTTCAAGAGAGATTAAATGTTTTTAAGTTTGATTTTGATCGAAAATGAGTTCCTAACAAATTTTGATTATAAAATCATAATATATGATTTTGCTTCTATAAATGTTAGAAAATATGTCTTTAAACAATAATAATACTTAGCTGTTTGTCCTTTTTTTTAATAAAAATGTATGCAGAGCTAGTGTTAGGTGTTAGGTTATCATTTGAGTATTAAACTATTTGTTTAATATACTATAAATTTTAGTTAGTATGTCAATACTTTTAATTTTGCTATTATTTAACTTTTTACTTTTATCACCAAATTAATCGTAAGACATATATAAGCATTAATTTAACGATATAAATGTCGATTTAATTTTTACTTGAATTTTGGTTATAATTATTTTATACTTTGATATATATTTTAAACTAAAAGAAATTATTTTTGAATTTAGTAATAAAAAATTAATAAATAATATAATTGGAAAAATATAGGGCCCATTTAGGTTTTTGCTCCGGGCTATAAAATGTCAACACTAGCTTTGGAAACGATATGGTCATGCAACTGATGTTCTGGTAATAATGAAAACAAAACTTGTTTGAATTTTCATCATTGTACATACTTAATATTAACAGTCATGAACTGCGTAGCAAATGTTGATGATAAAGCATTTAAACACGGTTGGTCACCCCGCTAGAGAAATCTTTGAAGGAGTAGGGCAAGAGCGGCTACAACTAGACTGGAAGGCCTATCACAACTACCAAGATAGCGGTGTGTTAGTTATGAGGCACATGGCGCATCGGGTTTGAAACTACAGAGTCGAAACAGGAAGCGCAATTGGTGGAGTTGAAAAAGAAATACGTATGGAAGATGTTAATGAGTAACTGCAACAAGGAGAAAGCCTTTGTTAACCGATGTAATATCCAGATTCGAAATTTTTATTAATTTTGGAAGTTGGGTGAAAAGTTAAGCAAGACCCAAAGTTTAAGAGGGTTATTTGAACTTGGTTATATATATAACCTAAAACCTCAGATATTGGTTTTCATATCACATACTGAAATTTTTAGAAGCGACGTAAGAGAAAGAGAGGAGAAGTGAAGGCAGAGAAAAAGTTGTGAAGGATCGATCAGTTTTTGTCAAATAGAGGTATGATTTTAGCTTAATACTTCTATCTGCATGTTATAGTCGGTAAATAGTCTTGTTATTCAAGCTTTTAACCGTATATTCAATCAATTTATAAGATTTGAAGTTTCTGAGTTCTTCTGTAAAAGTAACCGACTTAGTATGAACTCGACCGGTATAGGACCAGAACGATGATGTTTGACCGGTAGGTTGTAAGGAACGGTAAAGGTATCGGTCGACCGGTAAAGTGTAGTCGATCGATAAAGTTGTGGACCGGTATAACTCTTCGACCGGCATAGTAATCGACCGATAAAGTGTAATCGACCGAGACCAAGGTCGACCGGTATATTGCAACCGACCGGTATCGTACTCGACCGGTGTAGTGTGGTCGACCGGTATCATGCTCGACCGGTGTAGTGTAGTCGACCGATAATGTCGACCGATATAAGTAATGACCGATATAAGTGATGTTGATCAGAATGGTATCGACCGGGGTAGTAGCAGTATATTGTATTTATTTAGAGAAGGACAGAATGTTTGTCACCAGTTAGCTTATCTTTGTATTTTGATACCATCGTAGGTGGTGTTAATCGTTAGAAGACAGAGGTTAAGCAAGAAGAATATGAGGTGAGTCTTTCAAACTAAATCTTTTATGATTTTAGCAGTTATTTGATAAATGTGGGTTTTATATACTGTGCATTTATAGTATTAAAAGTTATGCAGAATTATTGCAAAAGATTGATTTAATCAGTTTGACATGTTTATGCTCAGTTTATATAAACTAGTTTTATATATAGTCTGGACTAGGTGTATGCATACATTTGAGTCAGAAGTCTGACCTAAGTCGGGAAGTGTGACCCGCCTGCTCGTACCGGGGAGTGTGACCCGTTTATGCCATTAGGGTGTGTCCCTAAAATAAGGAAGTGCGAGACAGACATACCGTCTTTGACGAAAATGTTGGTCAGTAGCTTAAGGTACGCTTGCGAAGCGTAAAAAGTGGTCAGTGATGGCCAGTAGATTGAGTTATGCCTGCGAAGCATAAAGTATTTTAACTTTTGATTAAAAGAGCAGGTTATGTTTTTGAGATATAAAGCTTTGTTTAAATGTTTTAATTAATATTTGAACTGTTGCAGTAGAGATTGGAGGGGACTCACTAGACCATTGGTCTAACCCTCGCTCTTTCAAAATGATAATTCTGTTTCAGGTTATCGCAAAATAGCAGGTACAAATAAGGGTAAGGAGAAGATGTAAACTATTTCCAGGAGCTAGAAGACTTCCTGCAATAGTTTACTTTTTGGACTCAGTTGTGTAATAAGAGATAGTTGTAAAACTTGTACTTTGAAATGTAAGCCCGGGGCAGTATTTAGACAGAAATGTTATTTTATTGTATGTATAAATGTTCAGGTTGTTACAATTGGTATCAGAGCATTAGTTTAAGGGATCTAGGTGTCCAGATGGGCCTAGACTTAAACTGAGAAAGTAGAAGCACAACTGAGTAGTAGGAAGACCGTAGGAAGATAACATTAAGGTAGTAAGGACTAGCATGTAAGGTAAATTTGGAATTTCATCTGGCCAGTGTAATTGTGAATTTACAAGTAAATGCTTGTGCTTAAACTGCCGTAATGTGTAGCATGTTAGATTGAATATCTTATGTTTCTTCTTATCAGAAGTATGTCTGAGCGAGTGACAAGGAGTAGGTCTATGCTGAATCCTGAAATTGAGCCAGATAATGAAGTCGTTGCCGAAGAGCGAATGACTGCTGTCAACCCGACTGCTATCCAAGGAAAGAGTCGCGGTCGACCTAGAGGTAAGACAGTTCAGAAAGCAACAACCCAGGCAAGGGTTTCTAATGTGGGAACTCGAGGCAGGAAGACGAGTCGTGTTATTCGTTAAGATGAAAGTGTAGAGGTAAGAGTTGAGCAAGAAACTTCTCATCAAGAAAGTTCGGCTTCTGTGAGGGGTCGAAAACAAACAAGAAACCGTGGTGGAGGTAGAACGCAAGGTTTTGTTACACAAGAAACCTTCACTACAGAAATGGGAAAATTACAAGAAACATTGAATGCTTTATTGGCTCAGCGTACTAATGAGGTTTCTTCAAGTAAAGAAAAGAGTGAAGATAAAGTAGTGACTGAGGTAGCAGAATCACCAGTAACTGGAGTGGGTAGTCACCCTCAGTCAAACCCCATTGTGTCAGTTAAAGCTATAGCTGGAAAAGGATGTAGTTTTAAGGAGTTTGCTGCTTGCAAGCCTCCTACTTATAAAGGGGAATGTGATCCCGTGATAGCGTTAAGATGGATAAAAGGTATGAAGCTAGCGTTTGATACTAGTAAGTGTGCAGAAGAAGATAAAGTAGTCTATGCTTTGTCAATGTTGAAAGATGAAGCGGTAATGTGGTGGGATGTGGAATCCGAAGGTCAAAGTTCGACTGTAGCTAAAGAAATGACTTGGGGTGAGTTTGTGAAAAGATTTAAAGCACAATTTTGCCCTTTGGCGGCCGTTAAAAAGTTGGAAGAAGTGTTTCTGAGTTTAAAGCAGAAAGGGATGTCAGTTCGAGAATATACCACAAAGTTTATTGAAAAGTCTCGATTTGCAGGAATTTATGTGCCTAATGAAGAAAGACGAGTAGAACGTTTCGTCTTTGGATTGAGAAGTGATATTCGAGAATTTGTCTCGAATAACGAACCGTCTACTTTTCAAGTGGCAGTAAATGCAGCTGAAATGAGAGAGAAAGAAAAGAATAGGCAAGCTACAGAAAGAAGTGGAGATAAAAGAAAATGGGAAGGAACAGTTCGTGACTCCAAACCGTTTAAGTCTGCAAAGTTTGATCATCGTTCTGTTAATAAGTTTGAAAGCAAGCCCTGTAACAAGTGTAACCGAAGGCATAAAGGAGAATGTAAGATTGATCAAGAGGGCTGTTATAAATGTGGGAAGATTGGGCATTTGGCTTGGGATTGCCAGAATTTAAGGTCTTGTTATCAGTGTGGATCTCCTGATCATATCAGGACCAATTGTCCACAGTTGAAAAAGGGATCGGTCGGAGGATATGTAGAAAAGGGAGGTGAGAAAAAGGTGGAGCCAGCTAAAGAAAGGGCTAGAGTTTTCAATATGTCAGCAGAAGAAGCGGCGGAGATACCTGATGTAGTGACAGGTACTTTCTTTATAGATTCAAATTATGCAAAAGTATTGTTTGATTCAGGCGTAAATCGTTCGTTTGTGTCTCCAAATTTTGTGCATAAATTGAATGAGAAACCCAAGAAGCTTAAGCATGAATTGAAAGTAGAAGTGGCCGATAATAGTCAAATCTTAGTGGAGGAAATGTATGATGGGTGTAGTATTGTCATCGATGGGCAGTCATTTCCACTTCGAATGTACCCGATGGGTATGGGAGAATTTGATGTTATTGTGGGAATGGACTGGTTGGCGTCTAATGATGCTCATATAGTTTGTAATAAGAAATTAATTCATATAGAGCAACCAAGTAAAGAAGAGATAGTAGTGTTTGGAGATCGGAGGGATAGAAAGTCATGCTTGATTTCTATGATTAAGGCTAAGAGGTGTTTAGTAAAAGGGTGTGTGGGGTTCTTAGCTTATGTAATAGATGCTAAGAAGGAAAAGAAGGGATTAAAGTCAGTTCTGGTAGTAAGTGAATATCCAGAAGTATTTCCGAAAGACTTAACCACTTTGCCTCCTGATCGGCAAGTGGAATTTCGTATTGATTTAGTACCCGGAGCAGCGCCGATTGCAAGAGCACCATATAGACTGGCACCGGCAGAGATGAAAGAAATGATGACTCAGCTGCAGGAGTTGTTAGACAAGGGGTTTATTCGCCCTAGTACATCGCCATGGGGAGCGCCAGTATTGTTTGTTAAGAAGAAAGACGAGTCTATGAGAATGTGCATAGACTACCGTGAGCTCAATAAGTTGACTGTCAAAAATAAGTATCCGCTTCTCAGGATTGACGATCTTTTTGATCAACTTCAAGGAGCGAGTTACTTTTCGAAAATATATCTAAGATCAGGGTATCACCAGTTGAAGGTGAGGGAGGAGGATGTATCTAAGACTGCATTTCGTAAGAGGTACGGACATTATGAGTTTCTAGTTATGCCAATTGGTCTGACCAATGCTCCAGCAACTTTCATGGATCTGATGAATAGAGTGTGTAGTCCGTTTTTAGATAAGTATGTCATAATCTTTATAGATGATATACTGATCTATTCACGTTCCAAAGAAGATCATGAAACTCATTTGAGAGCGATTTTAGAATTGTTTAAACGTGAGAAATTGTACGCCAAGTTCTCAAAATGTGAATTTTGGCTGAAAGAAGTTCAGTTTTTAGGTCATGTGGTGTCGAATGATGGGATTAAGGTTGATCCAGCTAAGATTGAAGCCATTAAAGGGTGGGAAGCACCGAAAACACCATCAGAAGTAAGAAGTTTTCTAGGATTGGCGGGTTATTATAGAAAGTTCATTCAGGACTTTTCAAGGATAGTACGCCATTAACAGCGTTGACTAGAAAGAATGTCAAGTTTGTTTGGGCGGAAGCTCAGATGGAAGCGTTCAGTAAATTGAAAGAGAGTCTAAGTAGTGCTCCTATCTTGGCTCTACCCAACGGAACGGAAGGATTCGTAATCTATAGCGATGCTTCAAAGTTGGGTCTGGGATGTGTGTTAATGCAAGAAGGCAAGGTAATTGCTTATGCATCTTGTCAGTTGAAAGAACATGAAAAGAATTATCCAACGCATGATTTAGAGTTGGAAGCGGTAGTCTTTGCTTTGAAAATTTGGAGGCATTACTTTTATGGGATCAAGTGTCAGATTTACACAGATCACAAGAGTCTTCAATATCTTTTCAATCAGAAGGAGCTTAATATGAGGCAGCGTAGGTGGATGAAGCTGTTAAGCGATTATGACTGTGATATTCTGTACCATCCAGGCAAGGCCAATGTGGTAGCAGATGCTCTAGGTCGTAAGGAGCATGGAGAAATAACAGAAGTTGTGGCATATCGAGTTGATGTTGTTTCTAATTTCTTAGAAGAAGTTATAAAGTATCAAGAAGAAGCAATGTCAAAGGAAAATTTGAAAAGTGAAAGAATAGTTGGAATTGTTAACTTGTTAGTAGTTGACAATCGAGGAGTAAAGTGCTTCAATAAGAGAGTATGGATTCCAAAAGCAGGAGAACTGCGGCAGAAAGTATTGGAAGAAGCGCATAAATCCCGTTACTTAGTACATCCGGGAACTAACAAGATGTATAGAGATTTGAAACAAAGCTATTGGTGGCCAGGTTTAAAGAAAGATATTGCTCACTTCGTTGAACGATGTCTGACATGTTTGAAAGTTAAAGCTGAGCATCAGAGACCTTATGGGGAGCTTCAATCGTTAGAAATTCCAGTTTGGAAGTGGGATGAGATTACAATGGATCTTGTTACTGGGTTACCACGATCACCTAAGGGGCATGATGCTATTTGGGTGATAGTGGATCGGCTTACAAAGTCAGCTCACTTTCTACCGATCAAGGAGACGTACTCACTAGAGAAATTGGCTCGATTGTATATCAACGAGATAATAATCAGACATGGAGTACCGTCGGAAATTGTGTCAGACAGAGATGCTCGTTTTACATCAGCTTTTTGGAGAAGTTTGCAAAGGGAATTAAGCTCTCAACTTAAGTTGAGTACGACTTATCATCCACAAACTGATGGCCAGAGTGAGAGAACTATTCAGACATTAGAAGATATGCTTCGTGCATGTGTTATTGATTTCAAAGGTTCATGGGAAATTCATTTACCTTTAATTGAATTTTCTTACAACAATAGTTATCATGCTAGCATACAAGCGGCCCCGTTTGAAGCTTTGTATGGTCGTAAATGTAGAACACCTTTATGTTGGAATGAGGTGGGTGAAAGACAGTTAGCGGGACCAGAAATTGTACAGGTGACAGCTGATAAAGTCGACCAGATTCGAGCAAGATTAAAGATTGCTCAAGATCGTCAGAAAATGTATGCTGATAAGCGAAGGAAACCGATCAAGTTTCAGATAGGAGACAAGGTAATGTTGAAAGTTTCGCCCTGGAAAGGGGTAGTCAGATTTGGAAAGAAAGGAAAGTTGAGACCAAGGTTTGTGGGACCATTTATCATCACGGGACGTGTTGGTGAAGTGGCTTACGAACTTGATCTACCAGAAAGTTTGCGTGGGATTCATCCCACATTTCATGTGTCAAACTTGAAGAAGTGTTTGGCAAAAGCAGATATAGTCGTTCCATTAGAAGATATTCAGATAGATGAAAAATTAAGTTATATTGAGGAGCCCGTAGCAATTTCGGACCTCAAAGTAAAGAAGTTGAGAAACAAAGAGATCCGCTTAGTGAAAGTCCAGTGGAAATTTCACAAAGGACAAGAGTCAACATGGGAAGTAGAAGCGGACATGAAATCTCAGTATCCCCATTTGTTTACCGATAGAATTCCGAGGACAGAATTCTCTTAAGGGGGGAAGATTGTAATATCCAGATTCGAAATTTTTATTAATTTTGGAAGTTGGGTGAAAAGTTAAGCGAGACCCAAAGTTTAAGGGGGTTATTTGAACTTGGTTATATATATAACCTAAAACCTCAGATATTAGTTTTCATATCACATACTGAAATTTTTAGAAGTGACGTAAGAGAAAGAGAGGAGAAGTGAAGGCAGAGAAAAAGTTGTGAAGGATCGATCAGTTTTTGTCAAATAGAGGTATGATTTTAGCTTAATACTTCTATCTGCATGTTATAGTCGGTAAATAATCTTGTTATTCAAGCTTTTAACCGTATATTCGATCAATTTATAAGATTTGAAGTTTCTGGGTTCTTCTGTAAAAGTAACCAACTTAGTATGAACTCGACCGGTATAGGACCAGAACGATGATGTTTGACCGGTAGGTTGTAAGGACCGATAAAGGTATCAGTCGACCGATAAAGTGTAGTCGACCGATAAAGTTGTGGACCGGTATAACTCTTTGACCGGCATAGTAATCGACCGATAAAGTGTAATCGACCGGGACCAAGGTCAACCGGTATATTGCAACCGACCGGTATCGTACTCGACCGGTGTAGTGTGGTCGACCGGTATCATGCTCGACCGGTGTAGTGTAGTCGACCGATATTGTCGACCGATATAAGTAATGACCGATATAAGTGATGTTGATCAGAATGGTATCGACCGGGGTAGTAGCAGTATATTGTATTTATTTAGAGAAGGACAAAGTGTTTGTCACCAGTTAGCTTATCTTTGTATTTTGATACCATCGTAGGTGGTGTTAATGGTTAGAAGACAGAGGTTAAGCAAGAAGAATCTGAGGTGAGTCTTTCAAACTAAATCTTTTATGATTTTAGAAGTTATTTGATAAATGTGGGTTTTATATACTGCGCATTTATAGTATTGAAAGTTATGCAGAATTATTGCAAAAGATTGATTTAATAAGTTTAGCATGTTTATGCTCAGTTTATATAAAGTAGTTTTATATATAGTCTGGACTAGGTGTATGCATACATTTGAGTCAGATGTCTGAACTAAGTCGGGAAGTGTGACCTGCCTGCTCGTACCGAGAAGTGTGGCCCGTTTATGCCATTAGGGTGTGTCCCTAAAATAAGGAAGTGCGAGACAGACATACCGTCTTTGACGGAAATGTTGGTCTGTAGCTTAAGGTACGCTTGCGAAGCGTAAAAAGTGTTCAGTGATGGCCAGTAGATTGAGTTATGCCTGCGAAGCATAAAGTATTTTAACTTTTGATTAAAAGATCAGGTTATGTTTTTGAGATATAAAGATTTGTTTAAATGTTTTAATTAATATTTGAACTGTTGCAGTAGAGATTGGAGGGGACTCACTAGACCATTGGTCTAACCCTCGCTCTTTCAAAATGATAATTCTGTTTCAGGTTATCGCAAAATAGCAGGTACAAATAAGGGTAAGGAGAAGATGTGAACTATTTCCAGGAGCTAGAAGACTTCCTGCAATAGTTTACTTTTTGGACTCAGTTGTGTAATAAGAGATAGTTGTAAACCTTGTACTCTGAAATGTAAGCCTGGGGCAGTATTAAGACATAAATGTTATTTTATTGTATGTATAAATGTTCAGGTTGTTACAACCGAGAACTGGCCAAATTCTTATCCATAGATCAATCTATTCGGACTGACAACCTGAATCAGGCTCGAGTTCATTCATGGGAAAGGCTTAACAATTATATCATAGGGGATTTCTCACTTGATTAGTAGGCATTTAACATACATCAAACACTTATTTAAGGGTATTGTTGTAAAATATTTTGGATATTTTTGAATTTCAGTGTTGATGAATGCTTACGAGGATTTAATTTTGTGGTTTGTTTTTCCCGAAACTGAATTATTGATTAATTATTAAGTTTTTGGATGTTCTTACAAAATAAGTTTAAATTAATGTTCCGTTAGGTTCAATACTTACATTTCTTTATGAACCGTAGATGTTGTCTCATCTCCACTTATATCATCTTGTGCAACGGATGTCCTTGCAATCATAATTGCAGTAGGATTGAATTTGTTGAAAGCATGTTAAATTTGATTAGTATGAAATATGGCAATACTCTAATTGGATTTGAGATCCTGGAAGATCGATTTGGATTTTTGATGTGAAAAATGGAGGAATTCAAAGTGGACGAACATTGATTTAGAAAGTTAGAGGGTATGTTTACTTGTAACCTGTCGTTCGCATTTTATTGGGTATATACTGACTTCTGTTGAATAGTCAGTTGAATTGTTGAGTTGATTGAATCGGTTTTGACTCAGATGAGTCTTGGAGCACTTGTCTAGTTTTATTTGCTTTAAGTTGAGCTTGGGACATGATATGTGTTTATTGTATCTTTATTTGGGAATTACATGTTTTGAGTGCGTTGGTAATTCATTTAGAGTCATGTAATTTAGACTGTAATGCATTGAATCCATACGCATATGTGTCAGTCATATTTGCCAAGCGAGAAGTTTTGATGTTCTCGTCTTGAGCCATGGCTTAGTCAAGTGAGGAGCTTTGATGTTCTCAGCTTGTGCCCTTTTGGTCGTGACAAGTGGTAAGTGCCTTTTATACACCTTGAGAGATATGATAAATAGAACCAAAAATCAAGTATACTAAATGGAACTATATTGTTCCAAACAATAAAGTGGTAAAATACCGAATATCGTCCACATATATTGTAGTAAAATTGCTTTAAAGTGTAATGAAAGGAATGATTTCAAAGCGTGAATTTGAAGACTTCGATTGGTTTGGTGTTAAGAATGATTAAATAACAGAATTTAAAAGAAGCGCGAGTGTAAGACTTGTTGTGAGATGTTAACACAATTTCCAGCAGAATGTAATGCTACAGGAATGCTACCGCATTAGTTTGGCAACAATTAGTTCTATTATCTAATTTTGAGGGTTTTCCTCTCGGACTTTCAACAAGTGCACTACTTCTGTATTTAAAACCTACATATTTCTATGTAGTACCAATACCAAAGAAATAGTGAAAATGAAGTCCTCCAAAATATATGAATGAACAAATCTCTTTGTTAAAAATCACTCTCTCGAGCTGATTCCCATATCATCCAAGTTGGTTTGTTCCAAGTATGTAACACCCTGGATTTTGAGTAACCATTTTGTTCCCTTAAATCTACATATCGCTCGTAGTATGGTCATAGTTCTTGGTTTTGCCTAGAATTCTGTCTTAGTTGGGTTGAGTGAGGTAGCCGAGAAAGTTGGCAAGGTGCCAAAAGTGCTCCGTGCGACCCGAGCCGCGCCACCACCCGCACGGAGCTTTGCCCTTGAGCGACTACAGTGCACCACGTGGCTCTCCGCGCGAGTCCACCTGCACCAACATCCGCTCGAGGCCCCTGTACGCATTTAAAGAGAAAAAACCGGCTCCCAAACTCATTTTCACCTCAAACCCTTCTCAAAAACTCTCTCATCTCCTCCCTCTTCATTTATTTCAACCTAAAGCATTTATTACTCCCATTCCCTTCATTTTTTCAAGCTTTGGAACCATCATTTAAGGTGTGGAAAGCTAGGGTTCAAGGATCTACCATCTCACCGTCTCCATCTTCAACCTTAAGCTTTAACTTGGGTTTCCTAGGTTTTCTAACAAAACCTAATATGTGAGTTCAATCTAGCTTTTCTAAACTCTATACATGCCAACTTATATATTTTGAACTCTTAATCTCCCCTTTTACTACATGTTATTGCTTTGAACTATTTTGACCTAACTTGGGTATTTTTGGGAGATTTTAGGGTTTTCACCATTCGGAGATATATCAAAGAGTTTTATAGATGGTGATACATTATGTGATAAAACTCGTGTATTGATGGTCAAAAACTCTTGAAATGGTGCCCTTTTGGGTATATGTGGATTTCACAATATTTTGGGGATCTACTTGCTAAAGGTAGATTTGGGAAAATTATATACTTGGATTTCAATTCATGTTGTACTAATAATGAGCATTGTGGAGTATCGTTAACTTTGGAAAAATTATCCACTTGGGAAACGATTTATATTTGGAAATGTATATGAGAACTATATGTGCGATTATAGTTTGTTATTAATAAAATAGTGACAAGCCTTAGACTACTACTAGTGGATCCATAGGTAAAGAGTCGGCTTAATGTTGGGTTAATTCCCGTTTGTAGCTAGTTTGGACATTGGACCATAGAAAGGCAACTTGGTATGGTTATGTGGGACCGGATACTAGCCGTGGGTCGTAAATGTAATCCTAGCGAATGAGCATGATTAGGATCATTGGGTGCACTCCTCCACATCTGAGTATGAGCCGGTGAGTTCGTGGCCTTGATCCTAGTATGGTTAGCTCAATAACTCAGAAAGTGGCTTACTTTTGTGTTCCGCTAGGATCCTTGGAAAACCGGGTCTCCCCCTTCATCGCAAGATATGTTTGGACCGAAAGGACCCTTTATGTGGTTGTTGTTACACTTTATTTATCCAAACCACTTGAAAGCTTATTTAATTGTACTCCAAAACATTTACAAATTGTGGTTATAAACTGTTTGTTCTCACTAGGCGTCAAGCCTAACACTTTTTATTAAATGACATGTATAGCAGGTTCATTAACGGTGGGGTTCCCAAGAATTGAGGGGCGAGTGTTGGCCATCATGGCGTCTTTTGGAGATATATCTTTTGGACATTGGCGTACATATAAGAATAGAGATTTTTTGGAGAATTGGGTTGACAACCACCATAATCTAGGTTTAATGATTTAGATTAGTTTGTTGTTATCTTGTTTTCCATTCATGGCATTTGTATACGCTATTATAGTTTCCCCTTTTTGGGTGATTACTTTCTATTTAAGATGTTATTTATAGTCTTATCCAGGTTTAAATTTTCCTGTATTTTTAGGGTGTTACAAGTTGGTATCAGAGCTCTAGTTTAAGTGAACTAGGCATGAATGTAAGATGTCTAGACTTAGACTGAGAATATTAAGTTATGATTGGTGAGTTTTGGGTAGCAATTCTAAGATAGGAAGGTCTTAGAAGTCGACGTAAGTACATTAATTGAAAATTATGATAATGGTAACGAGACTTCTTGTGTAGAATATGTTCACAATTTCACTTAGCTAATGATATTATGAATATATTGTTAAGTGAGCGTGCTTGATGTACTATTATTATGATGATTGATGAATGTATTAGTACGATTCCTTGTGTTTAAATTAGTGTAATCTATTTCTTACCTCCATTCTCGTTTGTGGTGGCAGATTAAGGATGGTAGACAGCGTACACGTGCAGACGGGGGCGAGGCGACTGCTTCAATGGCCGATTAACTGGAGAGGGTTGAGGCCGCTTCTCGTCCACCCATACCTCCACTTTTAGGCGGAGGACCCGAAGTTATTCCGAGGGTGGATCTGACTTCATCCAACCCGGTGATTCGCAAGGTAACCCCTCAATCAGAGATGATGGCTGACATGATGCTCATGATGAATGAGGCCATGGCCAAGCATCAAAAATTCCTCGTGAAGATGTTAGAGGACAGGGATGTGAGCAACCGGAGGAATGAGACGGTTGCGGAGAACGTTGTGGTGGCCGGATCTGGGGGTACCGGTCAAGGGAATCCAACTGAGGAGCTGGCGACGTTGGACGTGAGCCAAGGTAGGAGGGTTTGCTCCTACAAGTCCTTTCTGTGTAGCAAGCCACCCGAGTTTTCCGGGTTTGACGATCCAGTTGCTTGCATGAACTGGATACGAGAAATTAAGCAGGCCTTCGACTCGTTTGAATGTGAAGAGGGTCAAAAAGTGAAGTTTGGCTCTCGATGCTTAGCGCCCCGACACTCATCTGGTGGAACGTCACCAAGTCCACCTTCTTCACCACCTTTTTGGCTCAGTTGACTTGGACCTATTTTAAGGAAAAAGTCATGGAGGAGTATTGCAATGAGCGAGCCATGGATAAAATTGAAGCAGAGTTCTGAGCTCTCGAGAAGGGGACCATGACAGTGAAATAGTACACTCGACAATTCATGGAGAAGTTGTGTCTAGTGGGGCATGTGGCCCCGACTGAAAAAGAAAAGATTAAGTCCTATATCAAGGGCCTACTGGTGAACATGATGTCTATGGTTCACAACTATAAAGCCTCTAGCCTACGCGAGACAATCGAAAAGGCTCGAATCATGGAAGACGTCTACGCTATAAGCAAAGAAGAAAAGCCGGTTGTGGGAGACAAGAGGAGGTGGGAAAGCAACCCCGGGCATCTCAAGAGGTCGAGATCCTTCAACGGAGGAAGAAGATTTGATAACCATCGAGAGCACGGTGGTACCCAAGATGCCGGAGTAAGCACCACGGTAATTGTAACTCCAACCCTACCTCTTGTGCCAAATGTGGGAAGTCCGATCATGCCATGAGAGATTTCTCGGTGAAGGGAATCGTCTGTTTTGAATGCAAGATGCCGAGACATTTCCAGAAGGATTGTTCAAAGTGCACGACAGGGAGTTCCCCGAAGAAGAGGGAGAACCCGCCTACGGTTCCGGGTTGAGCTTTTCAGATGACGACTGATGAGGCCAAGGCATCCAACGACGTGGTATCGGGTACGTTTCTCCTAAACTCCGTACCTGCTCGTGTGTTTTTTGATTTAGGTGCCAATTTCTCTTTTGTATCCGATGTTTTCTGTCGTAACCTTGCCATGCCCACTAGTAGTTTAGAAGATGCTTTAGTGGAAGAAATAGCGAATGATGGCCAAGTAGTGATTCTTGAGATGTTGAAGGGTTGCACACTTGATGTTGAAGGAAATGAATTCTCAATCAACTTAATGCCCATATTGATCGGCAGGTTCGATGTAGTGGTTGGAATGGATTGGCTAGAGGAGAACCAAGCCAAGATTGTGTGCTCCAAGAAATTTATTCGACTACCCATTTCTAGCGGTGGGATGGTGGTGATCTACAGCGAAAGGAGAAAGGGTGATGTAGCAATTATCACCATGGCTAAGGCGCGAAAATGCCTAGTGAAAGTATGTTCGTCCTTTCTAGCATGCATGATCGATGCCAAGATTGAGAAGAAGAAACTTGAGGATGTGAAGGTGGTACGCGAGTTCCCCGACATTTTCCCGGACGACTTTCCCGGTTTAGCACCCGATCGTCAAGTGTAGTTTCGAATAGACTTTAATCCGGGAGCGACTCCGATTGCTCGAGCCCCTTACCGGTTGGTGCCATGGAAATGCAATAGATGATGGTTCAACTTCAAGAGCATCTGGAGAAGGGTTTTATAAGACTGAGCTCGTCACCTTGGGGAGCCCCGATCTTGTTAGTCAAGAAGAGGGACGACACGATGAGAATGTGAATTGATTACCGCGAACTGATTAAGGCAACGGTGAATAATAAGTATCCGCTCCTGAGAATCGATGATCTGTTTGATCAACTTTAGGGGCGGGTTTCTTCTCAAAGATCGGTTTGCTTTTGGGATATCACCAAGTGAAGGTAAGGAAAGATGACATCTCAAAGACGGCGTTTAGGACACGATACAACCATTATGAGTTCCTTGTGATGCCGTTTGTCCTAACTAACGCACCGGTAGTGTTCATGGATCTGATGAATAGAGTGTGCCGACCATTTCTTGACAAGTCAGTCATCATGTTCATAGATGACATACTCATTTATTCCAAAAGCGAAGCGGAACACGAGCAACACCTTCGGGAAGTCCTATAAGTGTTGAGGAAGGAGAAGTTGTATGCCAAGTTCTCCAAATGCGACTTTTGGCTTGAAGAGGTTCAATTTTTGGGCCATGTTATCACTCGAGACGGAGTGAAGGTGGACCCCTCAAAAATTAAAGCGATGATGAATTGGGAACCTCCCAAGAGTCCATCCGAAATACGAAGCTTCTTGGGTTTAGCAGACTACTACTAGAGGTTTATCCAAGACTTCTCCAAAATTGCCTCCGCCTTGACCGATTTAACCAAAAAGAATGTGAAGTTAGTTTGAGCTGAGGCCCAAGAGAAGGCGTTCCAGACCTTACAAAAGAAGCTGTGTGAAGCTCCAATTTTGTCTCTACCCGAAGGATCGGAATACTTCGTGGTTTATAGAGACGCTTCAAAGATGGGTCTAGGATGTGTCTTGATGCAAAGAGTTAAGGTGATCTCTTACGCATCAAGGAAACTCAAATTTCATGAGAAGAACAACCCTACCCATGATTTAGATTTGGCGGCGGTAGTGTTCGCCTTGAAGCTGTGGCGACACTATCTCTATGGCACGAAATGTACACTCTACACGGATCACAAGAGTTTGAAATACGTCTTTGATCAAAAGGAGTTAAACATGAGGCAAAGACGGTGGCTCGAACTACTCAAGAATTATGATTGCGAGTTGCTCTACCACCCCGGGAAAACGAACGTGGTGGCCGATGCATTGAGTCGGAAGGATTATAGCGGAAGCATTCGGGATACCCTTTCGAGAATTGAATTAGTGTCAAGTCTCATTGAGAAGATCAAGACATCTCAAGTAAAGGCCTTGTTGAAAGAGAACCTCAAGAATGGAGTGATGAGGAAACAACGCTTCCTCTTGACGGAGGATAGTCATGGGGTGAAGTTGTTCAATGGACGTGTGTGGGTGCCCAAAGTTGGGGGCAACTGTGAACTTCTTCTTGAAGCTGCCCATAAGTCCAAATACTCCATTCACCTGTGGAGTACGAAGATTTACAGAGATTTGAAGCTTCATTACTGGTGGCCGGTAATGAAATTAGATGTAGCACGTTACATGGAGTGTTGTGTGACTTTCTTGCAAGTGAAGGCCGAGCATCAGCGACCTTACGGGAGCCTTCAATCTCTAGAGATTCCCGAGTGGAAATGGGAACATATTACCATGGATTTCGTGACTAAGTTGCCCAAGACCTTACGAGGTCACGATACCATATGGGTAATAGTTGATCGTCTGACCAAGAACGCTTACTTCTTGGCCATGCGCGAAACCCTACCAATGGACAAGTTGGCAAAACTTTACATCGATGAGATGGTTTCGAGGCATGGAGTGCCCTTGTCTATTGTGTCGGACCGAGATAGTCAGTTCACTTCAAACTTCTGGGATGGCCTACAGAAAAAGCTTGGTACAAGAGTGAAGTTGAGTACGACCAACCATCTCCAAACCGACGGCCAAAGTGAGAGAACGCTTCAGACATTATAGGACATGCTAAGGTCTTGCGTGATCGATTTTGGTGGTAGTTGGGACTCTCACCTACCTTTGGTAGAGTTCGCTTATAATAATAACTACCACTCGAGTATTGGAATGGCACCGTTTGAATCTTAGTATGGACGGAAGTGCAGAACTCCTGTGTGCTGGCTTGAAGTGGGCGAGAAGCAATTCTCCGGACCCGAAATTGTGTAAGAAACGACTGACAAGGTGAAGGGTATTCGGGAATGGTTAAAGGCGGCTCAAGATCGAAAAAAGAGATATGCCGACAAAAAAAGGCGGCTGATGGAATTCCATGTGGGAGACCATGTAAAGCTTAAGGTGTCCCCTTGGAAGGGGATAATTCGGTTTGGAAAGCTTGGGAAGTTGAGCCCCCGTTTCTTTGAACCATTCACCGTACTCAAACGCGTGGACTTCAAGCGTATCAATTGGAGTTACTATCGGAAATGAACGCAATCCACAACACCTTCCACGTTTGTTATCTCCGAAAGTGCTTGGCGAAAGAGGAGAGCGTTATTCCCCTCTCAGATATAAGAGTGGATGAAGGAAATCGTTGTGTGGAAAAACCAGACGCAATCCTAGAGGAGAAGTCCTAGAAACTTCGCCATAAGGTGGTCACCATGGTCAAGGTGCAATGGAAACATCATCGTGGGGCCAACGTGACGTGGGAAGCCGAAGAGGACATGAAGCGCATGTATCCTCACCTATTCGTGTAGCTCAGATTTCGAGGACGGAATCGTGTCCAAGTTGGGGAGAATTGTAACACCCCGAATTTTGAGTAAGCATTTTTTTCCCTTAAATCTACATATCGCTCGTAGTATGGTCATAGTTCTTGGTTTTGCCTAGAATTATGTCTTAGTTGGAAGTTGAGTGAGGTAGCCGAGAAAGTTGGCAAGGTGCCAACAGTGCTCCGTGTGGATCCCCGTGTGACCCGATCCGCGCCACCACCCGAGCAAGGCTCTGCCCTTGTGCGACTCCAGTGCGTCGTGCAGCTCTCCGTGCGAGTGCACACACGCTAGCATCCACGTGCGACCTCTATACGCATTTAAAGAGGAAAAACCGACCCCCAAACTCATTTTTACCTCACACCATTCTACAAAACTCTCTCATGTCCTCTCTCTCTTTATTTATTTCGACCTAAAGCATTTATTACTCCCATTCCCTTCATTTCTTCAAGCTTTGGAACCATCATTTAAGGTGTGGAAAGCTAGGGTTCAAGGATCTACCATCTCACCATCTCCATCTTCAACCTCAAGCTTTAACTTAGGTTTCCTAGGTTTTCTAACAAAACCTAATATGTGAGTTCAATATAGCTTTTTATAAACTCTATACATGTCAACTTATTTATTTTGAACTCTTAATCTCCCCTTTTACTACATGTTCTTGATCTGAGCTATTTTGACCTAACTTGGGTATTTTTGGGAGATTTTAGGGTTTTTACCATTCTGAGATATATCAAAGAGTTTTATAGATGGTGATACATTATGTGATAAAACTCGTGTATTGATGGTCAAAAACTCTTGAAATGGTGCCGTCTTGGGTATATGTGGATTTCACAATATTTTGGGGATTTACTTGCTAAAGGTATATTTGGGACAATTATATACTTGGATTTCAATTCACGTTGTACTAATAATGAGCATTGTGAAGTATCATTAACTTTGGAAAAATTATCCACTTGGGAAACGATTTATATTTGGAAATGTATTATGAGAACTATATGTGCGATTATAGTTTGTCATTAATAAAATAGTGACAAGCCTTAGACTACTACTAGTGGATCCATAGGTAAAGAGTCGGCTTAATGTTGGGTTAATTCCCATTTGTAGCTAGTTGAGACATTGGACCCTAGGAAGGCAACTTGGTATGGTTATGTGGGAACGGATACTAGCCGTGGGTCGTAAATGTAATCCTAGCGAATTAGCATGATTAGGATCATTGGGTGCCCTCCCTCACATTTGAGTACGAGCCGACAAATTTGTGGCATTGATCCTAGTATAGTGAGCTCAATAACTCAGAAAGTGGCTTACTTTTGTGCTCCACCAGGATCCTTGGAACACCGGGTCTCCCTGTCATCGCAAGATGCTTTTGGACCGAAAGGCCCCTTTATGTGGTTGTTGTTACACTTTATTTATCTAAACCACTTGAAAGCTTATTTAACTGTACTCCAAAGCATTTACAAATTATTGTTATAAAGTGTTTGTTCTTACTAGGCGTCAAGCCTAAAACTGTTTCTCAAATGACATGTATAGCAGGTTCCGTTAGCGGTGGGGTTCCCAAGAATAGAGGGGCGAGTGTTGGCCATCATGGCGTCGTTTGGAGACATATCTTTTGGATATTGGCGTACATATAAGAATAGATATTTTTGGGAGAATTGGTTTGACAACCACCATAATTTAGGTTTAACGATTTAGATTAGTTTGTTGTTATCTTGTTATCTGTAATGCCCTAAAAATTAGCGAAATAAAAATTTGAAATTTCTGCAATATGACGGCTATAAATTGGTAAACTTGGGTATATAAAACCTGTTGAAACAACCCCAAAGTATCATCCTGATGGAACGGGGAAACAATGTAATAAACATTACAATTAATCGGATGAAGAATACTATTAGAGCATAAATATGTTGGATACAAGATCAAGAATGCTGAAGGTCAAAGATTCAAGAAGTCAAGGTGGAAAGTCAACTCTCATTAAAAGTCAAAGTTATTTTGTAATAAAAGTCAAAGTGTCTTGTATTGTGTTTGTTTCTTTGTAATTGTCTTGGGTTTAAATACCTTTGATGTCCTTGTATTCAGTTTAAAAAGTAAGATTGTAGTAACATTTCAGAGTGTGTGATATGTGAGCAGATTAGAGAAGAGTTTATGAGAATATCATTCTAGAGAGAGAATGTAGTGAGAGAAAGTGAGTTTTGTAACATTTTGATTCATCAATGACATATGATTTCTCATCTTGATTGTTTGTGATTGATTAGAACTTGAAATAGGACTTCACAATTGGTATCAGAGCAGAGAAATTCAGAGAAACTTGGATCAATTCTTGAATTTTAGACCGATTTTTTTTACGAACTCGTAATATGGACTGTTACAAGTGAATTCTTCGATTTTGTGGTATTTTGGATATAAATTTGCTTGTAATAGAATCGAATTGGTGCTTTTAACAAGTTCACTTCAGATTACTTAGGCTAATTCACACGGATTAAGGGTGAATTTTGGATTTTATAGATTTTTTGTTCAAATAAGTTCACTGCACTGTAAATCGAAGCAAATTGTTACAATTTGTGTTTGTTTTTGTAATTCTTGTATTGTAACCTGAT
Organism: Arctium minus; assembly: GCA_954870635.1. Lineage (NCBI taxonomy): Eukaryota > Viridiplantae > Streptophyta > Magnoliopsida > Asterales > Asteraceae > Arctium > Arctium minus. Next base: position 75,167,469 of record OX941092.1, on the reverse strand, counting down.
CGAGATATGGAATAGAGCAAATTGACAAAGTTTCGAGATCAAATTCGAAGGTTTCGATGGATTTCAGTGTGAAAGTTCGAATTTTTGTTCGAAGAGCCCAAGAACACGCAAGATATGTGAAACGCGCAAGCTTCATCTGGAAGAACGCGCAAGCCGAAGGATATTGATTTTGGCTAGAAACGCGCAGAGGGTTATCTGCGAGTTCGTGAAATGCGCAATTCGAAGTCTGCGAGTTTGAGGATTTGCGAGTTTGAAATCATCGAAATTTTTTTCTAAGTGTTGAAACACGCAATCATTACGAGTTTCATTCTACGAGTTTAGCCTGCGAGTTCGTCAAAATGCGCAAGTAGGCATCTGCGAGTTTTTCAAAACGCGCAACGCTTTGTTTGCGAGTTCCAGCGGAACAGTAGTCTGCGAGTTCATTCAGTCTGCGAGTTCTCAAAACACGCAACCATTTGTTTGGGAGTTTCTCAAACACGCACGCCTAAGCCTGCGAGTTTCTCAGTAAATGGTATTTTGCGAGTTTTGGCGTCTGCGAGTTTCAAGCTTCTTTAGTGATTTGCGAGTTTCAGCACTTAGTCAAATTTTTGCAAACTGTAATATGGCCTTTAAATGTGAATTTTTTTTCTCTAGGGGCGCTGCCCCCAGACCCCGCAAGGGCAACAAGATAACAACAAACTGCGGAGTCCCGTGCTAAGTCTGCGGAGGGGGACAAAGTTCTGATTGTGATCTACTGTTTCTGAATTTCTAACGATCATTTTTCAAGTTCTTTTTGTAACAGATATTCAAGATGGGATATTTTTCTGATGATGATGAAACGAAGATTGAAAAGCTCAAATTAGAGAACAAAAATCTTGCTTCATCTGTTGAGTTCTACTCAAAGAGATCAAAGAGATATAATGATGAAAGGAAGTTACTGAGAGAAGAAGTTAGTGCATTAAAGATTGTTAATGAAGAACTTCTGAAACAGACTTCTGGTCTTAATGAAGAAAAAGTGCTGATTATGGAAGCTGAAAACACTGAGTTAAAAAGCAAGCTCTCGGACTTAGAAGATCAAATTGTCAAATTTCAACAAACAGGGTGTGCTAATGAAAAGAAGATCTTTGAATTAGAATTGCAAATTGTTGAAGAAAGATCAGTTTTTGAGAAAGAAAAGAAAGAGTTTGCACAAAAGTTATCAGAATTTTCAAGAAAATGTGCTGATGAGAAGAAGACAGTTGAGCTGAAATGTTTAAAGCTTTCTCAACAAGTTTCTGATTTTGAGAAAGTGATCATTCTTGAAAGAGAAAAGTTTGCCAAGGAAAAAAAGGCCATTGAACAGAAGAATGTTGGGATCTTCAAAAAGATATCTGGTCAGAGAACAAATGCTGAAAAGGGCTTTGAGGAAGAAAGAAGTTTGTTTGAAGCTGAGATTAAGAAGCTTAATGACAAGCTATCTGAACTATCTGAGTGTGCACTACAAGAGAAGAAAATGAAGTCTGAATTTGAGACGAAGATTGACCTTCTTGTCAAAGAAAGAGACAGTTTCGCTTTAAAGATAAAAGAGCTTGAAGATATTATTTCTAAGATGGTGGTGGTGACTGAGTACAAGACTCCAGAGTCAATTATCCATACACCTAGAGATGATTCAGCTGATTCAGAATGCTCATTCAAGACAGCTGCAAGCTCACATCATAAGACTGTTTCTTCCAAAAAGTCAGTTAAATCTTTTAGTCAGATTCGTAATACTAATCTTTTCTATGATAGAAATATAGATGGTTCAGGTACACATCAAAGCAGAAGGAGATACAAAGAAGAAAAACTGGTCTGGAAAAAGAAACCAGTTGAAGATGAAAAGAAAGATGAGAAGAAAGATGACCTGAAAGGAAAGAAGTCATGTGTACATACACATAAAGCTAAGAAAAACAATGTGCGTAAAAGTAAATCTGATCATATATACACGAAAGATCAATTAATCAGGTTATCAGGTAAGAAATATTATTGTTCTTACTGTCGTACACATGATCCTGTTCACAAAACAAGTGATCATTTCTGGTATGGTTCTTACTCAGTTACTCCTATAAGAACTGCAACTAACATTCATGGACCCAAATACCAGTGGGTACCAAAGTCGAAAAGTGAATCTGTGTTGCAGGCACCTACAGTCAAGGGGGAGTAAGAGAACCAAGGCTTCTAAGTAAATCAGCTTAGAACCCGTACTTCAACGGAGTTTGACTTCTAAACATAACAGTTTAGGACTCGTACTTCAAAGATGAAAAAGAGATGATACTCCCGAGCTGATAAGAAATTGTACTCCAATACTCGAATGAGGAAATCAACCATCAAGGGGGAGTACATACTTTTTTGAAATATTTTGCATCCGATAGATATGATGAACTACATTTCAAAATAGAATTGTAGATCTCTATCATGTGTTTTTTCACTGACATATTTCAGATGCATATTTTCAAAGGGAGTAAAGAATTATGACTTCTGATTATTTCAGATCAGAAGTCGTACTTTAATTGTTTTACTGCTTTATGTAATTTACTTTTGAATAAATTTGTGAATAAAAGTTGCTTTGATATGACTTTGAGACTTGTGCAGAATGAGAGACGCTATAAAGATCATATCTTTATGACTTCAGCTGACTTCATGAGATTTAAGAATGCATAAGAAAGGTTTATTTCTATTCTTAATCTCAAAAATGGTTGAAAGAAGGACAACTTTCGATCATAAGAAAACATGTTTTTTTAAATGTTCAAACCACTTCCCGATTCTTAAAAAGATTTCATGGATTGGAAGTGTGATTTTAAATGTTTTTCATTTTATTTTGTGCTTCAATGTTTAACAAACCGTGTGTTTCTCAAAGATAAATACTTGCGTATTGTCTTTTCTATATACTTTCAAGTATTCACACACACCGGTTTAATTTTTTGTTAAAATTGTTCTTACCATGTCTCAAATTTGAAACATATTTTTCGATGGTAAGACACCCCACTTGTACTTCAAAGAATTTTGAGCGTCATTTCATTTCGAAACGTTCATTTCAAGAATGTCTGTATTTTGATTCATATAGACAATATCCATTATTCTTGACCATAAGCCTTATTTGTTATATCATTTCATTTCTGATCATTTTCATACAAAGTCAGATTTTCAAACAAGTCTCTTGCATTCATGCTTATTCATTCAATTTACTTGTTTGAAATATCTTCAATGTCTAAAATGCTCATATCTTCATGATTATATCATCTGAGCATACAATTTATCTGACTTGTATATGAGCTTTAACTGATAAAGTTAAATCATCTGAGCAACACATGCTTTCTAGGAAATTATGGGTTCTTTGTGCTAGGACTTAAATGAACTTCTATGGATTCACGTTAACCAGTGTTTCCTACCCAAGAAGTTAATCCATAGTGATTGAGTATGAGGAGTCTAAAATAAATGAGTGTGGGTTGTGCGTTGAGGTAAAATGGACAAGAGAGTTTGGTTAGATGTGAGCTCATTGATTAAAAAGAAAGAGGGTGAGAGAACAGAGTAAAAGAATATCAAACTCTGCACCAACTACTTTCTGAGCCGGGCAACCACATTACTAATGTTTCACACTTCTTGGTGAACATTATTGAAAAAGGCAACTAGCCCATGCCAACTCTTGACTAAAAACCCCACCAGCTACTCATTTTCTTCTCAAAAAGAAAATGTTTCATATTTTTCTGGGGATGCAACACATAATCTATCTTATTTTCATTTGGAAAATCTGGATATTGAAAAAGAAGGAAGTCTGCCCCACCTTCGCACTTCAATCATGCTCATTGAGTCTGTGTTTATCTACTGTTGTCTCAGTGGTTTACACAATGTTGAGCCTTAAAAGCAATCATCATATGCTTAATTTTTTATCACTTGCACGAACACACAAGGAATTTGTTTTCTTGTCATAACGTTAATAGAAATTGCCTTTGCGGTGTTTCGATGATTGAATGGAAGCCCTGGGGGAGTGAACATCAAAAAGCTCCTTTCCAATGTGTATTCGTTACACACAGTGACTTAGTGTTACTGACAGACATATTAACTGATTCATTTGTTGATTCAGGTGTTACATTTCTATTTTGTCTAGATTTGAAAAGATCTGGATGACTATATTATTCGAATTCGCATCGAATCAGAGGCTCTTGGACAGATCAGAATGGTTAAAGACATTTCTTGGAAAAGTTTTGATGTTATAGATGCTCTATTCATAAAAAAGGGGGAGATGATTTAAAGAAATGCCGGTGTCAGAAATTTTCAAAGTTAAAGATTTGAAGAAGATAAAGTTCAAAGATTGAGAGTTTGGAAGTTTGTACAAAGAAATTTTGAAGATGTGTTGATTTCACTGAAATTTTCTTTGAAGATTATTTGCTGAAGCAATCCAAGCTAAACCTGAAGATAATTTCTTTCTGAAGACTGAAAGAGGTTTGAGACAATTTTGAGAAGTTTATTAAAGAATGTTTCTACCATCTTTGGAAGAGATTGTTGGTATTTCTTGAAGATTGAGTTTAAAGGGGAGATTTAAAGTTCTTCAATGCAACTAAAGGGGGAGATTGATTTGCTAAATCTTTTTGTGATGATCTTTGTCAGGATCTAATTCTTAACAAGAATAATGAACTTAGAAATAATATTAAAGGAGTTGCGGAATAACACTTTAATATTCAACTATCAATGTAACAGTGAATCAGAAATCACAACTTGTAAACTTTATTGAATGATTAAAGTTACAAGCTTTCAAACAAAACCTCAATCTTGATGAACAAGCCCACCAAGACGAATTCTACTTCTCTAGAACTAGGATTAAAAACCTTGAGGTTAATTCTCTCTCTAAAAACTTATCAATCAAAAGTTAATTCTATCAAAGACTTCTATACAATTTATACAAGACATATAACAAGATAATTATCAAAATACAATTGATCTTCAGTCCATAATTATCTCCTTTACTTCAGCAAGTCTTTTATACAGGTGTCTTCTTTCCATACTGAGTTTTCATCTCATAAGCAGTATTAAGTTGTAGCAGCATTAACCACTTTGAGCAGTACTAATCTTCAGCAGCACTAATTATGCTTAGCAGTAGTAACTTCTTCAAGCAGTATTAACCTTGATTAGCAGTAGTAATCTATCTCAACAGTAGTAATCATACTTAAGCAAATCTTCAGTTCCCAAGATGAGATGCACTGATTCCCGTATCAAGCGCAATTCATGGATAGGTTTGAGATTAAAAGTGATCAAGAGTCCAGATCCTATCTTACCTTCTCACCTTAAATATAGCGTCTGGTTCTGGTGAGCATATATACATATATATAGGGTTGGGTTCCGATGAGCATGAAAGTTATGGTCATAAGGGTAAGAAGGGAATCCACCCTTGGATTGACATTAGGATGAGATGCGCCATAATAAGATGCACCGAAATGCACCAGATCAATCCCGTATCAAGCGCGATCATGGGTGGATTCTCAACACTTGGCCCTCCGTTATGATTTTGTCAATCATTCAGAGCCCTCCGTTAACCATTCAGATGGTTAACCATTCAGAGCCCTCCGTTAACCATTCAGAGCCCTAATTTTATTCTCAACACTTAGCAAACAACCATATTTCATTTTGCTCTATATCATAACAGCCTATTAATCATTTTGCACTAAACCATTCAGCAACTGCCAAACAGCCCCTTAATCTAAACCATTAGATCAATACCGATTAAAAGTGATCAAGGGTCCAAATCCCTTCTTACACTTCTCACCTTAACTTCTATTCTCATACGATCCTTCGTCTTAATAATGAAGTGATTATTTATAATCATGTTGAAAGAGTAAATATGTATTCACCCATTAAGATTAAGGGTTCTATTTCAACAACAAGTTCATTAAAATATGAGTTTTTATCACATGAGCTTACAATTTGTAGTAAGACCCTCTTCTTTTGCATCTATATATTATTTCTTTATATAACAAACTTGTTACAAAATTAAATAATTCTTAATAATAATTGAGAGTCATTCAACTTTTTCCTGTATCGGTTTGTGATTTCTCTTCAAAAGAATTCACTCGGTGAGCTCAAAAATCTCTACACGAGCTAAAAAATATCTACTTTTTCCTGTATCGGTTTGGCTATATGCCTAGTTCCATTCTTTCCAAGGAAGATGTCACATTTCTTGGCCAAACAAAGGTGCCAAAAGCTATCTTTGTTTTTTGTCTTTTATGCAGTTATTTTAGCCATTTATGTTTATGTATACATATTAGTCCTTGAGTCTATTTATAATATATATATATATATATATATATATATATATATATATATAAAGATTGGATATGAATTCCATTCTTGAGGAAGTTGTTTGCTATCGAAATCAGGATCTAGCATCCTCCATTTTCTACACTTGTAGCATTGCACCCATTCATGATCCGGTTTATGCCGAGAACCACCTTTTGTCTGGGCACCAAAGTAACAAATAAAACCACATCTTTAAGACCATATATAATAAATAAAGTTGGATGGAGGGATGAAGATGGAAGCAAATAGAAACCACAAGGACTAAAAAAGCAGTTTTAAAAGACCAAGGACGAAAATGCTTATAAACATCAAACCACAGTGATGAAAATCGTAGTTTACTAAAAAACTAATGTCTCAAAACCCGGACCATTCCATTGTGTCAAAAAGTCAACAACAGGACATATCATCAGGTCAATCTTGGTCGAATCACTATGTTATGAACCAAATCGAACAATTGAAATGGAAACCAAGTGTACACTAATTTTCTTCATGCCTCTCCTACAACGAGACTCACTAGTTTATACTACTAGCATAATAGGATTATTTTAGACTTGACCCAAAATTCCCCAAAATTACTAAAACACATCTTCTAACCTCTTATAGAATCTATAAGGTACAATGGGCCTGGGCGTAGGCCAATGCATAACACACTATTTACCTGTTACATCAAATTCATGTAGGATTAAAGGTATTGTATACAATAATAATTATGTAAATGTTTTAATCAACTTCTTAAAACAACATCCCAATTTCAAAAGTACCAAATTATAGAAAAAGTTGTATCGAATATTTCAAATTCTAACATAATAAAATGACAATCATTTAATGGTAATATGTAGATCAGAAAAAAGGAAGGCAAACAATTAACTAACAAAAACTAAATAACAAGAAAAAGAAAGAAAAGGTGTTGCAAAAACACAAATGGAAGAGCTTAAACCCTTCTAAGCACTACGAAGGTAAAGGGTTAAAACCAAAACCAAACCAAAGGGGTAGAGCGGTGGTTTCCGTGAAGACCGACGGCTAGTGAAAAGTGTGTGATTCAAAGGGAGAAAGACAAACACGCTAAATTTTGAAAGTTGAGTGGGACTATTATCATTGAGTTGACCTAAAAAAGTTATTACAAGGTGGAGGGTCAACCATTTTAACCAAGGCAACTAGCAAAAGAATAAATAAACGTGGACATACCACATGAACTTTGTCGATATTGTTATTCAAGTACTCATCTGCCTTTTTACTAAGCCAATCTTCAAGTAGAGCATAAGGTTCACAATCCACGAATCGTTATTTGATGTTACGCACCCAAGCACGACCACTAGCATCGTTCTGCATATTAATAACCAAACCAACAAATCTTTCATAAACAATGTAAAAACATGGTACACACCACCCCCTGAGGCAACTCCACCGCCACGGTCCCACGATTATCATGGGGAAGGTAAGTCAGTGCATGCATCCATTGGCAGATAAATGGTGCCCAGGCTCGACCCCAGGACCTCCACTCATGTGTATTGCACTCATCCTTATGCATCGCGTTAGCTATAGTTTCTTTGTGTATTAAAAATATATCTCATAATTTGAACAAGCCTAGCATAGATCATTATAGAACCATCAAAATTGGAAATTTAAAGCATAGAACATACCATCACATTGGTGACATCTATTACTCCAACAATGCCATGACTCTTTTCTCCATTATAAATCATGCTCCCAACTCTTTTGTAAGCCCGTGAGCATTAAAAAGTTGAATCAAAAAGTATTGGGCTCAAACTAGAAATGGCAACCATTGTTATTGACAACAAACGTTATTGCTACAAACCGGAATGAAACTGTAACCATACAAGAAACTGATGACCTTTTTAAATGAAAGGAGGTAGGCCGTTTACCAAATTCTTACCAGGTAAGTGCTTAGCGGCACAAGATTCACCTTTGTTTACCTTGTCGTGTAACATCCTTGGCCATGAAAACGGATTGTCGGAAAGCATTAAAACCCGGTAAGTGCTTACCGAGTAAGAGCCATTTCCTCCACTTACCGGGTAAGACTCTCAATCCTTCCCTTGTCTCTTATCGGGTAAGCTTCTTGGTCCTCACCATGCTCACTCAACAAGGTAAATGGTATTGGTAAGCACTTACCCGGTAAGTGTTCAGTAAACAGCCCAAAGGCTATGTTTGGCAAACTAGTTGATAAGCTAGCTGAGAAACTAGCTACGTTTGGTAAAAACCAGTTCATAAGCTAGATGACATTGTAAAATGACATAGAAGGACATGTTGAAAATTGATTGGAAAAACATAAAAAACTTGATTGAAAAAAAGTGGAAAAAACCCAAGGAGCTTATTGGAACACTACTTGAAGTAGTTTTTCTGGCTAACCAAACGGATCATTTTCAATAAGCTCAAAAGATGAGACAAACATGGCCTAAAAGAAAAAAAATCTACAATTGATAACTAAAATGAAAAACCACATAACATCAAGAATCACCTCGATCAACCGCTCATGCCAATATAAAAAAATTCCACAATTTCCTTGCTCCAAGTCCAACTGAGAGTGTCCAAGAATGAGTGGTACTGGTTTTCCCAAAACAAAACCATTTTCTATTGTGGTCTTGTGTAGAAATCTTGCTAAAGGCCCACTTTTAACCTGTTGCAAGTTTCAACCTCTGAAGTGGTCTCAATTGGTGCATGAAAAAAGAAGCAAAAGTAAGTTTAGAATGTATTTTGTTGATATTACCAATGACCCTTGAACATAGATCTTCATCTGTGGATCTAAGAATATGACTTCCAAATAGGATCTCAGCGAATAGTCTAACAGAACCAAAAAAATAATAAAACAGATTACACTGACTTTCATATTTCATAATGAATCTTTATCCAAAAATTAGATATTTCATAACGATTCAAACCTGTTGAGTCATCTGGTTGAGGCGGGATCTGACCCTTCGTGAACAAATAAATATGTCACCTTGATGAAATGAACTACCACCACTCATCTCGTTCACCCATTCCAAAGAATATTTTGATCCCCATTGATCCAAATTCCATATGTATATCTGAGTTCCTGTACCTTTTCTCTGAAACAAGCCTGCTTTTTCACCGATAAAATATTTATTGAATGGAGAAAATTTCATTATTGCTTTCAAGTTGCACTTTGCTAAAGCTTCAGCCTGGACATTTGTATCAAGTTCCATAAATTGTCCTTTACGAGAATAGGTTACAATTGGGATCTCTATATTCTGTCGCAAGACGATGAGGAAAAAAAATGGTGAGAGGTGTCAATAATAGATGGTTTTTAAGGGTGTGTTTGGTACCTAGACAGGACTAGACTAGACTCGACAAGACGGGAAGAGAAAGTGAGGTAGGCAAGTGGGTTATAATTTGATGTGGGTACTTTAGTAATTTACCAATCTTGTCCGTCTCCCTGATTTTTGTTCCAACTATTTTGGTAGGACAAAAAAATGCATTTGTGTCCCACTCTAATGTAGCACCAAATGTGAGTGTCCTGTATACCAAACACACTCTGAAAAAACAACAAATCCATGATGGTTATCGTATACATCGTTGTCTTCATTTAGCGATTGCGAAAGAAAAGCAATTGATCTGCGTAAGAACCAACGCATCCCTACCAAGTCTCATTGCTCCAGTCTAGGAAATAGCATTAGAGCTGTTTATCGACACTTAATGGGTAAGTGTTGTCCGAGTAAGAGAGCTGACCCGGGTAAGGGGCTCGGGTAAGGGGCTGGTATGTGCATTCAGGGTAAGTCCGTTTACCAAGTGTTTAGTGGTAACCGCTTACCGACAAGAAAATGACCATTTTAACCCTTTTTATAATTATATGCTAAATAAAATCTAATTATTTCAATTATCAATCATTTAATGGAAGAAAAAAAAAACCAATTTCATACTTCAATAACTGCTTATCAACATTATAATCCTTTTTTATATAGTTAACTGCCAAATTAGACACCAAAATGCAATTTTCATACTTTAAAATAAATGACGAAAAATATTAATAGTCATTCATATTTAAATACAAACGAAATATGAAACACTAATACCAAAAAAAATAGTTTGTTTTTCATCCAAGACAAAATAAGAATTAATTTGAACTATTTGAAAATAGTTGAGTCGCAATCTGATCCCGCAGATTAGCTATATATCCGTTGTCTTCAGAAGCCCCCAATGGTACTTCAACAATTTCTTCTTCACTGCCTCCTCCATGCTCCTCTTCAGCAGTAAACATGGTGTTGGGAACTGAAGATTTGTTCAAGTATGGTTAATGCTGCTAATACATCATGATTACTACTGCTAGTAGATTTAATATTGCTTGAAAAGTTAGTGCTGCTATTTCAATAGTTAGTACTGCTTGGAGGGTTAGTACTGCTAGTAGTTAGTACTGCTAAGGGATTACTACTGAAGCCAAGGATTGAAGAAGCATAGCCTCCAAGAAACAATCCAAGAAGCCAAGGATTGAAGAAGCAGAAAAAGAGGCAGAATCCTCTGTTCCACCTTTAGCAGAACCAGAGCAAAATCCAGAACCATCCAATCTGCAATCAAATGAGCAGGTTGATTTATTC